>CM068364.1:28338465-29538465 GCA_034769755.1 Odontamblyopus lacepedii
CTGTAATGTTGTATAGGATGACGTTAAACTCATCATTTATTCATTTCATTCAATGTTTATACTGTAGTTGTATTCTGACGGCGGTGTAATGCTAACTGGAGGCACTGCTCTGTCTGAAGCTCGGCTGTTTCCATGGAGATGTTACAGCTTTGCTTGTAATGTTCTATAGGATGGCATTAAACATGCATTTATTTCATTGTTTATACTGTAATTGATACTTTGCAGATGATGTCAGTAACATTCGACGGCAGTATAATGCTAACTGGAGGCACTGCGCTGTCTGAAGCTGGGTTGTTTCCATGGAGATGTTATTGCTTGGCCTTAAACTTATCTTCCCTTCATTTCATTAAGTGTTTATACTGCAATAGATACTTTGCAGGTGATGTCAGTAACATTTGACGACAGTGTAATGCTAACTGGAGGCACTGCTCTGTCTGAAGCTCAGCTGTTTCCATGGAGATGTCACTACTTTGCCTGTAATGTTCTATAGCCTAGTATGGCATTAAACTTATTTTTTTATTCATTCATTTCATAAACTGTTTATATTGCAATTCATACTTGCAACTTATCAACATTTGACGGGAGTATAATGCTAACTGGAGGCACTGCTCTGTCTGAAGATCTGTTTAATCTGAGCTTTACTTTAAAACAGTCATCTTTTTTGGCTGTGTTCATAATGCACTGTGTCACCAGGGAAACTGATAAACGTTCCACCATAGGTATACATTCTTACTGTATGCCGTGCTGCCTCTACACAGATCTGACCTGTAACTCAACACTTTCAACACTTGCTTAGTTTCAGCTTCCTGTTTTTTCAGCCAATCACAGCCTGCTAAGTCTGCCAACCAACCAATCGCCTCCCGAGCTATTCATAGAAACGCAACTCTCACTCTTCCTCCTTGGTCTTTTTAACGTCTCGGCTTAATGCACTCCCCCATAGGTCAGTTACCATGGCAACAGCAGAACACACAGCCTCCCCAGCTCCTCCATCTCCTCCTCTTCTCTAATCCCCAAACAAATCCATCATATTCTCCCTATAGCGTAACCCTCGAAGCACCGATACGCAAAGGACTATGCAGCTAATAGCCAAAAGCTCCAATGACTGAGCTGATGAAAATTATAATTATTACCAAGTAGTTAGCATAATTATATATTCGCAATTAGCATATATACATGGAAATAGTAACGTCTCTTAGGACTTAGGGACCTCGGGCAGTACGCACCTGACAATAGATGAAACTTAGCAAATATTATTTCATGCATATTCAGCGATACAACTCGTAGTATTGTTAATGGAAATTTACATTTTTTGCATATATTAAAGCTGCTGTACCCGATTTTTACAGCCTTAAAAATGTGAAAAACAGAATTCAAATTTTTTTAATGGTTTGCAGCGGTCCAAAGTTATTCCTCACTTACCTTATGCATTATTCAGGGTGTCCTAATTATTCACTATGATGAGTTTATAAGAGCGTTTCACAACTTTCAGAGGCCAGGGTAGAGTATTACTGTCATGGTAAGCCTAACAACAACTAGCATGCTAACACCTACTTCCAAACTTGATAATGAGATTAAAACAGCGCATACTTAGCTAACTTTGACTTTAAGAGCCGCTTATACAATATATATGCTCAAAAATAACATCAGGATTTCAGAATTACACGTATTTTCCTGAATTACTCAAATTTGATGAATTAAATGCCTTATTGTAAATCTATCATTCATAAATAAATAATTGTTTATGTTTTATCTAACTGTACCACATCGAAGTCTGGCTCTTATGTATAATTTTTTTTCCTGTGACTACTAAAATTTGTAGATCTCTGGAATTTTCATTTTTTAAAGGTTGCTCACCCAAGGAAAAAGGTTGGAGACCCCTGTTCTAATGTTTCCTCATCAAAAACAACTGGAATTTTGTTTTGTTTGTTTGTGTCACACAACCCTGCATATTTAGGAGAGTTCTTCTCCAAAACAGTACAGAGCATTTTGGAGATGTAGACAGACTAATAATATATATATATATATATTTTTTAATCAAACATGTGTGAATGGAACCAAAAAACACATCCACACAGCAGGGGTTAAAATTTCAGGTTTCAAGTTAAATGAGTGTTTGAGTTGGGGTTATTTTCCAGAATTGATATGGTTTAAGTTAATTAAACTTTTCCTAGTGTTCATTCAACTTCCCTTAGTGTTAATTTGGCACCTCCACCCACCACTTCAAACTCCTGTGAGAGAAGACCAGTTTGAACCAGTTCTGTACAGAATTTCATCTTAAATTAACTAAAATAAAGTGTAAAAATAAAAGATGTCTGTGTGTTTTTTAGCTAAATCAGGATAACCCTACAAAGTGTTATCTGTTTCCTCTCAAAACGTTAATATAACTCTTGATTTCGGGGTTGAACAGGAACTTTGGTCCACTGTTTCTTAATTAACATTGTTAAATTTTAAATCAACACTAGAACAGATTGGACTCATATAAACCCTGAGAAAATGTTCAAATTGATTCTGTGAGAGTCAATTATAACACTCCACTTTTTGCAATGCAGGTCTGTTTTTGATGAGGCAACAACATTATAACATGACTGTGATGGGAATTATAACTTTGTTAAGCTAAAGAGTGCATGTTATGGGTTTAGAGAACTGGTAAGTCACACCTGCTGAAGCATCTCTGTGTCCCTGCTCACTGCAGTGGTGTGATCTGCTGTTCCTGGGCATCTCAAGGCAGGCCACTGCTCTGTCTTTATCCATCATTGTTAAAACAAGTTGTTGTTCTCTTCATTCTCATCATTTAGAATTATTTGTACCCTTGGATTCAATCTAATCGATGTCCCAGTTGACCCAGACATCATTCGTATTACCTCATGTTGATGTTATGACGTTTGTCGACTGTATAAGAAGCCTGTTTTTGTTTTGACATTCAGATTAGGGAGAGACAGACCTCGCATGAGGGACAGAAGGTTTTGTTTTCATTATTTCTCTGTAATTGTGGCACAGTTGCTTTAATAAATCCAAACTCTTTGATTGAAGACAACTTTTCTCCAGTTTTATTCTTCTCAGATTTAGAAATCCACCACATTGACTTCAAGCTCACAAGAGTCAGTTTAACAGAATGTAGGACCTTTAACGATGATTCCATATATGGCCGGACACTATTTTGTTTATAACTGTCGCCAATAGCAACGCTTAAGTAATTACAATAACCACCACAACACAAGGACTGTTAGTACCAAAATATTGATATTAGAGGCGTTTCAATATGCTTAGTTGTTTTGCAGCTAAAAAGAATTGGAAGGTGGTGTCACTGTTGTTCAGCGCGAGCACGAGAAAACAACTTGACTGCAGCCATTGTAATTTATTCAGTTCTGAAGGAGCTTGTGTGTATTCTCCATCTGTGCTGTGAATTGAGTTTTCCACCAAGGGACAAAACACTCATCATTTTCACAAAGTACAAAATCTTTCCACCGTTTTAGGCCAGTTTGTGCTGCACGATTGTGTGAGGGGAAAATACCGAAGGAAGAAAGAAACAAATGGGAATTTTTCTGAAAAGCGTTTGCGATTAAATAAAGTTTTCATATCCGCATCACAGTGCAGATTTTGAAGTGGAACTAAACAGTAAATCAACTTTTTGTGTGTATGTGCTGTTTTAATGGCACTGTCTTCAGTTTCTAGTCCTTGTTAGCAATTTATAATGTGTATGAGTAATGTGCAGGTTTTTGTTCAAATTTTTGTTCAAATTCAAGTACTACATGACACAAGACTGTCCTGAAGGTGCACTACTGTACGTAACCTTTTTGGGGTCCATCACCTGCTTGTTTCTATGGATATGTCATTGTTCTGCCTTGGAATGTTCCACAGTATGACAATAACCCATTAACATTGAGTCTTCTGCCTGTTGCTGCGTAGTGCGATATTATTGTTGATTTGTCCTCATTTAAATTTTTCATTTCATCAAATTTCATGATCCAGTTTAATAAAAGCTGAGAGCCTTTTAAATGCACTTCATTTCATGTTTTTATGGGCTTCTAGAGGCTGAGGTATTAAGGTTTTCATAAACGAAATAAAAATTCTTCAAAAACACTCAGGTGATAAGGACCTTTACCCGAGAATAGCACAGGCGTAAATGGGTTAAACAGCTCTACCTTACGTTTATTCTATTACAGGTGGTTTTACAGCTCAAAAATATCGAGTTAAACATTCTGGCAGTGAGCGGGGTCGCCTCTCCACAGATCTCAGAATCCGAATCAGAAAGGCTTTATTGCCTTATGAGTGAACCATAGACCGTATATATGAGTGGGCATAGCTAAAGCGTTAGCCGGCGCGTACAGGAAGTGCTTCAGAAGGCTCTTCCAACTCCTCCCCTTTTTTCCCATTGACTCACATTGGGATCTTATCGTCCCTCTCTCTGGACCTCTGGCTGTGGCCTCGTCATTTTGGTCTTAAAATGTTCGTATGAACCCGCGACACATGATCCTGAATTTTTCATTTCGCTCTTTTGTTCCTATATCAAAATATGAACATAAATATGGGTCCAATCAGACACCTTTATTTGGGGTCGCTGCCGCCTAGCGTTAGCAACAGGTTTGATTGACAACCAGTGCGTTTCGTTGCTATGTAAGTCTTTTTCCTGCTTTCCTGCCCCGATTGACTATTTTAAAATGAAATAAAATGACAAAATAAATCAAACAATTACAATAGCTAACGGTACTAGAATCTTAACTAGCATAAAGTAAAGTGAATTTTGTTAAATTACAACTCTATTGTTGTTCGTACATAACAGAACATACAACATAAATCAATGACTTAAACTTACTATTTAAAGTTTGATGATAAAAGCTAAAAGTTTCCTCATTATTCTCAAGAATCACTGAAATACAGCGGTCCGTGCAGGTGCAGAGTATCGCATCACGGACACATTTAATTACCTCAGTCATGATTGGCTTTTGTGGTTGCTATGATACTCGCGGTCTGCAGTTAGCATCGGGAGCCTCATTTGAGCGGCACTGAAAGCTATGGGTGACGTCACGGTACTTGGAGCGAAACATAGACAAACACTACTAACCATGGAATAAATAAAATAGAATAAAATAAAGTAAAAAAAACAATAAAGAATCTGATCTGTAACTTGGTCTGGTTTGGTCTCTCTGAAGATGGACAGGTTTTGCATACTGGCGAACATCCCAAACAAAGTAATGGCAATCAACGTAGAAAAGCATTTGACAGACCCTCCACTGGAAAAGTTACACAATGCACCTTTAAAGCCAGGTGTTTCACGGAGTTTAAAGTGTGGATACCTGTTTAGACCAACCACACTGTTCCTCCTATGTCCACATCTCCAAGGAGCATGAATCAAGATGAGGGAGCGTACACCTTATCACACACATGAGCTGCAGGCGTCAGACAGTAGGGGGCGCAAGCTTCCCCAAAACCACGTGAGCATGTAGAGAATACTACTTTTGAGTACCTGTATTCTGGTGTCGTTCTTCTTTCATTTGGTGGTATTCAGGCAGTTACTTTTCCACAATCAAAGGAATACACTGCAGTATTTGATGACACAATTTTGGCTTTGAACAGCACATTATTAGAGAGGGGGAAAAAGAAAACGCTGCTCTTGCATATATCTTGACATAAATGAATGCATATAAAAGTTCACCTAAAATCAAGCTGTTTGAGATTAGAATTGAGTCATGTTTTTCCACTATAGTCAGTGTAAAAGTATTCGAAGTATTCAGAATACAGTACTCTGGCCCCTGTATCTGAAAACATTACAAAATACATTTTAACCTCCTGAGACCTGAGCTTTTGTCCGGTGTGCATTTTTTTTTTTTCTTCTTGCTATTTGGGATAAGTAGGACCTACTAAGTAAGTCTTCTGTATGACACTAATAGACACCATTGGTTAAAAAATGTAAAAACATTAAAATGTATAAATAAAATGCAATTAGCTGTTTATTTCAAGCCCTAAACCTGCCAAATGTGACGTAGGTCGACCGTGAGCGGGTTGGGGTTCAGTGAGTGACGTTAAAAACACACAAAAAGGCGTGAAAATGTGGTCCGCAGTTTTCATTTTTTCTGGTTTTCAGTCGCTACAAAAAAAAGTGGAGGTGCAAAAAGCGGAGACAGGCAGCAGTTTCCCTCCAGCAGCAGAACCGTCCAACAATTTACAACTGTAAACTCATCGAAATATTCCCAAGTTTACCTAACAACATGTACAATCAATAATATAACATAGTCCCAATGTCTTCAAATGAGGACATGACATTTACTGATGCTCTCGTCTGCTATAATCTATTCTATTTGAATGTGGCGGCACGGTGGCTGAGTGGCAACACTCAGGCCTCACAGCAAGAAGGTTGCGGGTTCGATCCCCGGGTCACCCGGGCCTTTCTGTGTGGAGTTTGCATGTTCCTCCCCGTGTCTGGATGGGTTTCCTCCGGGTACTCCGGTTTCCCCCATCAACCTAAAAAACATGCCCGCACCCCTATGAACTAACATCAAGGACCATGTTGTTCACCCTCCTGTGGGCTCACCACCTGCAGAGGGGTTCATAGGGGGGGTCAGGTGCTATGAGTATTGGGCAGCACGCTGCCCCCGCGACCCAGCCGGATTAAGCGGGAGAAGATGGATGGATGGAAATTTGAATGTCAAATGAAGATAGAGACATTATTGTACATAAATACATTGGTTTCATTCATAAAATTTGCATCTAAACTTTACCATGCTGTTTTTTTTTTTACTTTCGGGAGCTGCTGTAGAGGTTTTTAGTTGATTACAGGTGAAAGTAAAAAAAAAAAGTAATATCTTGGTGCTAAGAGGCAAAAATGTAATGTCCTCGTATGGGGCCACAGGGTCTCAAGAGGTTAATGCAGGTATTCAATTTTCTGTAACTACAAACATTTCCAAAGTATTCTTCCCATCACGGTCTACAAGTCCCATTACTACATCACGTCAGGCCTCTGAGGAAGATACAGGAGGTACCACATAAAGCAGAAGTAAACAAACTCCCCTGGTGATTCTGACAAAAAGAATAACTAATTCTACCTTTCAAACTGAAGACAGACTGAACCTTTACCAAAATGAGCAAAATAGTTTGTTCTCTGAGCCGCGGGGGCCGGTGCAGAGACCTGAGCCCAGACTTATGAGCTCAGACAGTTGATGTTGAATGGGAAATGGGAGGCCCTCGACCATCTCCCAGTTCATACGTGAGAATTATTATTTCAACCGGAGTATTTTCAAGTCAGAGGTGGGACAAATCTCAGTTACAAGTTGCCTGGAATGCACCATAAACAGACAACATTTTACAGCATACTTGAGGGATACATTTTTTGAAGTATCAGTGCTCTTACTGACAAAATTAGGTGACTTTTCCTACTGTAAGTGAGTGTTTTTTGCACCGTTCCTTCATATAATGTATTTCTCCTCGTTTTTGTGTCTATCCTTAGAAAATACCAGATTTTGTGCATTATTTAATGTTTGTCCTTCAAATGACATTAACTCCAAATTATAAATCAGATGTTACGTCCTGACAGTTACTCTTACTTGAGCAGTGCTTTACATAAATACTTTTTTACTTACTTACTTGAGTTATTTCTTGGACGACAACTTTGCACCTCTGTGCACTTTTGCCCCTGTTTGGAACACCCTGTATGGAAGGTTAGGCAGTACTGCTCCAAAAAGCATAAATTTTCTTTTTTTGCAAGGGAAATTCTACTACCTAAATAACTGCAGCTTTCACTGTTTGATAACTATGATTCTTCAAATTGCAATTTCGATAAAATTGCGACTCATATTTCTGATGCCTTGGCCCAGTTCTTTTGAAGTTTTTATGGAGTTATAGAGTTCTTTTGCTGCTAATGACAGTCTTAGTCACTTAAATAATACCTCCGCAGACAGAGCCACCAAAATGTCACAAGATCCGCCCTGGACATTTCCATGGTGCCATTTTGGAGCAATAATAAAAGAGCAGGCTGTATTTATCTAAGTGGATATGAGCCAATAACACCTGTGTTTAAGGCCTGTCACCTGCAATGCACTCACAGGACTCAGCAGCCTGAGCGAGACGAGCCTTCAGGTGAAATGTGGCTGAAAAACACGAGCTGTTTGTGGAGTCCTGATGAATTTGCAGAGGTGTAGTACTCAGTTACACACACAAGTACATTTACTTCCTCAGTAAAATCATGAGTCAGGAACGTGTTGTAGTTTGAACATTTAGCCTCGCCCACGCAGTCCTCTGTGCCGCTGTGATATTGCACCATGACACAGAGGCAACTGTCTGAGATAGTGTCAGGCAGCTGTTTCCTTATACTTCTCTGTGTGTACTATTTGGGTTTTAGTGGCTCTTGAAGATGCACCATCAATCAAGCCAAACTTGATTTGTGCAACACTTTTCATACACAATGTAGCACCAAGTGTTTCACACACAAACGTCAGCAACAAAACAACTGAAAAAAAAAACAACTGAAAAAAAACCCCTAAAAAGATTAGGTTCTGAGTTTACTTTTAAAAATGCGATCACTGGCTGTGGGTCTCAGTGAATGACTCCTCACAGACTCACGTGTCTGGGATAGTGTCAGTGGCAGATGGTTTCCCATGGTTCTTCGTAACAATGGACCTGATTGGACAAAAAAGGTGAGCCAGTAGCTTCTGTATTAGTTATTACCCGAGAAAAAGCTTTGCAAAATGAATGGAGTATATTTTACATTCACCCGTTTCTCTTATTTGGCAGCTTTTATCACAGTGCATGATGTAAGAGAACTGAACCTGACACGAATAAACTCAAATCAGGCTCAGGCTCTTTAATGCTCCAGTGTTCCACAGTTATGGCTTTAGCCTCATTTGAACTGTTTCACATGCCTGTAGCTGCGTTGAGGCTCTAGTTTCATAGGTAGCACTCCTTGAGGGTCCTTGAGCGGAGCACGGTAGGCTCACTGCTCCTGACAGCTGGGCCCAGCTCAATGAATGGATGGTCTGATACCGAGGACCAATTTCCCTACGGGGACAATGAAGCAGAGCTTAACCTTGGGCTGACATGAGACGGAACAAAGAATCATGGGCCTCCACACGGCTGTGTCATACTCACACTTGAATTATAACAAAAGTGACAAATGGGTTTGCACTGGACTGTCATTCGAAACTATTTCTTTTAGGCGTTCTAAATTTGACACTAGAAGAGATATTCTTAGCCTGCTGTTTAAAGGTGCACTGCGTGACTTTTCTGATAGAGGAAACACTGCCTGCTTGTGTCCATGGAGATGTTGCTGCAGGCCAAGTTACAAGTCAGGTCTGTGGAGAGGTGACCCCACTCACAATAAAACTATAATTTTTAAGGTATTTCTGAGCAATTAAAGACTAACTAACCAACAACTAATTAAGTAAATAGATGCTAGATAGCTCATTGTCATACTATAGAAGGTTACAAAATCATCTCCATGGCGACAGCAGCTTTTGTACTCTGCTCCTGAAAAATTAAACTCCTTTAATTCATATTTTTGTTCATTTAAAGGGCCCATATGATGCAATTTTCTGATGCAAGTTTTACCGTTGGAGCTGTGTTTTGTTTCATTTACACATGTTTAACACACAAACCTGCAGATTTAGGTTCTTCTCAAACAGAAAACACTCCCTTCCACCTTGTGATGTCATGTGGTAATACAGGAAGTGCTCCACTGTGCTTTTAAACTCCATACACCTTCACTAGAATTGCCCCGGAATTGCCGTCTCTGCTGAAAAACCACCACTGCATGACATCACAAGGTGGAACAGAGTTTATTTTAGTTTTTTTTTTTTAGTTGAATTTATTATTGGTTTATTTTAACAGGGACCATATGTGCACACATTCGTCTCATAAAAGAAGAGGCGCTTTTCGACGGATTTAGCTCCAGCGAGTTTCCATCTGGGTTTCCCGGGCAAGTTAACAAAATAAAATACATCCAAATTTCTGTCCGTTTACAGTCGAACCATGAACCATGCATTCTCCAGTTTTTTTTTTTTTTTTTCATTTTAACCTCCTGAGACACGAGCTTTTGTCTGGTGTGCATTTTTCATTTCTTCTTGCTATTTGGGATAAGTAGGACCTACTAAGTAAGTCTTCTGTATGACACCATTGGTTAAAAAATGTAAAAACATTAAAATGTATAAATAAATTACAAAAAACAAACAAACAGCAATTAGCTGTTTATTTCAAGCCCTAAACCTGCCAAATGTGACGTAGGTCGACCGTGAGCGGGTTGGGGTTCAGTGAGTGAGGTTAAAAACACACAAAAAGGCCTGAAAATGTGGTCCACAGTTTAAATTTTTTCTGGTTTTCAATCGTTACAAAAAAAGTAGAGGTGCAAAAAGTGGAGACAGGCAGCAGTTTCCCTATAGCAGCAGAAACGTCCAGCAATTTATAACTGTAAACTCATCTAAATATTCCCAAGTTTACCTAACAACATGTACAATCAATAATATAACATAGTCCCAATGTCTTCAAACGAGGACATGACATTTCCTGATGCTCTCGTCTGCTATAATCTATAAAATGTGTCAAATTTTAATGCCAAATGAAGATACATTAAGACACATGAAGAGACATTATTGTACATAAATACATTGGTTTTATTCATACATTTTGCATCTAAACTTTACCATGCAGTTTTTTTTTACTTTCGGGAGCTGCTGTAGAGGTTTTTAGTTGATTACAGGTGAAAGTTTAAAATAATTGAAAATCATGGTGCTAAGAGGCAAAAATGTAATGTCCTCGTATGGGGCCACAGGGTCTCAGGAGGTTAAAATACCCCACAAAGAAACCGCATTTTGAACTTTGGAAATGTAGACCGACAAATAAACCACGGCTACTCAAACATACGTGGATGAAACCAAACACTCCGTACGGTTTTGAGGAGGTATTAACATTATAACACGGCTTAAAGGTGCACTGTGTAACTTTTTGGTTTGGTTTTAAAGGTGCACTGTGTGACTTTTCTGGCAAAGGAACCACCACCTGCTTGTCTGCATGGAGATGTCGCTGCTTTGGCTACAATATTCCCCAAAATGCCATTAAACTTCTAAATATATCTTCGTGGAGACAAGCAGGCGACAACACCAGGCCAAGTTACAAGTCAGACCTGTGGAGAGGCGACCCCGCTCACAGTAAAACTATAATTTTTAAGATATTTCTGAGCAAAACAACACTTCTTAAACACTTCTTACATAAACTAAATGCGAGATAGTTTACTGTCAAACTGTAGAAGGTCCCAGCAGTTAGTTTATTGGTTTATTTTATTTTATTTATAACAGGGACCATATGCACACACATTCATCTCATAAAAAAAGAGACATTTTACCATCTGCGGTTCCTTTTTGGTTTCTTTTTTCTATGGAGATGTATTTTCTCTGTCTGGAATGTTCCACAGTATGACACGAAACAGCTCTACCTTACGTTTCTTCAATTACAGGTGGTTTTAGAGCTCAAAAATACGGTGGCCGACAAGTGCAAAACATTTATAAAGCAAAGTTGACAGCATATCCAAAATGACACTGTAAGGCACATGTGTCAAACATGCGGCCCGGGGGCCAGATCCGGCCCTCCAAGACCTTTAATCTGGCCCTCGGCTGATTTTTCTATTAAAATACTTAAAATTTTCAGATTTTTCTGTTAATTTTTTGCACCGTTTAGCATAGCAGCGTCTCCGGCGTTTCTGTACGTTGCAACTCCCACCAGAGCAGCACAAATGAAGACCTTCCTCTTTCCAAACGCTCTTAAAGGACGATCGTTTTGACTGTCAACTGTGACCCTCATCAGCAAAATGTAAAAAAATAAGAAAAGCAGATGCTGAGTTCAGGATTTCCCAAGAAAAATAGTCTAATTCTTATTTGTTGACAGAGGTGAATGGGAAATCTGTGCTCAGTGTGTTTGGCACAAGTGGCGTTGCTCGAAGAATATAATCTTAAACACCACTACGAGACACGGAGAAAAATACAATAACTTGAAGAGAGAACCGAGTTTTCTGATCCGGCCCTTTTGGGATCAAAGTAGGTTGCATACGGCCCCCGGACCAAAATGAGTTTGACACTCATTAAGGAATAGTCTATGCAGTATCGTAGGATATTTTCCGCTTGGTCCGAGTTCCCCCACATGCTGAACAAAAGCGCGTAACGTGTTCATTCACCAAAACCGAAAGAAGAAACACACGCTCTCGTTGAATTATTGTCGACTTCCTGCTTGTCCCGAGGGTCTTTGCGTCACTTCCGCTTTTTAGGACGTTCCCTTTCCGTCAAGAACTTGTTCATTTGTTTCGGGGTTTTGTATTTGTGTTTTTGCCGCATGTAAATTTGTCTCGGCGCTTGTAAAAGTGTTTTGTGTTTTGTAAATTTGTTAGCGCTTTTGCAAATGTGTTTTATGAAACTTGGAATTTGTATTCAAGATGTAAATGTGTTTTTTTTTTAATTTTATTATGGGTAATTAAGAAGTTTACATTCTTTTACAATGGGACATATGACATTAGAGAAATCACAAAAACAACAACAAAATATTTTACCCTAAAAGGAGTGGGAAGAAGAGAATTTATTTAATCCCACCTCCTCTTCTAATCTGTTTTGCTCTTGCCGGCCACTGTAGAAAAACAGGACTTGAGCGGGGTCGCCTCTCCACAGACCTGCCCTGTAGCTTTGGTTTGGTTTTGGTTTGCTCTCCGTGAAGACAGAAATGTTCTAATCCCACATTGTGAAGCATTCTAAATGAAGCAATAACATCCCCGTGGAGAAAAGCGTTTGACGGATGGACTCTCCACTGGAAAAGCTACACAATGCAGCCATTTTATAATCCTTTCAGCGAGTACTTCGAGAGATTGAAGAGTACTGTAGCGCAAATCGCTTCTCTACAGTGGAACACGTGATCTTGTTATGTTTAAAGATGTTCATTTCGACGCAGCCCACGCAGGAACCCCCCAGGCCCGTGGCACAGCTCCAAACACACAAACACACCGGCTACCACCAATCCAAAACGAGAAGAATAGGATAAATGTTAACTTCGGTGTTAGTTTGGATGTTCGCTTCGACCTGATTCCAGATAAGGCACGATGGATGGATGCAATTTGACATAATGTGATTCTGGATCAAGCGAAGACTCGTTCATTTGTACAGTTCCAATGCGGCGGCAGATGAGTCGATGGTGTATCAAGGTCCGCTCATACATAAATCTCAGCGTTCTATTGGGACGGTGGAGAGAGTCACTCAGATGGAGCCTTCAGCAAGATAAATGTCGCGTAAGGCGGTTCGAATGAGGTTATAGGCGGTAGCTGCTCGTGTCAGATGTGAGGGGAGTGTTGTTGGGTTTGTACTTGTGGACAACATCAAAATTTGGGTTGAACTAGGATTAAATTTGGAGTTAAACCTGGATTAGATCAATAAACCAGGGCTAAACCAGGTCTAAAACAGGATTAAAACAGGATTAATTCAGGATGAAATCAGGATTAATCCCGGACTAAAACAGGATCAAAACAAGAATAATCCAGGACCAATCAGGGACTAAAATAGGATTTAACCCAGGACTGAAACAGGCCTAACCCAAGACTAAACCAGAACTAAACTAGGACAAAAACAGGACTAAACCAGGACTAAAACGGGACTAAAACCAGAACTATAACAGGGCTAAAATAGGATTAAACCAGGATCAACCCAGGACTAAACCAGAACCAAACCAGGACTACACCAGGACTAAACCAGGGTTAAATCAGGGATAAACCAGGACTAAAACTGGGCTAAAATAGGACTAAACCAAGACTAAATCAAGACTAAACAAGGACTAAACCAGGGCTAAACCAAGACTAAACCATGACTAAACCAGGGCTAAACCAGGACTAAAACGGGACCAAACCAGGACTAAAACTGGGCAAAAATAGGACTAAACCCAGACTAAAACGGAACTAAACTAGGACTAAACCAAGACTAAACCAGGATTTAACTAAGACTAAATCAGGACAAAACTAAGACTAAACCAGGACTAAACCAGCACTAAACCAGGGCTAAACCAGGACTAAAACAGAACAAAACTAGGACTAAAACTGGGCTAAAATAGAACTAAAGCAAGACTAAACCAGGACTAAACCAAGACTAAACCAGGACAAAAAGGTTTAAACCAATTTAACAGACAGATGAAAGGACTGAGTGGAGACTAAATCCAAGTTAAAGTTATGTAAGTATGTAACATGTCACCTATCCGCTGTCTCCATGGAGATAGCTTACTGCTTTACCTGAATGTTCCGCAATATGGCATAAAGCCTGTCTATCTCCATGGAGACAGTCAATGGCACTAGTCCAAATTACCGGTGAAATGCGAGTTTTTCAAGGCACTTCTGAGCTACAAAAACACCCAACTGGATAAACGAAAAAAAAATGCCAGACTGTGACACAACATCTCCATGGTGACAGACCCCTCATCAAAAGTTACACAGTGCAGCTTTAAAATATAATGCATATTTTTGGGTTGACTAAATGAGTATGATATTCTTGTTGACGAAATCTTGAATAAAAGTAAAAATCGTTTCCCTTAGTAGATAAATAGATATTAAATGAACACTGGTACCTAATTTCACTAGAGGAAACAAGTCAGTTTTTGTTATGGAGCAGGATTACAGCAAATCATAACATTTACCCTTAAACAATTATAATTAACATACAATTAGCACACACCATGCGTAGACCTGCTCTCAACAGAAAACACAGCATGCTTCAATTACAGTTCCATTCATAGTACAGTCCCATGTACCAGAAATACTCTTTGCACAAATGCCTTCTGTTCACCACTCACACACTCTCTGTAAACACTTAGCATGTGTGTGTACCTGCCTTTAAGCTAGCGCATTAGCATCCTGTAAACTCGCTGCTGCCCACGCTCCGGCTCATCCTCCATTTTCATCGCCCGCCGTGAAGAACGGAAATGTACAATGACACCGGCTAATCCTCTCCCACCTGCCCCCTCCCCCTGCAGGATGTGTGAGGAAGTGCGAGGGGAGAGCAGGGAGGAAGCAGCACACAGCACCGCGGGCTACGCCTTCTATACAAAGCTTTCCACGCCTAATGGTTCCCCTGGTTATTAGAGACAAAGCAGGTTGTAAAAAATATATTTGAAAATGTGCATGTTGCAGAGGCTGTAGTGGCTCTAGTGGTTACAGTATTCTTCCATTATCTGTGCAAGAGTTTGAATCCCACTCCTGTCATTGTGTCACTGGGCAAGACATTTCACCCACCTTGAAAGTGGTGTGTGTGTGACTGGTGTTTAGAGGGGCCAGGGGCACAGTTTAGGGCAGCTGAGGCGCGATATCCTACCACCACAGACTATGCAGTGGTTTAATGATATTGTGTGGGATCCAGAATTCACATTTCTTCAAACACTTTAATGTAGATGTGAGTCTGTTCACCTTTTAACCTCTCAGAGCTCAGAGGATGTGACTGACAGGTGGATTAGACAATAAGGGACACTATAGTCCATCTGAATGAACACACATATAGCTTCTTAGGAGGGAAAAACAGGGAATAAAATATCATCACAGGGGAGTGGAAAGAGATTTCTGCAGAATCAATGAGTGAAACATTGTTAATCTGAGGTGAGAGACATTTGATTTGGTTCAAAATGATGAGTGACCAATGAGCTCCTTTATTTCTCATGCATCACTGAAAAAACAAAAAACTCTGAAACTCTGATTTGACGGTGGTGTTTGAGCCTGGCTCAAGACAGAAAAGAGGAAGTGATGATGAGACTGATCTGTGTGTAAAAATACAAACAGATGTCACTGTGCACTTGCCAGTTGAATAATAATGATTTCCCTGTGGCTCTTTGACGAGCCTGTAAAGCACAGGACAAGTGGACGAGACGGAACAGTTTGGAAAAAACATCCAAACTCTGCAGCCACTGAAAAAACAAGATATGACTGCATAAGACTCACACACACACACAAACATGCCTGCACACACACACGCCCGCCACACACACATGCACGCACACACACACACAAACATGCCTGCACACACACACGCCCGCCACACACACATGCACGCACACACACACACAAACATGCCTGCACACACACACGCCCGCCACACACACATGCACGCACACACACACACAAACATGCCTGCACACACACACACACACACCCACACGTCTGCACACACATGCATACACACACATGCCCGCACACACACACATGCCCGCGCACACACACAAACATGCCCACACACACACAAACATGCCTGCACACACACACGCCCGCCACACACACACATGCACGCACACACACAAACATGCCCACACACACGCACACACGTCTGCACACACACGCACACACAAACATGCCCGCACACACACACATACACACACACACACACACCTGCACACACACACACCTATACACACGCACACACTTATACACACACACACACACACCTATACACACGCACACACTTATACACACACACACACAGTTATACTGAACTTATTTGCACTAGGACTGACATTCTTGACAAATAGCAGCAGAGAGGGTTATAAAAATAGCTTTTTGACAAATTGGATCTTTTGTTCAAAAAACATCTCAGCACAGAAAATCACTGAGACATTTATATCAACACTGCAGATGACTAAGAGCAAAGAAGGTTGTCCTGGAGAAGCACGTTTCATCACAGCCAATGAAACCGCACCAGTCCTGCTCCAGTCCTGCTCCAGTCCTGCTCCAGTCCTGCTCCAGTCCTTCTCCAGTCCTTCTCCAGTCCTGCTCCAGTCCTTCTCCAGTCCTGCTCCAGTCCTTCTCCAGTCCTGCTCCAGTCCTGCTCTAGTCCTTCTCCAGTCCTGCTCCAGTCCTTCTCCAGTCCTTCTCCAGTCCTGCTCCAGTCCTTCTCCAGTCCTGCTCCAGTCCTGCTCCAGTCCTTCTCCAGTCCTGCTCCAGTCCTTCTCCAATCCTGCTCCAGTCCTTCTCCAGTCCTGCTCCAGTCCTGCCTTAGTCCTGCTCCAGTCCTGCTCCAGTCCTTCTCCAGTCCTCTCCAGTCCTGCTCCAGTCCTGCTCCAGTCCTTCTCCAGTCCTGCTCCAGTCCTTCTCCAGTCCTGCTCCAGTCCTGCTCCAGTCCTTCTCCAGTCCTGCTCCAGTCCTTCTCCAGTCCTGCTCCAGTCCTGCTCCAGTCCTTCTCCAGTCCTGCTCCAGTCCTTCTCCAGTCCTTCTCCAGTCCTGCTCCAGTCCTTCTCCAGTCCTGCTCCAGTCCTTCTCCAGTCCTGCTCCAGTCCTGCCTTAGTCCTGCTCCAGTCCTGCTCCAGTCCTTCTCCAGTCCTCTCCAGTCCTGCTCCAGTCCTGCTCCAGTCCTTCTCCAGTCCTTCTCCAGTCCTGCTCCAGTCCTGCTCCAGTCCTGCTCCAGTCCTGCTCCAGTCCTGCTCCAGTCCTGCTCCAGTCCTGCTCCAGTCCTGCTCCAGTGCTTCTCCAGTCCTCTCCAGTCCTTCTCCAGTCCTGCTCCAGTCTTTCTCCAGTCCTGCTCCAGTCCTGATTTAATCCTGGTTTTAGCCCAGAAATGACAACCAGAAGCTGTGGCCAAAAACTCTTCCAAACCTACAACATAAATGTATCTATAATATGATGATAGCATAATCCACTTTACTTCTGCACGGTTCGCTAATTATAATCACACTAGCATTCTCAAAGCAATTCTCAAACAGAAAGCACTTTGTTCCACCCTGTGATGTCATGTGGTAATACAGGAAGTGCTCCATACCCCTTCACTAGAATGATTTCGATGATTTCAGCCCTGGAATTGCCCATTTTTACATAACAAAAGGTCAAAAGTAGCTGTTAAGAAATTCAAAACTACTGCGTTATGACATCACAAGGTGGAACAGAGCATTTTGAGCTTTGGAGATGTAGACAGGCTAATAATACTGGATTACTGGAAACAAAAAACTCCTGTTGCTGGTTTGGTCCTGGGTTGGTCCTGGGTTAGTCCTGGTTTGGTCCTGGTTTGGTCCTGGGTTAGTCCTGGGTTAGTCCTGGTTTGGTCCTGGTTTGTTGCTGGCTATTAATACTGGATTACTGGAAACAAAACAAAACTCCAGGTATGTTTTGGAGGAGGTAACAACATTATAACATGCTTTGTATAATATAAGACTTTTAAAACATAATAACATTGACATTATTCATAAATAGAACCAAAGTAGGTTACAATAAATTTGCTTTTTGTCGAATTTTATTGTTTTGCTCTAAAAGGGTACAACTTTGCCATGTCCGTACCAAAGATCAGTGTTACTCATTATGAAAATCCTTCCATTCATAAACACCTGAATAGGAGCAAAGAAGGTTGTTAAATATATTACATCTGCGTCCTTTCAACATCAGTGAAATAATACTAGGATTCACTTCAGGTAGACTCAGAGTGTTCTGAATCGAATAAAAGGACGACCCAAATACCTGAATGAATCACCGACTGGCCTGGTTTGGTCCTGGTTTGGTCCTGGTTTGTTGCTGGTTTGGCCCTGGGTTAGTCCTGGTTTGGTCCTGGTTTGGTCCTGGTTTGGTCCTGGGTTAGTCCTGGGTTAGTCCTAGTTTGGTCCTGGTTTGTTGCTGATTTGGTCCTGGTTTGGACCTGGTTTGGTCTTGGTTTGATCCTGGTTTGGTCCTGGGTTAGTCCTGGGTTAGTCCTAGTTTGGTCCTGGTTTGTTGCTGATTTGGTCCTGGTTTGGACCTGGTTTGGTCTTGGTTTGATCCTGGTTTGGTCCTGGGTTAGTCCTGGTTTGGTCCTGGTTTATTGCTGGTTAGGTCCTGGGTTAGTCCTGGTTTGGTCCTGGTTTGGTCCTGGTTTGGTCCTGGGTTAGTCCTGGGTTAGTCCTGGTTTGGTCCTGGTTTGGTGCTGATTTGGTCCTGGTTTGGTCCTGGGTTAGTCCTGGTTTGGTCCTGGGTTAGTCCTAGGTTAGTCCTGGTTTGTTCCTAGTTTGGTCCTGGGTTAGTCCTGGTTTAGTCCTGGTTTGGTTCTGGTTTGATCCTAGTTTGGTCCTGGGTTAGTCCTGGTTTAGTCCTGGTTTGGTCTTGGTTTGTTGCTGGGTTGGTCCTGGTTTGGTCCTGGGTTAGTCCTGGGATAGTCCTGGGTTAGTTCTGGGTTAGTCCATGAAAAGTATTGAAAATCAGAAACTAATTGATATTAAAACCAGTATTGAACCTAGACATTAATTTGAGCAGGTATTAATACTAAAAAATGTCCCATTCACAGGACAGAAATGAACTTTTCCTGAATCGTTTTAGAACAATCTTGAGCTGTATAAGTATAAGTATAGAGTGTAAAGTACAAGTATAAGAGCACATAGAGTATACGCCTGTGGACCCCTGAGACAGATATAAGGCCACATGGAAATATAAAAGAACGTATTTCAAATTTAATGTTGAAAATCACATTCCATTGTCTAAAGAAAGTGTTTTTTATTATCATCTTGGGATCAGAATCAATATCGAATCTATTCCTCTCCTACCACTGCTGCATCACCTGCAATCAATGTGTCTTTCTGTTTTTAGAAACTTGTTCACACATCTGGGAGAACTTTCTGTAACAATATCAATCATATAAAAACACCAATGTGCATGCTAGAAAATGTGTTTTTTCTTGTTCAAATATGACTTAGGTAACTATGCTATTCAGCTAATGATATTGTGATAACACTAATAAAAGCTACAACAGTTTTACCTAATCATGGGTTCAACCAACATTTTGAGGACTTCCATTTCAAAAAGGTAGATTTAGTATTTCCTTTTTAGGAGATTTCCGCTG
The DNA here is from genome assembly GCA_034769755.1 of Odontamblyopus lacepedii. Classification (NCBI taxonomy): domain Eukaryota; kingdom Metazoa; phylum Chordata; class Actinopteri; order Gobiiformes; family Gobiidae; genus Odontamblyopus; species Odontamblyopus lacepedii. The sequence goes on from CM068364.1 coordinate 28,358,232, forward strand.
AAATTCTGTGATGTAACAAATCGAGAAAACGTAACAGATCGCAGAAAATGAAAACGGCGTATCTGGGCTGGAATTGAAAGATGTCTATAAGGTATAAAGATATCTTTGCAACTACTGTATGGTTCAAATTGAGTTTTTATGAGTCAGTACACACCATATATACCCAGGAAACACTACCAACGAGCTTAAAAATTTGATTTAGCATAGTATGTGTTCTTTAAAGGTCCTATATTACCCAAAATGGATTCTCGTTATCTTTTAAGGCCGCTCCACACTACACGATTTTTCGGTTTTAAATTATTTTTAAACATGCGACAAAATGCGCAAACACCACAGACACGAGAAGAAACTTAGGAGACTTAAAATCTCCGATCGTAAAGACTGCAGCGGGATCTGTCTGCGTAAAATATAGTATGTGGGCGCGATCACATCAGCTGTTTCCTGTCTAGAGTAAAACTACTCACTCTGAGACTTCTAGTTTAGTTACGGGTCAAAACTGTGTTATCGTTATTTGTGAAATGTGGTGCAATGCTTCAGAGACATGATTTTTAAAGCATAATAGATTGGAGATAAAGTCCACAGGAAGTAGAGTCAGTGTCGCTAATCTGCAGCTTCATCGCACTCTGTGTGGATGTAAACAAACACACGTGAGGAAACACTGTCTTTTGACTTTAAAAGAACACCTCAAACTGGATTAACAGCGCGGTTTTGTGGACTGGGGTCATTATTTGCGGAGGACAATTTCTATGGATAATGTGGATGAGTCGCTGCACTTTAAATGTACCACTTTACATTAGGTGATTAATAAAGTATTTATTTTCGCTATAGGCGGCACGGTGGCTGAGTGGCAACACTCAGGCCTCACAGCAAGAAGGTTGCGGGTTCGATCCCCGGGTCCCCGGGCATGTTCTCCCCGTGTCTGGATGGGTTTCCTCCGGGTACTCCGGTTTCCCCCATCAACCCAAAACATGCAGCATCCCTATGAACTAACATCAAGGACCATGACGTCCACCCTCCTGTGGGCTCACCACCTGCAGAGGGGTTCATGGGGGGGTCAGGTGCTATGAGGTTTGGGCAGCAAGCTGCCCCCGCGACCCAGCTGGATTAAGCGGGAGAAGATGGATGGATTTTCGCTATATCCAGAGTTTGTATGTTGCATCTCTGTGTCCGTCGCTCCTCTGCCCCTGACGCTCTGTTTTATCGGCTGTTACTGTCACATTGCTGATGTTTGGTGGTTCTGATCTGACACTGACACATGCATGACGATCACAGCGGCTTCAAAATCGCACACGGAGACAAAAAGTCGGATCACGCCTCCCTGAACTCCAGAAGAAGAAATCGCAGCCAAAATCGTGCAAATTCTCCTGTAGTGAGTCGCGTTATAATGTCTCAAAAACATACCTGGAGTTGTGTTTTTTTGATTCCCACATGTTTGAGTAAGCCTTTATATTAGTCTGTCTACATCTCCAAAGCTCAACATGCTCTGTTCCACGTTGTGATGTCATGAAGGGGTAGTTTTTAAGTCAACAGAAACGTTTTACCTTTAGTTCCGTAGAGCTTGACACCCTAACTATGCCGGATTTGTGCGTTAAACATGCGTAAATAAAACAAAACACAACTCCACGCGTGTTTGTAATGAGGAAACAATATTAGAACATTGATGAGAAACTCGTGCAACATGGGCCCTTTAAATTATGAACAACAATGCTAATTCTTTCCATTCTGACCCGGACGCTAATATTAACCGAACCCACCGTACCGCCACCGTTTCGCTAATTACAATCACAGTAGCATTCTCGAAGCTTTCTCTTCAGCTGATTTATTAAAACCACTTATGCAAATCGCCTCCATTGGCATTTTTTCTTTCAATGAGATTACCTGAGGCGTACACACGGTCCCATAAGCCGAAGTTGCAATCGCAGTTAGTCCCAAACCAAAGCAGAAAAGCGAGGAGGAGGAGGAGAGGGTGAAGAAGAAAAAGAAGAAATAAGAGAGTGAGAAAAGGAGGAGAGAAAGCCAAGGGCGGCGAGATCAAGCTAGTTCGAAGACGCCAATACTTTCATCAAGTGGATTTTATTAACTGTGATTAAATAATACGTCTCGGCCAATATATTAGCGGGATTAATCATAGCATTGGAAATAAACAAACGGGTAATTATAGTAATTTTCATTTAGTAAATCGGTAGGGGTGGCGCGCTAATCTCCGTTGCGCGCTCAGCCACTGTCACTCACGGCGACAGCTATTTGGACGGATTTTTGAGGGATAATTTCATCTATTCAGACGCTGACAAAACACGCAATAATTAAGATTTGGAACGCAAGAAATGTACCTGTGTTTACGCCGACAAGGGTCTAGCAAATGACCCAAAGCGGTTTTCGTGGAATAATGTGAGTAACAATGATTAGCAATGTTTTTCAAATGTCCAGGAGAGTTAAGGTTTGGAAGGACACTAAAATATTTACTGTTAAAGTGATTATGTGCATTGAAGTCTGCGCTACAAGGTTAGATGGTTTTAGTATTTGTTAAATATGCTACGCCAGGACCTTTCAACGTAAGAGAAATAATGCTTTAAATTCATTTTAGGTGAACTTAAATTGATCTAAATAAAATAAAATAATGAAGCACAGATTTGCCTGGTTTGGTCCTGGTTTGGTCCTGGTTTGGTCCTGGTTGAGTCCTGGTTTAGTCCTGGTTTGGTCCTGGTTGAGTCCTGGTTTGGTCCTGGTTTAATCCTGGTTTAGTACTGGTTTGGTCCTGGTTTAGGCCTGACTTGGTCCTAGTTTAATCCTGGTTTAGGCTTGGTTTAGTCCTGGTTTGGTCCTGGTTGAGTCAAGGTCTAGTCCTGTTTTAGTCCTGCTTGAGTCATAGTTTAGTGCTGAGTTAGATCTGGTTTAGTCCTGGTTTAGTCCTGGCTTGGTCCTGGTTTAACCCTGGTTTAACCCTGGTTTAGTCCTGGTTTAGTTCTGGTTTGGTCCTGGTTTAGTCCTGGTTTAGGCTTGGTTTAGTCCTGGTTTGGTCCTGGTTGAGTCAAGGTCTAGTCCTGTTTTAGTCCTGCTTGAGTCCTAGTTTAGTGTTGAGTTAGATCTGGTTTAGTCCTGGTTTAGTCCTGGCTTGGTCCTGGTTTAACCCTGGTTTAGTCCTGGCTTGGTCCTGTCTTAATCCTGGTTTAGTCCTGGTTTAGTCCTGGTTTGGTCCTGGTTTGGTCCTGTTTGATCCTTTTTTGGTCCTGGTTCAGTGCATGAAAAATCAAAAATACACTAATCAATAATAAAACTAGTACTGAAACTAGATTCCCATTTGAGCAAGTCTTGTTACTAAAAAAAAAGTGGGACTATGTGCATTGAAGTCTACGCTTTACAATACATAATATGATCTCACTGAGATTTAAAGGTGCACTGCGGAACATTGCCAACCTGCTATAGTCTTTATAGAGATATCATTGCTTTGCATGGACGTGTCCACTGTATGGCATTGTGATTACAAAGTTTATTTTGATACTGTCGAATAATCAAGGTAAAACAGTCATATCTCCATGGAGACAAGCAGGTGGACCCTGGGGTATTAACTAATATATAACATATTTAGATCAACATGTTTCCTTTCATTGTTTCAAATGACAAATTTGCCAAAAACACCACATTAACATGTTTTATAACTTTCACTTTCATTTTTGATGCTCTGAGTCACTCCCCCTTCATTGTAGTGCTTTGTTTTGTATCATCCTTTTGTATATTTATGGTGAATTGTCGTGTGGGAGCATGGGTGACGTAGGCCTGCAGGCGGAGAAATCTTACAGCTAAAAGTAGAAAAGGTTTGGATAGAGCTAAACGTTATTACTCAAACATGCACGGATGGCATATAAAACCACTCCAGGCCTGTTTTTGATGAGGGAGGAACATTATAAAGTGGTAGAAAGCTCCAAAAAGATCAATTTTGCAAGCAGGTAGAGCAGCCAGGCCAAGTTACAAGTCAGATCAGTGGAGAGGAGACCCGGCTCACAATAAAAATGCATGTGTTTCAATGATTTTGAGCAGTAAAAATAGCTACAGTTGAGTCAATGCAAAGTAAAAAGGTTTAATGCCATACTATGGAACATCCCAATCAAAGCAGTAAGATCTCCATGGAGACTGTGACGAACGCTCCACCAGAAAAGTTACATAGTGCACCTTTATAATTAATATTAAAGAGTATTGTGTAACTTTTCTGGCTTTTCTCCATGGAGATGTTATTACTTTGTCTGGAATGTTTCACAGTATGGCATTAAACCTTTCTAGCTTCATGGAGACCAAACCAGACCAAGTTACAGGTCGGATCTGTGGAGAGGCGACCCCACTCACAGTCAGAATACATGTTTTTCTAGTATTTTTGAGCTATAAAACCACCTGTAACTTCATAAATGTAAGGTGGAGCTGTTTAATGCCATACTGAGGAACATTCCAGGCATTTCTACAGCTAAACTCTTTTCACTACAAAATTCACTTTGTAACAACACAGCTAGAATGTCTAATAGGCCAAATTAAGTGAGTGCACCATCCAAGTTTTGGCAACCCCTGGCCACGAGCAGCAAAACAAAAGGACAGGTACAGCAGCCAAAACCAAACTTCTGTCACGCCGTATTCTTCTCCTCGGTGTCTCTAGTGGGTTGGATTTAACAAAGAGGAACATTAGCAAAACACTCTCTTGGCAAAACTGCTGTTTAAAATGAAAATTTCTTCAAACGTGTCCTTTTTTTAATGATTTTATCAAGCCAAAGCCAAGCAAAATGAAAGAGCTGCATAAGCTTGATCAGGTTTTTAACATCAGAAGCCCTTCTTGATGCAGTATTGTCTTCTTAAAGGTGCTGGAACTGGTAAACATCTGGTTGGTGGGCGCAGTGCTGTACATTTACATGCACCAGTACAGGTTGCATTACATTTGATTGAGTGCAAAATTCATAATAATAATTTTCTGGTATTGGACCCACCAGTTGCTCGTCTCCATGGAAATGTTATTGCTTTGCCTGTAAAGTTCCAGAGTTTATTATTTAAGTTTATCAGTCTCCATAGCGAACAGCCGGAGATGCCACCAGGTCAATTTACAGGTGAGATCTGTGGAGAGGCGACCCCACTCAGATTAATAAAGCATGTTTTTAACACTCGAAAACTTATGACATCGTATACGATTCTGAGGAATATGTTTTATATAACCGCACATAACTTTCTAACCGTAAAAGATAGAAACTTCTGAAAGTGCAGACATAGAGGTTTCCGTACATATCTGTGGCTTTATCCTATGTTACAATCACGCTGCGTGATGACGTGCGCAAAACGAGTGTCCAGTAGGAACTTTGTTTTCCCCAAACTCATGCGCTCCGTCCATTTTGAGTGAAGTGAGTCAAGATAGTCGACTCCTCTCGAGCGTGTATGTTTATAACAATTGAAAAACCTGCTCCAAGTGCAGTTTTTTTCTCAAATAAATTACAAATTACGCATCTTGGTGAGCATAACTGCACATCCCTTGCTATTTTTATTTGGTTTATTTCACTCAAAATGAACAAATCCAAATGTAATAAAAACCACGGAAATGCAGATGTGCTGTGGCTCTGGCCCTGGCCCTGACAAGAGCTGTTTCCATGACGGCACCAGTGAAGTAATGGGCGATTGCACTTTTTTTTGTTTTTAGGGCAATAAGGATATTTTTTGTTTACTTACAGACTTGATATTTTGCGTTTTTGTAGCTAAGGCCCTAAATTAAGCATTTTTTGTATCAAAAAAGTTGTTTATACATGTTTGCTGTGTGTTTTGTATAAAAGAGTGTGAATTTTATTTTCTGTTTTTTTTTCTCTATTTCTGGTCCCATAGCTTTTATTACAGCCACATGACACAACTACAGAAGCAGATTGTGAAATAACAGATTGTACTGGACAAAAGGATGTAGAACACTTCATTAGGGGGTAAAAGGGGCAGTTTTAAAAGCAAAATTAAGGAAAAAATCCAGGAGAAATGTACTAAAATTGTCCTTAGGTCTTCGGGGGTTAAAGGTAACAAATAAACCCATGATTGATTAAATGCATCTCATATTAGTTTAATACTATATTGTGGAACATTACAGACAAAGCAATAGCATCTCCATGGCGTCAGAACTGCATCCTGCAAAGTTATGCATTGCGCCTTTAAATTTCAGCCAAAAATAATAATAAAACAAACGCATTTATATAATTACGTGTTCTTATTGCCCTGAAAAACTTAAATAACATGCGTCCTTATCGTCAGCGGATAGCCTCTCCACTGATCTGACCAGTCACTTGCCATATGATGCAAGTTAAAAACCACTGGGCCTAAAACCGAACCCTGGGGAACACCAAAGTTTCAAGTTTTGCTTTAACTCCAGTCTCTCTCTCTAAAACCTGCAAATCAGGCTAGAAATCTCGGGGTAATAATGGACTCAGACTTGAACTTTAACAGCCACATCAAATCAATAACATCTGCATCTAAAAAACATAGCAAAAATCAAAGGTCTACTGTCTAAAGCAGACTTGGAGAGACTTATCCATGCATTTGTCTCCAGTAGATTAGATTACTGTAACGGCCTCTCACTGGCCTCTCCAAACGAGCTGTAAAACAGCTACAGAACATCCAGAACGCTGCAGCTCGAGTCCTGACTCGAACCAGGAAGTACGAGCACATAAGTCCTGTGCTCAGGTCAGCTCTGCTTGTGTTCAAGTCTCTCCATGGCCGAGCACCAAAGTACATCTGTGACATGTTAGTGCCGTATGAACCATCTGCATCTGAGGAGCTCAGGGACCGGCCTCCTGCTGGTCCCAGAGTCAGGACTAAACTCGGGGAGTCAGAGTTTCAGACTCATGCAGCTAAAACCTGGAACAGTCTGAACATGTGAGACAGACTCTGACTCTGTTTAAATCCAGGCTAAAAACGGTTCTGTTTAGCTGTGCATATGACTGAAAGGTTTTCATTTTCCATTCTGCACTCTACTCTTCTCTCTAATTCTTTCTAATTTAATGTCACATCTCTATTTTAAAATTTTATGATGATTATTTATGTTTTAATATGTTTGTATTGTGATTTTAATGTATTTCTTATTCTGTACAGCACTTTGAATGACTTTGTGTACGAATTGTGCTATACAAATAAACTTGCCTGGCCTTGCCTTGCCTTGACTTTGCGGCATGAGAAACTGAAATACTGTACATACACATACATACGCAACACTGCTTTAACCTAATATATATATATATATATATATATATATATATATAATAGATTTTTTACGTCTTGTTTAGTTTTGTGGGATTTGTGTCCCCTCCGACGCCTTGCCCAGCTGCATAAAAGAAACTATCTGTGCAGCACAATGCCTCCATCACGGCTCTATAATAATGTCCCATACCTTTCTTTTACCTGACAATACAAATACACAAAGCACACTATATACAATGGACTCCGTATGTACCTACTTATATTTGAGCAAGGAATTCTTTTCTCTGCATGGAACGAATCGTGTTGATGGAAAACACATCTTGGAATACATCTCGGAGTCCATTAGAATAAAGCTTTGGGTAAGGAATAAAAACGAAGTAAAGAAAAAACGCCAACCAAAAATAATGTTCCAGACTATAGTTGGCGAGTGTACTATAGGTTGCTATGACATTTAAACAGAAATAAACAGATAAAATTACATGAAATACATTTTAAAAAAACTACAAAGCCCATGATCCTTTGCTGTATTTCAGGGCAGCCAGCAAAGAAAGTGCAGTTATTTCATAGTTATTTGGTTTAAAAAAGAATTGTCAGAGAGTTTTGGGGGATTAAGAGATTAAAGTCGTAAAGTAGGTTTTCATGTTTTTCTAATTATCTCTTAATTAGGTCGGGTAGTACCTGTGGTAAATATTTATCACGGTTTTTACATCAGTTAAGTGGCAGTTTGAGGAGAAAAGTTGAAGAAAAAAATACACAAATTAGCCCTGAGTTTTGTATCTATGTCATCATTATCTTGAATATAATCGTGTTTAGTGATATAAGCAGTCTCACCTGTTCTATCAAACTCTAAATCTTTATCTGGCTTTTCACTCACTTTAATGGGAAGGAAGGGATATTAATCTAACTCCGGAAAGCTGAAATTTTATTAAAACTGGTTTAATACTAATATTTGAGCACTTAGGGCCTATAATACACAAAACTGACTCTTGTGAGCTTTTCTGCCATGTTATAATGTTGTTACCTCCTCAAAAACGTGGTTCATTCACACATGTTTGAGTGATCTTGCATTATGAGTTAGCTCTGTTCCACCTTATGATGTCATGTAGTGGTAGTTTTCAAGTTAACAGCTCCTTTTATTTACATTAGGTTTCATAGGGATTGGCAATACCAAGGTTGAAATCATTTTAATGATTCTAGTGAAGGTGGGTAGAGATTAAAAACACAGTGGGGCACTTCCTGTTGTACCACATGACATCACAAGGTGGAACAGAGCGTTTTCTGTTTGAGAGAAATACACAGCCTGAATAGAGGAGTACAGGATTTGTGTGTTAAACATGTGAGAATGAAACAAAATACAACTCCAGGTCTGACAAGGAAAAAACATTATAACATAAATCAGAAAATAGCGTCATATGGGCCCTTTAATGCATGTTTTCATGGAGTTTATGTTAAGCAACTAGAATCAGTAGGGCGGCAGGAGGCAACTCTGAGAGCCTACCCACAATCAGTGGTAGAAGTACTTTTGTTACTTAAGTAAAAGTACAAATACCAGCACAAAAGAAAAAAAAAACTTTACAAATAATAGTAGAAGTATCTAGTAAATGTATTAAAGGGGAACTCCAGTACATTTGAAGCTAAAGTCCATTGCTAGAGGTGGTCGAAAACTGTCAGAAGCCAAAAAACGGCACAGATCAGTGTTGCCTCGGTGGAGATCTCACTGTGGCAGTGAGTCTGTCAAGGCAACAAACTAGTGTAGTGATGGGGGCAATTTCTTAACTTCCACGTAAAACGTCAATTTGATTCACACTGAAGAAGCTTAACACCACTTTAACCCATCTTAGAACAGCCACGAGTCTAACAAACAAAACGCTTTTCCTGGTTCACTCATTAGTGTCTGGAAACGTTAGAAAACAACTTTATAAGCAGCCTTACACTTCCCTCTGTTGATTTCCCACTGCACATGTGAAAGCCCAAAAGACTCGATTGCCGATGTCGTTTCTAATCCCATTTATTTACGAGTGAATTCTATTTTTTGGAAAACGCTAAAAAATACATTCTCAAACCATTTTCTTTCAACAACTTTCAGTTTCTCTTCTTCTTCACCATCAGTAGTCGATTCTCACTTGTTGCTTCTGGCGGCTCGAGCCTCTCGCTGCCGCTGGAGTCGACAGTCGAGTCTTTTGGGCTTTCACATGTGCAGTGGGAAATCAACAAAGGTAAGGCTAAGGCTGCTTATAAAGTTGTTTTATAAAGTTTCCAGACACTAATGAGTGAACCAGGCAGAGCGTTTTGTTTGTTAGACTCGTGGCTGGTGTAAGATGGGTTAAAGTGGTGTTAAGCTTCTTCAGTGTGAAGCAAATTGACGTTTTACGTGGAAGTTAAGAACTTGCCCCCATCACTACACTAGTTTGTTGCCTTGACAGACTCACTGCCACAGTGAGATCTCCGCCTGGTCAACAGTGATCTGTGCCATTTTTTGGCTTCTGACAGTATTCGACCACCTCTAGCAACAGACTTTAGCTTCAAACATGAGTTCCCCTTTAAAGTAACCACTTAAAAATGTACTTAAGGAGCAACAAGTGAAAGTATTCTTGCGCAGATTTTGAGATCTAAGAAAGCTTCAAATGTAATGATTTTGATAAAGATTTGTGCTGAATTTTATTCAACACACTGACTCAATAGTTTTTTATTTGTACATCCCTGTTTGCTCTAACTACAAATGTGTTCAAATTAAACCCCTCAGCCTTTTTTCAGCAGTTCTTGTACTATCATAAAAAATACTTGTACTTTAGTGGAGTGGAAAGTAGAGATACCTGCTCCCAAATGTAGTAAAAGTAAAAAGTATCTGCTTTAAAATGTACTTGAAAAACTGTATATTTAAGTATAGTATTGAACTGCATTTACTTCGTTGCTTCTGCCACTGCCCACAATATCCAACAGACATAACCCAACAAACACTAATAAACACCTTCCTTTCCTTGACAACATGCAAATCCACACCAATAAGAGATCCCAAAGCCTCATATTTTGCCCCATGTACTGACCTGCACCAGGGCCGTGAGGTGCTCCAGGACCCCCTCCATGGGCAGCTGGAGGAGGTGGTTGTTCCTCAGGTTGAGTCGGGCCAGGTTGACCCCGGAGAAGACCCCCAGAGGCAGGCTGCGCAGAAGGTTGGCGTTCAGGAAGAGCAGCTGCAGCGAGGGCATGGTGTTGAAGGTACCACGGTCTATGTCATGGATCTCGTTGTACTCAAAGTAGAGGTACCTGGAGGGGAAAAGTAGTGATGGAGTGAGTGGGGTAAAGAAAGTACAATGTAGATAGAGTATGTGGACTGAAAATCTTGTCTCATACTATATACTGTCCAGGAAAACTATTTTTGAATCCTGAAAAACTTCAAAAAGTGCTGTTTAAATCCATTTTTTGTTTTTTCTTGAGTTTTCAAATGATCTTCAAACTTTTTTGGCTGTGTTTGCTAATGTGTACACAGTGTCACCATGGTAACGGATGATAATTCCGCCAATAGAGATGCATATAGAATACCCCCAACTTGATGTCACTGCAAAGGGCAAAGTACAGATACCAGAGCAAAATACTAGTAAAAGTATATATAGTACATTTCCTGCAGATTTTGAAGTCTTATAAAGATTCAGATGTAGTGATTTTGATACAGATTTCCATTGAATTTTGTTCAGTAGAAATAAATGAATCAATTGTTTTGCTTTTTATTTGTACAGTGTTAAAAAAATAAACCTTCAGACCTTTTAGCAAACTATAATAAAAAAGACTTTTATTTTTCAGTCCAGTTCAAAAATGTAGTGGAGTAGAAAGCACAGATACCTGCTCTTCAATATAATGAAGTACCATATTTGTCGGACTATAAGTCGCACTCGAAAACTGTCAGAAGCCAAAAAATGGCCTAGACAGAAATCTCGAGAGTTGGGGAGTTCGTAAGCTTATTCTGTTCTGTTGTTTCTGCGCTAGTCTTGTGAATAACTGTTCATATGTGACGTGAACACACCAGACACATGTTCAGCCTGTTGTTCTCTGTTCTAGTGTTATCACTATAATCAATCAATCAGTTTATGTCAGACATGTAGCAAATCAAAATGTTACAGTTTCATAACTATATTATATATACAGTATATATAGCAAACCAAATAGAATACAGTAACCCGAAAAAGAAAAAATAAAGCTACAACTTGGCTCACTATAACTTGGCTTTCTAGATGAAATGTTTGTTCCTGGTGTCTCATTGGATCAAATACATTCCCCCCAAAAAAGCAACTTATAGTCTGGTGCGACTTATATGTTTTTTTCTTCTTCATTGTGCATTTTTTGGTTGGTGTGACCAGAAAATATGGTAAAAGTAAATGGTACATTTTTATATAGTGCTTTTCCACCTTCAAGGCTCTGAAAGCGCTTTACAACAAGGAGCCACACACCCATTCACACACACATTCAGACACCTGTGTGGGTTAAGTGTCTTGCCCAAGGACACAACGACAGCACTCATCTGTGGGAGCTGGAATCGCACCAGCCAACCTGTGGGTCAGTGGATCTGACCGCTCATCCAATGATGTTTATGTCGAAAGACGGATTCGAACCACCAACCTTCGGGTCAGTGGTTAAACACACAACTGAGCTACAAAAGTAAAAAGTAAAGTAAATACCATATTTTTTCACTTCCACCAAAGCTTAGAGTCACAGAATCAGAATCGAAACTGACAAACCTGAATCGCTGCAACAAACTTCTTGAACTTTTGAACCATCCCACCTATTGTCAAATATACGGAGTAAGATTTTTGACTAAGATTTAAATAAGTGACTTGAAACAAGCAGTTATCCTCATGTCTCTATTATTCTGTTCTGTAAAACGCTCCTGGACACCCAGCAAAACTGTCAAGACATGTTGTTATCTTCAGAATAGTGTTATCTTTGCAGACATTTCCCAGATCACATTTGCAGTCAGACCCATTGCCTTAAGAAGGAAATGATCCATCTCCTCCCACACGCACAATCACAACTATCAGCCTCATCTATCTGCAGTCAGACGAGCTTCATGGACTACTCCGTTACACTGACGCCTCACATGTTAAGATAAGAAACGAGAACCACTTCGATTAGAGCGTCCAAATGTGTGCATGTGCTGCCAGTATTGATTTTGTGTTTCCACCTCTCTCATTCCATGTTTGTGTCAAAGGCTCTGTATCTCTCTATCTGTTACTTTTTTAAAACACAGAACGAGCTCATTTGAAAGAGTTTGCAGTGGTCCAAAGTTATTCCTCACCCACCAGAGCGTCCTAATTAGTCACCGAGATGAGTTTATAAGCGTTTTTCACAACTTTCAGAGGCCACAGAGGGATTATTTGACATCATGGTAAAGCTAAAAACAACTAGCATGCTAACTCTTACTTCCTGACAATTGGACAAAACACTTTTTAATTTGATGCAGATAACATGCAGTGGACGTATTATACCCTCAAAAGAGTCTGGGTAGGATTTGTTATGGTTTTTGTTTTTATTCTTATCTACTAGGGACACTGATATAACCTTTTTTTTTTTTTTTTACAATAACCAGTGTAGCATATCCCTCTGAATGCAGATTGACACTTAAACTGGCGATTTTTAGATTTAATGGCTATAAATCCTCCAATCAGCTGGAAGAGCTAAAAGGAATAGAAAATACAATGTGTAAATACAAATACACAAAAACTCCAATCCTATTTATATTCATTTTGGCACCACAAATCAACAAAGATAATATTTTAAGACACAAAGTTATCTAAAACACATATTTACATATTTTCGACAACATACCTTATGCTTCTTCAGAGGGGGAGCTGAACAAAGGCAGAAAAATATATGAAAAGAAAAAATATTGGCCTATATATTAATATATGCCATTCTCGACGTTAAGCCAATTAACCATCTTGCACTAATTGAAAGTAGACCCTTCAAAATAAAAGCGCTACACGTAAAAGCGTAAGTTAACGTCAACAACGGTAAATAGAATGCAGTAAAAAACAACAACAATAATAATAATAATAATAATAATAATAATAATAATAATAAATCAGGTGTTTTAACAAAGACGTATGATACTCTGGGTTATTTACAGCCAGCATTAGACTGATATTTTACTGTCCTTGTTTGGTTATTGTTGACTAGGGCTGTGTGTTTTTGTGGAAAAAAAATAAAAAAATTCTTTAAATTTCTGTTCAGTAGTTTTTCTGAGTGAAGAGCCTTGCTTAAGTTAACAGCAGCACTATACAGCACATACAGTAGTGGCTATTGAACCACAAATCTTAACTAACTAATATGTAACCTATCTATATGAATCCTATATATATATCCATCTGGACCCTATATGGGTTTCAGAATGATGAGAAATTAGGACGGTTGCTATTACAATTAACAATTTATGTGTAAAATCCCTCAGTCGTCCTGGTAGAATCCACGGCAAAAGGAGAAATTCAATTCATCAACTGAACAAACATTTATTTAGGTTGAATAAGTTTCGCAGCTCATCCAATCTGCTTCTTCGGTTCTGAAGTGAAGAAGCAGCTTAACAATTTAAAACACAATCTGTTTTTGAATTGGAAAGTCTTCAAAATATTGCAAATAACAGGACGCTAAAAGCCTCGATTACATCTGCAACAGATATTTTAAAAGTTGTTTTCTCTTCACAGTGCGCACGGTTAACAACTCCAGAAGCGTTAGGAGAAGACTGCAAATACAAATCTAATGGAAAATTCACTAAACCGGGACAGGAAAAGACCCAAGACACACTACACTAGAACTAAACCAGGACCAAGCCAGGACTCGTGTGAAGGCCTATCTCATTTACAGGCATGTTGGGTGAATGTTTTGCTCTGTGCCAAAATATACAAGGTATTGACCCACCAACCTTTGCATTAGTGGGCAGTCTACAAACTGATATCCAATCCTAGCATGTATGTGGAGTGGATTTACTGTTCCTCTTCTGAACATGTCCATACAAGTATTCTCAGCGCTACCTTACCATACCTGTGTGAGGTTGGCCCCATCAAACGCAAACCTACACAGAAACTATGTCAATCGTTTGTGCTTCATTTGTGCTGCAAAAAGTTTTGTTTGTGCTTTTTGTGTTGGAGAAATTAACGATTCTTTTGTAGTTAAAATTGGGGTCAGCCTCCAGGAAGCTTCAAAATGTTCTAAAACATCCAAAATGGAGTCAATCATTTGTGCTTCGTTTGTGCTGTTTTGTGCTGCGAAAAGTTTCGTTTGTGCAATTATGGTTCTTAAGATATTTGCAGTTTCATTTTCGGCCAATGACGTCATCCAGCTCCTCAAAATGTTAAACAGCCTCAAAACAGGCAGAAAACGATAGAAAACGTTTGTATTTTGTTTGTGCTGTGACAGTTTTCATTTGTGCGAGTTTATTTCTAAAATTATTCATTATTATTTCTGCTGTAATTATAGGACGTCATTTCCGCTCAGCTGACGGCGGCAAACTCCACAAAACTAGTGGCGATAAATGATCTCGGGCTGTGGAAAAGTCTGTATCAGTCTTTAGTAATTTGCTTTTGATTCATATTTTATATAATAATACAGCACAAACGAAGCACAAATGACTGACATAATTTTTGTGTAGGTTTGCATTTGATGGGGGACAACTTCACGGAGGTCCTTACCATGGGCTACAGAACGATGGGAATGAGGTTACCATAGCGTTAAACAATAGAACTACTCCCTATACTGTTTTGCACACTTTCCATTTGATTTTGCTGCGATACGTAATATGAATATGAATATATGATCATAAAACACACTTGAAACCCAGTCAACAGACCATAATTTCCTCACATTCCACTAATCAGATATATGTTTGCACATATACTTAAATCATGTAATGTACTCTTCACACAAGCGTATGAATGGTGCTATAATCAGCCTCTCTCACAGCGTACACTTCCTATGCTCTCAAATGCAATTAATTAAAGCTAGAATTGAAATGATAAAATGTGGCTTAATACATAACATTATGCAAATTTGCACTTAAAGCTGTTTAAAACTAAAGCTGGACTCAGTGCTTCGATGTGAAACAATATCCGTGTATGTAAGTGCATGCGAAATGAAGCAAATTATTATTAAAGAGTTTGTTTTCGCCAGAGAAGGGCAATATTACATTCTCGAGCTGTGTTGTGGCAGAGTGGTTAGCCTCCCTTCTCCTAAACTAAGAATTTGACGGTTCAGTTTTCAGGACAATAAAATGAATATGTCCAGGAGTGAAGCATTTCTACAACACAAATTAGCAGCATGGCTATTTTCCGTAAGCTATATATGGTAAAGAAGGGGACTAAGTGAGTGTGACGTCGCCCATAGCGTTCAGCTCCAGTCAAATGAAGCTCACTGAGGCCTGCAGTTATGGGGCGAATTTGGAGTAGAGTTCAATATTAGGAATAAGAATTGATTTGCGGACAAAATAGTGAAATAAAAAATGCCAGGATCATGTAGAGTGGGTCAATACGAGCATTTTAAGATCAAACATGAGAGGGGTGGTGTTTTTTCAATACAAAGTGAACTGGAACCGGAGCTGATGGAACCGGAAGTGCGCCCATGCTCACTTCCTTTTTGGAACGTGGCAGTGGGTTAACTATGTCCATTTATTTATACAGTCGATGCTACTGTCATCATGACCCTAACAGGCAGCTTGTCTCCATAAAGATGTTATAATTTTCCCTGGAATGTTCCACAGTACTGCATTAAACCTGTAAATATACATGTAGATAACAGTGATGGGCAGTAGTGTTGCTACGTGTAGCGAAGCAATTAGTTGAACTACATTTTCCAGTATCTTGATCGTAGCATCGCTGCTTTATGAATCAAGTAACTTTCCTGTAGTTATAAATTCCAGGACATGACTGACAGAGGTTTGCTCTGCATTAGACTCTGGTTGGTTGTGAAGCAGTAATCAGTCAGGCAGGAGCTCAGTGTCGCATGCATGTCCGACCGATGCCCACACAGGACACCGCAGCTGCCACGTTTGAAGCCGAGTGGCAAGCAGAGGGGAAACTTTAGCTCACTATGTTAAGTCCTTGTCTTCAAATTCCGGGTCAAATTCGTGACGGAGGAATTTCAGGCAATCTCCAATGGCTATTCCGCGCCGACAAAAGGACCGGGAGGGGATGGTCATGGATGGTGCCCCCTAAAGTACTTGGTGGGGAGCTACGGTACTGCCTAAACAGAATGTTATGAACATTCAGCCTTAGATTTACAAAGCTGCCACATTATGGAAAGGGGTGGAGCATAACATGGTTAAACGGGGTTAAATAATGGCCTAATAGCCTTCATTAAACATTAAACAATATATTAATACAATATTGCATGTTCAGGCTAACTCCTAAGAGACCTGACCTAGACCTTACCGAGACCTTACCGAGACCTTACCGAGACCTTACCAAGCTTTATCGAGACCTTATCGAGACCTTACCATGCAGCGGCTTCTCTCCTTCTCACTCCCTCTCTGTGGTGGATCGGACACACACACACACAGGATGGAGGAGACAGGCGGAGAACAAGGAGTCCAGTCAACTGACCATATACCCTGGCCTTATGTTTCTGACTGTTTCTGATGTTAATAAATGAATGTTTCTTTAATGAAGGGATCTGATGTGTCATTGTGAATTGATCTGACATTAGGTCGGTGCAGTGTGAAGCAGCTTCTGATGTAGTTTACTACTTTTACCACATTTGTGTAACTTAGCTTGCTACATTTCTATAGGCGGTAGCTGCTTTTGTATTGTGAAGCTTAATTTATTGTCAAGTAACTGATAGCTTAACTCACTACACTTTACAAGTAGCTTCCCCAACACTGGTAGATAAGTTGGTGCAACCATGCAAAGTTACAGGTCAGATCTGTGGAGAGGAGACAACGGTTACGGTAAGAATGCAAGCTTTTCAAGGTATTTTAGAGCAATAAAAACACAATTCAACAAATGCTATGGGTAGATGAGTTGCCAAAGTGGAAATCAATATTATCTCTTTGCACACAAGCAGAAAAGTTGCACAGTAAACATGCATGAGTAAAGAATCCTCCAGGTACATTTGTACGTTTTACTAGTAAACAACATTATTATTCCACAATTACACACTCCAAAATTGATTTAGCAAAACATATCCCCATTAAGAAATCTAAACCTGAGCTCAGACGGCAACTCGCGGCAGAAACGTATGAGAAAATGATGCTCCAAATCCAGCAAGACCTTGAGTTATTAATGAGCTACACTCCAGTCTTGATTATTACCCAGAATGCACTGCGCTCGCTATTGATTTAAACAACTTTGTAGACGCTCTCCTTCTTTCCCGGCTTGTGATAAGAATTACATCAGTCAAGCTCCTCGCGCGACTGTTCCAACATCACAGCAAATACATTTCCACTGCCAGCACCGAAAATCATTAGTTGAATTATTCTATGGCGATTGTAAAAAATGAAGGAGATATTGGGCACCCCTGCCGCGTCTCCACTCAGAATTATATTAATATAATAAACGATTCTAATTACTACTCAAACTTTTACTTGCTCAAATTTTAAACTAGATCTGACGCGCTAAATTAATATTTTAGCATCGCCTGAAAATAATTTCATTCTTTAATCAAAACCATTCCCCTTCACTGGTGCGACGATTATAATTCACTTGGCATTTTAAGTTTGCAGATTAAAAGTGACCCCATCATACCTAGGCATTACTCTCCAAACGATTTGCCAAGATAAAATATTGAATGAGATGTAATAAGGCTTCCATTCGGGTAGCTCGCGGTGGCTAAGAGAGGTTAATAAGAGGTTAAGAGGAAGACTTGTGACTATATTGATGAACAAGAAGATACAATTATTAGGTTTCAGTGGAGTTTTTAGGAAATGCTACAACCGGGAGTTATTTAAATGTAACTTTTGTAACTTTTCTAGAGCAGACTTGGCCAAGGTTTCAGTGGAGATGTTATGGTGGTGGTGAACAGAGGTTAAGAGGAAGATTTGTGACTGTACTGATGCGCAAGAAGCAGAGAATATAAAGAAGTGGATGAAGGGAGCGTGACGACACCCATAGCAGTTAACAAAAGTTATGGGGCAATTTTATTTCCTAATAGTTCCATATTTGGGAGAGGAATTGGTTTATGGACAAAATAGCATAAAAAACACACACTAGGATCATGTAGAGCAGGTTAATACGAAAATTTTAAGACCAAATCAAGGTGCCTGACAGCAGCCGTTACAGAAAAAGAGGTGACTATTTTTTAATACAAACTGAACTGGAGCTGGAGTGGATGGAGCCGACAGCGCACCTGTGCTCCCTTCTTATTTGAAACATGGCAGAAACTGTGTCCATTTTTATATATGGTCTATGGTGAGAAGATGTAATTCTGAGGTTTTGGTGGACTTTTTAGAAAATGTTTTAAACAGGAGTTACTTAAATTATGCACTATGTGCGACCAGCAAGATATCATTTCACATGTGGGTTATTTTCACACTGAGGCCACAAGAGGGCGCTCTAGGCTTGTGTACCAGTATCTGCTCCTCCTCATGCTCTTCCTCCTGCACCATTGTCACTTCACCAACTGCAGCACCTCAGGCCTGTTTGCTCAGTTAAATCCAGGTGGAGACTTTTTTTTGTCCAGGCAGTGAGGCTGAATCTTGTCCTTTAGTCCGACAGAAGTTCAATTTTTATCACTATATGCAAATGAGCCATGCAGCTTTAAGTTTAGTTTCTGTAAAACATAAACAAATGTGCGCAAAGCTGCATTAAACACATGATTACTCAGTGTATATATTGAGCGAAGTACCAGAAACTTTTGTAGAGCGGTGGTAGAGAGAACCAGTCAAGCAGCAAAAAGTTTGGAGTGAGCGAGTAACTTCTGTTTGACTGGAGAAAAGTGGAGGAAACTCGAACTGCAATGAAGAAAACAAAAAAGCTAATCGCAGCTAAAAGCTGGATTTAGCTACATTTGGCAGAGTAGCTCAGAAGTGACACAGAGGATGAAGGATTCAGTGGATTTAGTGATTTGGAGTGAGATGGAGAGTTTGGTAAACTTGTTCTGTTGTTTCTGCAATAGTTTTCTGAATAACTGTTCATATGTGACGTGAACACACCAGAAACATGTTCAGCCTGTTCTTCTCTGTTCTATTGTTATTACTATAACTCACCTTTCTAGATGAAATGTCTGTTCCTGGAGTCTGATTTGATTAAATAAATTTCTCCCCAAAAATACGACTTATAGTCCAGTTTGACTTATATGTTTTTTTCTTCTTCATTGTGCATTTTTTGGCTGATGCGAAACGACTTATAGCCTGGAAAATACAGTAGGTGTTTTTATTGCTACAACACACTTTGAAAAACATGCATTTTTACTGTGAGTGGGCTTATCTCAACACAGATCTGACCTGTAACTTGACCTCGAGGCGTCAGCGTAAACATGTTTGATATGCAAACTATAGAACATTCCCAGCACAGCAATTTTCCATGGAGACAAGCAGATGTCAAGGCAAATGGTGTGCATATGTATTAAACTGATTAAGTAGGGAAGCAGACAGTCCATTTACAAAGATAATAGTGAATAGTGTGTTATTATTTTGATCGATTTTAGCTTCTTGTTATATGATGCCAAAGTGACGACCATTAACCATTCAGAACATAATATTTCGTTTTTAATCGCTATGGCAAATGCTGAGGTTAGAGTTGCCAGGAAATGGGAAACCTAGAGGAAGACCATAGTGGAGATTTATAGAGCTTGACCAAAGATACACAGCCAGTAAATTTATGACATTTAATACTCCCAGTAAATTGTTACTGGGGCTTGTGATTTCTTCCATGTTGTGGTTTCCAATAACTAAAGCCATTTTCTATTTAACTCGACTGCGCAATTGGCAATTATGAATACGCAGCCAATCAACGAATCAATACACCCGCATATGAACCACCAGGCATGAAAATTGGGAACATATTTTCGTACAAAGGTGCTATAAGTACCTAGCTCATTTGTTATGGTGTTGAACTTTCTGTAATGTACGTTTAAAGTCTCTGTACCTGCTTCCGAACTATAGACTGTTTACAGAAGTGGACTAAGGGAGCGTCACTCATAGTGTTCAGCTCCAGTCAAATTAAGCTCATCAAGGCGGGGAGTTATAGGAGTGAATTTGGAGCAGAGGAATTTATTCACGGACAAAATAAAAAAAATTAAAACCCCAGGATCGTGTACTGTAGAGCGGGTTAATGCATACATTTCTATATACATTCTACGCATAAAGTAAGTGAGGAATAACTTTGGTGAGGAAATATTGGCCTACTTAGATATATCATGATCGTTGTGTTTACTTGTCCTATATCATGGCCTGCTGGATCAGTATACAGGTATGAATATTATTTTGTATATTTCACAAAATCAAATTCGGAGGAAATTAAATGTGTTGCTTATTTGAAGGGAAGGGAATTGTGTTTATTGTGATTTTGATTTTAAATTCCATAAATATGAAATATATCTGTGTCCCCAGTACTAGTACCATTACCTTAATCAGTGCTAGGGCAGACTAGTACTACTGTTAGACTAGGGAAGCACCAATACGTTACTGGTATTGGATATCGGCACTGATACTGAAAACTGTGTGGATCAGATAACGGCTCCCAAGATATAAGTTCAGTCGATATGTTATTTTGGTCTATACACTGGTGTAATAAGACAATTGATTTATTTGTATTATTATTTAT
Organism: Odontamblyopus lacepedii; assembly: GCA_034769755.1. NCBI lineage: Eukaryota > Metazoa > Chordata > Actinopteri > Gobiiformes > Gobiidae > Odontamblyopus > Odontamblyopus lacepedii. The sequence goes on from CM068364.1 coordinate 28,379,162, forward strand.
TTGTTTATTTCATTCATAAAGTGTAAAATGACATTGACAGTATCACAATATCAAACATACAAGAAATGAATGAAAGGAGCAGAAAGCAGAGTCATCTTATGTTATCTGCCCCCTTTTCCCTTTTCTAGACACATTAACACTGATAATCGCTGTGAAGCCTTTCAAATAAGTACATTTCATTTCAGTCAGAGTTATGGATCAATTGCAAACAGAAATCTTCCCTTTTATGCACAACAACAGTTTTCTTTTTCATACAATTTACAGGCCAAAGCCCAAACCCTCTCATTATATTCAACAAGGCTGTATTTTGTGGTTTGTGTTTAAAGGAAATCAATTATATTTTAAATTTCTGCTCTAGTATGGTTTGATATATGAGTATTGACATCAGTATTAAAACAGAAAAGCCTGGATCCCTAAGCTGTATTCTGTCTGTATACTGAGAAAACGTTTATGTGTGCTCTACCTGCAGGTTGAGGCACTGGTAACCCAGGTTCAGTGAGAGCGCAGACAACATACAGCTCCTTTCAAGACGTGTTTAAAGATGTTTTTTCTAGAAATGATGAAACATTGTGTGATTATTTTGAGTGTAAATGATCTGTGTGGCAGATTGTGGAATCCTCTTTAATTCCTTGGCCTACTTTTCACCGTTGCTCCTGTTACTCCTCAGAACAGGAAGCTGACAGCAGTACTACTGAATCCATTTCCTATGTGCATATGAAGAGCACTCAGCACTCCCCCACACTAACAAGGCCTCCTTTATCCCGGCTTTGACAGACCGCACATGGCTTTAACATTATGTTGTCTTTCAGAATACACTGACATCCTAGGGCTATAGCATGTACTCCAGCATATGCTTAAATGCCGTATCTGTCACGGGTATATGTTGAAATACTCTGTCATATCTATAGGTTTAACTAGGCTATATGAGACTTTCGCTTCTTTAATTCGAGCCAGATTGTTGTTCAAAAGATTGGCTGTTAGTATATGTAATTACAGACCTATTTAAGAAACAATCACGGAGCCAGTCTGAAAACCGGATGTAGATGAACACAATTGCTTCAGCATCTCTTCAGAGGAATAAAATTAACACATTTCCCATCTCATTAATATGTTTATTAAAACAAACTTGATCAAACTTGACATGGGCCCGTGCTTACCCTTTGAAATAACTCAATCAGTCAGACTTTGTACTTCAACTAACTAATGGGTATTATGCAAAATACATTTACGGAGCTTTCTGTCTTGCCATTGCTCCTGGTGAGTATTTGACCCTCCTTATGGTGAGCTGTAGCAATGCACGATCCAATACTGGTTTCGGATATTGGCGCGATACTGAAAAATCTGCTAGATTGCTTAACCGATATTGGGAAGCTGATAACCGATCCAGCTGAATTTTCAGTATAGGCGCCGATATCCAATACCAGTATCGGATCGGTGCATATAAATTGATGTAATATTTACTGGTCGTACTTGGCTGAGAAAGTCTCAGAATGTTTTAACTTTTATTTACACAAAATGGTTCCTTTGACACTTGTGGAATAAATCAGAGCCACAGAACACATCTGGAGTTTGTTGCAGTTTTGTCTTATTTTAATGTAGTTTAAAAAAATTTTATGTTATTTTCAGTCTCTGCTCTGGTATTGGTTAATATATGGTAACGGCAGATATAACTACAGTACTGAAATCAGTATCGGAACAGAAAAAGCTGGTTTGGTGCCTCCCAAGTATGAGTTTGTACATGGCTCCGCCCACAAGCCTGCATCACCCATGCTCATGCACAACAATTTTCCATAAATCAATCAATCAGACTTTATTTATAGAGCGCCTTTCATACAAAAAATGCAAAGCGGTTTACAGTGATTAAAAAAAAATCCCACAAACAATCCCACATAAAGCTAAACTAAACAAGTGAGTCTAACTGTGACATAACTATATATATTTACTACTAACTGAAACTATGAGATTACCACCGTGACATACTATCTGCCATAACTCTTTCTCTATCATAACTATAACTAATTACAACTAACTACCACAGAGAAAAAGGAAAATAGAGGAAGACCAACAAAAAAACACAATACAGACATAATGACAAGACATTGCAACCGAAGAGGAAGGGGGATGGATATAGTCCAGTAGGCAGGCAGTATCCACAACCTGCAGCCAGGGGGCGCTGGATACAACAGACCCGCCCACCATGCTGGGTGGGGCAAAAAGCTTGGAGAAAATGTAAAACACTAGACTACTTGAGACATAGACAGAGAGGCAAAGCAGGAAGATAAGATAGAGGAGAGTAAATCGTTCACCCTCGTCAAGAGCCAGAGAGAAAAAAGATAAAGAGATATATATAGAGAGAGATAAATATACAAAAGCATGATACAAAACAATACACTATACTTCACAAACCTGATGATGTGCTGCACTTTCATTAGCGGGATGCACAGCAATTGTGTTGTGATAGTGCTTTGAAGGAGGAGTGACTTAAAGAGGAACTCCGGCATGTTTGAAGCTAAAGTCCGTTGCTAGAGGTGGTTAAATACTGTCAGAAGCCAAAAAACGGCACAGATCAGTGTTGCCTCAGTGGAGATCTCACTGTGGCAGTGAGTCTGTCAAGACAACAAATTAGTGTAGTGATGGGGGCAAGTTCTTAACTTCCACGTAAAACGCCAATTTGCACAGAAGAGACTTAACACCACTTTAACCCATTTTACAACAGCCACGAGTCTAACAAACAAAACGCTCTGCCTGGTTCACTCATTAGTGTCTGGAAACATTATAAAACAACTTTATAAGCAGCCTTAGCATTAGCTTGTTGATTTCCCACTGCACATGCCAAAGTCCAAAAGACTCGATCGCCGACTCCAGCAGCGGCGAGAGGCTCGAGCCACCAGAAGCAACAAGTGAGGATGAACTACTGATAGTGAAGAAGAAGAGTAACTGAGAGTTGTTGAAAGATTTTTTTTTATGTGTTTTCAAAAAATATAATTCACTAGTAAATAAATGGGATTAGAAACGACATCTGTGACATCAAGTCTTTAAAATCCATCCATCCATCTTCTCCCGCTTAATCCGGCTGGGTCGCGGGGGCAGCTTGCTGCCCAATACTCATAGCACCTGACTCCCCCTATGAACCCCTCTGCAGGTGGTGAGCCCACAGGAGAGGGGACAACATGGTCCTTAATGTTAGTTCATAGGGGTGCATAGGGGCATGTTTTTGGGTTGATGGGGGAAACCGGAGTACCCGGAGGAAACCCATCCAGACACGGGGAGGAACATGCAAACTTCACACAGAAAGGCCCGGGCTGTGAGGCCTGAGTGTTGCCACTCAGCCACCGTGCTGCCGTCTTTAAGATAAGATAAGATAAGATAATCCTTTATTTATTTATCCTTTATTTATCTCCCGTGGGAGAAATTTGTCTTGGGGTTTTGCGTGCACAGTGAGAAATCGACAAATGCTTATAAAGTTGTTTTATAACGTTTCCAGACACTAATGAGTGAACCAGGCAGAGCGTTTTGTTTGTTAGACTCATGGCTGTTGTAAGATGGGTTAAAGTGGTGTTAAGCTTCTTCTGTGTGAAGCAAATTGGCGTTTTACGTGGAAGTTAAGAACTTGCCCCCATCACTACACTAGTTTGTTATCTTGACAGACTCACTGCCACAGTGAGATCTCCACCGAGGAAACACTGATCTGTGCTGTTTTTTGGCTTCTGACAGAATTCGACCACCAATGGACGCAATGGACTTTAGCTTCAAACGTGCGAGTTCCCTTTAACATGGAGAGTAAGGGGAGGGGGGACTGTTTGTGGTGAATATAGCCTTTTCAAAACAACAAAATCAAACCTGGCAACCTAAATATGTTCCGTCTTAAGAATAAATACCCCACAGACGTGTAATAGCCTCTAAAAAAAGACTTCTACTCAATTTTGTTTATGTTCCTTGAGAGAGTATTTGAGCTAAAATACATGAAGCAGCCGATCAAAAGAAGCAATTCAGTCAAAAACACTAACACGTCTCCCTCCTCCGCCCGTTTAACCAGGCATGTCCCCCGCTCACATCCATTCTACGTGAACAGAAGTGCTGTGTGCCTAATCTGACAATAATGCAAACACATCATCCTGACGAGTGCTTTCTCCGCCTAGACTTCTCTCCATCCCGGCAGCTGGAGAGCCTTATCGCCTCGACGTATGCAAAAGGAAGCGAGCGAGAGAAACACATCTAATTCCACGCCGCTCCGCCGTCTGCGTCGCTCACCTCGGCTGGAGAGCGCCGCTGTGCTGTGTGACCAACCAATCGCGTCGCTCCAAATGCTCGCCTCGTGTGTGCGGCTCCGGGCCCATCGCGACGCTGTCAAGTCACGGCGAGGGTTCTGTTGTTCTAGCGCAGTCGTTTGGGGAATAGGTGGTGGAAGGAGGGAGGGGGTATAGCAAAACTGACTCTTGTGAGCTTTAAACCATGTCGGAATGTTGTTACTTCCTCAAAAACACACCTGGAGTTGTGTTGTTTCATTAGTCTGTCTGCATCCGCAAAGCTTAAAGTGCTCCAATTCACCTTGTGATGTCATGACATTTTACCTTTTGTTCAGTAGAGACGGGCAATTCCAGGGCTGAAATGATCCAAATGATTGTTGTCAAGGTGTATGGAGTTTAAAAACACAGTGGACCCTTCCTATATTGGAAAAGATTTCACTTTGAGAGGAGAACTCAGCCTAAATCTGCAGAGTTTGTGTGTTAAACATGTGTGAATGAAACAAAACACAACTCCAGGTCTGTTTGTGATGAGGAAACAACGTTAGAACAGATCAGAAAATAGTGTAATATAGGCCCTTTAAGTGCCTTTAGTGGTGTGAAGAAGTAAATAAATATATATAGGCCTACTTTTGTTCATGCTGCTGATTAAGGATGATTTGCTTTACTATTAAATATAAAAGAAAGTTGTGGTGCACTATGTAGTTTTAATGGTGGAGGGATCCAATGCTATGGTGATGTCATCATTTGGTTTTTAGTTATTCAATTACAGGAGTTTTATTGCTTAAACTCATTTTAAAAGTAACATGCACTCTGTGGGTGGGGTTGCTTCTCCACAGATTTTACCTGTACCTTGGCCTGGCCTCAATTATTCATTATGCATACGGTAAAATACCAAATAAGAGCCGGGTTTCAATTAACCACCAGGTCTCCTTTGAACACCAGGTGCAGGTGTATATTTTGATAAATAATCGCTGGTCTAAATAAAAGTCGAGTCTAATGTACGAGCTGGAAGACAGAAGTCATGTCTGTAACAACGGGATGCAGGACTGATGCTCGCGTCGTCTCTACAGAGACGAAACTTTAAACCACATGGCTCATTTGCATAAACTACGAGCGCGGTGGGTCCGAGAGGTGTGTGTGCGGGTCCGAGAGGCGTGTGTATGGGTCCGAGAGGCGTGTGTGCGGGTCCGAGAGGCGTGTGTATGGGTCCGAGAGGCGTGTGTGCGGGTCCGAGAGGTGTGTGTGCGGGTCCGAGAGGAGTGTGCGGGTCTGAGAGGTGTGTGTGCGGGTCCGAGAGGTGTGTGTGCGGGTCTGAGAGGCGTGTGCAGGTCCGAGAGGCGTGTGTGCGGGTCCGAGAGGAGTGTGCGGGTCTGAGAGGTGTGTGTGCGGGTCCGAGAGGTGTGTGTGCGGGTCTGAGAGGCGTGTGCAGGTCCGAGAGGCGTGTGTGCGGGTCCGAGAGGTGTGTGTGCGGGTCCGAGAGGCGTGTGTATGGGTCCGAGAGGCGTGTGTGCGGGTCCGAGAGGCGTGTGTGCGGGTCCGAGAGGCGAGTGTGGGGGTCCGAGAGGCGTGTGTGCGGGTCCGAGAGGCGTGTGTGCGGGTCCGTGAATCGAGTGTGCGGGTCCGAGAGGAGTGTGTGCGGGTCCAAGAGGCGTGTGTGCGGGTCCGAGAGGCGAGTGTGCGGGTCCAAGAGGCGTGTGTGCGGGTCCAAGAGGCGTGTGCGGGTCCGAGAGGCGAGTGTGCGGGTCCGAGAGGCGTGTGTGCGGGTCCGAGAGGCGTGTGTGCGGGTCCGAGAGGCGTGTGTGCGGGTCCGAGAGGCGTGTGTGCGGGTCCGAGAGGCACAGCTTAAAGGGAACGTACTGGTCGGTCATACTGATTAAAAGAATTTGAGTACCATATTTTCCCAGTTTTGCTGAGCTAGATTTTTGTGAGGAAGGAATGAATCACCTGCCCCCAAATCGCCTCCTGGTCTCAAATGCCTGGTCTGTTACATGACTGAAAGAAATAAACGCCCGGGCTATTATATGGTATTTTACGGTATCTCCATGGAGACAGATATATTTAACACCATACTGTGTTACAATACAATACAAAATACGATCATATGATATCTTAATGATCCAAACGGTAAATAAATGTGCTGTCATTTATTTGTATTAGTCTAATGTTAAATATTGTGCAGTTTTCGTGGTCTGGTACCAAACCAATCGTTGGTTGGGAATCACTGGTGTAAACCATGTCTGCCACCTGTGTCCAACCGGGCAGTAACCGCAAAAAACCAAGTATGAGTTTTCGTGAGATCTGAAATATAATCAGGCTAACTGTGTTTTAGTGAAATGAATCATCTGACCTGTCATATGCACTTTAATATTTCTGTGTAGTTGCAAATTGGAGCGGACTGATATTTCATTTCCAATTCAACAACAAGGATTCATTTCAGCTGCCTGAAAAATTCATTTAATCTCAAATTGCTGTGTCTGGCCATATCCGACTGTGGAGCTTTGGAAAAACACTAGTTACAGCAGATGATGTAAAAATATGCTCAAACTTCTTCAGAATAAAGCTTCAAACTAACTCACTTTCAGACCAAAAATAATTTCCAGGCGAGAAATAACTATATTTTCAGGTATTTTGAACGGATGGTCACAGTAGTTGTACAGGACAGTTTAGTTGTTACCTTTCAATATGATCCAACTGTTCATTTTAAGACATTTACTTCTGCACATTTTAGACACAAACTCTGCTCCAGCCAGCAGTTAAAGGTGCATTACATAACTTTTCTGGTGGAGGGTCCGTCACCTGCTCGTTTCTATGGATATGTCATTGCTCTGCCTGGAATGTTCCACAATATGACATTAAACTCCTCTCCCTTATACTTATTCAGTGCAGGAAGAAGTACTAGTAAGTCAATTTGGTTACTTAAAGGTGCATTGTGTAACTTTTTCTTCATGGAGGCCAAACCAGACCAAGTTACAGGTCAGATCTGTGGAGCAGCGAGCTTGCTCACAGTCAGAATGTTTGTTTTTCTAGGTATTTTTGAGCTAAAAAAACACCTGAAATTGAATAAACGTAAGGCAGAGCTGTTTAATGTAACACTGTGGAACATTCCAGCCAGCGCAATGGCATCTTCATAGAAACAAGCAGGTGACGGACCCCCAACCAAAATGTTACATACAAGAAAAGTGTTCCTTTAAGTAAGAGTACAGATACCGGAGCAAAAAATACAACATATAATTATCACAAGAAACAAAAATACTTAAGAATGTATTTCAGTATTTTGCACAGTGTTTGAGGTCTAATAAAGCTTCAAATGTAGTGATTTTGAGACAGATTTGTGCTGAATTTATTCAATAGAAACTAAATTATTAATATTTTCTTCCTAGCAGTTTTTTCTATATTTGCTCAATCGAGCAAGTTAAAAATAACCCCTCAGCCTTTCCAGCAGCTCTCAAACAATAATAAAAGAAACTTTTACTTTTGAGTCCAGTTCAAAATTGTAATGGAGAAGAAAATACAGATACCTGCTCTCAAATGTAGTGAAGTAAAAGTTAAAAGTATACACAAATTTAATTAAATAAGGTACAGGTGCTTTACTACTTTTACTTTATGTTCCACCACAGGATTTGTTCAATTACTGCTGGTTTTAAAGCTCATAAATACTTAGAAACACAGGCATTCTGATTGTGGGCGGGCTCGCTGCTCCACAGATCTGACCTGTAACATGCTCTGGTTTGGTCTCCACGAAGACAGAAAGGTTTAATGCCATACTGCGAAACATTCCAGGCAAAGCAATAACATCTCCATGAAGAAAAGTGTTTGACAGACCCTCCACCAGAAAAGTTACACAGTGCACCTTTAACGCGTAAGAAACGTGTCCATCCGGGGGCGACGAAGCAGCGAAAGAGAAGAGAAATTTCACTTCAAATCCTGCAGAAAAACAGACTTAGAAGAGGTGCGGGGGAGGTGGAGAGATGGAGAATATTCTAATAATGGACTTTTATTCTTTTATTTTAATCTTGTTTTCTTGTAAATGTGCTTTTGTCACAGATGTTTAGTAATCACATTTGCGGAGATAATTTCAAAAAACAAAAACTTGGCTTGAACTCCGCAATCTGGGAGTCCTTAAAATGTAGCAGAACTGACTGGAGCATTCATCAGTCTTTAAATCAGTCTATTACAAAGTTTTAAAGCCTGGTCTCTTGGCCAGGTCGTGATTGTAAAATGAGGTGTTCTCAATTGACTTAGATCAGGGGGTCAACAGACTAAGGCCCGCGGGCTGACTCCGGCCCTCCACGCCCCTTTGACCGGCCCCCCAGCCCCAGCACTTGAACTGGCCCTATGAGGCAACCCTCGAAAGTTGTCTTGGCCTATTTTTTTGTCTACATCTATGTCTACATCTTGCATTTTGTTGATTTTTGCAATAAAAAAAAATATTTGCCCTCTGCTGCCCGTCTCCTCACACAGACCCGCTCCCGTGAACATATCACCCCTGTCCTCCAGAACCTCCACTGGCTCCCCATCCCTCAGCGTATACAGTTCAGAGATCTCCTCATCACCTTCAGCACCCTCCATAACCTGGCCCCAGCCGACCTCACGGACCTGCTCCACCGTCACACCCCATCCCGCTCTCTCTGCTCCTCCAGTGCAAACCTCCTGTCCCTCCCCTGCAGGATCAAGCTCTGAACCTGGGGAGACGGAGCCTTCTCCATCGCTGCCCCCACCCTCTGGAACACTCTACCTCAACACTGAGACTGCACAGCCCTCACCATCTTCAAAAAAAACCCTCAACATCTGTTTAGAGCTGCTTTTAACTTGCTATTTTTATTCATTTTTGTTTTATTTGGACTGTTTTATGAACTTATTGTATTGTATTGCTCTGTGAAGCGTCTTTGAGTGTCATGAAAAGTGCTATATAAATTAAAAAATACATTATTATTATTATTATTATTATTAAATGTTTATATTTATATTTGAATAATTATATGACATTTACATTTGCTGCTGAATTTGCCGCCAAATTTTCGTTACAGGACAGTAACGTGGCTGGTGTTCAAGTATGAAAAGTTGACTGAGAGTGTCGAGTTTTCAGTGGACGAGCGATTATTTTGGTGCAGTTTGTCTGATATGTAAAGAAAGTGTGGCGGCTTTCAGAGAATATAATCTGCGTCGTCACTACGAAACCCGCCTGACCCGACCCCGGCCCCCTTCACAGTCAGGAGCGATAATGTGGCCCCCAGAGGAAAAAAGTTTGGTGACCCCTGACTTAGATGGCAAAATATTGCGAAAATAAATGAATTCAATATTTCTTTAATACACAATATTAGCCCGTGTTATGGACATTTAATATTTTATGTTACCACAGAGGTATTTTGGAAAAGTACTGCTCAGCTAAGAGTAACTGTCTGATGTATAATTTGAAGTTAAAGTAAATGGAAAAAGAAAATATAGATATAAAGGTTCTATATTACAAAAAAATGACTCAGTTTTAAGCTTTGTTCTAATGCTGTTACCTCTTCAAAAACAGACCTGGAGTTGTGTTTTGTTTCATTCACACATATTTGGAGTAATCTTTTATTACTGTTTACATCTCCAAGACTCAAAATGCTCTGTTCCACCTTGTGATGTCATGTAGTGGTAGTTTTCAAGTCATTTTTTCTTTTCAAGTTTTCAAATTTCAAGTCACTTTCACCTCGTGTTCAGTAGAGATGGGAAATTCCAGGGCCGAAATCATCCAAATGATTCTAGCGAAGGTGTATGGAGTTTAAAAACACAGTGGAGCACTTCCTGTCTTACCACATGACATCACACGGTGGAACAGAGCGGAACAACATTAGAACATGGCTCAGAAAATAGTGTAACAGCCCTTTAAATAATGCTCAAAAAGCTGGAACCGGCCCTGCTTCACCTCACATTATTACATTATTTTTTTTCATTTGTATTATTTATTTCATTCATTTAAAAACAATTCTAACAGCCTAACATTCAAATTAAATATTATGAATGAAAAGGAGCAGAAAGAAGTATAAACTTACTGTGTCTGCCCCCTATTCACAATTTAACATTTCTAATCAAATCATAAAAGTTGTAACAGCCATTTTTCTATTTCATTACATAACACAGAATATAACATAACTCTGCTGTTTCACACATTTTCAGTGTACAATATTTGACACTTTTTAAAAAATACATCCATAGATTTAGAGTTCTTGATTTGTTCACTGTTCAAACTGACACACACCTTTCCATTGTCACTCTTCTGAATCTGGGTATTCTAAAAAACGCAGTAAATTATAAATACTTTGTCTTTTTATTATCATATGACAGTAGCTTTGTCTTTGAGCTGAATAACCTTTGAACGAAACTTTGATGGAGCCACTGCACTCGTACTTCTCACGGGAACTGTTGTGTCAGGTCTGTATCACAATGCAATGTAGTATTACTGAAGTTATAGTGGTAGAAGGACTTCCGTTTGCTGTGAAAAGTACCGCATTAAAAGTGTGCACGAACCCCGAGGGCCCATAAAAGCTGATCGGATGTACCGCATCGGGCCCCCGAGCCGCTGTTTCCGTAGTCCTCAGCTAGAGCGCGGCAGTGTGGTGCGTTTTTGTGAGGTGAGCCAGTGCGATGTCCCTGGCAAACTGTAAAAAGGGGGCATACTGTAAATGAAAAACATATTTGAGGAGGACGGCGCATCGCCATGACAACAGCCTTGGAGCCACAGATAACGGCCTGTACTGTAGGTTAGAAATGTAAAAAGTTCGGTTGATAAAAGTCTACTATAAAAACAGGACTGGAATCGAGATGTAGACCAATATCGAAGATTTTGGTGGATCGGATATTGACTTCCAAGATATCGGTTCAGCTGTATCCCAATTTGGAATATAAAGTAGTAGAATAAGACAATTTACTGGACACTGTTGGTCCAAAAAGTCTCATAATATTAAATTTGTGTTTTTACAAAGCTGTTCTGTCATTTAAAAACGCATTTGGATCATTTTTACCCTAAAGTCTTCAGCCCGTACTTATGCTTCAAGGTGCATTGCGTAACTTTTCTGATGACCTGTTTGTTTCTACATTCTGGATATGACATTACTCTGCCTGAAATGTTCCGCAGTGTGACATTAAACAGCTCTACCTTACATTTATTCAATTCCAGGTGGTTTTATAGCTCAAAAATACCGAGAAAAACAGGCTTTCTGACTGTGAGCGGGGTCGCCTCTCCACAGATCTGACCTGTAACTTGGTTTGACTTGGTCTCCATGGAGATATGAAGGTTTAATATGGAGTGACATAGCTGTCAGTATTTGTGTGCATAGGATAGAAATCTGTGCATATGTGGGAAATCTGTGGCTATAGTTGAGCATAAAATAAATATTCGTAAACTCTCGAATTAGTCCAGTCGTACATAAAATGTGTTGTGTGTATTTCATCCATCAGAATACAAATTGAAAAGTTACGACATCAGGAATTAAAATCACGAAATGAAAAGTTACGATGACTTTCCTAAATACGAATTCGCAGACGCGACTCTACCGTCAAAAATACGTCATCACGTCACTCGGCTCTGAACAGTAGATGTCGCGTTCAGCCTCTTGGCGTTAATTCCGCCGCCATCTTGGTGCTGGCTTCCCTGGTTTAAAGTCACTGACGTCATTTGACCGAAGCTTTTTCACAGGATCAGCGAGAAGAGATGGCGGACGAACCAGGACTGAAACAGGACTAAACCAGGACTAAACCAGGACTAAACCAGGACTGAACCAGGACTGAACCAGGACTGAACCAGGACTAAACCAGAACTGAACCAGGACTGAACCAGGAATGAACCAGGACTAAACCAGATCTGAACCAGGACTGAACCAGGTCTAAACCAGGACTGAAGCAGGACTGAACCAGGACTGAACAAGGACTGAATGAGGTCCAAACCAGGACTAAACAAAGACTGAACCAGGACTGAACCAGGACTAAACCAGAACTGAACCAGGACTGAATGAGGTCCAAACCAGGACTAAACAAGGACTGAACCAGGACTGAACCAGGTCTAAACCAGGACTGAACCAGGACTGAATGAGGTCCAAACCAGGACTAAACAAGGACTGAACCAGGACTGAACCAGGACTAAACCAGAACTGAAACAGGACTGAACGAGGTCTAAACCAGGACTGAACAAGGACTGAACCAGGACTAAACCAGGACTGAACCAGGTCTAAACCAGGACTGAACCAGGACTAAACCAGGACTGAACCAGGACTAAACAAGGACTGAACCAGGACTGAACCAGGACTGAACCAGGAATGAACCAGGAATGAACCAGGACTAAACCAGGACTGAACCAGGACTGAACCAGGACTGAACCAGGACTGAATGAGGTCCAAACCAGGACTAAACAAGGACTGAACCAGGACTGAACCAGGACTGAACCAGGACTGAACCAGGACTGAATGAGGTCCAAACCAGGACTAAACAAGGACTGAACCAGGACTGAACCAGGACTGAACCAGGACTGAACCAGGACTGAATGAGGTCCAAACCAGGACTAAACAAGGTCCAAACCAGGACTAAACCAGGACTGAACCAGGACTGAACCAGGACTGAATGAGGTCCAAACCAGGACTGAATGAGGTCCAAACCAGGACTAAACAAGGTCCAAACCAGGACTAAACCAGGACTGAACCAGGACTGAACCAGGACTGAATGAGGTCCAAACCAGGACTAAACAAGGACTGAACCAGGACTGAACCAGGACTGAACAAGGTCCAAACCAGGACTAAACAAGGACTGAACCAGGACTGAACCAGGACTGAATGAGGTCCAAACCAGGACTAAACAAGGACTGAACCAGGACTGAACCAGGACTGAACCAGGACTGAACCAGGACTAAACCAGAACTGAACCAGGAATGAACCAGGAATGAACCAGGACTAAACCAGAACTGAACCAGGACTGAACCAGGTCTAAACCAGGACTGAACCAGGACAGAACCAGGACTGAACCAGGACTGAATGAGGTCCAAACCAGGACTAAACAAGGACTGAACCAGGACTGAACCAGGACTAAACCAGAACTGAACCAGGACTGAACCAGGTCTAAACCAGGACTGAACCAGGACTGAACCAGGACTGAACCAGGACTGAACCAGGACTGAACCATGACTGAATGAGGTCCAAACCAGGACTAAACAAGGACTGAACCAGGACTGAACCAGGACTGAACCAGGACTAAACCAGAACTGAACCAGGAATGAACCAGGACTAAACCAGAACTGAACCAGGACTGAACCAGGTCTAAACCAGGACTGAACCAGGACTGAACCAGGACTGAACCAGGACTGAACCAGGACTGAACCATGACTGAATGAGGTCCAAACCAGGACTAAACAAGGACTGAACCAGGACTGAACCAGGACTGAACCAGGACTAAACCAGAACTGAACCAGGAATGAACCAGGACTAAACCAGAACTGAACCAGGACTGAACCAGGTCTAAACCAGAACTGAAGCAGGACTGAACCAGGGCTGAACCAGGACTGAATGAGGTCCAAACCAGGACTAAACAAGGACTGAACCAGGACTGAACCAGGACTGAACCAGAACTGAACCAGGACTGAACCAGGTCTAAACCAGGACTGAACCAGGACTGAACCAGGACTGAACCAGAACTAAACCAGAACTGAACCAGAACTAAACCAGAACTAAACCAGAACTGAACCAGAACTAAACCAGAACTAAACCAGGACTGTACCAGGACGTAATCGTAACAGGGTTTTCATTTTGTGATTGTAATTCTTGATGTCGTAACTTTTCCGTGTATTTTGTAGGTTAAACATTTTATGTACGACTGGACACATTCGAGAGTTTGCGAATATTTACTTTATGCTCAATTACAGCCAAATATGCACAGATTTCCCAAATATGCATGGATTTAAATCTGACAGCTATCTCGCTCCATAGTTTAATACCAAACTGTGAAACATTCCAGACAAAGTAATAACATCTCAGTGAAGAAAAACATTTGACGGACCCTCCACCAGAAAAGTTACACTATGCACCTTTAAAACCAAACATCGACAAACCTGGATATCTCACTAGCATTAACATTTGAGAGCAGACTGAACTATAAATTGCTAAAACTAAACAAGAACAACATGTATTTTAGAACATTAACTCCAGGGTTTCTTGTGTAATAAATCCCCATTGCAATTTTGTTCTCCGTTCAGTTAATCATTCAACCGCATGTGGAAATTGGTGAAGACGCTGAACACTAATTACAAATCGCTTGAACTTTTTGCCAGTTTTTGTTTCACGTGGATAGGCCCAGTAATTACAGAGATATGAGCCAAAAACCAGGTCAACAAATCTGCAATCTGACAGTTCCACAGCAAAATCCACCATAATCACTGATCGGTCCTCGAGCTCAGTTTAAACTATAGCGATTTCTAGAATGTTCTGAGGGGGTGTGATGCTAACTGTAGGCACTGCTCTGTCTGAAGCTCTGTTAGACTCTAATCTGAGCTCCAATGTAACACAATCAGACCAGAAAGAGCAGGATTAGTTGGAGCTACATCAGGTAATATCTGATTTATGCTGTTTAACAAGTCTCTCCCACACAAAATTACAGTCACGCTGTGTTTTTCACTTAGTCACTCTCACCTTTTTGTTGAAAATCAAACACCTAAACAGGACCAACACTCGTAAAGATCACAGTCTCCTGAAAACCTGATCTATTTAGTATTTTTTCTTGAGTTTGGAGGCCATCTAAAAACGTATTTGGCTGTGTTTGCAATGTGTCACGTTCCTCCATAGACGCACATGAAGAACATCCCCAATATGATGTCAGTGCAAAGTATTAATAGAGATTTCTAGAATGCTGTGAAGTCACGTGAACACAACCTGTTAATGCTTAAAGGTGCATTCTGGAACTTTTCTGGTGGAGGGTCTGCCTGCAATGCTCTACAGTATGACATTAAACAGCTCTACCTTATATTTATTCTAGGGCTATCAAATGATTAATTTTTAAATCTCGTGATTAATCGCATATTGAATGGCATGTTTAAAATTGTATTTTGCATTTCAAGACAGTTTTAAAGCCATAATGTAAAGCAATTCGTACCCATTTAGCAATCGCTGTAGTTATTTTCTTTGCCGTGTGATTATCCACAGGTCTGTCGCGGATCTGAGGCTCTCTTAGCTGGGATGCGGGGGTTTAGCCTGGAAATACTAACTTAGACTAGATGTACTTCGCTGGTACTGAAACTCTGCTTGACACAGGCTGCATTTAACTCTTGTCTTGTAAACTGTAGCGTCTGGAAGTTTTTTAAAGTCAAATAAACCTTTCAAAACGGTGGTAAGTTTACTGAAACACGGCGCTCTGAAGTTCAAAAGCGAAACAGCCAGAAGAGCTGCCTACGGAAGTGTAGAAGGGCCGAAAAGTCGGCGAACTCTAACCACGAGTAAAAAAATAAATAAATCTTCGCATTTTTCGAAGGCACAAAAGTCTGCCGAACTCTAATCGCGATTAAAAAAAAAATCGTGTTATGGATTGCATTAATGTAGTCGCGATTAAAGTGTTAATGCTGACAGCCTTAATTTATTCAATTGCAGGTGGTTTAATAGCTCAAAAATACCTACAAAATCAGGCATTCTGACTGTGAGCGGAGTCGCCTCTCCACAGATCTGACCTGTAACTTGGTCTGGTTTGGTCTCCATGAAGATAGAAAGATTTAATGCCATACTGTGCAAACATTCCAACGCAGTAACATCTCTATGAACAAAAGCATTTGACGGACTCTCCACCAGAAAAGTTACACCTTTAAATGACCAGTTCACATTCATATTACCGTAAAAAAGTATAGTAAGCACACGTGGCGTACCTCAGATTGTAGAGCCCCAGGAACATGTCAGGGCTGAGTTTCTCCAGGTTGTTCCCGTTGAGATAGAGGCTCCTCAGGCTGCTCAGGCTGGAGAAGGCCCCCTCTTGGAGATGCGAGATCCGGTTATTTCCCAGGTGCAGCAGGTCCAGGCTCGAAAAGTTCCAGAAGTCCGTCCGGTAGATCCGCTGGATGAGATTCCCACTCAGATACAGCTTCCTCCCGTTCAGAGGCCTCGGGGTGAGCTGGGAGACGTTGAGGAACCCGCATTCTTTGCAATTGACGGTCAAACCCAAGTCTATGATGTGGAGGTTACAGGTGCAGCCGATGGGGCAGATGATCGGGATGGGCGGGCGCGTTTGGTAGCCTGCGATCGGTGGGTTCTGAGGGCTCCGGGCGGTGGGCGGGGTCCTGGATGCCCGGGGACGCTTGGTGGGCCTGGGTTGCCTCTCCTTGCGCTCGGCCGATGAGGATGAGGACGATGTTGACGTGTGAGTATTCTGTCTTGACCCGTGGACCATAGAGGAGGGCTTGGTCGGTCGAACCTAAGAATGACATGATATCAAACTTTAGCGGTAGCTGAGGTGACATAAACAGTTAAAAAGGCACTGGATTTTATAGATAGAATGGAACTTTGCATCTAAATCTGTCATGATATTATTTTTATATTGTGTTAGTGTGAACTATCAGCATCTCACACACAAAATTCAAACAAAGCCCCGAAGCTTTAGAAAAGGCATTAAGAATTTCATTTGAACTTTCAGTACTGCCAGCCAATTGTGTTATTTTCAGTGATTTAACAACTAAATTTAATGACTGAATTGATTGTTTTTACCAAACAATCTAGCATCGCCTTGACGTATCCTCCATTAATGTAAAATCTGGTAGTGGCCCCTGAGGGTATAAACAGCACTTATTATTCTGGGAGAAAACCAGATTTTGTTCTGTCTATAATTCGATCATATAAACTTTTCGCTCTACTTGCAAGTGTAGGTAATTGTTAATCCACATTTAATAAAGTTATTGGTCATCATCTTAATACTCTTTTGTTTTCGTCAGTGAGAATTTGTGCTCTGCAACATTGTGAGTGAAGTGCCTCTCTGTCTTCAGAACAGTCACATAACGGGTGAAATAATGTGCTGTAGTTCTCATTACTGAGGGGCGTCCAGTGAGCTCGAGTTAGTGCAACTGTGTTTGTCGCCTCAACACCTGTTGTACTCGAGGCGCACTCATGCTGGGACTTTTGGGCCGTGTCGTGCTCGGTCGCCTGGGGTTCTGTGGACCGTGTTTGCACCTGTCGGGCTATGGACAGGGCGTCGCGCACAGCGCTGTTTGTGGGTCGCGTGGTGGAGCTGGCGGTTTTGGGGGAGAGGGTTGGTCCAGTGGCATGTGGTGTATTGCTTGGAGGGGCGGGTGTGGGTTCTGTTGCAGTGCTCCTCCATGTGCTGCTGTCTGCGGTCCTTGGTGCGGATTCAATGTATTTTTGGATGCGTACTTTGTTTTGTGTTTTCCTCGTGCGGGTGGCATCGGTGCGTCCAGATGTGCCGTGCTTTGCCCCACCTCCTCCAACCGGGACTTCTCACTTTTGTACAAATTGTTTTCTTTCCTGTTTACAGCCGATCCGGTAGTTTTTCTAACGTTATAGCAGTGGCCACAGCAAAAATAGTCCACTGGGTCACTAAGTGTTAATCTCGAAATAAAAAAATGAATGCTGTTATAATTGTTTTGAGTTAACATGTTAATAGCGCAATATTTTGGACAGCACTAAAAATAATAGAAAATTTTTTATTGCACATTTTTTTAGCCAAGTCTTAAATATGACGATCTTAAGTGTGTTTTAGTAAAAGGAGTAGTCTAAATGAAGGTACTAATCTTGCATGCTTAGTCATACCCGTGGTTTGGCGTTGGAGGGGGGGTGCTGAGGCTGCGCTCCCCCCTCAGTCTGGAGCTCTTTGTCGGGCAGGGCGGCGCACAGCTCCTTGCGGGGGATTTCGCGGAGGTCTTTGCCGTGGAGGTGGAACGGGTACTCGCAGGTCACGTCGCCCACCACGGCCGTGTAGGGGATCTGGGCCAGCCACTGTTGGAGCTGCAGAGCCTCACAGCCACAGCTCCAGGGGTTCTCCTCCAGCTGCAGCTCCATCAGAGAGCGTCCCACGTACTCAAGGGTCCCCGCGAACGCAAGGCTCTTCAGACGGTTCCCCCTCAGGTCCAGGTGAGTCAAGGAGACGGATCTGCGGAAGAAAGGTGAATGGTTGGAAGACGAACGGTGAAAAATGTGTGTTGTAGAATTGATACTTTGCAGATGATGCCGTCAAGATTCGCTAACTGAAAGCACTACTCTGTTAGAAGCTCAAATAAGACTTAATTTGCGCTTTATTTTAACACTATCTAACCAAACAGGTGAGCTGATTTTGGTGTGAAACAAGTCTCACACATGAAATTACACTCATTAGCTGGTTAGCATCAGCCAACAGTTTTTCAATTAGTCACTCTCACCTTTTTTGTGAAAAATCAAAAACCTAAACAGGACCATGTTCGCTCGTATTAATCACAGGCTCTTGAAAATGTGTCGTGTCATTTTTATCTGCGTTTGCTAATGCATACATTTCATCACCATGGTAACAGCTAATTATCCGCTAATAGATATACATGCACAACACCCCCAACGTGATGTCACTGCAAAGTATCAAGAGCTTTCAGACGAGTACTTCAATTTATTCTTCAGCATTGAGGTTTGAGAAAGGATAAAATGAAATAGCAACAGATTGAGGTTTAATTTTATGTTGAAAATAAAAATAATGATGGGGTTTTCAGCATGGTAAATATGTGAATGTTTTTCTCATTTGCATCTGTAATTATTGTAGAAGTTATATAAACACGACAATTATAAAATTATTGCTGTTCAGTGAGCTGAAATAACGCGCATTTTAAATTTTAATGCGAAAGAGATAAACAAATCAAAACAAACTTGTTACCCACGTCTAACTTTTTTGTATATATGTCAAGATTTTTTTTTCCTTTTTTGCAAATCATTTAAAAATTTTACATATTTACCCTTTTTTAATTAATGGAAATGCACAAGATTTTTATTGTTTTATTGTAAAAATGTGGAAAAAAACGTTTGCAGTGGTTCAAAGTTATTCCTATTTACCTTATGTATTTAGAACATCCTAATGGGTGGGATTATCGGCACCTTTTTTGCCGTCTGTGTAATGGTAACAACAACTAGCATGCTAACTTCTACTTCCTGATTAAACCGTTTGATTGTCCAATTTTGGCCTCGTATTTCTTTATTTATTGGAGGTAATATTTTGCTTTCTAGAACTGGAACTCCGAAACATGTAAATCTTTTTTGTCCAATCCAAATGGAAACACACAAAAAAGAAAAATCTGGCGAGATCATTTTTCTTATGTGTGCACGATGTATTATAGGATTTTACGATTTTGTTATGTTGGATTGTGATTAATTAGATGCCCAGATAAATGATAAAACGATCGGACTCCAAGTCTTTTTTTGAGGGGGGGGGGGGGGGTTGTTTGGTCCTGCGGCTTATACTCAGGTGCACTTTATATATTACATTTTTCACACTGACAGTCTATAGACCATATATAAGAATCATATATATGAATCAAAACTGAAAAAATAAATCGTTATCCGATTTTCATTTTGGTTTTAGAGACAAATAATAAAGAAAAGAGTTGTTGTTTTTTTCATTTTCTTATTTTTGTTTCTGTATTGAAAAATGAATGAATAAATGATACATGGATTCTTCTCTATTGAGTTGTTTTTATTACTATAACTTCTATAACTTGTCTTTCAAGATGAAATGTTGGTTCTTGGTCTCTGATTTTATAAAATAAATTTCCCCAAAAAAATACGACTTATAGTCCGGTGTGATTGATATATGTTTTTTTCTTCTTCATTATGCATTTTTTGGCTGGTGCGACGTATACTCTGGTCTGAAAAATAAGTAAACAATAAATTTTGTGCCTTCTTTGTCATTATAGTTTGTACGACCATAAACGAAAACAAAAAACATCCTTAAATTTTTCCATTCTCATTGTGGTTTATTTTGTACCAATATTGTAACAATAAAGTTTAGTGCCATCGATAACATTATTATTAGTTTGTACGACCATAAATGGAAAAAAATTAAATAAAATCCTTACATTCTTCATTCTTATTTTGCTTATTTTGATACGATCATAAATGATAAACTTCTTCTTCTGCCTTCTTTATGATTATTATTAGTTTGTACGACCATAATACCGTACAATACAAAAAAAAGAAAGAAATTGGGTCAAAATTGTACTAAGTATGCGTCATATGTACTTTAATTTGCTATATGTAAATATTTGTCATCAGTGTACATAAGAAACCACATAATTTTTGGATTTTTGAAACTATGTAATGAACAAGGGCAGGTTAATATAAATTTTTCTTTTCCCCGAGAAATGTGCTTTTCTGTTGTTTACAATGTATATGTAGTATGTGTATGATTATTGTTCCTCTCTTGGCACAAACTCAGAATAAAAACGAATCAAATCAAATGATTGTTTCGTAATACTGCTGTAATATAGATAAGATATTACATTTGTCCATTTCCTTCTCTTATCTCCGTAAACTCTCTAGCGTCACATCGTCCTCAGACAAACAACATACAACTGATTAAGTGTAATTCTAATCCAGTCGAGTCCAGCGTTCCTCTGTCCAAATATGAAAATAATAGATGACGCCCTGACAAAGAGATAAATGAGAAGGGATAAAAACATCAATACTCCGCCGTTACCTGAAGAGGTGCACGGGCAAAGCGGGGATCAGGTTGTCATTGAGAATCAGAACTCGCAGCTTGTGGAGGAACCTCAGGGCTCCGCTGTCTATTCGTTTGATCACGTTGTAGTCAGCCTTCAGACAGAGCGAGAGAAAGACCGGGAGATAGATAGAGGGAGATAAACAGATAGAAAAGGAGAGAGGGGATCAGCGGCAGATACAAACCTCGGAATGAAGACGTAGCGCGCCGTTGTGAGCTTTCATCTCGAATCAAGCTATAAAGGTTGTGTTAACATGCGAGAATTGAACCATGTCAACACTGTGATCAAAGCAAAGAGAAAATATGTATAGTCTAAAAACACCTCACGCATACAAAGAAATGCTAGAGAGGGGGTATTCCTACGTCTATGGGGTATTAATTGCCAAGTCATAACATATTTGGATCACCGTGTTCCCTTTTATGTGATTTTTAAATGTATTTATTTACTGAATCTTCCTTTACTTTGCTTTCTGCGCTAAATCACGAAATCACTCCCCCGTCACAGCGATAAATCAGAGCGTGAGGGGAGTTGGAGCATCCGCCCATCAGAAGTTTGGCGGTGCACGATTCCAGCCCCCATTGGGGAGAATACTGTTGTTGTGTCATTGGGAAAGACCATAGAGCTTATATATGAGTGGACTAAGTGAGTGTGATGTCACCACAGCGTCAGCATCGCTCAAATGAGGCTCCCGATGCCACGGTTACAGGAGTGAATCTGGAGCCAGTCTCCATATTTGGAAATCTGACTGTGAGTATCATAGCAACCACAAGAGCCAATCATGACTGAGGTGGTTAAATGTGTCGCCCTCCTCATGGCAGAGCGGTGATACTCAGCACCATTCTGCACAGACCGCTGGATTTCACTGATTCTTGAGAATAATAAGGAAACTTTTAGCTTTTATCATCAAACTTTAAATAGTAAGTTTAAGACATTCATTTATGTTCTATGTTCTGTTATGTACGAACAACAATAGAAATTAATTTTACGTTATGCTAGTTAAGTTATGCTAGTTAAGTTATGCTAGTTAAGATTCTAGTAAGTTAGCTATTGTAATTGATTTATTTTGTCATTTTATTTCAAAAATAGTCAATCGGGGCAGGAAAGCGGGAAGGGAACTTACAGCGAAACACACTAGCTGTCAATCAAATCTGTTGCTAACGCTAGGCGGTAGTGACCTCGGGGAATGAAGGTGTCTGATTGGTCCGATATTTATGTTCATATCTTGATTTAGGAACAAGATAGAGAAATGAAAAATTCAGGATCATGTGTCGCAGGTTCATAAGAACATTTTAAGAGCAAAATGACGAGGCCACAGCAGCAGTTACAGAGAGAGGGACAATAAGATCTCAATGTAAATCAATAGGAAAAAGGGAGAGAAGGAGCCGGAAGAACCTCCTGGAGCATTTGGTGTTTGGCACGCGGCGGCTAAAGCTTTAGCTATGTCCACTCATACAGTATATAGGGTCTATGGGCAAGACACTCTCGTCCACCGCTGTCTGCGTATGTTGGCGTGATCTGATGCGAGTGTGAAATTGAGCGAGTGCGAGGTATAAAAACATGATCACTATGCTTTTCGCTAATGAACCTACAGCACATTGCGTCAGGTTTGTGAAGTTGTAGTGTGTTGTTTTGTCTTGCGTTTTTGTATATTTATGGAGAATTGTGGACTGAAAATTGGACATGTTTGTACATTTAACAGTAAGGAGGGTTTGAATAGGGCCCGGGAGAGATCGCCAGATGATTCAAACATGCACGAATGAAATCTAAAACCACTTCAGGCATGTTTTTGACACCCCTCTTTAAAGATGCACTACATGGGGGGTCTGTCACCTGCTTGCTTCAGTGGAGACGGGTTGTTTTTTTGTTTTTTTACTGCAAATGTTCCACAATATGGTATTAAATGTATCTCTCATGCATTTCTTCCTTATCTTATTAAATATCTTATAATAACAAATACATATTCATACTGGGAAGGAAGCAAACAGGTGGCCGACCATATAGTAGAAAAGTAACACAGTGTAGTTTGAATTTAAATAGTCAAATAATCAGTCATTTTGTGTTTTTGTATAAACCAGACTTTTCTCAAAACATATACCTAAAGCAAATGTGTAACCTTACTTTCACCTTTAATGGGCACTATGAAAGTTTTAAGGTGGAGGGTCTGAAAACTTCTGTTCTCCTTGGTGATGTTGTTTTGTCTGAAATGTTTCACAAAATGGCCTCTGACTAAGCAGGCAGGTGACTCCAACAAACCAAGTATTTTTTGGTCAGGAAAACACCTGAAATTGAATAAAGGAAAGACAGATCTGTTTACACCATTCTGTGGAACATTCCGGGTAAAGCAGTAACAGACTTTCCACCAGTAAACTTACATAATGTTCCTTTAGTAAAGAGTAACAGAGCCCATTATATTGGTAAATCACAGGAGAAACCACAACTACTGCAGATTAAAGGGATAGTTTGGGTTTTTTGACATGAATCTATATGCCCCCGTCAGCTGTGTGTCACATCAACACTGACTTACCTCCCGACAGCGTCTAGTGAACCCAGTTCTTCCCCGGTTTTGGTGCTGATGAAAGTCGTCTGGCAAGTTGGCTGGGGTCATGAAAATAAACCGTTTTTCTTCTCAAAACAACATGTGTTCAAAAGAGTGATACATTTGCATCACAAAACCGAAACTAAAAAGCCAGACCTCATTGTCGCTTGGTACTATTTTCTCTCCGGTCGTATCACTCTGCGCTGTCGCCAGGTGAAGCAGCGCCTGTTTCACTGTGTTTCCTGCTCAGAAAGTTCACAACATGTAACTACGACACCGACGATGAAGACATTTCCTTTAGCACAGAGCCAAGGGGAGATCTTTATGAACCTGAATATACTGATGCCCAAATTCACCAGATGGAGTCAGAACAGCAGAGAGAGAGAGGAGGGACAGAGTGGGACAAGCTGAAGCTGGAGTTTTGTTGTTCCAGCCTGAATAATCACAAGTCCACATCATTTTATATATATTCTTATATAGATTATACAAGCTTTTATACTTATCATTGTAGCTCTCATGTTAGCTCTCTCACGTTGCGGTGGTCAAAAGTCTGAGCACATAAACACTGCCGAACTACTGAAAAAAGTGTTGGATTAGTGTGCAGCTTCACCTGGCGGCAGTGTGCAGTGATATGAACCGTAGAGAAAATAGTACCAAGAGATTATGAGGTCTGACTTTTTTGTGGTTCACGTTTGGTGACACAAATGTATCACTCTTTTGAACACAGATTGTTTTGAGAACGCTTTATTTTCGTGACTCCAGCCAACTTGCTGGACTACTTTAGTCAGCACCAAAACCGGGGAAGAACTCAGCTCACCGGATGCTGTCAGGAGGTAAGTCAGTGTTGATGCACAACACTGCTGATGGGGATGTACAGATTCACGTTCATAGACCGTACATATAAGTAGACTAAGCTATCCCGTTAGCCGCCGCGTGCCAAATAGGAAGTGCGCCAGGAGGCTCTTCCGGCTCCTTCTCTCCCTTTTCCCCATTGACTTACATTAAGATCTTATCGCTCCTCTCTCTGTACCTGTTGCAGTGAGCCTCGTCATTTTGGTCTTAAAATCTTCGGATGATCCCCCTCTACACGATTCAGATTTTTTTTCCCGCTATTTTGTCTGTCAGAAAAACCCAAATTCTCCAAATTCGCTCCTGTAACCATTAGCATCGCGAGCCTCATTTGAGCGGCGGTAAACGTCACACTCACTTACTCCACTTCTTTTATACGGTCTATGTTCACGTCAAAAACCCTGAACTATCCCTTTAACAACAGTCATACAGCCCACATTTCTCTCACAGTTTGAAAAAAGGAACCATAATCACAATCGAACCTGGGTTGTTAGTGTCTTAACCTGCAGAAAGAGTTTTTAGGTAGTGAGCGTTCATATCAGAGAGACGCATTTTAGGTTTAAACCAACTGGATTTCAGCTTTGAAACTGGCAACACAAATGAGACACTCATGTGAGGCTCATTCTGCTTTCTCATTGGATAATCATCTTGAAACAACTTTACCATCATGTTCAATATTCCTCTAACTAAGAACAAATCAGCATTAGAATTGTTATCTGTAAAAGCTATATTTAATTTCAACATGTTTACCTTGTACCTAGGGACACAGTTAGGACATGTTTACGAAATTTAAAATCAGAATCTTACATACAGTTCTTTTAAACACTTGCACAAATAAAACTCCACCCACAACAACCACATTTCAAATAGCGGCTAAACAACTAGAAGCAAGGGTGTAAAACTAAATTCTGGGCCCTAGGTACAAATTATCTTGGTTTGCCATAAAATTCCCACACAGAAAAAACGACTAGGGACAAACAGTGCAATTAAAACACCATATGCCCAGTTTAGTAGCGAAACAAAGCGGATCTAGTGTTTAGTTTCACTTTGACTGAACGTACCTGCAGATACTCGAGCGCCTCCAGGCCTAAGAAGGTGTCGTTCCTGAACACCTCCAGCTTGTTCTCGTGCAGGTAGAGCCTCCTCAGTTTGGCCAGACCGTTGAAGGCCCCCACCCGGATGTCCTGGAGCGCCGTGTTTCCCAGATTCAGCAGCACGGCGTTGCCAAGGTGATGGAAGGTGTTGGCATACAGGCGCCTTAGGGTGTTCCTCTGGAGGTTGAGGTTGAAGGGGCGGACCCAGGAGTGAGAAACCTGGCGGAGAAGGTGGAGATGATTCAAAAATTGGCTCCAGAAAGACGTTCTCAGACTGTGACAAAACCGATATAATCATAACGGGCCCCAAAAACACTTCTGATTAAAGGTGCGCCACTTAACGTTTTTACATTTAATCAATTACGGCTTTAAAAAATGGAAAAACAGGCATTCTGACTGTGAGCGGGGTCGCCTCTCCACAGATCTAAGCTGTAACTTGGTCTGGTTTGGTGTCCATGAAGATAGAAAGGTTTAATGCCATACTGTGAAACATTCCAGACAAACAACCCAAACTCATTTTATTAATGTGTTCTGAGCATTCTAATTATTCCACTATGTTGGCCTTTTATAAATCTCATTTTTGC
This sequence comes from Odontamblyopus lacepedii, assembly GCA_034769755.1. Classification (NCBI taxonomy): domain Eukaryota; kingdom Metazoa; phylum Chordata; class Actinopteri; order Gobiiformes; family Gobiidae; genus Odontamblyopus; species Odontamblyopus lacepedii. Next base: position 28,405,144 of record CM068364.1, read on the forward strand.
CATCACGCTAATACTAATAACAACAACTAGCATGCTAACTGTGCACAAGTGTTATATCCAAATCCACTTTATTTCTATAGCACATTTTACAAACAGAGCAGTTTCCAAAGTGCTGTATAGAGATAAAACAAAAAGAATGCTAAAATTTGGTCATTCCAGTCCTAAAACAATAAAACCAGTCAAATCAAATTAAAGCAACACCTTAAAAATCACAAAGTAGAATTAAATAAATAAAATAAAATAGATAAAAGACACAGAGGACCACACAAACTCATGCAGTGTTAAAAACCATAGAGTAAAAGTGGGTTTTAAGACGAGACTTAAAACGCTCGAATGTCGGGGCTGTGCGGACGCTATATCCTGGTTTGGAGTTTCTTCGAGGTCAAGAAAACATCTTTTTCTTCATGCAGTAAAAGCATCTATTAATCAAAAAAAGACAGTAAAGGCTGTTAACTGTACATTTAAAAATAATTGTGTTGAATGAGAATCATATGGAAGCAATTGCCAAAGACAGACAAGTAGACTATGTTCAGACTGCAGGGTTTAATGATCATTTTGGATTTTTTGTGAAATCCGCTTTTTTTTTTGCGAGGTCGTTCACATTTCCAATTAAATGCCATTTGTATGTTATCTCTAGTGTGAACTTTAAATGTCCCAAAAGTGTCCGCATGAGCATTGGAGGACACAACGATTACACAGCAGCGAGCTCAGGGTTTATGGAAGTCGCCTAAACATGGACCTGGTGATTTTACAGTTTCTGCAGTACCACTCTCGCAGGAGGAAACACATCTTCAGTGGCCTATTTCAGTAGCAAACACGTCGGCGTTGGGCTGTTTTGGCTCGCAACAGGTGCTTGTTACAGCACAATAGCCAAACTCTCGCTTGCTGATGGCGTGTCGGTCGGATGTAGGTCGGATGAATGCTGCGATTTGGCCGTTCAGACTGTTGCGTGTCAAAAGATCGGATATGTATCGGTTTTAGGAGCACATAACCAAGTGGCCTCAGTCGCATTTGAAAAAATCGTATCTGTGTCGTTCAGACTGTCATTAAAAGATCAGATACAGGTTGCATAGGGGCAAAAAAATTGGATTTGGTCACTTCTGGCCACTTCTGAACTTAGCCGTAGACATTGCTGGATGTGAACCATGTGCAAACAAGTTCCTGTGACAGTCGCAATTGCAAAAAGGAATAGAATTTTTTTAAGGTCCTACACAAAATTGACTCCATGAGCTTTAAATCATGTTATAATGCTGTTACCTCCTCAAAATCATACCTCGAATTGTGTTTTCTTTGGTTCACACATGTTTGAGTAACCCTTTATTATTTATTATTAGTCTGCCTAGATCTCCAAAGCTCAGAATCCTCTGCTCCACCTTGTGATGTCATGAAGCAGTAGTTTTCATGTTCACTGCTATCCTACCAAGGTAACCTACCATTACCTTGTTCAGTCAAGATTGGAAATTCCACGGCTGAAATAATCCAAATGATTGTCATGAAAGTGTATGGAGTTTAAAAACCCAGTGGAGCACTTGCTGTATCACCACATGACATCACAAGGTGGAACAGAATCGGCCAAAATATGTGTTAAACATGCATGAACGAAACAAAACACAACTTCAGGTACGTTTGTGATGAGGAAACAACATTATAACATGAGATAATAGAGTTATATGGGCCCTTTAAGTTAACTGTCATCGTTACGCAACAATTTGTAAAACTCATAAACACTAAGTAATTCTGCTTGTATACATTTAATCAATGCTCCTCTTGAAACAAATCGCCTTTTATTGCTACGTGTTAATGTACCCGAACAACATTACGCGCCCGTCATTATCACCTACTTCACTTAAAGCTCCGAAAGATCCGACTTAAACACAAATCAAGCTCAAATAATGAATTCAAATAAAACGATTGTACTGCGGCGTTTTCTTTTTCATCATCGTTTGGCCGGCGGCAGGGACCCGTTTACCTGCCAAGCCTGTGCCTCCCACACCTCTCGGCAGCTGAGTCACGCTAGTGTTGATTTAACTGGTGTCATCTGTTTTTCAATCGCGCTCGAATCAAATCTTCGCTCAAATCCGCCGAGACGGAGCGGTTTCCACGGCGGGCTCACAGCAATATCTGAAAAGGTCAATTCATATCTAAGAAGAAGAGGGTATAAGCTGCCATCAGGAAACAGGGGCCCCGAGATGCAAAGATCCTCTATAATATACGTTTTGGTAAGATGGAGGAGGCTTTTGGGGCGGCGTGCTCGGATAGCTGTGTTTAGATCGATAAATACCTCTCCAGACCACCTCCGACCCGCTCTGGTTTGAAATGGTGCAGGTTACATAGGGCCGAGCAACAGGAGAAGAAATGTGAGATTTGAGAACCGTGTTTGTGTATTGATATGAACTAGGCCAAATGAGGACTAAATGGCAGAAATGATAGTTATTTTGAACATATTAAAGCTGTATTATGGGGGTTTTCGGGCAGAGGTAAGCCGTCTTCTCGTCTCCATAGAGATGTTGATGAAATGTTCCACCTTATGCCATTAAACTCATTATTTTTTCTATGGAGACAAGAAGGTGGCATCACTAGTAGAGATAAGCCGATATAGATTTTTATTTGCCTTCATTATTTATTATTTTAAATTGATATCCAGTATTTGACCTGCTGCTGTAACCCATAACCAATATTTAGCTTTTAAAATCCATAGCTTTGCCCACAAATTTATTTGACCTTGACGTAAAGATCCCAAATTAACTTTTGTCATCTGTAAAAATAATAAAATGTATTTATCTGAGATATGAAAAGTATATTTTTATATGTTTGTGTAAACATACAGCCATAGAACACGGTTCTATTTCCATTTTGAGATTTCGGTGTTGCTATTGTCCTGTGGGGGGTGCTCCGAGAGTATGGGGTCCAGGGCCCCTTACTAGGGAGTTGTGTTCGCATTGCCGGCAGTAAGTCAGACCTATTCCCGGTGCATGTTGGACTCCACCAGGGCTGCCCTTTGTCACCGTTCTGTTCATTGTATTTATGGACAGAATTTCTGGGCACAGCCAGGGGCCAGATGGGGTCCGGTTTGAGGACCACAGTCACCACTGCTATTTACGGATGATGTTGCCCTGTTGGCTTTATCGCAGGACCTGCAGCACTGGGGCGGTTTGCAGCCAAGTGTGAAGTAGCTGAGATGAGAATTAGCTATTCCAAATCCGAGGCCATGGTTCTTGACTGGAAAAAGGTGGCGCCCTCTCCAAGTGGGTGGGGAGTCCAATTCAAGTATCTTGGGGTCTTGTTCTCGAGTGAGGGGAGGATGGAGCGTGAGATTGACAGGCGGATCGGTGCAGCATCGGGATTTACCGGGTCAATCTACATTCCTCCTCTCACCTATGGTCATGAGCTCTGGGTAGTGACCGAAAGGAGATCGCGGATACAAGCGGCCAAAATGAGTTTCCTCCGCAGAGTGGCCGGGCGCTCCCTTAGAGATAGGGTGAGGAGTTTGGTCACATGGAAGGGGCTTGGAGTAGAGTTGCTGCTCCTCCACGTTGAGAGGAGCAGCTGATCTGGTCCAGATGCCTCCTGGACACCTCCCTCGGGAGGTGTTCCGGGCATGTCCCACTGGAAGGAGACCCCGGGGAAGACCCAGAACACACTGGAGGGCCTATGTCTCTGGGCTGGGAACAACTCGGGGTCCCTCTGGAGGAGCTGGAGGAAGTGTCTAGGGTGAATGAAGTTTGGGAGTTCCTGCTTAGACTGTTGCCCCCGCGACCCGGGCCAGGATAAGCGGAAGAAAAATGGATGGATGGTGTTGCTATTGATATTGGTCAAAGCAATATAGCTGAATCAGTATTGATATCAGCCGATACAATATAGCCAAATCAGTATAAATATTGTCTGATACAATACTGATATCAGCATCAATATAATCAGTATCGATATCAGCCTATACCAATACTGGAACCAATATACTGGCCATCGTATAACGGCGACACCTCCTCCGAGGCGTGCCGTAAAAACTGTAAATTATAGACATACTGGTTAAAAGAAATTGAGTACCATATTTTCCCCGTTTTGGTGAGCAAGATTTTAAAAGGAGTGAAATGAAAGAATCATCAGAACCTGTCATTCACTCTGTCTCACCTGGCTGGCATTGGTGAAGCCCCGCCCATCGCAGTGCACCTGGAGCACGCCCTCTTTGACCTCACAGGCACACGGCTCGAAGCAGGGCTCGTCCACCTCCTCGTCCGAGTTGTCCACCAGCGGGGTGTGTGTGGAGGTGGGGGTGGGGGTGGGGCCGTGTGACGAGTGCGACAGGCACACGCACCCCAGGGTGACGGCCAGGGCCACCCACTGCATCCTGACCCGCACGTGCCCTCTCAGCTCAGAAGGCTGGGGGTGAGGCCCGGCATCGGACCCTCACCACACTGGACACAGAGGGAAAGAAAGAGACAGAGAGAGACAGCACAAGTCAGGCCAAGACATCACAAGAACCATATTTCTCAGACTATGTTGCACTTTTTTCAGGTTTTGGGTTGTCCTGCCACTTGTATATTACATTTTTTACACTGACAGTCCATAGACCAAATATATGAATCGTATATATGTATAAAAAAAAAATTATCTGTTTTTTCATTTTGGTTTTAGAGACAAATAATAAAGAAAAGAGTTGTTTTTTTACTTTCTTATATTTGGTTCTATTTTGAAAAACGAATGAACAAATGATACATGGATTCTTCTCTATTGGGTTGTTTTTATTACTATAACTTCTATAACTTGCCTTTCAAGATGAAATGTCAGTTCTTGGTCTTATAAAAATACATTTTCCCCCCAAAACCCACTTATACTCCAGTGCGACTTAAATATAATATTCAAACAGACACTGAGCAGTAGCTGCATCACATAAACTGGAATACAAGTCATCTACTAAAGAATCAAACTATTACTCCTGCAAGTTTTTAGACTTAAAGGTCCTATATTACTGAAATTTGACTCTTGTGAGCTTTAAGTCAAGTCTGTTTGTGATGAGAAAACAACATTAGAACAGATCAGAAAATAGCGTAATACAGGCCCTAAAAATGTACTGCACTCCATAAAAAACAGAATTCTCACTTTTGACAATTTAATGCTGTATTTAAATCTAAGAAACCTTTTCAAAATGATGAATAATTCAGGTCCTGCTCCTTTGAAAAAACATTATAACTCAGTTCTGAAGAAACTACAATACAAGACCGTTACTGCAGATAAAAACGCACAGTATGAAGCAATGTAAATGAGGTGAAAAACAGTAGCTGCGAACATCACAGCTGGGTTTTTATAGCTGTACTATGTCATTTTTGTATGTTTCTATGGATATGTCATTGCTTTTCTTGGAATATTCTATGGTATTAAACAGCTCTACCTTACATTCATTCAATTACAGGTGGTTTTAGAGCTCAAAAACACCTACAGCGGGGTTGCCTCTCCGCAGATCTGACCTGTACCTTGGTCTGGTTTGGTCTCTGTGAAGATCGAAAAGCCTAATAGCTTCAATGCCCCTTTAAACTGGAGTATAATATAGTTTTCTCCATTCCCATGTATTTCTGCGCTGGTGATTTGGTGAATAAAAGTAAAATTGCACGGACCGAACCGCCGGGCTAAAAGAGTAGCATGAGGGTGCGCTAATGATTATAATCCATGGGTAAGTGCAGGCCACAGTCCAGAGAGCACAGCACGTTAGCATAAAGCAACGTGTACCCCAAGGCTTAGAGGATTTAAGGACACGTCACCTGGACTCGGAGAAGCTCGCTGAATGGGAAACGCGCTGTAAATAATGAAGCCGAGATGAGTTTGTGAACGTATGACTTTTAAAGGGCAGATGAAAGGTCTTATATTACACGAAACAGACTCTTGTTAGCTTTACAATGTTGTTGCCTCATCAAAAACAGACCTGGAGTTGTGTTTTGTTTCTTTTCATGCACACATGTTTGAGTAATTCTTTATTATTCCATCCATCCATCTTCTCCCGCTTAATCCAGCTGGGTCGCGGGGGCAGCTTGCCGCCCAATCCTCATAGCACCTGACCCCCCCTATGAACCCCTCTGCAGGTGGTGAGCCCACAGGAGGGATTCTTTATTATTATTAAATATTCTGTTCCACCTTGTGATGTCATGAAGTGGTAGTTTTCAAGTTAACGTCTCCTTGTACCTTTTGTTTAGTAAAAATTGGCAATTTCAATTTCAGGGCTGAAATTATATAAATGATTGTAGTGTAGAGCTTAGAGAAATAAAATCCCGCGCACCATCTTACGACACCACTTGGGCGGTAAAAACAGGGAGTGGAGCACCGTATCTGAAGTAGTTCTATGGAAGCAGCCGATTTGGACCCGAGGAAGATGGCAAACGCGAAAACAGTCTTTTTGTGGACCAACGCTGTATTTTTGTGGACCGACCCGTTTATCTCGGGTTTGTTTATACTTTTCCACAATAGCGTCGCATGCCCGATGCCACAAACCCAGCGAATCAGGAAGGCACAAGTCACAGTGACGCGGTCCAATAAGAACGGCAGATAGAACAAAATATTGAACTATATATATACTATATTGAAAAACAAATGAAGACTCTTCTCTATTCTGTTGTTTTTATTACTATAACTTGCCTTTCAAGATGAAATGTCGGTTCTTGGCCTCTGATTTTATAAACTACATTTCCCCCAAAAAGTGTGACTTATATATATGTTTCTTTCTTCTTCATTATGCATTTTTTGGCTGGTGCGACTTATACTCTGGAGCGACTTATAGTCCGAAAATACAATAACTTTTCTTTTGGAGGGCCCATCAAACACTTTTCTGCATGGAGATGTTCTTGCTTTGTCTGGAATGTTCCACAGTATGGCATTTTCTTCATCTAGATGTCATGGTATTCTTTCTTTTTTCCTTTTCTACATTGTCTATTAATTTGTGTATTATAATTTGTCTAACTTAGGCCTTGTCCACACGTAGCCGGGTATCTGATAAACCGAAGGTGTTTTGCTGCGTTTTGACCTGTCATCCACACGAACACGCATCAAAAACGAGTATTCAGGGAAAACTCCGGCCAAAGTGAAGATTTTTGAAAACTCTGTTTATGCCTGTTTGTGTGGACAGAGATAACTGGGGTTTTGCATTTTAAAACGTCACTGTCTGAGCCAAAAAATATGAATCTGCCCTGACGTCAAACGTGCGACATTTGTTTAGACGACTGCAAAAGCCAAAGCAGACTATGGATCGGAGTTGTTTCTTGAGAGCTGTGGGAGCATTAATTTGTTTAGGAGCAATTCTGACTCCGAGTCTGTCCAGACAAAGCAGCTCGGCGCCATGTTTTCTGTTGTTTAAGTTTAGGCGGAAGTGACGGCGAAGTGATGGCTCAATGGAAATAACGCCATCTACAGGTTTGGAATGTGTATGAATGTGGTTGAAAACGCAGATGTTCGGTTATGTGTGGAAGGTATTTTTTTCGAAGACGAGGTGGTGTGGATAAAACTATTTTTATAAACGGAGGGGGGGAAATGTTCGGTTTTAAAAATACCCAGCTACGTGTGTACATGGCCTTAATAAAAAAAAAGATTTCAATGTCAGTGCCTAATGTCGGTAACTCCACCTGAAGTTGTCATCCGTAAACATCCAAACATCTTCTGATTAGGAATTAACATATTCTAGTCAGGAAAGGCTTCATTAACTTGAAAATGGAAATGAAAAATGACAGTGATTTGAGTGTTTAAAGAGGTCTTATGCAAAATTTTTCAAAACCTTTTGGAGCTTGTTACCATGTTATAACATTCCCCCATCAAAACCGCCTGAAGAAGTTGTAGAAGTCATCCATGCATGTTTGACTAATCTAGCAATCTCTCCCTTACGCTGTCCAGGCCTGTACATGGCTCCGCCCACAAGCCACACACACACACATTTTCCATAAATACAAAAGAGCGTGAAACAAAACAACGCGCTACAACCTCACAAACCTTTAAGCGAAGTGAAGTAGTTTCATTAACGCTGATTGTGTTGCGAGAGCGCTCTGAAGGGGGCGTGACTTAGCGCGGAGGGCAAACGGAGGGGAGGCTCGGAGTATCAAAAACTAAACTCAAACTAACAACTTAAAAGGGTAGAGAGTAAGAGCTTTGGAGAAAAAGGTGAAAAAGGGGAAGAAAAACGAAAGCCAAAATAGGAACTGGACCGTTGTAAACTTTCTCTCTCTGTGGGTCCGGAGGGCAAAACACTTTTCTGGGTAAATTGCACATTCCTGGCCAATATCTGTCAAGAGGGCACAGCAAACACCCACTTTGCTCCTTATAGTAGCGTTAGAAGTAGTAGTAGTAGAAGAATGAATGGATTAAATGATACTTTGCACTCACTTTGCTGGGGGTGTTCTACTTGTATCTCTCATGGTGGAATGTTTAGGGGTTACCATGGTGACACGATGGACTCATTAGCAAATACTCACAATTCCAGACCTCCGTGAAGTTGGGCCCCCATCAAACGGAAACCTACACAAAAACTGTCAATCGTTTGTGCTTCGTTTGTGCTGTTTTGTGCTGCAAAAAGTTTCGTTTCGATCTCAGGCTGTGGAAAAGTCTGTATTATTCTATAAAAAAATGAATCAAAGGCAAATTACTAAAGACTGTTACAGACTTTTCCGCAGCCTGAGATCGTTTCTCTTCACTAGATTTGAGGAGTTTTGCTAAAGTCGCCGCCGTCTGAGGACCGGAAATGACGTCCTATAATTATCGCAGAAATAATAATGAATAATTTTAGAAATGTCACTGATGTAAATAATTTCTGAGAGAGAACAATTTTTATCTTTTATCTTATTGTATTTATCTTATTTTATTTTTGAAACTTCATTCTAACTACTTGGTCGGTTGCATCTGTAACAAAGAAAATTTCCCCTCGGGGAAGAATAAAAGTAATACTGATTCTGATTCTGATTCTGAAATAAAATCGCACAAATGAAAATTGTCACAGCACAAACGAAATACTAACGTTTTCTATAATTTTCTGTCTGTTTTGAGGCTATTTCACATTTTGAGGGGCTGGATGACGTCATCGGCCGAAAATAGAACCAGAATCGCACAAACGAAACTTTTTGCTGCACAAAACAGCAAATGATTGACTCCATTTTGTTCCGTTTTAGAGCATTTTGAAGCTTCCTGGGGGCTGACCCCAATTTGACCTATAAAAGAATCGTTAATTTCTCCAAAACTAAAACAGCACAAACAAAACTTTATGCAGCACAAATGAAGCACAAAAGATTGATTAGTTTTTGTGAAGGTTTGAGGTTGATGGGGCCAACTTCACGCAGGTCAATTGCAGGGCTGAGATGATCCAAATGATTCTAGTGAAGGTGTATGAAGTTTAAAAACACAGTGGAGCACTTCCTGTATTACCCCATGACATCATAAGTGTTTTTGGTCTGAGAGAAGAACTCAGCCTAAATCTGCAGGGTTTATGTGTTAAACATGTGAATGAAACAAAACACAACTCCAGGTCTGTTTGTGATGAGGAAACAACATTAGGACAAGGGATGCAACTATATTCGATATAATATTGAATAGTTCGATACTGGTGTCACGATTCGATACACGTGTTTGGTCGATATGCATGGTGAGTCCTTCCATCCTTTATTTTGGTCCAAAAGGAAAACCGTTTGTGCTGCGTCCTTCTCAGATGCAGCAAGGAAACAGCTCCATAGGGACACCCAGCTGAAATATTCTAACAGAGGTGGGTTTTATCTTTCCGTCGATTTTTATTGTACGTTGATAGACCCAGGAATGACAGATATTAAGATTAACTTTTAAATACTTAAGAATCGCTTTTGTCTTTACGTCTGCTTTACTTAAATGAGCTCGTGTACGCAGCCACGACACAACTCGCGATATACAGTACGCCACCTTTTCTCGTCCCTATCTCATACGTTTTCTATGTGATATAATACAGTTTTAGTGTTCAGAAACTAGATGATGTGTAAAAAGAGCAGGGCAATGAAGGAGGAGCTACTGTCTGTCACTGCTGCTGCTGAGACGAGGCAGCAGCACCGACAGGAGCCTGTGTGAATGCAGCGAGAGGAGAGACAGATTCAGGAGGAAAAGAAAAGAAATCATCAAACTGTCATCAAAAAAAGAAAAAAGCCTGATCGTGAAACTCCCCTAGAGTCTACATTAAGAGTAGACTGGTTATAAAATGTAAAATAGGCTGAGAAAGCACTATACTTATTTTCACTGAATAAAAATGAGCTGTGAATTAATGAATTAAAAGAACTAAAACATTTCACATATGAACTACAGCTGTACAGTAGTTAAACTGTAATGTATTGTATGTAATGTAAGTATTGTTTCATTCATATCATGGTATTGTTTTAGACTCATTAGCAGAAAAAAATAGCAGTTTTTCTTTTTTGTCTAGCGAATCAATATCATGACCCCTGTATCGAAATACAGATCACATTGGATGGGAAAATGGGAAAAGTGCATCTCTAATTACAACAAAAATCAGAAAAAAACATTACATGGGCCCTTTGAGAAAATAAACAATACAAAATAAAACTCCAAATACAACTTGGAAGTGGAAACAGCTCTAAAACAGTTAAAAGCTCTGATAGGTCCATTTTGCAGAACATTTTGCTTTCCAAGTGCTGAAATGAACACACAGTAAAATGTGACAAGCTGATTATAGTTCATTTGTACGTTTACTCCAGAGGTGAAGTGTTTACTCTTCTAACTTAATACAGAAACTACATTTGAATTAATATTATTTATGGAAACACACTGAATACGTAGTCGCAATTCTTCTTATTTATCTAGTTTTGCCCGTCATGTGGTGATACAGGAAGTGCTCCGCTGTGTTTTTAAACTCCATACGCCTTCACTAGAATCATTTGGGTCATTTCAGCCCTGGAATTGCTCATCTCGACTGAACTAAAGTTAAAAAGTGTGTCAGGGATTACACAGAGATAAACCATATGGGAATATAAAAGAAAATGCTACGATTTAATGTTGAAAATCCCATTCTACTGTCTAAAGAGTGTTTCAGTATCGTGTCTATTCCTTAGTATCGAAAAACATGATATTAAATAACTTCTACCTTTGTGTTTCCCATTTGATTAAACCTTCAGGCGTCAAAATGAATGCACTGTACACTGTGACAGCTTGATTACAGTTAAATTGTTTGCGCAGAGAGGTTAAGTGCACGCCGCAAAATATGTGAGGAAAACTCATGTCGCCACGGTAACAAACAATACAGAATCTATTTTTTTAATAACTTTTCCGAGCGCGCGTGTCTAGTTTACGCTCTGTACACCTGCGTACGTCTATAACTACATCCATTTTCATTTCAAAACATGACAACCCACATTTAGTACCTCACCTTAGCAACACGTTTAGATGATTCCCTTTGTGGCTGGAAAATGCGCGGCGCGAAGAGAAATCGAGGTTAGCTCGTGTGCATATGCAAAATGTATGTTTAATTTAAGGTTATGTGCAGAAAGAGGTGACTTCGGTGGAAAACGTGATTATGTCATGTTATAGAACGCATCAAACGTCGGATTTTCTCGGAAGACAAAGCAACATGTGGCAGGATGCAAGCGGGAGGGCATCTGGCACAAAATACCAATCCAGCATTGATAAAAATAGCAGCTGTCACAAACCTAGTTAATGTTTAAAGGTACAGTGTGTAACTTTCAACATTCTTCATGGAGATGGATTAGTTTTGTGTCGCACTGCGGGACATTATAGCCAAAGGAATATTTCGATGGAAAGAAACAGGAGGAAACTAATCTCGTAAGATGGATTTTCTTGATATTTGCGAATTCATAAACTCACGAGAATCCATCTTGGAGAGGCCGCGCTGTAGGAGAATGTGCAGAAGTCAAAGGCGAAGAGCGCAAATGAACCAAAACAGACACGGTGACGCCAGCAGACGCACTTCAGTGTTTATTTCAGTGTCCATTTTGTTTGAATAACATGCAGGAGATAAGAGCTTTGTGCATTTGTGGACAGGGAAGAGGTCTGTGCTTTTCTCTCAGCAAAGTTTGAATTTGAAGCTTTCGTGGCGCTTCAACCAATCATATTTAAATACTGGTCGTGACATCACATCCGTTCACAAATACACTCCAGACACATTTTTTCAGTGCAATAAACATAACCAAATGAATGAATAATGCTTTTATTTTAGTCTATTTTTTGCCTATTTATAACAAATTTTATTTACTAGAATTTTTATTGTACTGTTAATGATGAAAAGTCATGTACAAAGCAAAGTGCAAAGTGTTACCTGTAAATATTCAAAGACTGAGAAGAGGACAAGACACTACAATTTAAAAACTCCGATTCAGAACCAAAGTTATGGAGCGAAGCGTCGCCGTGAAAGGAGTTCAGTTCTGGAAGAGTCTTGTTACGCTACTAGTTACGCGGCCCCGTGCTTTGGGAGAAGGGGTGGGATCTAATAGGTTTTACTTCTACCCACTCCTTTTCGGGCATGTATATATACGTATTTGTGTCCATATATCCATTCTTTTTTTCTGTGTAACCTTGTTTATTTAAATTGAATGACATTGTACATATTCTCTGTACTACAAGTATCATATGCTCGAAATAAATTACTACTACTCTTGACAAAGAAATCAAAGAATCAAGTACATTGACGGCATTTAAAAACCACATCAAATTCAGTGCAATGTGGACTTTTTTTTTTACCTAAATTTTTTTTTCTTTTTTCTTTACATCTTTTATTTTGTATTTATTTTATTTATTTATTTTATTTTTTTACCTAAATTTTTTCTTTTTTCTTTACATCTTTTATTTTGTATTTATTTTTACCTCCATTTTTTTCTTTTTTCTTTACATCTTTTATTTTGTATTTTATTTATTTATTTATTTTTACCTAATTTTTTTTCTTTAAATCTTTTATTTTGTTTTTGTTTTTTACCTCAATTTTTTCTTTTTTCTTCACATCTTTTTTACCTAATTTTTTCTTTTTTCTTTACATCTTTTATTTTGTATTTATTTTATTTATTTATTTTTACCTCCATTTTTTTCTTTTTTCTTTACATCTTTTATTTTGTATTTATTCATTTATTTATTTTACCTCAGTTTTTTTCTCTTTTTTAACATCTTTTATTTTGTATTTTATTTATTTATTTTTACCTCAATTTTTTTCTTTTTTCTTTACATCTTTTATTTTGTATTTATTTTATTTATTTATTTATTTTTACCTCAATTTTTTTCTTTTTTCTTTACATCTTTTATTTTGTATTTATTTATTTTTACCTCATTTTTTTCTTTTTTCTTTTGTATTTATTTCATTTTATTACCATTTTTATTATTATTCTTAAACCACTACCTACATGTTTTTGTTATGTACGTCATATAGAATTTGAATTTAAATTTGATTCATTTTTGTTCATTTACTTTACATTAATTTTTATTATTATATGTGTTGTGTTGTTGTCTTGTTCTAAACTGAAAATGTTAATAAATACATTTTAAAATAAAAGGGAAGATTTCTGTTTGCAACTGATTAATAATTGTGACTGAAATGAAATGTACTAAAATGTTTCACAGCGATTATTGTGTTGATGTGTCTAGAAAAAGAAAAAAGGGCACAGATAACATAAGATGACTCTTCATTCTGCGCCTTTTCATTAATTTCTTGTATGTTTGATGTTGTGACACTGTTAATGTCATTTTATACTTGAATGAAATAAACAAATAAAAAGACTTGACTGAAGAATGCAAATCTGTATCTGTATAAACAACACAACACAAAGAAAACATCAAGCTGTATTTTTTTCAGCACATCTTTCGTTTACACTCTGAACACCAACGTGCGTACCGCTTTATAACCGAACCAGTTTTCATTTCAAAACAGCCCGACCAACATTTAAACGCTTCAGCTTCCCGACGTGTTTATTTTCCTTTGTGCTGTATAGTCAAGTGGCCGGACCGCTGCCTCGGAATAATCGTCCCTCCTTCACAGGCACTCCAGCGAAACTGCCTCACGTGTGTTGTTTTGGATTCGGCTAACGTGCTAACGCGGCTACATGCTAATTCGTTTGGGCCTCTTCATTTAATAGAGACGGATAACGCGACGACAGCCCGGCGAATCGTGACTGTTCGAGCGGATACGTGCGAAAAAGGGAGATGAGAGCGACGAAGGTGTGGAAAGGAAAGAGTGGATAGGACAAAACGAGGGGTTCAACCAGGCGAAAGGGAATGGAATTGTGAATTTGGCCAATTTTGGAAAGGTTGACGATATTCTAAACAACTCAGCTAGCATGCAGATTCGAATTTTATGGTGAAATTTGCTGATAAAATGGACTCTTGTGAGCTTTAAGCCATGTTACCTCCTCAAAAACATAGCTGGAGTTGTGTTTTCTTTCATTCACATGTTTGAGTAACCCTTTATTATTAGTCCATCTACATTTCCAAAGCTCAAAATGCTCTGTTCCACCTTGTGATGTCATGAAGCGGTAGTTTTCAAGTTAGCAGATACTTTTTACCTTTTGTTCAGCAGAGATTGGCAATTCCAGGGCTGAAATCGTCCAAATGATTCGAGTGAAGGTGTATGGAATATAAAAACACAGTGGAGCCTTTCCTGTATCACCATGTGACATCACAAGGTGGAACAGAGAAGAACTCAGCCTAAATTAGCAGTTTGTTTGTGATGAAGAAACATTAGAACAGGTTAGAAAGTAGTGTAATATGTTTGTTGTTTAACACACAAACCCAGAATATTTAGGCTGAGTTTTTTTCTCTTCCACCTTGTGATGTCATGTGGTGATACAGGAAGTGCTCCACTGTGTTTTTAAACTCTCCACACCTTCATTAGAATCACTTGGATCATTTCAGCCTTGGAATTCCCAAACTCTACTGAACAAATGATAAATGTTATGGTAAATAACTCCCACAACATGATTCTAATGAAGGTGTATGAAGTTTAAAAATACAGTGGAGCACTTCCTGTATCACCACATGACATCACAAAGTGGAACAGAAATTAACTCAACCTAAATATTCTGGGTTTGTGTGTTAAAGGGCTCATGTTATGCTACTTTCTGTTACAATGTTGTTTCCTCATCACAAACATACCTGGAGTTGTGTTTTGTTTCATTCTCACATTTTTAACACGCAAATCCTGCAGATTTCGGCTGAGTTATTCTCTGTTCCACCTTGTGATGTCACATGGTGGAAAGGCTCCACTGTGTTTTTAAATTCCATACACCTTCACTAGAATCATTTGGACGATTTCGCCCATGGAATTGCCAATCTCTGCTGAACAAAAGGTAAAAAGTATCTGCTAACTTGAAAACTACCACTTCATGACTTCACAAGGTGGAAGAGAGCATTTTGAGCTTTGGAGATGCAGCCAGACTAATAATAAAGGATTAGTTAAACATGTGAATAAAACAAAACAACTCCAGGCATGTATTTAATGAGGTAGCAGCATTATAACGTGCCTTAAAGCTCATAAGAGTCCATTTTGCGTAATGAAGGAGCTTCTCTTGTACATTATTTCTACTAACTATTCATTTTTGCAGCATGAGTTTTTAGATTTCGCATACTTTGATATAACTTTTACAAGTGTCTCCTTCTGTATAAGACCTCACAGTCCCAGTAAGGGGCAAACATCACATCAGAATTTTTGATGTGACTCTAATCTCCACGTCTTTGGGCTTGTTAAAAAGTCGAAATGGTGGAGCCAACTAAAACTATCCACGAGCAGGATCATATTAAAAGAAGTTTGACATAAGGTCCAGACCAATTGGGAACTAAATTTAGAGTTTCACCAGAATTAAGGCAAGAAACTGTCAAAATAAATCTATAATATTTAAACCTTAAGTGTGGGCTTCAAGGTAACCGGGTCTGAAAGTCTCCAAATGATTCTAGTGAAGGTGTACGAAGTTTAAAAACACAGAGGAGCACTTCCTGTATTACCGCATGACATTATAAGGTGGAACTTTTCTGAAAAACAGAACCAAATACAACTCCAGGTATGTTTTAAATGAGAAAACATTATAACATAGATCAAAAAATAGTGTAAGGTCCATCGTTTCCTTGTCTCCATGGAGATGTTATTGCATGAAGACAAACAAGGTGATACTGTCTGGCCGAGGTACAGGTCAGATCTATGGAGAGACCTCGCTCACAGTAATAATGTGTTTCAGCAGCAAGATATGTTTGACGCAATAAAAACACCAGGAATTTATTAACTCTAGATCAGACTTTTTAACGCTGTATGGTGGAACATTCAAGCCAAGGTAAGAAGATCTCCACGGATACAAGCAGCTGGAGGACTCGGTTACATGGCGTACCTTTAAACGGATAAGAACGGAACGGATAAGCGAGGGGCCCCTGGTTTAGATGTTGGTAATATGCAGTTTCTTATACAAAGCTTTCAAATGCGCATACATCACAGTTTATGTATAAAACTGCATCTTTCCTCCGCCGAGTATTTAGGATTAAATTACCGCCAACAAGTTTTTTCATATCTTACGCCGTCGCTAACTTTTAAAATACAGAAAATGGCCAACAAGTGTCACAGATTATATATTAAAGCAGGACTGCGGAACGTTGTGTGTGTCTCCATGGAGATCGAAAGTTAAAATCATCCAACACAACAGTCTCCATGGGCAGGTAAGATAATTGGCATGACCCCCCGTCCTCTTCAGGAGATCTTTCAAGAGACACTAGTGAAACTGGGGAGTAAAATATGTAATGACCCGACTCACATCCTCCACAACCAATTTGAATTAATGCCCTCAGGAAGAAGGTACAGGGTCCCAACCAGCAGGCTAAACAGGCTCAAGCACTCTTTTATTCCCCTTTCGATTTCCTTGCTCAACTTGAAGAAATAATGCTCTACTGTATTACTGTATGGCCATCAGGGACTGTGCAATATTATTTGCACATACGCTTTGGGGAATATGCAATACTGCTCATAGGTGGGCTCCAGGGAAGGTGCAATATTTTTGAGCACTTACAGTGAATAGGTTTCAGGGAATGTGCAATACTGACTTTTACACTTTTTAAGACCCAGGGAATGTGCAAAAATATGCTAATTATGGGAATGGTGCAATATTATCAAATGTTGAACTGTATGAATTGATGTGTCCACTGTGTGTGTGCTGTTTGTTGTATGTCTATGTGCCAGGAGTACCCCTGTCCCAAGACAAATTTCTCCCAAGGGAGACAATAAAGGCTAATCTAATCTAATCTAATCTAATCTAATGTACCGGTAGATAGATAGATCAGAAAATAGCCTATTTAAACCTAAGTTATAATGTTATTTCCTCATCACAACCATATCTGGAGTCGTGTTTTGTTTTGTTCCACCTCGTGATGTCATGTCTACGGACGGAAATTAGCACCTGTGCTAAATCCGGCGTATTTACATCAATATGTGTGATTTCATACAAATTGTATGTTCATGAATATGCATCGTCCCACCCAAATAAACAAATAAACATAAACAAACGTGGTAATACAGGAAGTGCTCCACTGTGTTTTTAAACTCCACACACTTTCACTAGAATCATTTGGATAATTTCAGCCCTGGAATTGCCGATCTCGACTGAACTAAAGGTAAAAGGTAGATTTGTACTTGTAAACTACCACTTCATGACATCACAAGGTGGAACAGAGCATTTTGAGCTTTGGAGATGTACTCAAACGTGTGTGAATGAAACAAAACATAACTCCAGGTATGTTTTCGATCAGGTAACAACATTGTAACATTGCTTAAAGTTCACAAGAGTCCATTTTGTCTAATACAGGACCTTTAACACTGTGGAACATTCCAGTCAAAGCAATGACATCTCCATGGAGACCAGTAGATCATAGACTACCCAACAGCCCAAGCTATGTGCATGTTTCTCAAGGCATTTTAGCGCGAATGAAAGACCCATTATGAAAAAGTGTATTTTCCAGCTGAAATGTTACGCAGTGGAGCTTTAACAATATGCCCACTTTTTCACTTGGTTTAGATTCATATTTCAGTATTCAATGAACGTTCCCGTGTCTCTTACTTGTCAGAAAAGTCACAATTTTATTACTTTTATTATAGAGTTTTCCGTTTGATTGACAGCTATGTAACCTCTGAGCTCCAACAGGTAAACAGCTGATGGCAAATTGTCAAAAAGTAAATATTTAATTTAAAATATCATATTTCTTGTCACCATATTATCTGTCATGACCAAAATACTCAAATGATTCAAATCTTTACTGCTTTTTTTAATCAAATGCCCATCAAAATGTTAACTAACCCTGTCGCTCTTACAACAGCTGTTTTTTTTCATTGGGTTTTAAAAGGTGCACTGTGTAACTTTTTGGTTGGGGGTCTGTCGCCTGCTTGTTTCTATGGATATGTCATTGCTGGAATTGTCTGGAATGTTCCGCAGTATGACATTAAACAGGTCAAGCTTACTTGTATTCAATTACAGGTGGTTTTACTGCTCGAAAATACCTGGAAAAACAGGAATTCTGACTGTGAGCGGGGTCGCCTCTCCACAGATCTGACCTGTAACTTGGCCTGGTTTGCGTTCCATGGAGATAGAAAGGTTAAATACCATTAGAGGTGTAACTTTTCTGGTCGAGGTACTGGCAGTAAGTGTCCATTTTGCGTATACTCAATATCATAGGTTTTTTTATTGACGTAAAAACTTGCATTCTTACTGTGAGTGGGCTCGCCTCTCCACAGGTTTGATATGTAAACTGGTCCTATGGCATCACCTGCTGTCTCAGGAAGTAGCGCTGAGTTCTAAAATGGTATACCTCCACCTACGTCATCAACACGTCGACAATTTACACACAAATAACACACTTTTTGGACAGATTAAACATAGATTACACAAGTACTGGCCCTTGTTAACATTACGGTTGCTAGGCAACGGTTATGGAATTACCTCTTTGTGTCATATCTGCTGCCCATGTCCACCTAACGTTACCAACATTGTAAATATAGAACAAAAAACGGTAGGCTTTTTAGTTAAATCTGAAATTCGAAAATGTTTACTATGTTTTAGAGAAATGAAATTTAACCAGCAGTACTTTAATCTGCGAAAAGGTTGCCAAAAATATCGAAACTCAGATACTAATTGCTACTACAACTAGTCTCGAAACTTGATACTTGATACTATTGCTTAAAGAAAGTGTTTTTTATCATTATCGTATCAGAATCGGTGTTTAGTATCGATTTTATACTTTAGTATCCAGTGGTGGATGAAGTACTCCCTTTAATTCGTTAAGTAAAAGTACAGATACAAAGAGAAAAATTATTAAAGTAAAAATAAAATAACGTGAATAAATCTACTTAAATAAAACTATTGAAGTACCTATTTAAAAATGTACGTTAAGAGTAAAAAGTAAAAGTAGATTTTTTTTATTTAAGCATGAAATGTAGTGATTTTGATCAAGAATTTAGATGATTTTAAGTAATTCAAATGTTTTCTTAACGTTTCTAGCTGCTTTTGTGTATCTGTTTTGCTCAAAGTTGGGACGTCAACTCAAATTAAATGTGCTACAAATAAGTCTCCCTCATTTCAGCAGGTCTTAAACCCTAAAGAAAAGTACTTTTTACTTTTCAGTCCAGATCTAAAATGTAGTGAAGTAGAAAGTAGATATCTGCTCTCAAATGTAATAAAGGAAAAGTAAAAAGTGTCCACTGGAAAATGGAGTTAAGTAAAGTACAGATACCGACAAATTACTTACTTTTGTACTTTGTTACTTTCCACTACTGTTAGCATTGAAATAGAGTTTAAAATTTCAGTATCGCGACAACTTTTCACCCATTTCAAGGTGACGATCGCGACATGAACGAAAGCCAGAAGCACCAGAAACGCAAGCGATGAGACGAGGAAACAAGACGACAAAGGAAAGGAGGTAGGAAGGAAGGAAGGAAACAACAGGCGGCGCGGCCCAAGCCTCTTCAGTCTTAATGAGATCTAAATTGGATAAAACATCTTTATCCGATCATACAGCGCTTGAACATTGCCTTGTGCGGTGCAATTATGACGGAGACGCTATGCTGGCCGCTAATCAGCTGGCAATAATCTGGAATCAGTGAGTTAGAAGGAGGCAGCGGGCGATCAACGCAGCAGCTATCCGCGGTGAGGGGGCAGGGGTATGACAGGGCGGAGGTGATAAGCGATGTCGGCGTGGTGGGATTGCGTGGCGTGGTGTGGTGGCGGGTCAGCAAATGGGGTCGAATGCAAGGGCGATGAAATAGAAAATGTGGAGTATTGCGCTACGACTAGAGCCTGGTGTAGCGATGGGTGTATTGCGGTAACGATTCAGTGCCGATACCGTGATTTTTAGGTTCAATATTACGCGAAATGGAGCGTGTGAGCTTTGAGTCGTGTTAGAATGTTGTTACCACCTCAAAAACAGACCCGGAGTTGTGTTTAGTTTCATTCACACATCTCCAAAAGTCAAAATGCTCCATTCCACCTTGTGACGGAGAGAAGAACTCCGCCTAAATATGCAAAGTTTGTGTGTTAAACATGTGTGAATGAAACGAAACACAACTCCAGGTCTGTCCGTGATGAGGAAATGACATTATAGGGTTGGGCAGTATCCAAATTTTGATAGCGTAAAACCGTCTCGGCATTTTACCAGGGTTTAAGGCAGGCATGTCCAAACTATGGCCCGGGGGCCAAATGTGGCCCTAAGTCCAACTGTTTTTGGCCCTCAGGTTTCCAGGTGAATTGGCCCATATTACCACAAGTACTACTTTTTACTGCATGTTTTTGAAATCTACCTTGATCAAGCAAATGTACTGTGTCCTTCTGAGGGTCTAAGCCTGAACAAAGGTCTGGAGGGTCATTCAAACCTGTTATAAACGCACAGATTTGAATTACTCACTGTTTTGATCATCAGTCTATGACCCTCGATTGGCCCTCACGCTGATCTGTGTTTTAATATGTGGCCCTAGATGAAAAAAGTTTGGGCACCCCTGGTTTAAGGTATTACTGTGACTAATTAAGAATTTCGTAGCTTGCACTGAGTTGCAGCATTATATTTGAAGACAAGGCACAAGTTCTGATCAAATCAAACTTTTCCAGCGTGTTCGATCGCATCAGCATCAGAGCACAAGCTGTTTTTGTCAGCGCTTATGCTGTATGCAAATGAGCCATGCAGTTTTAAGTTTAGTTTCTGTAAAAAGTAAACAAATGTGCGCAAAGCTGCATTAAACACATTATTACTCAAAGTAGCTACAGTAGCTACACATTATTACTCAACATTACATTATTACTCAAAGTATATAATGAGCGGAGTACCAGAAGTTACTGTCTCCTCGGTGAAAGTCTGACTTCACCCTCAAGCGGGAACTTTCTCCTCTTCAGCGCCTCGTCCCCTCTTGACTCTCGATGTTCAATAAAACGTCTCCATCGTAAACTTTGAAGAGTGGATCTGGTTTTAGATCCTTAAGCAGATTTTTTTAATGATGGTAATGAAACTGATACCATTGCTACTTTTTGATACCGCAGGACACCGTATTACCGCCTAATCCTATGACATTATAACATAGATCAGAAAATAACGCGATAAAAACCCTTTCACTGCATTGAGGCTTCTCTAGAAATCATTATGGGATCATTATTTTTGTTGTACCCCAGTTTGAACTGATCTAAAGCATAAATATATGTGCAGATAAACTAAAATATAAAAAAATGACTACAATTGTATCAAAAAGTGAACATTTATTTTGAGAAATTTTAAATATTGCATTACGTTTTTTTTTTACTTTTCAGTATGTCAGTCAGTATGGATATATTGATATTTGGTATCGATCCGTCCATCGCTATAACATCATAACATTCAAATAACTTGGACACTAAAATCAAGACAAGAACAACTAATACAGTGGTTCTTAACCTTGTTGGAGGTACTGAACCCCACTAGATTCATATGCGCATTCACCGAACCCTTCTTAATTGGAAAAATAAAATATGCTTTTTTCAAATTCAAATATAGGTATATCTATTTTATTGGTGCACACATGTGAATGGCACATATTCTTCCGACCACTTTCTTTTTTTGCTCGACATAGTTAGTATGAAGGGAAAATATTAAGAAAGAAATTACACGACACCATCACGACAGTCACAAGATTATTGCACGCACAAAATGTCCTGCAGCCAATAATGGCCAAACATCACAAATGATCAAGAATCATGAGTTGGATGTGTGTCTGACCCCTGCCGAACCCCTGAGATTGACTCACCGAACCCCTGGGGTTCGATCGAACCCAGGTTAAGAACCACTGAACTAATATTAAGCAAAATCCCATATTTGGAACATAGAATTGTGGACATGTTGGTAAAGTTTGATGTGAATTCAGTTGTTTTTACTGAATATTGTTGGTTCTCAAGTGTTTTTAAAGAATAGATTTTTGGAGCTTTCTAGCCCTCATCAAAAACATGCTCAAAGAGGTTTAATCTCCCACATGAC
Source organism: Odontamblyopus lacepedii (assembly GCA_034769755.1). Taxonomy (NCBI): domain Eukaryota; kingdom Metazoa; phylum Chordata; class Actinopteri; order Gobiiformes; family Gobiidae; genus Odontamblyopus; species Odontamblyopus lacepedii. The sequence continues at coordinate 28,427,584 of CM068364.1, forward strand.
AATTCTCCATCAATGTACAAAAACATGACAAACGCATGACATCACAGACCTAATGTGATAAGCAGTCGTTTTATTAGCGTGATCCTCACTGATTGTGTTGTGATTGCGCTGAAGGGAGCGCAAAGTGTAAAAAAAACCCTTGAAACTCATAAAACACAACAATTATAGCATTTTCCAAACAATAAAAGATAACATGGTGATCTAAATTTGTTAGGCGTTGACAGTTAATAGCTCATAGAAGTAAAATAGCGCTTTTTAAAGTCTCTGAAAAGCAGCTCTTTGTAAAAACGGGACAGCCTGAATGGTATTGCCTATAGATTTTAGAAGACATTTTGTTGGATGCAAAGAATCTTTCCATTGCCAAAGCCCAACGGTTTGATCCAGTCGGAGAAGCTGTTGGATAAGAACTATACGGAAACAAATGCCTGGGCCCAACAGATGTTTCTCTGTCATGGTTGGACGTCAGAGCATTCGGTCATTCTGAAATACCTTCTTGACTCATGGTTCCAAATATTATAGGCACTTTAAAGCTACACAAAGGCACACTATGTCACTTTTCTAGTGTAGGGTCCACCATCTGTTTGTGTCCATGGACATTCTTAGATTGTTCAAAATTTATCTGAATGAATTTTTGCAGTTTAAGAGAGAATTGTGCCATATTAAATCTAAGCAAGCTATTATAATTCATAATTTTATGTATAAAACCTGTTACATTGTAATTATATTTGTAATGTATTATTATTATTATTATTATTATTATTATTATTATTATTATTATTATTATTATTATTTATTGCTGTTAAAAAAACTATATGAACTCAAAAATTCTAAAATTTGCACATTTGATGTATTTTGTACTGCCAGCATTGATTTGAAATAAAGAGAAAAAATTATTAAAAATTCTTACATTTCCTGGGTGTTTCGCAGTATTGCATTAAATATAAATACTGTATCTCCATGGAAATGAGGAAGCGATGCCACAAGGCCAAGTTACAGGTCTGATCTGTGTAAGAATACATTTTTGTCAAGGTATTTTTGGCAATAAAAACAAGCGAGCCGGATATATTTAATACCATACTGTGGAACTTTTTAGGCAAAGATATAGCATCCACATGGAGACAAGAAAAGTTACATAGGGCATCTTTAAAGGTCTTATATCATGAAAAACGGACTTTTTAAAGGTCTTATATCATGAAAAACTGACTCTTTAAACGTCTTTTATCATGAAAAACTGATGTTATAAATGCTCTGTTCCACCTTGTGATGTCATGAGTTGACCGTTTTCAAGTTAACAGCTACTTTTACCTTTTGTCCTGTAGAAATGGACAGTTCCAGTGCTGAAATGATCCAAATGATTCTAGTGAAGGTGTGTGGATTTTTAAAACATAACAGACACTTCCTGTATTACCACATGACATCACAACGTGCAACAGAGTGTTTTCAGTTTGGAACTCAGTCTAAATATGCAGGGGTTCTGTGTTAAACATGTGTGAATAGAACAAAACATAACTCCAGATCAGAAAGTATTGTAATAGGGGCCCTTTAAGCACTAAACATGATGCATTGAAAAAGATTTATAACTCAAACCTTTTTTATGATCCTTAACATTCTTTAAAATGATAAAAGTGAATATTTCTAGTGGAGACAGAACAGTTTATATGGCCCAAGTTGAAGCTCTAAAGCATTTTGAAACAGCCAGGCAATATAATCTAGATCTCAGGAGATTTTCAACAGAGCTAAGATCAATAGATTGTAAAATATGAAGAAAAACACTCAGTGCCATGTGAAAATAGGACTAAATCGTGGAACGGGTCTAAACCAGGTCAACAGCAATGAGAGAAGTACTAACCAGGACAAAGCAGACTAAATAAAGACCTCGTCAGGACTATTCGGAAATATCTTGGCATGAAAAGCGTGAAGAGGCTAACATTTGAACAAAGATGAGCAGTTTGCATATTCTCCCCGTGCGAGTTTCCTCTGGGTGCTCTGGGTGCTTCCCCTTCAATTTATGGAGCGCAACAGTGACCGCCCCCTTCCGGAAGTAGATTTCTCTAATATTTTTCCCATCAACGTTCTGAAAATGATGTTATAAATTGTTTCTATAATAATAATAATAATAATAATAATAATAAGCGCCCAAAATAAACTGCCAAGTTAGAGATGTTATTGCTTTGTCTAGAATGTTCCATAACTTATCTATCTCAAGGGAGACAACTATAGGCTCCATTACAGGTCAGATCTGTGGAGAGGCGACCTTTTTTACCTTATTTAGAATTATTTACAGGTGCATCAAGACAAGGACCACAAGACTCAAAAACTGTTTTTCCCAATGGCCATAACCACTTTGAATTCTCACATGCACTGACTGATCCCACATTTGTATCCCGAGATCCCCTGAGCCCCTTCCATCCACCCGTGTGCAATACTTATAGTGCAATATTATAACATAAGTGCAATATTTGTTTAATACAGTGCAATGTTTTGACTGGGTGCAATATATATCACAGTGCTATATTCAATACTGTGTAACATTTAATCACAATGCAATATTTAATACTGTGCAATTTTTTTTTTAAACAGTGCAATATTTTAATATTTTGATTGAATGCAGTATTGATACCGTGCAATAGTTTATTGAGTGCAATATTTAAAGCAGTGCAATATCTTGCTGGACTGAGTGGTGTAGTCTTGGGTGTCTCAGCTTACTTATTTATTCTATTGTATACTGTGTGTAAATGTACCACATATTATGTCCGTATATGTCTGTATTGGAGGGTGAGTTGCTTTTAATCTCGTGCATGTGTATAGTGTGATTGTACATATCTATAGTGACAATAAAAGGCATCCTAATCTATTACTTACAAAACAACTTGAGTGACGCTTTTAAAAAGTCTAACACTGTAGAAGTTATGTTTAGAAAGATAAAGAGCTCTGGACTGAATGACTTATGCATTCAGTTTTGTTTTAATTTATATTTTGTCTCTTATATACAGTAAGTCGCAAGTGAAATTAGAAATGCAAACTTGCTGTTCATACGCTGCTTTTCTTTCTTGGAATTCTGTCATTGTTTAATAGGGTTTGGCGTCAGAAGTACTTTTACTTCGATCATGATGGGGTCGTAGTCTACGCTTTGTTTTGTTTTGTTTTGTAGTGCTGCAAAATGCCCGAATAAACTGCTACTACTACTAAACTTTCCTGTGTGTGTCCTCTGACTGCAGGTTAAGACTCTGGGAACACAAGTTAATTTGTTGTGGAATTGTGGTACTTTTTAAACACAGAAAGAACTCAAGACTACATAACATTAACTTAAGCAAAGCAGAAGGTAATCTAGACAAACAGGAGCCAAACTGCTGGCAGAGGGCGTAATAAAATCTTAATGATGTCAAACTACTGCAGCATGTTCACAGCTAATCCAGGTTTATGACAAGGTATCACATTATTCTACATTAGAGGCTGAAATATGTTAACCGGGTTTAAAGCAGGTGGAAACTCAATTCTGCTCTAAATATAGCTTCCATAACACTGCATTAAACGATGCCCCTCCGCTCACGCTCGCTGCAAAATGTGAGACGGCAAAGCTGCACCAAAGTAAAGCAAGTTGAGAACCATTCACGTAAGGAAGACTATACATTTCCACGTTATAAAGACAGCGTATTGCATCAGGTTTGTCGAGTTGCCGTGTACAGGTTTGTGTCGGGTTTTTGTACATTTATGGAGGAATTGTCGTGTGGGTGAAGGCTTTTGGGCGGAGAATTGAGCAAAACCTTATAGTAACCGCAAGGAGGGTTCGAACGGGACTCGGGAGAGATCGCTAAATTACTCAAACACGCATGGATGACCAAATCTAAAACTTCTTCAGGCATGTTGTTGATGCAGGAAAGTTAGAAATCTCCAAAAATAGATTTGAATGATATGTCAGTTGTACTTGGATAAATCAAAGGGGCGCTATGGAACTTTCTAGTGCAGTGGTTCTTAACCTGGGTTCGATCGAACCCCAGGGGTTCGGTGAGTAAATCTCAGGGGTTCGGCAGGGGTCAAGACTCACATCCAACTCATATGATTTGTGATGACACGCCCCGTTTGGCCGTTATTGGCTGCAGGAAATTTTGTGCGCGCAATAGTCTTGTGACTGTCGTGATGGTACATCGTGTAATTTCTTTCTTTATATATTTTATAATATTTTCCCTTCATACTAAAAAAAGAAAGTGGTCAGACAAATATGTGCAATATGGATTCACCAATAAAATATATATACCTATGTTTTGAATTTGAAAAAAACTTTTTTTTTTTACAATTAAAAAGGGTTCGGTGAATGCGCATATGAATCTAGTGGGGTTCAGTACCTCCAACAAGGTTAAGAACCACTGTTCTAGTGCAACTGCTTTGGCTTAGAATGTGTCACAGTATGGTATTAAGCTTAACTGTCTCCATGGAAACGAGCAGGAGATGCCACCAGGTCAAGACACAGGTCAGATCTGCACAGAAGACGGCCTGGCAACTATAGATATTGCTATGCTGTGTTCTTTGAGCAATAAAACAGCCATAATTGAATGAACTGATGGAAGATGGAGACATTTAATGCCACACTGTGAAACATTTCAGACAAAGTGATGCTAGGAGATGGTGGCTCCTCTACTCAAAAAGCTACACAATGTACCTATAACACAACTGGATTCAACTTACTTATTAGTAAATGGTTCACGAGAAACAACTCCTGTCACAACATTTATTTGCCTTTTTGCTCGTTATAGTAACAAACTCTATGTTATTTCCGTGACAACTACTGTATATTAGACGCTGAAAACCTGCTGCACGCCAAAAACATCGCTTGAAGGACACATATTTTCTGGTCTGTTCTAATGTTTCCTCCTCACAAACAAATCTGGAGTTGTGTTTTGTTTCATTCTCACATTTAACCCACAAACTCTGCGCATTTAGACTGAGTTCTTCCCTGAAAATGAAAACACTCTTTTCTACCTCTTGTAGTGGTCAAACAGAATGTGCTCCTCTGTGTTTTTAAACTCCATACACCTTCACTAGAATCATTTGGATCAGTTGCAGCTCTGGAACTGCCAAACTCTGAAGCTACATCTGACATTGTTTGGTTCAACTGAGGTTAAAAACCACCACTTGATGACATCGCAAAGTGGAACAGAGCATTTCAAGGCTTTGGAGATGTAAACATGAATGAAACAAAACACAACTCCACGTAAGGTTGGGCGGTAATAATACGGTATCCCGCAGTATCAAAAAGTAGCAACGGTACTCAGCTCTTCTCTTCCTCAAACGTCGTTCTGCTCGGAGATTTCCATCCACACGCAGCGATGAAGAAGAAAAAAACCTGACTGACGCTTCGTGTGTGATGTGGAGCTGAAAAGTTCGCGATGGAGACGTTTTATTGAACGCCGAGAGTCAAGAGGAGATGCTGAAGAGGAGAAAGTTCCCGCTTGAGGGCGAAGTCAGACTTTCACAGAGGAGACGGTAAAGCCAAATTTATGGTTCTGCATCAAAACTTGTTTGTGTTGACGTGCACCTCCAAACTTTCTAACTACGCGTCAAAACGATGCAGACACCAAGAGGAAGCAACGCAGACAACGCAGAGGGCTGTGATTGGTCCTCTCCACCGCTCTACATTTCCAGTACTCCGCTCATTATAGACTTTGAGTAATAATGCGTTTAATGCAACTTTGCGCACATTTGTTTACCTTTTACAGAAACAAAACTTAAAACCGCATGGCTCATTTGCATACAGTATAAGCGCTGATGTGATCGAATGCTCTGCAAAGTTTCTTTTGATCAGAACTTGTGCCTCATCTTTAAATATAAAGCTGCGACTCTGTTTCTGAATGGTACAAAAATAATTCTTAATTAGTCAGCGTAATACCGTATACCCCGGTAAAATACTGAGAAGATTTAACAGTATGAAAATCTGGATACTGCCCAACCCTAACTCCAGGTATGTTTTAGACGAGACAACAACAATCTAAATGTCTAAAAACTCGCATTAGTCTATTTTGCGTAATACAGGACCTTTAATCTCATCCCTGATCCGCCTGAACGCAGAAACTCTCTTTTACATTAGCCAAGCCCACAGCATCCGCCATAATGATGAGGCCAAACACACAGGCTTAAGTGAGCACCGATAGAAAGAAAGCACCAGAGTAATGGAATCTGATGGCCTATCTGATGGGCAGTGGTGGATGAAGTACTCTATTTTGTTACTGAGGTAGAAGTACTGATACAAAGGTCAACAGGTACCCACTTTTATTCTCTGGCTTTTAACACCGCGTGAGTTGTGTGGTCCTCTGTGACTTCTGTTTATTTGGATGTTTTTATCTTTTTATTATTTATTGATATTCCTGCTCTTATTAGATTTGACTAGTTTTATTGTCCTAACGAGGACTAGTGGAGTTAAATAGAGCTTTATTTTATATTTCTATTGGATATGTTATATTTGTATTGTGCAGAACGTTGGAAACTGTTTTGTTTATGAAATGTGCTATAGAAATAAAGTGGATTGTCAAAACTTAATCAATTCAAATACTCTTTAATACATTACTAAATACTAAATACTAATAAAATACAACACTAATACAATCAATTAAATACTGTCCCACTTTAACTGTAGCTTTTTAACTGTATGTTTTAATCGTACTAACTTGTTTATGTTGTTGTAAGACCTTGGGTGTCCCGAAAGGCGCCTAATAAATAAAATATATTATGACTTTAAAAGTATTTTAGTGTTGTTGATTTGTTAAAATGCAGTGATATTGATTCAAAATTCTACATATATTCATAGCAATTCATTAGTTTCTTAATTTTTCTCATGAATTTTCTGTATTTATTTTTGTTTGCCCAACGCTGAAGTTTGAATTTTTTTTTAAATTAATAAATAATAATAATGCATCAGTTTTATACAGCGCTTTTTCTGGACACTCAAAGACGCTTTACAGAGCATTATTCATTCACTCCATACCCGGTGGTGGTAAACTACTATTGTAGCTACAGCTGCCCTGGGGCAGACTGACGGAAGCGAGGCTGCCAATCTGCGCCATCGGCCCCTCCGACCACCACCAACACTCACACCACTTTCATACTAGGCTATGTGGGTGATGTGCCTTGCCTAAGGACACAACGACAGTTTTTGCAACTGGCGCCCCACTGTGGCACCTGGAATTCCTTGTGGTCTCCCATCCAAGTACTAACCAGGCCCGGCCCTGCTTAGCTTCTGAGATCTGACGGGTTCAGGCTTTGACGAGCCGGTATGGCCACAAATTATCAGGATATTACCACAAACATGGTAAAATATTTTGAAAAGTACTTTTTACCATTCAGTCCTGTTTAAAAATGTAGTGGAGTAGAAAGTACAGATACCTGCAATCAAATTTAGTGTAAAATGTACTTAAGTGAAGCACAGATATCTAAAAATTGTGCAGTACAGTACGTTAATACATGTACTTTATGTTCCACCACTGCGTACGGGTGTGTGTGGGTTGCATAAACGGTAAAAAAGACCCCAAAAATCAACCACGAATCCGAACCAAGTTACTGCAACCTGATATCGACCACATCGCGTCCAATCTCTCGCAATGCATTCCAGTCTTGTCCAAGTGCGTGAGCGTATGTGCCTTCAAAACAATAGAAAAGGTCAAATCGTCTCGAAAACTGCAGCTTTTAAGTCCTGCCAAGTGCTGGTATACGTGCAGGTGTATCTTAGATGTGCCGGGGGGGGCTGATTTCATAACAAAACTAACCGGATTTGGCACGGTACGATCTCGAAATGATCAAAGTATGGAGGAAAAAATGAAGCTAGGAAAAAAGCACGTCAGATGTTAGCTAAATCCTTCTAGTTTTCGAAGGGAGGTGTAATCCGACCTAAGTACGCAGTGAAATTATAAGGATGCATCAGTTCGTCTTTTTTCAATATGTCTTTAAAGGTGCAATGTGTAACTTTTTGAATGCTTTTCACCACGGAGATGTTATTGCTTTGTCAGGAATGCCTGTTTTTCGAGGTATTTTTGAGCTGTAAAACCACCTAGAATGTAATAAATGTAAGGGAGAGGTGTTTAATGTCACACTGTGGAACATTCCAGCCAGAACAATGACGTCTCCATAGAAACAGGTGTCAAACTCCCAACCAAAAAGTTACATGGTAAACAAGTATTTTTTTCCTCTCAAAATGCAGTTAACTTATTATTACAAAATTGAACGGTTTTCTATGAATTAACGTTTTAAGATCACGAGACGTCCTGGGCCTACGTCAATCAGCAAAGAGTCAAACCAGGATAGTGATACCGAACCGATATCATGGAACCACTGCAACTTTCCTGGATCGAAAACAACACCCGATACTGCAACTTTTCCTAGATCAAAACCAATGCCGGATAATGCAACTTTTCCTGAATTAAAACAATACCTGATACTGCAACTTTTCCTGGATCAAAACAAAAACCCGATACTGCAACTTTTCCTGGATCAAAACAAAAACCCGATACTGCGACTTTTCCTGGATCGAAACCAATGCCCAATACTGCGACTTTTCCTAGATTGAAACCAATACCCGATACTGTGACTTTTCCTACATCGAAACCAATGCCCGATACTGCAACTTTGCCTGAATCGAAACGAATATCCAATACTGCAACTTTTCCTAGATTAAAACCAATGCCCATTACTGCGACTTCCTAGATTGAAACCAACACCCGATACTGCAATTTTCCTTGGATCAAAACCAATACCCAATGCAGCAACTTTTCCTGGATTTAAAACAATACCCGATACTGCAACTTTTCCTAGATCGAAAACAATACCCGATACTGCAGTTTTTCTTCGACTGAAACCAATACCCGATACTGCGACTTTTCCTAGATCAAAACTAATACCTGATACTGCAACATTCCCTGGATCTGCACCGATATTCCACACCAGTATCGGTATCAGTATATCCTTATAAAACTGTTTGACAAACTGGTGATCTGGTTTTGGCGCAGTCCAATCCCAAAATTATCAAAGTATGAAAAAACTACCTGGGAAAAAATGTCCTTTTAGTTTTCGAGATGCAGTCGTAGCCAAGTTGCGAAGTTGTGTGAGAAATTGGTGAACCGGCGTTGGCACTGTACAAACCCAAAATAACCAAAGTGTAATAAAAAAAACTTGAGCTAAAAGGAAAAAAAAGAAGTTGATGTTGGCTAAATCCTTCTAGTTTTCGCAGCAAGACGCAATCGTATCCAAGTTGTGGCATTGTTTGATCATTTTTGTTATTATACGTCGCCAAAACTAGTTCACCGATTTATAAGAGTATGAAACAAACTGGGTATAAAAAAATGATTCTCTTGACACCAAATATTAACAAAATCCCTCTAGTTTTCGAAGCAAGACGCGATCGTAGCAAAACGCTGAAACAGTTTGACAAATCGGTAAACAATATGGCCTCCAACCCACTGAAAAGTCCCAGAAGAGTTCTAGGAATACATCCAAGGATCGTGTTGTTTGTTTTGGCCTTTGGATCAATACGCGGAAAGTTTGTGCGATGTCTTTGCGCTATTTATTGGTCATCAAAGGAAAATAACACACTTCTTTTTTTTGGTCTTTTTTTTTTTGTTTTGTTTTTTGTTAATCTAATCAGCCAAGTAAGTCGACCAGTCAGCATTGCAACATCGGTGAGAAAGCTAAGTGGTGACAACGCAGCACTATTCAGCATCAATCTCCGGGTTCGTCGATAGGATAGCACTGTCCATCGCGCCTATCCGTCTGTCTGTCTGTGCGTCTGCCCGTCGCTCGCTTTGACACAGGTGTGGCTTAAAAAAATAAAATAAAATAAATCTCAAGTTTTTTTTTGTTGGTTTTTTTTTTGGAGCTTATCCTCCCCTCCTCGCGCACTCTCCTTCAAACACTGACGCAAACCCGGCGTGGCGAGAGAGGAGAGACAGCTCGGAGAGATCACGGTCACCGCTTATTCTTCACCATATTATGCATGTCACATAATAATTCGGAGCGCACACACACTCACACACGCACGTACACGCACACGTACGCGCACACGTCGCTCGGGCCCCCAGCTCGCACGCGCTATCAGGCGAGCGGCAGAAAGAAGGCAAAGGAGAGGACTGAACAGATCAAATGCGTTGGACTATCAAACTGGAGAGTACAGCAGTGAAGCCAGCCCCTCCAGGAAAATCAATTACCCAGCGACGTTACCAGCGCGGCGTATTTTTATCCTAATAGTTAACGGGACATTAAAGCCATGACCAATTTAACAGTCATTAACAAAAACCCATCAGGACATTTACCAGTCTATGGAGAGCGCAATCCTTGGCAAGAGTAGAAACGCAATCCAATTCTGTCCCCTTTGCAAAAAACGATTCTCCAGACTCGCGCGTAAAAGATCCAGCACCGACACCGAGGTTTCGCAAAGCATGACGCGGGCTTTGTACTTACTCAGTCCGGCTCCGAAAAGAATCAGGGAACGGCACTTTAGCGGAGACTGACTGTCGACATGTCGTTCACATTCAACCCAGCCGCACTCTCTCCTCTTCTCCTCCCTCCTCCTCCTCCTCTTCTTCCTCTCCTCTCTATCTCTCTTTCTCTCTCTCGGAGGGTAGGGAGTGGGGGGAGCGGAGCGGAGAGAAGAGGAGGAGAGGGGGACGTGAGAAGACTGCAATGAGGTGGAGGATAAAACCCAGCGAACGCGAGAGGAGAGAGAGAGGAGAGAAGGAGGATGAGAGGGTGCGTTAGGATGCAAGTCGTCCACTCCGCCCATGCATGAGCAGCTCTACGGTGGGGGGGGAACTGCGGTACGAGGGCGCAGGACAAGCCGCCGGTGTGGGACTTGTAGCCCGGCGTGTGGTGGAGACCGGAGAAGCCCTCCTCTCGTCTCCAAAACACCGGTCAGTTCGTGCGTAAAAGCCGTCTGACCGGAGTGGCAAACAATAAACAGCATAAACTTGCCGTTCACGTCTGCGCCCCAAACCAGCGCGACAATAATTCATAATCTCATTAGTTTATTCATCCCTCCTCGTGCCCTTAAGCCCGCCGACGAATTTCGTTGAAAACCGGTGAGTGTTGCCATGGCGACTCGTGCCAGCTGGCTCCAGACAGAAGCGCACGCACGGTCTCTCTCTCTCACACACGCACGCACGCACACACACATACACACACGCAGACGCACGCACGGGAGCAGTCGGTGTGTGGCTCGGTTGGTGATTTTAGGAAACGCGCGGATGTCACGGTGCGCTGGAAGTGTACACCGGCTTACATCACAACACCTGTCCCGCCACAAGTGAGGGGCGAGGGGGGGACGGATGAAGCCCACCGCCCGCCGCTGTTCGCAACCTGTCAGACCGCCGAGAGGAAGCGGGGAGGGCCAAATCTCCCACTGGCCCTAATGATTGCGATAGTTACAGTTAAGAAGGCCCCGGGGTCGTTATTAAAGTAGCATCGTTATATTTCAAAACGCGTAATCATTATAACAGCAGCGCACTATAATTCCAATCATCTGCGTAAATGGAGAGTTTTGGAAACGTCACCTAAAAGCTTCGAGAATTCTAATAGGTCAGAGTTTTCAAAAGAGAAAAACTTTATTGAATCCCCTGCGCAATGCCGCACGTTGGTTTGATCGAAGTGAACGGTTGAATGCACGAATCGATGCCCGGGCCTTTATAGCCACATTGTGTCTTTTTGATTTCTGTAAACACTTTCTTGAGTGAGCACAACATGAAAACAATAATGTAAGCTAAAATAAGTACTGTCAAGAAAATGATTTGAGTTTGCAGCATTGAACCACGTATGACCTCTTGTGGCAGGAGCTGTTTCTGTAACCCTGAAAGTTCAAGTGAAAATTTTAGGAAGAAAAAAAATTTGATTCAGATTCACACCTAAAAACTGAATTTCATCCTTAGATCATCACTGACCTTTTCGAAAATGTCACCTAAAAATAAAAAAGCAATATTTGGCAAGTTGAATGTTAGTGACATTTGGAATATAAGCCTCACGTTCACACAAGTATAACAAACAAAATTAAACACAAATATAATATCTAATGTCTAATAATAATCTAACTAAAACTGGACTTTTTGAATACGACCTAATTGTGACGACTTTTACATTTCCATTTTAAGCTTAGGCTACATTCAGTTGAGAAATGTGCAATCCAATTTTCTTCAAATTTTTTAAGCTTAAAACAAATTAACAAATGCTTCAAAATTTAAACCCAAACTTATAAATAATAGACAACATTTATCTCAAAGGTGCTGTACCTGATTTAAAAATGCGAAAAACACTAGTTCAGGAAAGTGGTCAGTGACCCAACCCATGTTCTTCATAGTCAGTTTGAGATGAGGCCGTCAGGCAGAAGGTTCATGGTCCCAAATTGTAAACTGAACAGATTCAAACATTCTTTTTTTTTGCCATTAGCCATTAATCTGCTAAACTCAGAGAGTGCAGTTAAAAAATAAAAGTAAAAGGCTTAGGGAATGTGCAATAAAAACTGCACATAGGTTTAGGGAATGTGCAATAAAAACTGCACATAGGTTTAGGGAATGTGCAATAAAAACTGCACATAGGTTTAGGGAATGTGCAATAAAAACTGCACATAGGTTTGGGGAATGTGCAATCTAAACTGCACATAGGTTTAGGGAATGTGCAATAAAAACTGCACATAGGTTTAGGGAATGTGCAATAAAAACTGCACATAGGTTTGGGGAATGTGCAATCTAAACTGCACATAGGTTTAGGCAATGTGCAATAAAAACTGCACATAGGTTTGGGGAATGTGCAATAAATACTGCACATAGGTTTAGGCAATGTGCAATAAAAACTGCACATAGGTTTAGGGAATGTGCAATAAAAACTGCACATAGGTTTAGGGAATGTGCAATAAAAACTGCACATAGGTTTGGGGAATGTGCAATCTAAACTGCACATAGGTTTGGGGAATGTGCAATAAAAACTGCACATAGGTTTGGGGAATGTGCAATTAAGAATAGATACAAGATTGTGAAGGTCTTGCCTGTACAGACTGCCTTAAGGTCCTGTATCACTCATGGTCATATTTGGTCTCTTATATATTTTTGTTCTATGGTGGATGTTTGTGTGGTGCTGATGTTGTGTTGTCCTGTCTTTGTGTTAAAGCATGTGACCCCCTGTCCCAAGACAAATTTCTCCCAATAAAGGATTATCTTATCTTATCTTAATTTTCAAAGGTTTACAGTGGTCCAGTAACCTAACTCACACCAGATGTGTAGCGCTCTCAGTTGAGTTTCACATTTGAAAGTCATGAATCTCGCTGAAAATGACCAGAAAAAGCAGAACATCAGGGCAATTATGTGGATCTGATTGATCGAAGCGTCACAACAGCAGAACAAGCCCAAAAGTCAAACTTTTGTTCCGCCCATCTGAGAAAAGCACAGACACCTTCCCTGTCCTTAAATGCACAAAGCTCTTACCTTCTGCAACTAAACAGTCTGTATTTCTGCTAAATTAGGCTGAAGTACGTCTGCCAGTGTCGCCATGTTTGTTTTGGTACATTTGGGCGCTTCACCTTTGACCCTTCGCAATCTCAATGCTGTGACGTGACGGGTCCACTTGCACATGGGAGACTTTAAACCTTACGGTGGGAGTATCTCAAGATGGATTCTCCTGAGTTTGGGAACTAACAAACATCATGAGAATCCATCTTGCTGTTATTCCTCATCTACCTTGTGCATTCTACTACTAGTACTGCCAATTTTTGACTATGGTGACATTATCTATAGAATTGCACCTAATACAGTCCTTAAGAAACTTGAAAAACTTTATCATTCAGCCATCTGCTTTGCCACTAATGCACCTTTTCATACTCATCACTGTGACCTGTATAAAGTGGTGAGCTGGCCCTCCCTCCACACCCGGCGGCTCCATCACTGGTTTCTCTTTATATACAAGACAATCCTGGGCAAGACTCCTCACTACCTGTCCTCCCTTCTTCATGCTGCTCATAACACTTATCAAACAAGATCCAGTAACTTCATCAGATTCAATACCGCTCCTACTTCTACTACCTTTGGACACAATGCCTTCCGTTTTGCAGCAGAAAATGACTGGAACACACTACAAAACGCCCTGAAACTCACAACTCTGATTCCAATCTCCACCTTTAAGCAGAACCTCCAAAACACGTTAGTTGAGTCTTGTTCATGCTGACATTTTAAACCATATTTACATACACTTATTTAAGCACTTTATCCTCGCTTTCTTCTTTACTGTGTATTTTTGGTGGTGTTATGTGTATGTCTGTGTACAGTTGTATAGTTTGTCTCTATTTATTTCTGCAGCCTCTTGACCAGGTGATGTTTGTAAATGAGAAGTGGTTCTCAAACAGTTTACCTGGATAAATAAAGGTTAAATTAAAAATAATAAAATTCTGATCATCCTAATTATTATTCACGGTGATGTCTTTATACGCACTTTTCACAACTTGGCCTGGGCGGAGTTTTGCCACTAGCATGCTAACAAACACTCCCTGGTTTGCTTTGTTTGGAGGCTGAAAACATCTTATAATTAGATGTAGACAGCATGCAGCAGTCTCATGTAGCCTAAGAGCTGTTTTCGCAATATACGTGGAGTAAAACAAACTGAACTTTAGTAGATAAAAAAATCCACTTCGCAGTAGGAGTAGTTCTCCACGTGTGCACGAGCAAAGGTAAACCCGTGCATTTGGCCTGTAAAGACCTTTCATGCACTCAAAGCTCTTTACATGAAGCACCCATTCACCCACGGGTTCACACAAGCACCCTTAGGATTCGCAGACGAGTGGAGAGAGGGGCCGGGTGCTGTCTGGGGCCACTCCAGGCACAGCGACGAGTGGAGACGGGGATGAAACCGGTAACCTCCTGGATAATGGCAAAAAGGTCCACCGTGCAGTCACAGGGGATAGAGGAGTAGAGGAGTATGGATGTGGAAGGTAATGGAAGGTAATGGAAGCTGCGATTTAGTCCTGGAACAGTCCTGATATAGTCCTTGTATAGTCCTGGTTTAGATCTGGTTTAGTCCTGGTATAGTCCTGATATAGTCCTGGTATAGTCCCACTTTAGTCCTGGTTTAGATCTGGTATAGTCTTGGTATAGTTCCAGTTTAGTCCTGGTCTAGTCCTGGTTTAGATCTAATTTAGACCTTGTATAGCCCTGGTACAGTTTTTGTATTTCCCTTGCATAGGCATGGTTTAGATCTGGTTTAGTTCCAGTATAGTCCTGGTGAAGTCCTTGTATAGACTTGGTATAGTCCTGATTTAGATCTAATTTAGGCCTGGTATAGTCCGGATATAATCCTGGTATAGTCCCATTTTAGAAATGGTCTAATCCTGGTTTAGGTCTGGTTTAGATTTGTATAGTTCTGGTATAGTCCTGGTTTAGACCTGATTTAGTCCTTGTCTAGTTCTGGTTTAGACCCGATTTAATCCCGGTTAGCACATGGTTTAGATTGGTTTGGTCCTGGCTTTGGATCAAGTTGGACCTGTTTTGCAATCTGGTTTAGTTCTGATGTTAACCTCACTCGTTTAGTCCAGATTTAGTCCTGGTTTAGAATCTGGTTTGGCTCTAATGTTAAGACTCAGACTTTCACTCTAGCTCAACTTATATTCACACCACATCAAAATTTGGACAGATCTGGGAACTAAACCTGGTCTAAACCTGAACTAGACCAGGACTAAACCAAAGTCTACAACAGGACCATACTGGGCTCAAACCAGGACCTATAGGACGATGTGAACCCAACCTTACTTTGTTTGGGTCCGTTTGGGGTCCGATTTAGTTTATCGTCCGGGAATCAGGAAGTGCACGGTTAGCTTGCTAGTTGGCCCGTTGAAAATTGTGAAAAGCGTTTAGAAACCCATCACAGTGAATAAGCAGGACTCTCTGGAACGCGTGAGGAGTAACTTCAAACCACTGCGGACAGTTTAAAAGGAACTAGTTGCGTTTCTCATTTTTCAAGACAGTAAAAAAAATATCTAAAAATAAACAACAAAAAATCAATCCCAATGACTCAGCGCGATGGCGGAGCTCTGGCCGGGGCACACCGGGTAAACGCTATATTTATCCTCTTAAGTGGTGTTTGGGCCACTCGGAGCTCTTTACATTAATCGCTCATTCACAAACGCTCTAACACTCGCCTCCTGTAACAGACACGGGAGCAGAGCCGAGGTGAGAGGCTTTGCCCAAGGGCACGTCAGCAATATGGACACGAGACGGCGGGATCAAACCAGCGTGCGCTTAATGGACGACCTGTTTGACCTTTGCGTTGAATAGATAAAGGCGGTTTGGACGGACATGCTTTGAATTAGAGGAATGGGTTGGCAGTTGGGAGCAGGAACTTCTGGTTCAACTAAACGAGTATTAAAGCGGGCGTATTATGCGGAATCGATTTCCTTTTAGCCTTCTACCACGTTATAATGTCCCATCACCAAAAACATAACGTAAGATGTTTTAGACGTTATCCATTCATGCTCCTGGCCCCTAAGATTCTGTTCATTTCTCAGCCCACAAGCTTATATTTTCTACAAAAGCAGGATACAAAACAGTGCGCTACAGCTTCACAAACCTGATGTGAGGTGCAGTAGGGATGCAACGATATTCGATATAATATCAAATTGTTTGATACACATGTTGATATGTGTTCCTCCAGGCCCGTGGTGTTGTCATTTATTTTGGTCCAAAAGGAAAACTGTTATCACAGTGTTCTTCTCAGATGCAGCAGAAAACAGCTCCATAGGGATTTACAGCGAGGTAAGAGGTGGAGTTTATCTTTCACTCACTTTTTATTTTACACTGATAGACCCAGGAATGACAAAGATATGAACTTTTAAATACTTAGAATCGCTTTTGGCTTCACATGATGAATGATGACTTTTGATAAGGATGATGATTTTAAGGTGCTCAGAGAACTGGGTATGAATGAGGATTCAGAATTTGTTGTGATGCTCCGGTCGTTATAAAGACATTCTCTTTGTATGTTTGTATTTATGAACTATAACATCAACCTGCCCAGGGACGACAGGTGCAAATTAGCACTGGCGCTACAACCTGGTACATGCATCTCTCCTGCTAATGTTAATGTAGATTGTGCACTGTCCCTGTCTCATTAAATAAATAAACAAAATGAAACATCGGCCTTAATCAGATTTGCACATGTACACGCGACACGACTCAAGTCATCATCAAAGAAGGAAAAGTCTGATAGTGTAGCTCCCCTACAGTCTATATTAAGAGTAGACTGGCTGTATTATAAAATATAAAATAGCCTGAGAAAGCTCTTTTTTTTAAAATAAAAATTACATGAGTTTTTTTTTTTTATATTAAAATGTATCGAAATTGAATCAATGTCATGACCCATGTATCAAGATACGTATCGAGTCATGAGAAAATCATATCGTTGCATCCCTAATGTGCAGTAGTTTCATTAGCGGGATGCACATTGTTGTGATGTGATGTGCTCTGGAGGGGGAGCAAATTAGAGCAGAGAGCATGGGCAGGGAGAATCAATGCGTGAAAAACTAACGTGAGACTGTTAATACGTTGTTTTTGGCGAATATAGCATTTTCAAAACAATAAAAGGTCATTTGGTGGTGATTTAAATATGTTGTGTTAGCAGTTAATGCTCCACAGAAGTAAAATACCCCCTCTTTAAAATTTTAAAGGAGGCACATTACGCAAAACCAACTTTTATGAGATTTCAATCATGTTTCAATGGTTTCCCCTCATCACTCGCTTACCCGAAGTTTGTATTTTAGTTCGTGCATGTTTGAGTTCCTTTATTGTCCTGCATTTGAGGCGAGTGCTCCAAAAATTTCCATTGGCAACCATCACTTATCCCTGCCCAAATTCTCATTGACGTTGAGTTTGATGTGTGGTTAGGAGGTATGTGAGAGTTAGTTGTGTAATATTGGCTCAAATGTCGCCGTCAATGGACCAGTATCTACGAAAAAGTCGTTTTAGATCAGTGCTGCAGAACAATGAACAAAATTCTAATAATGTACACTAAATCATCACGTAATACCACGTACGGGCTCAGTTGGTCGAGCGATCGTCCACTGATCTGAACGTTGGCGGTTTGAAGTCACGCTCTCGATATAAATAGACCCGATTATGGTGATGGTTATGATGGTATAAATAAAATTGTGAGAAGAACATGTAACATTCTCACGGCAGTCATAATCCGAGGAGCTTGTGACGCTACATTTTTTGGTTTTATTGTCATTTTTTTCTGTATTTTGATCATTTATGCTGCTCTTTACTGTTGGCGAGGATCAGATTAGTCAACAGTTGTGATAGTCCTGTTTTAGTCCTGGTTTAGACCTGCTGTAGACCTGGCACACCCGCTGAAATGTCTAAATGACGTCAAAGCTTGAATGGCTATGATTTTTTTTTAAATTTGAATGAGTCAAAAATGGAAATTGTTTTTAAACCAAGCATGTCTACTCATTTTGCACTGTTGCACGTTATATTCTTATATTCTTCTTATATTCTTGTACATTTTTGTGTTATTTTATAGTTTATTGTTTTTCTACTTATTTTATTCTATTTTATTTATTGTATGTTTAGTGTTTAGTGTCACTCATATGGCAATAAAACCTTCTGATTCGGATTCTAATTTTCAGTTTGACATGGATCTTTTCAACAATATACTAAACCTACAACCACCATCGATGAAGATTTTAAGTTTGACAAGCAGATAAATGCAGTGGTTAAATCCAGTTCTTATCACCTGCGGCTTTTATTTGGACTCAAACCGGTTTTATCTTTTAGTGATCTGGAGCGGGTGATCCAGGCTTTTATCTCTACATGTCTGGACTCCTGTAATTCCCTGTACACTGATATGAGCCGAGCGAACCTGTCACGCTTATACCTAGTCCAAAATTCTGCAGCACGTCTTTTTTTTACCTATTTTATCCTTATTGCACTGGCTTTTCATTCATTTTAGAGCTGATTTTAAAATGTTATTGTTTGTTTTTAACCCCTGAAGATCTAAGGGCAATTTTAGTACATTTCTCCTCGCCTGGATTTTTTTCTTAATTTTGCTTTTAAAACTCCCCTTTTACCCTATAATGAAGTGTTCTACTTCCTTTTGTTCAGTACAACCTGTTATTTCACAATCTGCTGCTGAAGTTGTGTCATGTGGCTGTAATAAATGCTACAGGACCAGAAACAGAGATGAAAAAAAAAAAACAGAAAATAAAATTCACACTCTTTTATACAAAACACACAGCAAACATGTATAAATAACTTTTTGGACATAAAAAATGCTTAATTTAGAGCCTTTAAATACAAAAATGCAAAATATCAAGTCTGTAAGTAAACTAAAATTATCCTTATTGCCCTAAAATAAAATAAAAAAGTTGTGGTTAATCAAAATGGCTGGAGCAAACGCATTTGGCAGAAAACGAAGTTCCTGTTGAACACTCGTTTTGCACACGTCATCAAGCAGCGTGAGTGTGACGTAGGATAATGCCGCACAAATGTAGGGAAACCGCTATGTCTGCGCTTTCAGAGGGGAAAAAAGTACGTTTCTATCTTTTACGGTTAGAAAGTTCTGCGCGGTTATATAAAACATTCCTCAGAATCGTGTACGATGTCGTAGGTCTTCGAGTGTTAAGGCGCTTCATGGACTGACCCCGACAAACATCTCGGACCTCATTGTTCCCTACACTCCCTGCTGCCAGCTCCAACTTTTCAGCCCAAAAACAAGACTCAAAAGTCAGTGCCCGTGTCTTTCCTGTGGTTGGCTCAAAACTTCCCTCCTCTCCTCCCTCACATTAAGAGCGCCCCCTTCAGTCGATTCTTTTAAGTCTTATTTCACTAGCAAGGACCACACCAACAACACGTGTGCGAAACAAAAAGAGTTTATTATTTGGAGACGAGGTGGGTCGGCTGGGTTGAGACTCAGGGCGGGGGTTCAGTCTCAATCTTCAGATGGCCCAGCAGGAACGGGACCCCGCTCTTATGGCAGCAAACAGATCGGGGTTGGGAGGGTGGGGTCGAGTTATTGGGGACAAACTGGGTCGCCGGAATAGGCTGCTACAAATAGGCTTCTGGGAAATTGAGGTGTGGTAGAAGTGAGCTGTGATTCGCTGGAGAGGAGGAGAGAGTGGTTGAAGCGTGGTCCTGCTCCTGAACCTAAGTTAATCATACTAACTATATTTAAAAACACTTTTACTCACTGGCTTTTAACACGGCATGAAAATTGTGTGGACCTCTGACTGTCTTTTATTGATTTTATTTGCTAGTTTTCAATTTGCTAATTTAGTATTTTAAGGTTTTTATTGACTTTCTTTTTATTTATTTTATGCTTTATATTAATTAATGTGTTAATTTATATTGTGCCTACTCTGTGCAGCACTTTGGGGACTTTTGAGACTAAAGTTGGATTGGATAGTCTTAGTCTAGTCCTGGTTTAGCTCAAATTGGTCAAAAATAGGGACACCTGGGACATTTCTTGTATAAAACTGGGACAAATCAGTGGTTTTGGATAAATCTGCGGGGACAGGGGACAAATGGCTCAAAACTGGGGCTGTCTCGGGTAAATAGAGACGTCTGGTCACCCTAGACATAAACATCACTGGTTGAGCGAGCAGATCCACTGACTCCAGCTCCCTTTGATGAATGCTGTCATTCTGTCCTTGAGCAAGACACGCCCCTACTGTCTGCATACGTTGGTGTATTGTATGCGTGTGTGTGTGTGTGTATGTATGAATAGGTGAGTGGTTCCTTGATGTTGAAGCGCTTTGAGTGCCTTAAAAGTGGAAAAGCGCTATAGAAAATGTGACTAGTGTGACCATAAACCATAAGATGTCTTTCAAGGAGACTACATTTGAACGACACCACATATATAGGTATTTCATTGGATGCTTGGTTTAGATGTGCTGCCCTCTGCTGGCAAAACATGGGGAATGATTTGGGTTAGAAGCCAAAAAGCAGCAGCAAATTTGCAACATTATGCCAACTGATCAGTGTTTCAGATGTGATTAATGCGAGCGTTCATGGTCCTGTTTAGGAGTTTGATTTTCAGCAAAAAGGTGAGAGTGATTAACTAAAAAACTGTCGGCTAATGCTACCTCATTTGTGACTGTAATGTTATTTGAAAGGGACATTTGTTTAAATCAGCTCACCTGTTGTAGTTCTTTAAGGTCAGATTGTGTTAAAATTAGGGCTGTTAATGTTAATACGTTAACGCATGCGATTAATCATCAAAAAGTATTCCACTAATGTTTTTTTTAATGCAGATTAATCACACAATTTATTCTGAACGCACATGCTTCTCTTTCGAAAGCGTGATGGTGACCTGAAAGGCGGCGCAGGTTATTAGGTCAGTGATCAGGTCTGTCCATACACGAGTTTAGATAAAACTGAGGTAGTTTGCAGATATTGCAGCGATAAACTCTCTTTCCACAGAAGCACAAATTTAAAATATCATCTTAAAGCAAAACATGAGTTTGATTCAGCGGCAGCAACGACGCTACTTGTACCAACAACAAGCCGAGCACGACAAACAACGCTGGCGGAGTGAACCTGCGGCAATGTTGTCAACAAAACTACGACAGAAAAATGTCAAAGTGTGATTATTCTGATTTTAAAAATGAATCGTTTGACAGCACTAGTTAAAATGAAGCCCAGATTAAAGTCTAACTTGAGTAACAAACATAGCAGTGCTTCCAGTTAGAAAGTATCAATCATAAATACAACTTCAGCACTGAAATAATTGGATATACTTATACTTCCTGGTTTCAATTGTTTAAATAGAGTTGAAATCAAGCTTTTTCGTGTGTTAAATCAGACCACCACAAACAGGATGAACACGCGCTGTTATTGCTTCGTCTGAAATATTCCATAGTATGGCATTAATCCTACCTTGCATTTATTCTGTTATTCAGCTAACATACTTTGACCAACATTAATTCTTACTGTGAGCGGGGTCGCCTCTAAATAGATCTGACCTATACCTTGGCATAGTTGCACCACCTGCTTGTCTCCATGGAGATAAGTTTATGCCAAACTGTGGAATATTTTTAGTCCATCTACATCTCCAAAGCTCAAAATGCTCTGTTCCACCTTGTGATGTCATGAAGCGGTAGTTTTCAAGTTAACAGTTACAGTTTACCTTTAGTTCAATAAAAATGGACAATTCCAGATCTGAAATCATTCAAATGATTCTAGTGAAGGTTTGAGGGGTTTAAAAACACAGTGAGCACTTCCTGTATTACCACATGACATCACAAGGTGGAACGGTGTGTTTTCTGTTAGAGAGATGAACCCAGCCTAAATATGCAGGGTTTGTGTGTTAAATATGTCTGAATGAAACAAAACACCTCCAGGCCTGTTTGTGACGAGGAAACAACATTATAAAACACCAAAAAATAGTGCGATATGGGCCCTTTAATACGTGTGAATGAAACAAAACATTCCACTTGCGTTTTTGACAAAGGAACAAGGATTTTTACACCATTTTGCTACGGCGCTTCCTTTTAAGGCCGTGCTGAAATGTGGTGAAATAGAGATATGAGGTGGTCTTCTTTTCAGTGGCGAAATACTCGCCGAATAAAACATGGAGCTGGTCTTTAAAAACAGCAGTGGATCTGAACAATGGCGCAGCGTGAGGACTTGGGTGAATGTCTCAGTAATGATAAGTGCCGCTGTACTTGAATACCTCTTTTGTGATGGTGGAAGAATAAAGGGAGAAAAGAGTGACATGGACTAATCACAATATAGAGCCCCTCCCATGTACCGAGGTAAACAAGATACGTGCAATACAAAGAGCGACTATTATGCAGAATGGATTTTTTTTCACTTTCTACCATGCTATAACGTTGTTCCCTTATCAAAAACCTCAAATGCCTGAAGAGGTTTGAGAAGTTGTCCAAGCATGTCTGAGTAATTTAGCGATCTCCCTTGAGCCCTATTCGATTCCTTACAGTTAGAGAACATTTACACTGAAACGAATCACTGTAACACTGTATGACTGTATCAGCGTATTGGAAACGATTTGCTTCTACACACGTCGTGTCTGGTTCGCCAGAAATGCTAGTCACGTGACTAAGCTGGCATCATGTTGTCATGACATCACGACACCACGTGGGCAGTAAAAAAAAAAAAAAAGGAGTGGAGCACCGTATCTGAAGTTGCCGTAGTTTTATGGAAGTTGCAGCAGCCGATTTCGAGCCGAGGAAGATGCAAGCGTGAAAACTTTTCGTGGACCAACGCTGTTTCACGTTCGTCTCAGGTTTGTTTAAACTTTTCCGCAATAGCATCACAAGCCCGATGCCACGAACCCAGCAAATCAAGAAGGCGCAAGTCACAGTGACGTGGTCCAATAAGAACAGCAGCTAGAGCCCCAACGTCAGCGTATCAGTGTTTTCATGGGTCCACACAGCGTCAGATCAGATCTGTACTCAGGCGAATACGTGGGAGCTGGAGTATACAGATCGTTCTGTCTATGGAGCCAATTTCCATCGGATTAGTGTGGACGAACACTGCATCCACAATGAAAACGACTCGAATACGTACTAGTGTGGACTGGGCCTTAGTGGTATGATTCCAATGATCCAATGCTCCGCCCACATCCCAGGCTCCTGCACGACAATTCTACATAAATATACAAAAACCTGATGCAAAACTGAGTGATTTAGCACGGGGAGCAAAGGGAGGGGAGACTCAGAGCATCAAAAGCGAAAGTTAAAGGGCTCATATTACTCTATTTTCTGACCTATGTTGCTGAGTTCTTTTCTCAAACAGAAAAGTAACAACATTATAACATGACTAGAAGCTCCAAGAGTCAATTATGTTGTTTTCGGCACATATAGTATGCTGTAAACAACCTAAGGTAACATGGTGGTCTAAATATGTTATGGTTTATCAGTTAATACCCCATAGAAGTAAAATATACCCTCTTTAATTCATTTACACAATAGTTACAAAGTTCTTCTTGGTTTGTGCAGAGACATGTCAGAGTCTGGTCAATCCACAGGGAGAGAATGAAGCCGACTCGATTCAACGTTTGATTGACGAGTAAGAGCAAAGAGGTGACAGCTAAACACCAGTGATGATCTGTCTAATAATTACGCACATATGGGACTGTAAAAGTTCGCTATTTCAAAGTTTGACCTCCTCTAGAGGCATTTATGTAAACTTTTTTCTATTATTTCTTTTCACGCTATTTTCTGATCTACAGTTGTTTCCTCATCACAAACAGACTTGCAGTTGTGTTTTGTTTCATTCACACACATGTTTAACACACAAACGCAGTTCCTCTTTCAAATGGAATACACTCTGCTCCACCCATAGACCATATATGAGTGGACTAAGCTAACCCGTTAGCCGCCGCGTGCCAAACAGGAAGTGCTCCAGGAGCCTCTTCCAGCTCCTTCTCTCCCTTTTCCCCATTGATTTACATTGAGATCTTATCGTCCCCTCTCTCTGTAACTCCTGCAGTGAGTCTCATCATTTTGGTTTTAAATGTTCGTATGAACCTGTGACACATGATCCTGAATTTCTCTATTTTGTTCCTAAATCAAGATATGAACATAAATACCGGACGAATCAGACGCCTTCATTCCCTGAGGTTGCTGCCGCCTAGCATTAGCAGCAGGTTTGATTGACAGCTTTAAGCAGTTTAAAGCCTGTCTGATCTATAAAGTCATAAATGGTTTGGCCCCTCCACCACTTACTGACTTTATTCAACAGAAATCCACCAGTGGGTAAACTGCGCGAGTAACTCTGGCCACTGTGAGAGGGGACAGTGAGCTCCCATTTAGGCGGACAACATTTTCACAAAATGTCCTGTCATTTCAAGCCTCAACCTTCTGGAATAGTATTCCTATCTCAGTGAGGGAAAGCACTAGTTTCCAGAGTTTTAAAATACATCTGAAATTGTGGCTGAGAGACACTCAAACATGTGATCATGTGTGAAACACCTAAAAAAACAGACCATGTGCAATATATATCTTTATAATCACTTTGTTTTGATGGGATTCTGTGCAATAGAAATGTGCAATATACAGTATGAGTAAGTGCAATACCAATCAGATGAGTGCAATATTATTGACTAATTCCCAGCACTTTACCCCAGCCCTTGTCATTGTCTGTGGTCTGTATATGATGTACTGTATGGTGTCTATTTGTGTATATCCTTTTGTATTTGTGTATTTATATCCTTATGTGACACAAGCCTGCAGGAGGACTGTGGATGGAAACTAGCCTGAGGCTATAATCTGGCATGTTTACATTGTTTAATGTTCATTAATATGTACTGTCCTTCTTTCTCTTCATTGCTAAGTAAGTCCCTTTCCCACTTTCCTGCCCCGATTGACTATTTTTTAAATAAAATGACAAAATAAATCAAACAATTAGAATAGCTAACGTTACTAGAATCTTAACTAGCATAAAGTAAAGTGAATTTCGTTAAATTGCCAACTCTATTGTTGTTTGTACATAACAGAACATAGAACATAAATCAATGATTTAAACTTACTATTTAAAGTTTGATGATAAAAGCTAAAAGTTTCCTTATTCTTCTCAAGAATCAGTGAAATCCAGCGGTCTGTGCAGAATGGTGCAGAGTATCACCGCTCTGCCATGAGGAGGGCGACACATTTAACAACCTCAATCATGATTGGCTCTTGTGGTTGCTATGATACTCGCGGCCAGATTTCCAAATATGGAGACTGGCTCCAGATTCGCTCCTGTAACCGTGGCATCAGGAGCCTCATTTGAGCAGTGCACTATGGGTGATGTCACACTCACTTAGTCCACTCATATATACGGATTATGGCTCCACCTTGTATATGTGGTAATACAGGAAATGCTTCTCTGTGCTTTTAATCTCCACACACTAGAATCATCTGGATGCTTTCAAACCGAGAATTGCCCATCTCTACTGAACAAAAGTTAAAAGGTACCTGTTCACTTAACTACCACTACATGACATCACAAGGTGGAACAGAGCTTTTTGAGCTTTGGAGAAGTAGAGAGCAAATAATGCACGATTACTCAAACATGTGTTTTTTGACTTTAATCTTGAAATATTCCAACTTTATACCTCAAAGCTCTATGGCTATGATTATTCTTGTGAAGGTACTAGATTTTCTGGCTTCGACTTTATTCTCATTAAATTTTGTTTGTAGGGCCAAACAAAATATGAGGTTTAAAGCTGACGGCTCATGCATAAAAAAGGGCAAATATTGGCCAAGCTCCCTCCTCTATTAATGACATACACACATACTTTTTAGAACTCTGCGCTACTTTGAACATTGCAGTGCAGTCACTAGTTTTATACTGTTGTGTCTACTATATAATTATTATCTATGACACAGACGGATCACTATGTTATAATTAGTACAATAAAAATCGCAATATTCATCTAAAACAACTTAAGAAAAGAGACAAGTCCTCTTAGAAAATTGCCGTGCCCAATGAGAGATGACGTCGGCGGAAACGTCATCACAACATCACGGAGGACATCACGGGCAGCAGTCTGAGGACATCACAGGCAGCAGTCTGAGGACATCACTGGCAGCAGTCTCCCCTCCATCCAGGACATTTGCCACTGCAGGGGTCTGCAGCATCACCAAGGATCACACACATCCAGCACAAGAACTTTTCCATCTGCTGCCCTCTGGCAGACAATACAGGAGCCTCCCAGCACCACAAAAAGACTCAAAGGCAGTTACTATCCCCACGCTGTCAGACTGTTGAACTCTCAATAACACTGCACTAAACTACTGTCTGTGATACATTATTCTCTTACTGCTGCTGCACTATATGAAGGTATCATGGACATCGCTACCTCACTGTCACTGTTATCTGTGCAATAACCTGCTCCACAACCCACGTGCAATACAATTATGTGCAATATGTTACTCATCCGTGAGATACTCTGCCCAGACCTTATTTAATCCTACCTGCACCTTGTATATTATATTTTATTACATTTTTATTATATCTGTATTTTATTATATTTTTTACTATTGTGTTTACTTTTTCCCCTTGTATTTGCAAACACTTTTTTAACAGTACTATTTAATGCATCTATTAGTTCTTGAATATCTTAGCGAGTCAACAGTTCTTCTCATCCTGTGCATTTCATTGTACTGTCGAACTGAATCTTGAACAACAAAGAGTCGGCCCCTCCGATGGACAGCTGCACATCACACTAGCAAACGAAATGTATACCAAAATCACCAGTTAAGAAAATAAAACAGGAGAACGAGTACAGATACATACAGACATATGCACATATAGGCAAGGCAAAGCAAATTTATTTGTACAGCACAATTCATACACAAAGTAATTCAAAGTGCTTTACTGAATAAGAAATACAATACAAACAAATCAAAACATAAAATTTTAAAATAGAGATGGGATGTTAAATTAGAGAGAATTGGAGAGAAGAGAAGAGTGTGGAATGAGAAATGAAAACCTTTCAGTCATACACAGCTAAACAGAACTGTTTTGAGCCTGGATTTAAACAGTCAGAGTAGAGTCTGTCTCACATGTTCAGACTGTTCCAGGTTTTAGCTGCATGAGTCTGAAACTCTGACTCCCCGAGTTTAGTCCTGACTCTGGGACCAGCAGGAGGCCGGTCCCTGAGCTCCTCAGATGCAGATGGTTCATGTGACACTAACATGTCAGAGATGGACTTTGGAGCTAGGCCATGGAGAGACTTGAACACAAGCAGAGCTGCTTTAAAGTCTCTGAGCCACAGGGGGCAGTGCAGAGACCTGAGACCAGGACGCATGTGCTCGTACTTCCTGATTGGAGTCAGGACCTGAGCTCCAGCGTTCAGGATGTTCAGGATGTTCTGGATGTTCAGGATGTTCTGGATGTTCAGGATGTTCAGGATGTTCAGGATGTTCTGGATGTTCAGGATGTTCTGGATGTTCTGGATGTTCTGGATGTTCAGGATGTTCAGGATGTTCTGGATGTTCAGGATGTTCTGGATGTTCAGGATGTTCAGGATGTTCTGGATGTTCAGGATGTTCTGGATGTTCTGGATGTTCTAGATGTTCTGGATGTTCAGGATTTTCTGGATGTTCAGGATGTTCAGGATGCTCTGGATGTTCTGGATGTTCAGGATGTTCTGGATGTTCAGGATGTTCTGGATGCTCTGGATGTTCAGGATGTTCAGGATGCTCTGGATGTTCAGGATGTTCAGGATGTTCTGGATGTTCATGATGTTCAGGATGTTCTGGATGCTCTGGATGTTCAGGATGTTCTGGATGTTCTGGATGTTCTGCAGCTCTCACAGCTCACTTGGAGAGGCCAGTGAGAGGCCGTTACAGTATCTAACCTACTGAAGACAAACACATGGATAAGTCTCTCCAGGTCTGCTATAGACAGTCCACCTTTGATTTCTGCTCTGTTTTTTAGATGGTAAAATGCTGCAGATGTTATTGATTTGATGTGGCTGTTAAAGTTCAAGTCTGAGTCCATTATTACCCCGAGATTTCTAACCTGATTTGAAGGTTTTAGAGAGAGTGACTGGAGGTGATGCAGTGACAGAGTGCGTCCACTGGTCCATAGTTCTGCTGCAGTGAGACATAGCGGAGAAAACATGGGTTGATCCGCAAAATTATCTTGAAAATAAGCAATTAAATCTACTAAATGGTGAAGGGAAACATGATATCTATTGTCACCGGTTAGAATCAACAGTCTTTATAACGCTCCATCCAATCCTCTGTAGCATTCGATTAGGGGCCCCCTTGGCGGTGCTTTGCCGGGGCCCCTAATCGCCCCCCTCTGCCCCCCTTCCCCGCTCACACCTCCACTCCACATTCACGGCCCGGCGGATCCCAAACACACGGTTTCATGGGTAAAAGGAAAGATTTAATAACAACATGTCTTCCGCATTACCCGCCGAAAGTTCAATTTTCACTTCAATTTCACATTGATTTTCAGGCGAGCATTAAGGTGAATCAGCCGGAGGGAAGGGACGAGGAGGTGTCTGCTCTGCGCCGCTCCCTCCTCTCACTCTCTTTCTCTCTTTCAGCAGCTTTTTTTCCAACACTGTCTCTCTCTTTACTATGCACTTCTCTCTCTATGTCTTTTTCTCTATGTCTCACTGTTTTTCTTGAAGTATCTCTCTCTACTATCTCTTTCTGTCTCTTTACTAACCCTTTCTCTCTCTTTCAGGATCTTTTTTTCTGCACTGTCTCTCTCTCTTTACTATGCATTTCACTCTCTCTGTCTTTCTCTCTATGCCTCACTCTTTCTTCATCTTTTCTTGAACTATCTCTCTCTACCACAGTATCTCTTTCTTTCTCACACTGTCTCTTTACTAACCCTTTCTGTCTTTCTTAATCTTCCTTTTTTCTTTCACCATGGCTCTCTTTATTATCTCTTTCTCTCCCTCTTTCTCTGTCTCTTTCTCGATCTTCCTTTTCTCTTGCACTGTCTCTCTCTTTATCATCTCTTTCTCTCTCTTTTTCTGTCTTTCTTGATCTTTTTTCATTCTAAACTATGCCTTTCTCTCACTCTTTCTCTTCCTTTTTTCTTGCACTGTCTCTCTCTTTGCTCTCCTTTTCTTTCTCTCTTTCTCAGTCTCTTTCTTGATATTCCTTATTTCTTGCACTCTCACTCCTGTGTGTCTCTCACTGTCTATGTGTCTCTCACTCTCTGGTCGTCTCTCTCTGTTTGTCTCTCTGTTTGCCTCTCTCTTTCTCTCTGTCTCTCACTCTTGAGCTTCCTTCTTTCTTGCCCTGTCTCTCTTTACTATGCATTTCTCTTTCTACGTCTTTCTCTCTCTTTCAGCAGCTTTGTTCATGCACTGTCTCTCTCTTTACTATGCATTTCTCTCTCTGTGTTTTTCTCTCTATGCCTCACTCTTTCTTCATCTTCCTTTTTTTCTTGAACTATCTCTCTACTATCTCTTTCTCTCTCTCACTGTCTCTTTACTAACCCTTTCTGTCTTTCTTAATCTTCCTTTTTTCTTGCACATCTCTCTCTTTACTATCTTTATCTCTCCCTCTTTCTCTGTCTCTTTCTCGATCTTCCTTTTCTCTTGCACTGTTTCTCTCTTTATCATCTCTTTCTCTCTCTTTTTCTGTCTTTCTTGATCTTTTTTCATTCTAAACTATGCCTTTCTCTCACTCTTTCTCTTCCTTTTTTCTTGCACTGTCTCTCTCTTTGCTCTCCTTTTCTTTCTCTCTTTCTCAGTCTCTTTCTTGATATTCCTTTTTTCTTGCACTCTCACTCTCTGTGTGTCTCTCACTCTCTGTCTCTCACTCTCTGGTCATCTCTCTCTGTTCGTCTCTCTGTTTGCCTCTCTCTTTCTCTCTGTCTCTCACTCTTGAGCTTCCTTTTGTCTTGCCCTGTCTCTCTTTACTATGCATTTCTCGTTCTACGTCTTTCTCTCTCTTTCAGCAGCTTTTTTCATGCACTGTCTCTCTCTTTACTATGCATTTCTCTCTCTGTGTTTTTCTCTCTATGCCTCACTCTTTCTTCATCTTCCTTTTTTTCTTGAACTATCTCTCTACTATCTCTTTCTCTCTCGCACTGTCTCTTTACTAACCCTTTCTGTCTTTCTTAATCTTCCTTTTTTCTTGCACCATCACTCTCTTTATTATCTCTTACTCTCCCTCTTTCTCTGTCTCTTTCTTGATCTTCCTTTTCTCTTGCACTGTCTCTCTCTTTATCATCTCTTTCTCTCTCTTTTTCTGTCTTTCTTGATCTTTTTTCATTCTAAATTATGCCTTTCTCTCACTCTTTCTCTTCCTTTTTTCTTGCACTGTCTCTCTCTTTGCTCTCCTTTTCTTTCTCTCTTTCTCTGTCTCTTTCTTGATATTCCTTTTTTCTTGTACTCTCACTCTCTGTGTGTCTCTCACTCTCTGTGTCTCTCACTCTTGTTCGTCTCTCTCTGTTTGTCTCTCTCTCACTCTTTCTTGAGCTTCCTTTTTTCTTGCCATTTCTCTTTACTATGCATTTCTCTCTCTGTCTTTCTCTTTATGCCTCACTCTTTCTTCATCTTCCTTTTTTCTGGAACTATCTCTCTCTCTCTCTATCTATCTATCTATCTATCTATCTCTCTCTTTCTCTCTCTTTACTAACCCTTTCTGTCTCTTTCTTGATATTTCTTTTTTCTTGCACTGTCTATACTATGTCTTTCTCTCTGTCTCTGTCTCTCTCTGTATCTTTCTCTCACTATTTCTTGATCATACTTTTTTCTTGTACTCTCTCTCTCTTTACTATCCCTTTCTCTGTATCTTTCTCTCAGTCTTTCTTGATCTTCCTTTTGTCTTGCACTGTTTCTCTCTTTACTGTCCCTTTTTCTCTGTGTTTCTCTCACTCTTTTCTTTTCTTGCACTCTCTCTCTTTACTATCTCTGTTTC
This sequence comes from Odontamblyopus lacepedii, assembly GCA_034769755.1. Lineage (NCBI taxonomy): Eukaryota > Metazoa > Chordata > Actinopteri > Gobiiformes > Gobiidae > Odontamblyopus > Odontamblyopus lacepedii. Next base: position 28,458,926 of record CM068364.1, read on the forward strand.
TTTCTCTCTGTCTCTTTTTCTCTGTCTCTAACTCTTTCTTGAGCTTCCCTTTTGCTTGCACTCTTTGCTCTCCTTTTCTGTCTCTCTTTCTCTTTGTCTCTTTCTTAATATTCCTTTTTTCTAATACTCTCTCTCTTTACTATCTCTCTCTGTGTGTATCTCTCATTTTTTTTGTCTCTCTGTTCGTCTCTCTCTTTCTCTCTGTCTCACTCTTTCTTGAGCTTTCTTTTTCCTTGCACTGTCTCTCTTTGCTTTCCTTTTCTTTCTCTCTTTCTCTTTGTCCCTTTCTTGATATTCCTTTTTTCTTGCACTCTCTCTCTTTACTGTCTCTCTCTGTGTGTGTCTCTCACTTTGCTCATCACTCTCTGTTCATCTCTCTCTTATCTCTCTCTCTCTCTGTCTCTCACTCTTTCTTGAGCTTCCTTTTTCTTGCACTGTGTCTCCCTTTACTGTCCCATTCTCTGTCTGTGTCTCTTTCACTCTCTTTTCTTTTCTTGCACTCTCTTTACTATCTCTTTGTCTGTTTCTTTTTCTCTCTCTGTCTCTTTTTCTGTCTCTCACTCTTTCTTGATCTTTTTTCTTGCACTGTCTCTCTCTTTACTATCCCTTTCTCTGTCTCTCTCTCAGTCTTTTCTTTTCATGCACTCTCTCTTTACTGTCTTTTTTCTGTCTCTCATTCTTTCTTGATCATTTTTCTTGCACTGTCTCTCTCTTTACTATCCCTTCTCTGTGTCTCTCTCTCACTCTTTTCTTTTCATGCACTCTCTCTCTTTACTGTCTCTCTGTCTCTTTTTCTCTATCTGTCTCTCACTCTCTTGAGCTTCCTTTTCTTGCCCCATTTCTCTTTACTGTCCCTTTCTCTCTGTGTCTCTCTCTCACTCTTTTCTTTACTATCTCTCTCTGTTTCTTTTTCTCTCTCTGTCTCTTTTTCACTCTTTGTCTCTTTTTCTCGCTCTCTCTCACTCTTTTTTGATTTTTTTTCTTGCGCTCTTTCTCTTTACTATCCCTTCCTCTCTGTCTCTCTCACTCATTTCTTTTCTTGCACTTTATCTTTACTATCTCTTTGTCTCTGTTTCTTTTCTGATCTTTTTTATCCTCGCACTGTCTCTCTTTACTATCCCCTCTCTCCCTCTCTCTCTTACCCCCTCCTTCCCTCTCTCCTCCCTCCTTCTCTTCCACTTCCTCCCTCTCTCTCTCTCCCTCCATCTGTCTCTCTGGAGGGGACAACAGGATCAGCGCACTGCCCGGCTGATTCCCATCTGAAACAGTATCGCTTAAGCAGGAGATTCCAGTAAGATGGCCGCAGATGTGGGCGATGGATCGGGCTCCGCAGGGCCCACTGGTGCATTAGGCCGTATTACAGGGGCCCCCGGAGGATACTTAAGGCGGCGCGGTAATGGAAACATGTATACGCACAGACACACGGGCTATAAGACGAATGGTGAGCAATGGTTTCACGGGTCATTTAAGGCGGACTCGTGTGATAAAGGAAAGCGCGTGATGGAGACGGACCTTTAAAACACAGAGACGCCTTATAGAGCGCGGAAATAGAAAGTTTAAACACTTGCGAGAATTCCTCATGGAGATAGATGCGTTTTATGCCATAGGAACGACACAGCAAGAGGAAGCTCATGTCCAGGCCAAGTAAAAGTCAGGGTTTTTTTTGTGTTTTTCAGTGCAATAGACAAATCCATAGTGGAAAAACATACTTATTTTTTGGTCTATTTCTCTGGCTTTAAGTGATTCCACTTTCAAAAGGTGTGTTTTACAGCTGCCGTCCATAAGTTTGTTTAATTTTGTTTGGACCATGTCATCTTGCCCCCATCATCTGTCCTAAAACACGGGTCTGTCCTGTAGTGCTCACTGCTCCAGAGGGACGGGCCAAATGCAGAGAACAAATTTACAGATGGGTGACAAAACGTACCTTTTTTTAAAGAAGGGTTAAGGTTGTGCTTGTGTTTGTTACAGAGTTCTAATCTAACATCATCTAATATAATCACCTGTGGATTATTATGTCTTTGGATATTTTAAATTGCTTATTCATCTCAGACAGGGGTCTCCAACCTGTAGCTCAGGAGCTACACCGGAGCTCTCCACCCCCTTCTCAGTTCTCAGCAAGGGGTTTCTGAATTATGTGGATTGTACGAAAATGAATTACAATTTTGTTAACTAAATGCGCATTACTGAATTTACCCTACCCAATTGTACCTCTAAAGCTGTGGCTCTTATACTTATACTCAGTTGATAATATAATTCAGCATTGCACACATTTGGTGGTCGAATACAGTCAGAAGGCAAAAAACAGCACAGATCAGTGTTGCCTCTCGCTGTGGCAGTGAGTCTGTCAAGGTAACAAACTAGTGTAGTGATGGGGGCAAGTTCTTAATTTCCACATAAAACGCCAATTTGCTTCACACTGAAGAAGCTTAACACCACTTTAACCCATCTTACAACAGCCACGAGTCTAACAAACAAAACGCTCTGCCTGGTTCACTCATTAGTGTCTGAAAACGTTAGAAAACAACTTTATTAGCAGCCTTAGCATTAGCTTGTTCATTTCCCACTGCACATGTGAAAGCCCAAAAGACTCTATCGCAGATGTCGTTTCTGATCCCATTTATTTACGAGTGAATTATATTTTTTGAAAACGCTTAAAAAAATACATTCCTGAACCATTTTATTTCAACAACTTTCACTTTCTCTTCTTCTTCACTGTCAGCAGTCGATTCTCACTTGTTGCTTCTGGAGGCTCGAGCCTCTCGCCGCTGCTGGAGTCGACAATCGAGTCTTTTAGGCTTTGGCATGTGCAGTGTGAAATCAACAGAGGTAAGTGTAAGGCTGCTTATAAATTTAATTTATAATGTTTCCAGACACTTTTTTTTTTTTTTTTACCTTTATTTACCCAGGAAAGTCCCATTGAGATTACTAATCTCTTTTTTTAAGGGAGTCCTGCCATGCACACATCACTTTCATACTAGGCAATGTGGGTGAAGTGTCTTGCCTGAGGACGCAACGACAGTTTTTGCCACTGGCGCCCCCCTGAGGCACCTGGAATTCCCAGTGGTCTCCCATCCAAGTACTAATCAGGCCCGGCCCTGCTGAGCTTCTGAGATCTGACGGGATCAGACTTTGACAAGTCGGTATGGCCACAATGAGTGATGATGAGTGAACCAGGCAGAGCGTTTTGTTTGTTAGACTCGTGGCTGGTGTAAGATGGGTTAAAGTGGTGTTAAGCTTCTTCAGTGTGAAGCAAATTGGCATTTTACATGGAAGCTAAGAACTTGTCCCCATCATTACACTAGTTTGTTGTCTTGACAGGCTCATTACCACAGTGAGAACTCCGATCTGTGCCATTTTTTTCATTTCTGACAGTATTCCACCACCTCTAGCAATGGACTTTAGTTTCAAACATGCCAGAGTTCCCCTTTAAAACCGCATGGCTAATTAGAATAAACACATGCAAACACCGCACTTTATGTTGCAGTAACCGTGAAACTGCGTAGACTGGCTTATTCGGGATACTGAACCTGGAATACTGCATATACATGTACCATGACGAAACTGGGATACTCAAAAAACCCGACCATGACTGGGATACTGATGTGCATGTAAACACACCCACTGAACAAGAATATACAGCGGGAGTAAGATCAGTGGGCGTGTACCAGTGGAGGTGAAAACGACACTTGATCAGCAGTATGACATGTTGGAAGATACTCAAACAGGCACGAGTGATGCTAAATACAACTTCAGAGTGAAAATGAGAAGGAAAAACTACTCATGATTAAAAGCACTGAACAGTAGACCTTCATTTAAATAAAGCAGTGCCTCTATATGAATCAATTCATTCACAGTGGGAATACTTCAGTTTGATACCAAAGAAAGAACTCATAGTACCAGAAAGTACAGCTATTGTAATCTGCCCCATCCTGTGCTCATACTCAGACAGGCCCGTGTTAATTGACTAAAACAATTCACTTTTAATACTTTCTTTGTTTAAGTGCCTAACCTACTTTGTAATGTCCTTGGTCGTGATTTTTTTTTTTCATGAATGTAATTTGGAAACTTTATTAATTATGTAAATGTGGCTTGATTAAGGGTGATTTATTTCAGTCTGTTAAAAACATTATTTCTTATGATTTATAGTCTTGTTACAAAAAAGTGGTAAAAAGTGAATGAATTAACAACTTTTTGGTGGGTTGTCTGCTCGTTTCCATGGAGATAATAGTTCTTCACTTGGAATATTCCATTATATCTCATTAAACTTGTTTTCATTGCTAAAATAAATACATTGATACAGTTTATACAGATGCATTCTTACTGTTATCGGGTTCACCTCTCCACAGATCTGACTCCAGCAGAAAAATTACAGCATATAGCTTTAAGCCTATGGACATATTCAACAAGAAAGACTGTATTTCCTTATTTCTACCTAATTTCATCTGTTTAATGCTGTCAGAAAATGCACTTTCTCTCCCTTCCTCGATTCTATCCTTTCAGCTATTGTCCACCAACCTCTTCAGCAGCAGAACCATCAACCTCCTCAGTCTCCACATAAAAAATCCACAATTCTCCATTGTTATAGCACAGTTGACGTCTCAAAAAGGTCATTATCACAACACAATCAGTTGTCATGTGCAGTTTTGTATCGAGCTTTTGAATATTTATGGAGAATAGTCGTGTGGGACCATAGACCGTATATATGAGTAGACATAGCTACAGCGTTAGCCGCCGCGTGCCAAACAGGAAGTGCTCCAGGAGGCTCTTCTTGCTCCTTCTCTCCCTTTTTCCCATTGACTCACACTGGGATCTTATCGCTTCTCTCTCTGTAACTGCTGCACTGACCTCAGCATTTTGGTCTTAAAATGTTCATATGAACCCGCGACACATGATCCTGAATTTTTCATTTTGCTGTTTTGTTCCTAAATCAAGATATGAACATAAATAACGGACCAATCAGACGCCTTCATTCCCCGAGGTCGCTGCCGCCTAGCGTTAGCAACAGGTTTGATTGACAGCTAGTTTCGTTGCTAAGTAAGTTCCCTTCCCACTTTCCTGCCCCGATTGACTATTTTTGAAATAAAATGGAGTATCACCGCTCTGCCATGACTCGGGCGGCACATTTAACAACCTCAATCATGATTGGCTCTTGTGGTTGCTATGATACTCACAGTCGGATTTCCAAATATGGAGACTGACTCCAAATTTGCTCCTGTAACCGTGGCATCAGGAGCCTCATTTGAGAAGTGCTGAACGCTGTGGTGACGTCACACTCACTTAGTCCATTCATATATACGCTGTATGTGTGGGACCATGGAGGACGAAGATTTGTGGGCAGAGCCTTGTACAGAATTATACGTAGGCTTCAAAAATAGTAAGAGAGAGATCGCTAAATTACTCAAACACACATGGTGGCCTCTCTAACCAGGTGTGTTTTTGATGAGGGGAAAAACATTATAACATGGTAGAAATGGAAGATGGAGTTGTCATCGTTGCCCGTTTGCCTGTTGTTGTCAGTGTGGTTTCTTTCTTTGTCTTTGTCTTTGCTGGATGTGCACAAACAGCTCATGGACTCAGAGGCCTTGGTAGCGGAGAGGTGCAGAATTTTAAAAACCCATTTTTGATTTAGAAAACATGATCAAATGAAGAGGATGGGGCCATTAAGAAATCAACTGGAGATTACATCATATTATCAAATTACTCTGGCAAAAGACGGCATTTGACTGTTTTCCCTCCAATCCTTTATTTTTCCAAATAAACCAGCAAAATGCTGCAGTTAAATTAAACCACTTAGGCCGCTCTGATTGGTGGTTAGTGTTTTGGCATTAGAGTCAACGTGAATTGGTGTGTTCTTGGGCAAGACCCCCCATTATTCTGATGTGTGGATGTGGTAGTATTTATTTAAAGTGACAGTATGCAACTTTCTGGAGATGAAACGTCAGCTGCGTGATTCTGTGGAAATAGAAAGTTAAAACCATACTCTGGAGCATTCTCCGTGGATCAGTTTTATGTTTCTATGGAAGCAAGCAGGAAGAGGTCATCCTCCAGGTCAAGTAAGAGCCAGGTTTGTGGAGATGCGAGCCCACTGACAGTAAGGACACATGTTTTCCTGTTTTTCAGTGCTATTAAAAAAAGAAAACATGCTTTTATTTTACACTATTTTTTGGCTAAAAAGTTACATACTGGGGCTTTAAATATTATAAAATTTTAAATAGGCAACTTTTATATGTCTGTGTTAATTCTGTGTTGCCACTGCCAAAAGAACTATTACACTTACATACACTGTATTTTAAAACATGAACTATTCAACTTATATCAGATTTCCCTGTGTAATTATTTAAGTTGATAGAAAGAAAATCACTTTGAGACTATATATAAAATATACACATTCATTTAGAGGGATTTTTCATGTAGACTAACAGGGCATCCCCAACTTTGACTCCCCCAAATTTAAGACTTTTTAAGACTTTTTTAAGGCCACTTAAATGAAAATTAAGACCAACATCGCACCCATTATGCGGGCGACAAACACCAGATCCAATTCTAATAATGACCATTACTCACGGCTATAAATAAGAAAGAAAATACTTTGATTATAACATCTCATTCAGAACTCATTCATAGTCGTATGCATTGTTTGTAAAATGGCCAAAAAATCATTTATAACATTCTAACAAGACAAACTAAACTTTCACATTGTCTGGTTTCACTTTGCACTGCAGCCTGGTTGAGTTTACAAAAAAATAGGCTCATGAAATATAAGACCTTTGTAAAAAAAAAAAAAAAATAAGACTTGGACAACATAAATTAAGATTTTTTTAAGGCCTTAATTTAGGAACATGAATTTTAAGACCTTATTAAGACTTTTAAGACCCTGCACCTACCCTGACTAATAAAGTACAGATTTTTATCATCTGTAAACCAGAAAGTAACGCTAGGAATGAACTGTTAGCTTGCTAGTTTTTCTTTGCATTACTGTGACAGCAAATTCCGCTCTCTGAAAGTTGTGAAAAGCACTTAGAAACTCCTCCTGGTGAATATTTAGGATATTAGGGTCAACATTTAAAGGTGCATTGTGTAACTTTTCTGGTGAAGCGTCATGAAAAAAACATGAGCACGATTACCTTTCCATAGATCTGACATGTAACTTGGCTTTTTGTCTCCATGGAGGTAGATACGTTTAATGCAACACTGTGGAGCATTCTGGGCAAAGCAACAGCATCTCCATGGAAACGAGGCGGTAACAGACCTTCCAGCAGAAAAGTGACACAATTCTTCAAATGCTTTTCACCATGGAGATGTTATCGCTTTGTCTGGAGTGTTTCACAGTACGGCGTTAAACCTTTCTATCTCCATGGAGACCTAACCGGACCAAGTTATAGGTCAGATCTGCGGAGAGGCGTCGCCGCTCACAGTTTGAATGTTTTTCTAGGTATTTTTGAGCTGTAAAATCACCTGTAATTGAATGAATGTACAGTAAGGTAGAGCTGTTTAATGTCATACTGTGCAACGTTGTAGGCAGCGCAATGACGTATCCATGGAAACGAGCAGGTAACGGACCCCCAGCCAAAACGTCGCACAGAGCAGCTTTAATTTTAAGCGTGCAAATTCTATCAAAATGCTCGCAAAGAATGATTTTATTTTCTTCTGTCTTTCTTAAACTGAAGTCATCTTTGAGAAAACATCGTCTTTTGGGATCACTGTCATTTGGCACTACAAACCTCCATAAAAGAAAAAGCCATCAAAGATCATGAAGGTAACTGCTACACACAAACACTGATGTCGGAGCTAATGAGAGCTGAAGACGCCAAATGAACTGACAAAATGGAGCCGTCTCACATGTGTTTAAAAATCACTCAGGCTTTTCATGATTAGACAATGGAGTAAATTGTAATAACAGTATGTCAATAGAGTGTGCGCCGGTTCAAAGCCTGAAGAGCGTTTGGATTTGGGCGAGAATAATTATGCTAATCACATCACTGTACATAAGGGGAATATAAACCAATGCGCTCATCAACTTAAAACATGCGCAGTGGGTTAGGTTCTCCTGACCCAGCCCCAGGTAGTGTTAAAGCTGCACGATGGAAGCTTTGAGGAGAAGGAGATTTGCTTAAAATGTTCCATAGTAAGGCATTAAACGTATTCATATCCCTCTAGGCAAGCAGAAGGCACCAGCAGGCCAAGTTACAGGTCAGGTCTGTGGAGAGACGACCGCGCTCACGGTAAGAATTTAGATAATAATTAAATTTAAATTTAATAAACAGGAGATCAACATGTTCAAATCAAATATCACTTTTACTGAGAACATTTAATCTGCTGATTTATTTTTAATTAACATGGAAACATTGACGGCCAAATTGTTTATTAGAATTTAGTGTTCTGGTTCTCAAGGTGATCATACAATCGAAAAGCAGAATGAGCCCCACATGAATCCTCATTTGGGATGCAGGTTCAGTGCTGAAATGCACTTATTTTAAACTGACTAAAATGACCCTGTCTGATCTGAATGGGCACTACCTAAACTCCAGCACCTACAGTCACGAGTCAGTGCTAGTGCAGCCTCTGCAGCTCAGGGAGGGAATTCTGGAGCTTTCACACGAGTCTCTTGTATGTGTCTCTATCTGCAGGTTAAAGGGCCACTAAACACCAAAATCACTTTCTCACTTTTTTCTACTGAATAGCTGTGCAAATGGGTCTAAAATAGAAGTGTTTACGTAGCCCTGGCCTTATTTTGATATTTTAGTGCATATTTGTCAAAAATCAAATGTTTGGGTCAAAGCCGTCTGTGTAACAGTCTCCTTAGGACCAACTATGGCCAGGACATATGCATTTCCAGGTTGGACTAACGGCCACCAATGAGTCAGATGCAGATCATTGCGTGACGAGCACAGACACCGGTGTCTACGGGTGGTACATGAGGAGCCCCTCGCAGCCCCACCCTGACCTGGCACCACCATGTCCCGCCGTGTCTGGAGAAAAGGGAAGACAGTGAGATCCAATCACAAATGTCCCGTGTGCCGTACTGGATTGTTGGGGCTGTCAGTCAGCTGTCAATCATGGCTCCAGAGCCCGCCCCACACCTTCTCCCCCCAACCCGCTGGGCACCACCCACTGGAGGATTTTTTAGATTTTGCTGAGGGCCGGAGTAAAGCTTCAGGAGGTTGTTTAGTGGTTCTTTACGGCACTGACAACACAGGTTCAGCTGTGATGTTTTTAATGTTTAAGTGCCACATACAGTTCCTTTGATTAACCTGAATACAACATTATTAAGTATTACTCAAGCTTTGCAGCTTCCTCTTTAAGAGGTTTGGACTTTTAGTATTAACGAGTTGCCCCCTCTGATAAAAGGACCAGATAGTAAAATCCCTAACAGTTTTTGTGATGATGAAATCACTGTGAAGGTAGAGACTAGTCACAAGGATCACTGGTTTCATTGGGGTCATCAGGTGGGTAACAATTCTTAACAATTCATTTTTCTTCATGCTTTATGAAGGTGTAGTAATTATAAAGTCTAACAGAATTCATGTATTTTTATAAGCAATAAAAGCCCTGTAATTGAATAAATCCTATGCCAGACTGTGGAATATTCCAGGCAAAGCAAAACCACCTACAAAAAGAACGATACTTGCAACTTCCCTCTAGATCAAACAGTATTCAAATACAAAGAATATGTTTGGGAAAAGCAGAATCAGGCTTTTGGAGATTGCATGTAACCAGTAGTGACAGAGTGTTTGTGGTGAGCAGACTGTCCCAAATGAAGACGGCTGCACTCCGAGGGGGCTCTGAGGAGGATGTGGGTGTGTGAGGAGGGTGATAAGCAGATACCTGAGCCTCGGTTCTCTGGGGCAGTGTAGAGAGAGAAAATATCTGAAAGTTTTTGGAGCATTGATGTGATCCAAGTAGGAGATGTATTTCTAGTGGCTGGTGCTCTTGGAGGAGCTGTCCACAGCTCACAGCGGCACACAGGACTCTTGCTGCTTTATTTCACTCTTTTGTTTTTGGTCCTTTTCTGTATTCTCACCGTTTTACTTTGGTGATTGGATTTTTGCTTACTTTCTGCAGCTCCCATGTAGTTCTTTTGCAGAGTTTCAGGCTCCAGTCCAATACTGTATAGTTCCATAATGTTTGGAGATGAGGGAAAGAGGTAGAGGAGCCAAATATTGTACTTGGGTCTCATTAATAATACCGCCTTACACTTGTAAAGCTCTTAACAGGCTGTCCAAGCCTCTCCCAGTGCTCCACCGCAGTCATTATTCATTCACTCCACACTCTGTATAGTGATAGTACGACTACAGATACTAGTGTAGCCGCAGCAGCCCTGGGGCAGACTAATGACAGTGAGGCTGCCAATCTGCGCCATCAGCTCCTCTGACCACCACCACCATTCACACACCATCATCATACTAGGAAATGTGGCTAATGTCTCTGTCTAATCAGTGGCAGACTTAAAGCACAACCTGAATATGGGGCCCTTCCCAACAGAAGCCATTATCTATAGAGTATTTTTGTTCTCATAAACCGCATTGCTTAAAACAACATATTTCCTGTATTTTGGACAAAAGAACTTGGTCCAAGTGGGAATCAATCATCCTCCTGACCATGAGGTAGTTGCTTGTTGTTTGCTCACAACCTGTGATGATGTATTCTTGGCATCATCACCTTCATGAGTGATTTCACTGCAGCTAAACCACTTCAGTTATAGTTTTATGTGAACTCTTTGTAACAGTCTATTCACTAGAAAGGACCACACATGTGCGACGCAAAAAGAGTTTAAAATATGGAGACGAGGCAGGTCGGCCGGGTTGAGACTCAGGGTGGGGGTTCAGTCTCAATCTTCACATGGCCCAGCAGGACGGGACCCCCCCTCGTAGGCGTCTTATGTCTGGAAGCGAACAGATAGGGGTTTGGAGGGTGAGGCTGTGGTAGAAGTGAGCTGTGATTCGCTGGAGAGGAGGCGAGGGCGGTTGAGGTGTGGTCCTGCCCCTGAACGTGTTAATCATATTAACTACATTTAAGTACACGACTGAAGAAAATAAACTACAATTACAACAAGTACCTTTGGGTTGGGTTCACCACCCGCCCTCCTGTGGTCAGCCTCTGTGATGCTCTGAGCGACACATGGATCAGACATTGACCTGTGATCAAGTGTTTGCCCTGTTTTGTTTTTGCTTACACATTTATGTTTTATTTTATTATGCTCAGATAAACACTGATGATGATGATGATGATGATGATGATGATGAAGATGAAGATGATGATGATGATGATGATGATGAAGATGAAGTACACAACTACACGTAGACAAGTACAAAGTGTACATGAATTGTGATTAAATCCAAATTGTGATCTGGCTCCTATGTCCCACCACAAAAGTTCCATAGTGCATCTTTAAAACATTTTCAAAAGATTCACTCATTGAACAAACTGACCATTGATTTCAGGTAGTTCTATAATCAATATTTGTTCTAGTGCACCATAAAATGTGCATAGAAACCAGAGCGATGTTGCCTTACCTATCTCATGCAGTCCTGCCTGCACAGACTCGAGTCATTAGTGACCATCTATTTAAAGTAGGAGAGGGGTGGACTGCAGTCTTCCTCCTCCTGATGAAGAGCGATAATGGTCTAAACGTATAATCAATCCCTACCCCAGGATGTTTCAACTCATTCAATCACATGTTTAGTTAAAGCGCGGGGCTAGTTAGCGCAGTACTACTTAAGTTACAATTGACTATTAGGATTGCATTAGCTCGAGATGTCTGAGGAGAGCGTCCATGCAGAGAGGAACGATAGGTCACGTGACACAGCCGGCCAATCAGGATCTGAGTTTAGAAGAACAGAAAGTTAGTTAGAATAGATCTGTAATGTCAAGTAATATGTTATTCTAGTGGTTTTAACAGTTGAGAAAGACATAGTATTTTAATTATTTCTGTTAAAGTGACAAAATCAACTGCTTTGATACCAATGAAATAGAAAGTTAAAACCACACTTTGGAACATTCTCCATGGAGATAGATACGTTTATGCAATATTGTGGAACAAGCAGGAAGCAGACCAAATAAGAGTCAGGTTTGTGGAGATGCAAGCCCTCAGAGTTTTCCAGCGCTATAAACACATCCATAATGCAAATCGTGATTTTATTTTTGTCTATTTCTAAAGAGTTACATACTGTGGCTACACTCACACCAGCCAAAAAATGTGTCATGAAGAAGAAAAAAACATGTGTAAGTCGCACTTTTGGGGGGAAATTTATTTTACAAAATCAGAGACCAAGAACTAACATTTCATCTTGAAAGTTATAGACGTTATAGGAATAAAAACAACCGAATAGAGAAGAATCTGTGTATCATTTGTTTTTCAATATAGAACCAAAAATAAGAAAATGAAAAAACAACTCTTTTTTTTATTGTCTCTAAAAGCAAAATAAAAAAATGGATATTGATTCATTTTTAAATTTTTGATTCATATATACGATTCATAAATTTGGTCTATGGGCTGTAAGTGTGAAAAATGTAATATATAAGTATATAACCACCCAAACCCTGAAAAAACTATAGACTTATAGTCCGAAAAATACGGTAATTAAATTCTAACTATTACAACAAATGCCTTTTGTTACTCCACCTTGTGTTTTATTTGTCATTTCTATCCTTATACCAAATTCAAATCTAATATTAAAAGGTGCACTATAATTTTTCTGATGGAGCATCTGTCACCTGCTTGTTCCTATGACCTGAAATGTTCCACACTATGGCATTAAAATTGTCCATCTCAATTGCACATGACAGCACCAGGTCGAGTTATAGGTCAACTTTGCATTGCCAAATCCTACAACTAAAACCAGTTTGCGTTCGACCCAAAACGCTGTACTCAGTTTATGACAGCTAATGGCACTCAGCACGCTGTTGTAACTGCAGTGCCACTTTAAACCAGTAGGAGCGTTCACACGATGCTATGAAAACACTTATATAGTATAGAGCTAAATGTGTCGACCCAGAATGCACGCTGGGGTTGGAACAATTAAGAACAACAGCATTAGTGAGCCCTGCTGTGCTCTGGACGGGGATATTGTGGGATTTTCACCACGACAGGCCTGTGCTGGGACGTACATGTGGAGGGACCTTTCGAATGGGTTTAAAGGACACGTTTATTTTGGCTAAAATGGAAAAATGTGCTTTATTTTTGCACTTGAAAATGAAAGAGGTTTTTATGTTCACTGAGAGGGCCTGAGTCAGGTCTGATTATGATGATGTTTCAGTGTGTGAGTGTGTGAGTGTGTGTGTGTGTGAGTGAATGAGTGTGTGTGTGTGTGTGTGTGTGTGAGTGTGTGAGTGTGTGAGTGCGTGCATGTGTGTGTGAGTGTGTGAGTGCGTGCATGTGTGTGTGTGAGTGTGTGAGTGCGTGCATGTGTGTGAGTGTTTGTGTGTGTGCATGTGTGTGTCTGCGTGTGTGTGAATGTTTGTGTGTGTCTGCGTGTGTCTGTGTGTGTGTGTGGGTGTGCGAGTGAGTGGAGTGTGTGTGTTTGTGTGAGTGTGTGTCTGCATGTGTGTGCGTGTGTGAGTGAGTGTGTCTGCATGTGTGTGTGTGTGTGTGCGTGTGTGAGTGTGTCTGTGTGTGTCTGCATATGTGTGTGTGTGTGTGTGTGTGTGTGTCTGCATATGTATGTGTGTGAGTGTCTGCATATGTGTGTGTGTGTGTGTGTCTGCATATGTGTGTGTGTGTGTATGTGTCTGCATATGTGTGTGTGTGTGTGTCTGCATATGTGTGTGTGTGTGTGTGTGTGTCTGCATATGTGTGTGTGTGTGTGTGTGTCTGAATATGTGTGTGTGTCTGCATATGTGTGTGTGTGTCTGCATATGTGTGTGTGTGTGTGTCTGCATATGTGTGTGTGTGTGTGTGTCTGCATATGTGTGTGTGTGTGTGTCTGCATATGTGTGTGTGTGTGTCTGCATATGTGTGTGTGTGTGTGTGTGTCTGCATATGTGTGTGTGTGTGTGTGTCTGCATATGTATGTGTGTGTGTGTCTGCATATGTATGTGTGTGTGTGTCTGCATATGTATGTGTGTGTGTGTCTGCATATGTATGTGTGTGTGTGTCTGCATATGTGTGTGTGTGTCTGCATATGTGTGTGTGTGTGTCTGCATATGTGTGTGTGTGTGTGTCTGCATATGTGTGTGTGTGTGTGTCTGCATATGTATGTGTGTGTGTGTCTGCATATGTGTGTGTGTGTGTGTGTGTGTGTCTGCATATGTGTGTGTGTGTGTGTCTGCATATGTGTGTGTGTGTGTGTCTGCATATGTGTGTGTGTGTGTGTCTGCATATGTGTGTGTGTGTGTGTGTGTAATCATAATGATCACGGTAAGACCAGTAAAGGTTTTGGTTTGAAAAGCAAAAAAGGATTATGTATGTAGTTAGAATTTATAACACCTGTGGATCACTATGTTACAATTTGATTTGAATTTGATTGAAAATACCTTCATAAAAGAAACGAGTCCGCTGATGTGGTGCCCAATGAGAGCCCACGTCGCTGTAAATGTCATCACAACAAAAGAGCTGTGAAGTTCTATGCACCTCCGATTCATTTTTGCCATTTGTTTCAAAATGCTACGCTGTCCAATCCTCTGTATATCATTGATTAAGAAGACACCAAAGTACCGTATGTCACAGTTTGTACCAGTGGGGTTGATACAGGATGAATACAGGAGACCCATAAAATACCAAATAAGAGCCGGATTTCAATTACCTGCCGGGTCTCCTTTAAACACCGGGTGCAGGTGTATATTTTGAAAAATAAGCGCCGGTTCCAAATACACGGCGAGTCTAATGTACGAGCTGAAGACAGAAGTCGTGCTGCAACAACAGGACGCAGGACTGATTATCACGTTGTCTAAAACCACACGATTCACTTGCAGAAACTGATGAACGTTCTCACTCTGCTGCTCCACACTTTCTGCGTCTGTCATTTGTTTTAACTCGCTAAAAAAATGTCTGCATGTTGCTGGAGGGTTTGAATGACTTTCTGTAATTCAGGAGTCGCTTCAAATGTGGGAAACTCTCGCTCCGTAGATATTTAGTTGTAACATTTCAAATGAACTCGCCTACGTCTGTATAGAAAGTCGCTTAAATTCTAGTCATACTGGTTAAAAGAATATGAGGACCAGATTTTCCCAGTTTTGTTGAGCAAGATTTTTGTGAGGAAGGAATTAATCGCCTGCCGCAAATTCCCACCTGGTTTCAAATAAACGCTTGGTCTGTTAAATGATCGAAACAAAGCAACACCTTGGCTCTTATTTGCTATTTTACGGCATAAAGATTTCTCAAATGTGATGCATGAATAAGACTAAACTAACTACAACTGGGAGAGGGTAAATGAGAGAGAAACAACTATAACATGGTTGAAATAGGTCTGCTTTAAAGGTGCGCTTATGTCACTACAATTACTCAGTTCCAGGAGATAAACATATGCAGTCCTTCTGTGGGTTGCTTCTCCACAGAGCTGACCTGTAACTTGACCCACCTGCTTGTCTCCACCAGTAAACTTATGTAAGGTGCAAACCAAGCAGTGCAGGTGACATGGTTAAATGAGACCTGTGACTCTCAGCGCTTTAGCCCAGGTTCTAACACTTCCCCTCATCACTTGTTTACTCAGAGTTGGAGCAGGCTGATAAATGCATTATGTATTTTTTTGTTTCTCACCTTCCCTGCATACACCTGTGGACTTATTTGCAACTTTATGAAAAATTCATACTTTGGGTCATGTTACAGAGGTTTTTTTTTTTTTCAAAAACAACACTATAAATAAAGATATGCTATTTGCTGTGGTGAAATGCCATGATGATGAGGCAAAGTCAGTGGAGCAGATTCTATGATTAAAGGCGCTGTAGTTTAGTTTTATTAAAAATGTGAAAAACAGAACAGTTCATTATAAACGCTTTGCAGTGGTCCAAGTTATTCCCCATTTGCATTCAGAGCACCCTAATTACTCACTATGATGAGTTTATAAGAGCTTTTCACAACTCTCAGAGAACAGAGCGGAGTTTGTCATCAACTAGCATGCAGACAGCGCACACAGTGGATTTATTTTTACCATGAGAGCTGCTAGTTATTAGCTTTACCGTGACTGTGAAAAGCTCTTAAAAACTCTTCACTAGCAAGGACCACGCCAACAACACGTGCAAAGTGAAAAGCATTTATTATATGAGGCGGGTCAGCTGGGTTGAGACTCAGGGTGGGGGTTCAGTCTCAGTCTTCACCTCCCCCCCTCGTAGGCGTCTTATGTTTGGAAGCAAACAGATATGGATTTGGAGGGTGGGGTTGCTGGGATAGGCTGCAACAAATAGGCTTCTGGTAGAAGTGAGCTGTGATTCGCTAGAGAGGAGGAGAGGGCGTGGTCCTTCTCCTGAACCTAAATGAATCAGATTAACTACATTTAGAATCTCATTCCGGTGGATAATTAGGACGCTCTGAATGCATAAGGTAAGTGAGGAATAACTTTGGATCACTGCAAACTGTTCTGTTTTTCATGATTGAGTCGGAAAAAATCAGGGAGATCGCATTTAATCACATTTACTACTGCAGTTGCGTCTTGTGAACATCCTGGCGCAGTATTTTTAGCAGCGATCCTCCTCCCAGTCGAATTCCTGCTTAACTCTGCTGTCTCTTACTAAACCTGCTTTTGTTTCTTTGGGGTTGGCTCTGCCCTTAAGTCGCTCCTCGGCGTCTGGGGACCCCTCTCACTCGCGCACTGCACAGTCGAGAGCCGGAGAGGAGCAGGAGAGCAGGGGACCCGTGGAGAGCAGGGGATTGGAAAGGGGGGGTATCCTACGGCAAAGCTGACAGTCCGTGAGAGCCGGAGAATGGAGCAGAGAGGGAGACAACAAGCACGGGGAATTGGAGTTTTCACCGGGGGGGCTCGAAGGAGGGATGGGAGTGTGTGTGTGTGTGTGTGTGCGCAGGTATTCATAACATGGTGGAGGCTGGAATCTGTGCACACACTTCCCCAGGAGATAGTGTAAATCCTTATATTAGATCAACAACATGTGTCAGGTTAAGATGTGGGGGAATCACCGTTAAAGGTTTCATATGACGCTATTTTCTGATCTATGTTCTAATGTTGTTTCCTCCTCGCAAACATACCTGGAGTTCAGTTTTACACCTTCACTAGAATCATTTGGATCATTTCAGCCCTGGAATTCCCAATCTCCACTGAAAAAAGGTAAAAAGTAGTTGTTAATTTGAAACTTCATGACATCACAAGGTGGAACAGAGCATTTTGAGATGACACGTAGACAGATTAATAAAGGGTTACTCTAACATGTGGGAATGAAACAAAACTCTACTCCAGGTATGTTTTTGATGAGGTAATTATAACCTGTATCAATTTTGCGCAATATAGGACTTTTAAAGAGGGGGTATTACCACACTTAGGCTGAATCCCATTACACCCCTTGGTCCTACCTCTCCGTTTTGTGTGTAGGTTTAGGGGTGTCCCAGTTACTGTTATGGTAGAGGGGTAGGGGAAAGTGGTAAAGCTATATAACTCTCCAAATGAAGATATTGTTACGTTTAGCAGGGAGGACCCCAAAGCAGAGACAGATATTTCAGAGGCGCACTCCAAACAGAGGGGTAGAATGCCTTACAAATCACTGGCAAGATCGCTGCTGCCACGACCAAAGAGACCAAAGAAGACAAATGTATTTTCTCCATTATTTATGGTTGAAAATTTGTGATAACTGCTGTATTGTCTTAAGTTTAACGTTGTTCCGATGTGTAATGGTCACTTTCTTCATAAAATGCACACGAAAAGTTCTACGTTGAGCGGTGTCACGTTGTTTGTGACTTGAGTGATCGGTTGATGCACGGAAATAAAGTTGTGAATGAATTGCGAGTGTCCGTGCTACACAGTGGTTATTTAGATATTGTAACCCAAGTATTTGTAAGTGATATCATTGGTTTAACACTTTAGAGAAGCTCAGGTTGCTCTAAGTGTCATTGGTCTGTGTCATTTCGCTCTGACAGTAAGTTTATGTAAAAGCTGGCGGAGACTTCTCATGACGTATGTGATTGTTGAAGTGTTGAGTTTCAACCCCTACCCCTTGTTGCTCAGTTTCAAGGGTTGTAAACAATAATCGCATTATATTCGTTTCAGACTTAATGTTGCTGCAGCTAAAGTGCAAATGTTCTGTTCAGTAACTTTAAATGATACAAACTCCAGCTGCAGCCCTGACAGTGAACGCTGCTCTGTTTCTACGAGATAAACTGTAGAAATTCCAGGATCTTCCCAGGGCAACTATCAGCTAAAGAATAACATTTAGAATAAATCTGTGTTTTCCCCAGACTTATGTATCAGCTAAAAGAAACATTCATAATTACAATATACAAAGGTTTATTAGACACCTGGACTCTCAGACTCGCTCAGACCATCACAAACCTCAGTAGATTCTCTAGACTCTCTGACATTTTGCCTGTTTCTCCCTGATGCCTTGAATCCTGCTGTAACATCATGAAAGGTTTTTTTTTTTCATTTTTTCTAAGATTTAGCAGAAGTCACCAGGGGCTAGGGGTAGGGGAACGGATAGAAGTAGAAATTCGAAATGGGATTGGCCCTTAGATCACCATGGTGCCTTTCAGTACCATCTGGCATCATCAGTAAGGACTCACAGAACCATAGTTCCATTCATAACTGTTTCTCTTACTAAAAAAAGAATGTATTTGGGCCATTCATGTTTCCTTACACTGGAGGAGAAGAGCCATAATGTTATTTTAAAGTAACATGTTGACCCTACCGTTTAACTTTAAGCGTGAGGTGAGTCTCCTACATTTTCAGCTCTATGTAACGTCCACACAAGACACACAAACCCGCCGTGTTCCCCGTCGTAAGGAGGCAGCAGGTAGGTCAGTGGTCCTGGTCATTATCTCCAGATTAAACCAGAGGGGCCCAGTCCCAACAGTAGCTCACCTCGGACTCACTGGAGCTGCACGGCCAAGGACACACCTCCCTGGAGACACAGAGCCAGTGATTCATATGATTACCCATAGGCCCTAATCCACACACACACACACACACACACACACATACACTGACTTCCATTCATTTCCTAGAGACTGACCCTAATTTTAATGTGCGTCTGATAAGTTAGACTAGATTCATTTCACTAAAACATAATTAACATCATTAGATTTAAGATTCTACTAAAAATATTGCCTAGTTTGTTTCATTTTGTCAAATTTATATCTTTTCTTCCTGGATGAAAACAGGCGACAGATGTGACACTCAGAGGTAATTCCATAACTGTTACCTAGCAACTACACTGTTAACAAGGACCAAAACTTGCCAAAACACCCAAATAGTTATGATTAGACAAACAAAAATAAATCACAACATCTTTATTTCATTAAATTAAAGCTTAAACTGTCACACATACATTTGCGTTTGAAACCTGCAGATAAAACTTTTCATGTTGATGTTATAGGTAGACGTATTCTGTTGTATGCTGCTGTATTTTTGCACTTTTTTCAACTTTCTTCCCACAAACTGACACTTAATTGATGTAAAACTATGATAAATATCTAACATGGGTATCATCCCACCAAACCAAATCAGAATTAGGATAAAAAATGAACAAAATGCACTATTTTAAGTTCAAATAGTGCATTTTTTTCATTCATTCAATATTCTCAACAGCAGGAGACACTGTCACAGCTCAGAGAAGTACACTCAGCTCAGAACATGTTGACCAAATTCTGTTTCTAAACAAAATCTAGAAGTGCTTTCAATAGCGTTTTATTTTTGTTACAGTTCTATTTGCTGAAAAGCTGTGTTCTTAGGGCTTCTAGTGTCATTACGTTGACCAAATCAGCATTCCTCTAGGGTTAATGAAGGCTCTATGTCTGAATATGAACACAGCATTTTGTATTCAAATCAGAGCACTGATTTAATAGTTATGATGTGAGATCCTTTAGATCAGTTAAACTACACATGTGCCTTCGTTATTGTTGAGCTCGTACTATTTATTGCAGCTATTAGTACTTCTTGAATATTAGCGAGTCAACGGTTCTTCTCATCTTAAGTATTTCATTGCACTGTAGACCATGTTTTGAACTGCATATGATAAATAAACAAGCTTGAGTCTTGAATCTTGTATAAGCTGTGAATGATGATGACCAGTGCAAATGCAGGTTGCAGGTTTTGGAAGTTATATGTATTGTTCTAGTTAGTAACATGCATTAAACAAAAAGCACTTTATTCTGTTCTTTAATCTTCAATAAATGGAAGGTAAATGCACCATTAATGTTTCATTTTCTTTTATAAAAATTGTGTTGATCATTAAGAGGCTGAACTCTTTATTTTTTTCCAAACCGTACTGAATCGATTTGCAATATATCGACTCAAATCGTATCGTATTGAAAGTGCACTGTATCGAGATATGTATCATATCGGGGCCTGCGTATTGAGGTACACTGCAAAAAAGGATTTTCTAGCATAGTTAAATTGACTTGAATTAAGCAGATTCATCTTAAAAGATCAATTTTAAGATTTTTTTACTTAATAAGATTAGATTTTTTACTTGTTTCAAGATATTCCATCCTGATTTATCTTATCTCGATATTACAACTTATTCTAAGCACTTTTTATATTAACTCAAACCAGGTTAAGCCTCTTTAACTTCCTTCTCAAACCAATAAGGTGAAGAATCTCGCCATAAATACTTGAAATTAGTGTTTTCTGCTTAGAACAAGATTTGTATAACGTCTTGTTTCAAGAAAATTTGGTAAGTGAAAATTTCTTACTCCACTGGCAGATAATTTCACTTAAAATTTCACTTACCTCAAAATTGTTTTTTTTCTCTTATTTTTGATAGGCCTTGTTTGCAGTGTACGTATCGTATCAGCAACGTCTTGCTGATACCAGCTCTAATTTTAACCCATATCGAAACATTAACTGACTGATTTTTGTTCCTCTAAGAAAGCCAAGTCCCCACAACACGAGTGTATGAGAGTGTGTGTGTGCAGATCTGAGTCTGCACGATGTTATAAATACCCATCCGTTTGTCCATCCACACACACAGACGCACACACACGCGTTCATATATATATAGACTCCAGACGCCCCCTTCCCTTTTAACACGACGGGGGGAATTACCACGCACCACCACTGAGAAGCCTGTGTCCCCGCCAACACACACAAACGGGTGCGCGGGCGAGGAGCTAATTAATCATGCCTCCTGTATTAATTAGGATTCAAATCAGTTGCTATGGGAACCTTGCCCTCCATTGGAATCTTAGAAGGTAAAGTTGCCGCTACCTTCTGCTGCCACTGCTGCCTTCAATGACAAACGCAGGGGACGAATTTTCAGTACTCGAATAGTGATTTTTTAAAAGTCTTGGATGGATTCATGTGAATCATGCTGGTACCTCATCAAAAACATACCATGAGGTGTATTTTGGTTCATTCACACGTTTGTAGGGTGAGAGTTGGTAGTTTTCAAGTTTACTTTTAGCAATCGTTTACTTTTTATTCAAGAGAGATTGGGGCGGAAATCATCAAGCGATTCCAGTGAAGGTGTGTGGAGTTTAAAAACACAGTGGAGCATTTCAGACATCACAAGGTGGAACAAGGTGGTGTGTTTTCAGTTTGAGAAAAGAACTCATCCTAAATCTGCAGGGTATCCAAGTACGTTTGTGATGAGGAAACGACATTCTAACAGATAAGAAAATAGCATAATATGGGCCCATTAGTAATAGTGTCTCTTAAAAGTTCAAATACTCAAGAGTAGCGTTACTTTAAAATAACATTACCGAAGCAGCACCACTTAACATTACCTTTGTTGATTTCCCACTGCTCATGCAAAAGCCCAAAAGACTCGACTGTCGATGTCGTTTCTGATCCCATTTATTTACAAGTGAATTATATTTTTTGAAAAACGCTTAAAAAAAATACATCCCCGAACAATTTTCTTTCAACAACTTTTTCTATTCTTCTTCACCATCAGTAGTCGATCCGCACTTGCTACTTTTGGCAGCTCGAGCCCCTCACCGCTGCTGGAGTCGACAATCGAGTCTTTTGAGCTTTTGCATGCGCAGTGGGAAATCAACAGAGGTAAGGCTAAGGCTGCTTATAAAGTTGTTTTCTAACGTTTCCAGACACTAATGAGTGAACCAGGCAGAGCGTTTTGTTTGTTAGACTCGTGGCTGTTGTAAGATGGGTTAAAGTGACTGCCACAGTGAGATCTTCTCTGAGGCAACACTGATCTGTGCCGTTTTTTTGGCTTCTGACAGAATTCGACCACCTCCAGCAACGGACTTTAGCTTCAAACATGCCAGAGTTCCCCTTTAAAGAGTAAATGTTGGAATGTAACATGATTTATAATTTAAGCCTACAGGTAATATAAGTGTAAGGACAAAATATACAAAAAATAAAATATACAAAAATAATGCCAAAAATCTGGTGTTCAAAGGATAAACACAAAAATGAGAAAAACAAAATCACATTTGAAGGAGCAGCGCAAAAAACACAAAATAATTTCATATTGTCACTTAAAGACTTACTCACAGTGGCAAAAGTACCCCAAACTTTTACACAAGTAGGAGAACTATTACTTCAATAAAGACTAAGTAGGAGTCAAAGTATACTGCTAGAAAAGTACAATTTCTTTAAAAAGTGACTCCATTAAACATAAATTTAGAGTACTACCTACCTCTGCATAATACTGACAATGATTTCCAGCACTATTGAAGTACACCCAATCATTTTACCCATGGAAAATACTGCAACAGCTCTGAAAAATATATTAAATTAGTCACATATCGCCATAGAAACGTGCAGTAGGTGGGATTTCGAGGATTCGCAGCTCGGGAAGGTATATCGGATTGATTTGCGGCGCGTGGGACCTTTAAGTCGCACTACTTTCTGTTGCGGGATACTTTGATGCGCTTAGGCCCTTTCAGGAGTGCTGTTGTGAGAGAATATTGACTCCGGTGATGTAGTTGACCCTGTTGTGTCTGATAACGGGGCTTTGAATTCACCGGGGAGGCAGGAAAAAGCACTGAACACGACGCTGGTGATGTAAGACTGTTTGGATGGAGGGGAGGCTGGTGTTTCCTGGTGTATCAGTACAAAAGAGTAAGAAATCTACTGTAAACGCGAAATAATGATAAATTAAAGGACTTGTATTACGCAATTTTCTGATCTATGTTATCTAGAGTCAAATTTGTGTAATATTTGTCCCATTAAACAACCATTCCTTTAATTTCACACACTTTTTAATGTTTATTTACCATATCCTACCTAAATTTGATATACTGTACAATACTGGAGTTCTGTTTTGCTACTTCTACTGTTTTGTTACTTGTCCTACCACTTAAATAATCATGCTGAGGTTCTGGATAAAATTAAAATAACACAACTACTGTCCCGGGACCTCGCCGGGCAGTACAGATAGCAAAAAGTATCACATGAAAAAACTGGCTCATGTAAAAGTATTAAAGTACCCATTAAAAATGTACTTAAAGAGTAATACGGAAAAGTATATTGCGGATATTTTGAGTTATAAAGCTTCATATGGCGTGATTTTGATACAGATTTGGGCTGAATTCTGAATTGATCTTTTTTTCCTAGCTTTTTTTTTTTTGGTCTATTTTTGTTTATGATCTTGTTCAAAATAAACCCTGCAGGGTTTTCAGCAGGTCTCAGATAATAAAAAATATACTTAAAAATGCTTTCAGTCCACTTCAAAAATGTAGTGGAGTAGAATGTATAGACACCTACTCTCAAATGTAGTTAAGTAAAAGTAAAAAGCATCCACTTTAAGATCTACTTAAGTAAAGTACAGGTCAACCAAAATGTTTACTTTAACCCCCAAAGGACCAACATTATATTTAAGTCTACAAAAATAAGCCTTTCCCCTTTTTTGTCTTTTTCAAACCACATTTACATGATTAATGGTCCTATTGTTCTGTTCTGCAGTGCTATTGGAGGCTGAATGGTTATGTGGCCATAGAATGGTTATGTGGCCATAAAGGCATTCGACTTCAGAATCTGCCTTGGAGAAGAGCAGTTTATTGTTTTGGACGAGATAAATCAAGAATCAAGTAAGTAAAATGTTTGAAAAAATGTGAATAGTGAATATACTGATATTGTGATTAGCTTGTTTTGTCCATGTTGTAGTTTTGCAGCGTTGGGTCAAAGGAGGAGCACAAATTTATCCTACACCTTGAACCCCATAGTGAGGAACTGTACTTTACACTTGTTTGATTTTTGATTCAAAAGAAATGTTTCGCTTTACATTAGTTATTAAATGACACAAACAAACCCTTAACTCACATGTGTCAAACATGCGGCCCGGGGGCCAGATCCGGCCCTCCAAGACGCTTAATCTGGCCCTCGGCTGATTTTTCTATTAAAATACTTAAAATTTTCAGATTTTTCTGTTAATTTTCTGCACCGTTTAGCATAGTAGCGTCTCCGGCGTTTCTGTACGTTGCGACTCCCACCAGAGCAGCACAAATGAAGACCTTCCTCTTTCCAAACGCTCTTAAAGGACGATCGTTTTGACTGTCGACCGTGACCCTTATCAGCAAAATGTCAAAAAATGAGAAAAGCAGATGCTGAGTTCAGGATTTCCCAAGAAAAATAGTTAAATTCTTATTTGTTGACAGAGGTGAATGGGAAATCTGTGCTCAGTGTGTTTGGAACAAGTGGCGTTGCTCGAGGAATATAATCTTAAACACCACTACAAGACACGGAGAAAAATACAATAACTTGAAGAGAGAACTGAGTTTTCTGATCCGGCCCTTTTGGGATCAAAGTAGGTTGCATACGGCCCCCGGACCAAAATGAGTTTGACACCTCTGCCTTAACTGGTCCTTACAAGTGTTCAGAGTGTGAGTGATATCACTGAAATTCTGTGACCCTACAGCCCCAATGTTGCAATTTTACAACATTCCCGCCAAAAAGTTACTAAAACTCAAAATTAAAAAAGAAACCTGATTTCTGCACCAGAAGTTTCCATCTAAACGGCTGAAAAATGTTTTGCACTTTTTTCTATATTTGGGTTTCTGGTGGTTAAGGTGCATTGTGTAACTTTTCCGGTGGAGGGTCCGTCACCTGCTTGTTTCTATGGAGATAGAGATCATTGTGCTGCCTGAAAGGTTCCACAGTATGACATTAAACACCTCCTCTTTACATTTATTCAATTACAGGTGGTTTCATAGCTGAAATGTACCTAAAAAAACAGGTATTCTGACTATGAGCAGTGTCGCCTCTCCACAGATCTGACCTGTAACTTGGTCTGGTTTGATCTCCATGAAGATAGAAAGGTTTAATATCACACTGTGAAACTTTCCAAAATAACAAAACAACATCTCATTTGACGGACCCATCACCAGAAAAGCTACACGATGCACCTTTAAGCACAGTACTTTGTTACACCTCAAAAAAGCTTAAGAAATAAACACTTAAATCTATCAGAAAATGACTTAAAAGTGGTGAAATGATCTTGCTGCATGGACAGAAAATTTACTTGACATGTTATCTTAAAATAAACCATCTCTAGACTAGAATGAAGCAGCCTCAGAACTAATAAGTAGATAATAAATGTGAAAACAAGATGAATAACCTGATATAAGTTTTAAAATTTACAGAATACGCTCCACCACTGCTCAAGTTTCAAAATGTAATCCGATTTAAGACAACCCTAACTGTATCCATGTAATCCCAGTGAAGTATCCTCCTAACGATTGAAGGAATTAAAGGATGCCAGCTCAAATCCGTACCAAGTCGGGGGGAGAGCGTCTGGCTGGCTCGCGGTTGGTCGGTCGGTTGCCATGGCGCCGATGTTTATCACGTACCTGCCGACAGAAGCCCGGGGGTGATCCGATTGGCAGGGCAGAGTCAGGACGGGCGAGCTGGTGAGAGGAGCCGCTGAGATTGGCGCTGAAATGCCAACGCGCTGCAGTGGGTTTGAGCCTACAGGAGAAATGTCAGCGAGATAAGGATTTACGACGGAAGATAAGACACATTATGCAAAATCGATTTTCTATGAGTGTTTAAACAAGGGATGGTCCGTTATGGGTTTTATTTGAGTTTTTTCAGGATGCACCACTCCAGCTTTTTCAGTTCTGATACAGATTTTGATGCTATATCTCGTGGATGGAGATCTTATGGCTTTGTCTGGAATGTTTCACAGTATTTTGTTGTATTAAACCTTTCTATCTCCATGGAGACCAAACCAGACCATGTTGCAGGTCAGATCTGTGGAGAGGCGACCCTGCTCACAGTCAGAATGCCGGTTTTTCTAGGGATTTTTGAGCTGTAAATGAATAAATGTAAGTCCATGGATACAAGGAGGTGATGGAACCCCAACCAAAAAGTTACATAGTGCAGCTTTTAAGTATCTGCCGGTCACCAGTATCGACCAAGACCAGAGCTGACCCTAAAAACATCATTTATATCATTGAAACAAAAATAAAATGATCCAAAAGTGTCACATAGCTGTTATTTATCCCGCAAGTAACTTCAGAACAGCTTTGTAAAAATAAAAATTCAAACATTGTGAGACTTTCTGGGTCAACTATGACCGGTAAACTAGGGTGACCATATTTCCATTTGTGAAAACCAGGACACCTTAGCGGGGTTGGGTGGGTGAGGTCTCCCATTTGTCATGTTGCAGGTTGACCAACTGTCTGTGTCTGCTCACTCCAATCCAATCCACTTTATTTCTATAGCACATTTCATAAACAAAAGAGTTTCCAAAGTGCTACACAATATAAACAAAACATATTAAATAGAATTAAAAATAATGCTCTAGTTGCCTCCACTAATCCTCGTAAAAATAATAAAACTAGTAAAATCAAATAAGAGCAAGAATATACATAAAATAATAAAAAGGTAAAATAAAAGCTTTCAAATAAATAAAAGACACAGAGGACCATACAACTCACGCGGTGTTAAAAGCAAGAGAGTAAAAGTGGGTCTTAAGACGAGACTTAAAACTGTGGGGCTGTTGGGACGTGGGGGGCAGAGCGTTCCAGAGTTTGGGGCCGGCCACAGAAAAGGCCCCGTCCCCCTCGTTTTAAGTCTCGTCTTGGGCACCATGAGCTGGAGCTGGAGCCCTCGGACCTCAGAGGACCTGCGGGGATGTAAATTTGGAGAAGGTCTGAGACGTATTGAGGGGCCAGACCATCTAAAGCTTTAAAAACAAACAATAAAATCTTAAAAATCAATTCTAAAACAAACAGGAAGCCGGTGCTACGATATTCAGATCGGGGCAATGTGCTCACGTTTTTTGCTTCCAGTTAAAAGTCGCACTGCAGAATTTGGGACCAACTGTGAGCGGTAAAGTGCAGGAGGCCGATGCCAGAAAAAAGTGCATTGCCATTGTCTAAACGAGAGGAGATAAAAGCGTACGTGACTTGTTCAAAAGAATTAAAAGATAAAAACGGTTTCACTTTGGATAAAAGCCACAGACAATAAAAGCCAGATTTGACGACTGTGTTCACTTGTTTTTCAAAATTAAAATCACTGTCAATAGTGACGCCAGGGTTGGTGACAGAGGGTTTCATATATTTTTGCAATGGACCCAGATCCATAAGATGGTCCGTGTTTCCAAACAGTAGGATCTCCGTTTTGTCTTCATTGAGGTTTACAAAGTTGTGGGCCAACCAAGCCTTGATGTCACTCAAGAGCTCAAGCAGTGGTGTCATAGGGGCCGCAGTGTGCTTCCTGAGCTGTAGATAAATTTATCAGTCATCTGCATACAGGTGGACCTGTATGCTATGCTTTTTGAAAATCAAGCCGAGTGGGAGGAGGTACAGTGCAAAAAAAGTAAGTGCGAAAATAGAACCTTGGGGGACTCCGCAGTGAGTGGGGGCTTAGAACGAGGTGGAGTCCCCCAATCTGACTGAGCAGGACCTCCTCCTCAGGTAGGACCTAAACCCATTGAGGGCCATCCTCCTGATAACAATACAGTCTTCAAAACGCTTTAAAAGAGTTGTATGGTCAACTGTGTCAGACACGGCAGTCAGATCTAAAAGCTCCTTCTGAGTGTACAGAGAGCTCCACACTGAAGGCGCTCAGGGATTATGTGACATGCCCCACCACACGTGTGCACAGTACTCTCAATTTAATGGCCCAATGAAAGGTATTGAAAGGTCACCCTAGGTAAACAGTCTTATTAAAATGTATAAGATGTCCAACCAGGATATCAGCTGAATCTGGAAGCTGACATCCGATACAGCAATTTTTTCAGTATTGAGCTTCCCCAGAAAAATCTCACCGGTAATGAAAATGTTCAATATTGGAGCTATTGATATCTGGGGAAATCCTCCGTTACCTCCGTTACCAGCGATAACCGATATAGTTTAAACATATGCTTTCTTGGCAGAAGTTTAGTTGTATTTCGATTGAAAGTTTGAGTGATCTGGTATAGCTGAAAATGCACTTTCCACCTAGCCCTGCCCACAGCTCTATACTTATTTGATTCTTTGACAAATTTCAAAAGGCGAAAATCCATGGCTTGTCACGGTGAAATGGGACTGAATATTCCTGTCCTGTCCCAGATTCTTCCCTATGTATTTGAGCACAATTTGTCCCCTATACACATACACTGTAAGCAGGTCAAAATAAGTGCCCTGAGTGCTGCCTGCATCTAATTCGAAACTGTTTTGCTGTTCGATAATCAGGAAGTGTGCAGTTAGCATGCTAGCTTTCAGCTGTACAGTGAAAAATCAGGTACAGCGCCTTGAATAACGCAGTTGACAATGAACAAAAAAAACATAATGCTCTTTAACCATCTGTTATAGACACATAGCTGCATGTTACAAATAAGAGATAGGATTGAAATGCTAATGAAATGATAAGAACCTGAGCCTGATATAATGCTATGCTAATTTGTGCACAGTATTGTAGCATAACAATCCACGGCTGTTGGAACAATTGAAAGAAATTCCTTGCCTGTATAATGAATAACTTCAAATTAAATGTCAAATTCAGAAAATATTCCACACTTAACTATCTCTGAAGTGGCACTATAAAGAGCTCTAGACCTGCTTAACTGCATCAAATTAGTTTCAGTTGGATTTTCACTTTGTAATTTTTTCTAGTAGAGGGTCTGTCAGATGTGTTTTCTTCATTGAGATGTTATTTAATGTTCTGAGGTAACTTTTTGCTGTTTATATAATTTCTTGGATATTTAGCGTAATATAAATAAAAGGCTATTTTTCCCATTGAGCCCATGCAAAATGATGCTGTTAACATATGAAACTGCAGGGGACGCCATGTGTTCTTTTTATAATCATTTAAAATAAGATTCTCTGAGCCTTTAAATAATGATAATAATGATTAATTTGATTTATAAAGCAGGGGTTCCCAAATATTTCAGACTGCAACCCCTAAAATTAAGCTGCTGGTAACCCGCAACCCCCGTTACACCCCCATCTCCCCAACTCACACACACACCCTCTCCTTCCTGGTAACACTGAATTGAAAGTGCGCATTTGTGCACACATAGAGGTTCAGCCAAATCTGATGCTGGGTATTTCATTTTAGAAAGGCATACACTTTGGCTCTCTATGAACACAGTGCCGTGCTTGCATGCATTGGCGTGTACCTGCGGGAGAAAAGCGCACTATAGTGCATGCTCAATGGGCAGGGAGCAACCAGAAATACCTAGACGGGCTAGGCTAAGCAGGAGACATGCGTCACTGAGCTCGGCCTTTGACTTGAATGGACCAGGGGCTTGATGTGCACCAATGTTGGACCACAACTGAAGAAGCAATTTGGATGAGCTGTGAAATCTATTCGATCAAAAAAAAACTTCTGTCCAGTTGACAAATTTAATTTCTCCTTTGTCATGGATTCTACCTGGACGATTTTACAAACATTTTACATGGAATATTCCATGGTGTGACATTAAAAATATCCAACTAGCATTTATTTATTACAGGAGTTTCTATTGCTCAAAAACACAATAATTCCTCCTCTGAATAGAGGCGACTCTCTCCACAGATCTGAATAGGGTTTATGCACAATTGAGCCTGGCAACTTTACTGGTTTGCTTCACAATTTTCCTTCTAAAAACCCTAACTCTACCCCTTTTTTCCTGGAGGGATGTAGTCAAGGCGAGGGGCAACTGTTGTCAAGCCCTAACTAAAACACACATTAAATCCATGCTTATCTTTAATAATGAAAGAGACAGAAGACAGAAGCCTCGTCGCCGGCTGTCCTCACTCCTCTGTGCTACTATTAAATTCATAAACTCACGGAGGAGCACCTATCGCAGCAGGACTCATGTCTGCTTCACTATTTAATAGATATTTCATGTCGCTGGACTTATTAGCTCTGCTGCACATCATGTAACCAAACAGCGCCGTATGATGACGTCATTAAAAAAAAGTAATGCAATAGTCACTTTCGATGGTAACTAGTTACTTTTCTAGAGAAGTAAATCAATTGCTATCTCAATTACTTTTTGTGAGAAGTGCCTATATCTAATTACTTTTTCAAAGTAACATGCCCAACACTTGCTTATTTGATGTTTGATTATTTTAATAAAAGTGACAGTTAACAGCGTCCTGCAGTGCACAAAGCCTATATACTGTAGTGTAGTGTAGTTCTGTAAGATGCTTGCCTCCCTCATGATAGACAGGTTACTCTATACTGTGAAACATTCTAGACACAGCAGTAATATTTCCATGGAGACTATCAGGTAGCGGACCCTCCACTAGAAATGTTACGCAGTGCACCTTTAAGTCACTCTTACTTGAGTCATTCCTTAGACCACTACTTACTTGAGTACTTATTTTGAAGTAACGTTACTCTTACTTAAGTACATTTTTTGTCTACTCTACCCACCTCTGACTATGGGACTTTCTTGTATACAGCTAGCCTGATTTGCACTAATTTACCTTACGTCCCCTATGACCTCACTGCGCCATCTAGCGGCGTGCCCCCAGCGCTCACATATAAATGATCATGGAGCTGGAGACTCGTTCCTGTGTGATTGTGCCCAGCAGACCTCCGCACAGCCCGTTCGTGTCTGCTGTAATGGGGCTGCAGCCTGGATGTGTTCGGCTGGCTCAAGTGGAGACCGACAAAATTACCAATTACGGCATTTAACGGCCTTGACAGTGGCGCTCGGACATCCTGCACGATCCCGTGGTCGTAATGACGAACAGATGGGGAGCAGCTGTCTCCGTCCGCGTCCAGGTGGCATCAGGTCCCATCGTCCCCCGCCTCTGTACACGTCCCATGTCATAACTTTTCACCAAAGCGCGCACATGTGGAACTAGGGGGTACGACGTTCAACATTCAACAGCTCTTTAACCCCGAACCACGGATTTGAACGTGGAAGCTTATTATTTATAGGCAATCAAAAAAGGATAAAACGTAAATAAATAAAAATAAATGTGCCAATAAATACATGTATTTTTTTTTTTTATAAATGAGTGAAAAAGTAAAATAAATAAATACATTCATTAAAAATGTATTGTATAAATAAATAATTATATAATAAATAAATACATAAATAAATATGTCTATCCTATTTATTTACGGCATCTTCTGTACATAAAAAAACCATCCATAAATGAAATAAAGTTCGCTAAAATCTCTATAAAATAAAAAATTAATGAATTAATAAACAGCTCTAGATCTAAATAGATCTAAACCTATCTATCTATCTATCTATCTATCTATCTATCTATCTATTTAAGGCATCTTCTATACATAAATAAATCATCTATAAATGAAATAAAGTTCGCTAAAATCTCTTTAAAATGAAAGATTCGGCTCCCCGTTAGAAAAAAGAGCCGAATAGTCCAATCATAGTGAACAGAACACGTGCTCACTTAAACCCCGCCCCTTTATAGTGTAGCGCCAATCAGTTGCCGCGTTACTGAAACTGCATCTCCTCTCATCCAATCACCGCGGCGGATGTTGCTCCGTACCCGGTATTCACCCAAACCGAGGCCCTTCTGTCAACAGGGAGGAAGGTATGCTATTTTTAAACTCTTTTTAGCTTTTATGTCAAAGCTTATTTAGCTCAGGATAGCGGGAAATATTTTACACATATATAGAACTTCATTCGTGTTATTATTTGGCATTTGATTTTGCGCTAAGATGCAGCAGATGTTGTTTTTATTTCTTCCTCAACCTAAATGCATAGCTAGTAATGTTATAATAGTATCAAATCTATAAAATACTGTGATCCGTTTGTATCTTAAAGAAATCTAGCTTTGATTTGAGCTTGAATTCGTGCTTGTGTTAAAGATCCGGTGTGATTTGGAGCTGTCATTGTGCTGTGGGGCTGGGCTGGGCTAAAGTAGATGCTTAGCAGATGTCAATAGGTGCTTTGTGAGGGGCCAGTGAGCGCTGGCAGGACGGGTGAACCAGGCTGTGAACCTGTGATAAACCCACGGCCCTTTGCCCCCCATGCATTCATATAAACTCACTGCACAGCTATGCACACTATGGGGAAATATAAGGGTTTTTTCTTAAGGTATGATAGACTGATTATAACTGTAAAAATGGTTTTCAGGTTGTAAGTAAGATTCAAAAGCCAGTGAGCATGTATTAAAAAAAAATAAAATAAAATTAGGGATAAATCATAACTGCTTTTTCAGTTCTGTACTTTAAATATCTGCCGATACCCAAAATTAACCAATACCAGTGTAGTAGTGTAAAATTTCAAAATTTTGATTTTGATTCTAAGGAATAGACTTGATACTCAATACCCATTCTGATACCATCATGATGGTAATAATAATAATAATAAAAGTTTTATTATAAAACACTCGAAGGTGATTTTCAGCATTAAATTGTAGTTGTTTCTTTTATATTTCCATGTGATTTTATATCTGTGTAATCCCTCAGTCGTCCAGGTAGGATCCATAGTGGTTCATGGGCATATAGTATGTGCTCTTATATGTCAAATCCAAATCCACTTTATTTATATAGCACATTTTACAAACAAAACAGTTTCCAAAGTGCTGCACAAACATCATAAAATGAAGATGACAAAAAGGTAAATTGCTGAAATTTGATCATACCAGTCCTAAAACAATAAAACCAGTAAAATCAAATTAAAGCAAAAACATAAAAATTGTTCAATCAGGGAATCTGCTTAACCGATATCATGGAACCGATACCTCCGGCTGATTTCTCTATATTTTTATGTATCTATATCAGTGCATCCCTAATAAACATCCTCGGATGAATTTAAGCAGTTTTCTATCACTGGCAAGATTTTTTGTTTTAAATATTGTTTAGTCCTGTTATAGTCCTGGTTTAGTACCGTCGTTCTAGTCCTGGTTTAGTCCTGTTCTAGTCCCGTTCTAGTCCTGGTTTAGTACCGTCGTTCTAGTTCTGGTTTAGTCCCGTTCTAGTCCTGGTTTAGTCCTGGTTTATTCCTGTTTTAGTTCTATCTTTGTCCCATTATACTCCTGGTTTAGTCCTGTTTTACTCCTGGTTTAGTCCTGTTTTACTCCTGGTTTAGTCCTGTTCTACTCCTGGTTTAGTCCTGTTCTACTCCTGGTTTGGTTCTGTTTTACTCCTGGTTTAGTCCTGTTCTACTCCTGGTTTAGTCCTGTTCTACTCCTGGTTTGGTTCTGTTTTACTCCTGGTTTAGTCCTGTTTTAGTCCTGGTTTAGTTCTGTTCTAGTCCTGGTTTGGTCCTTTTCTAGTCCTGGTTTAGTCCTGTTCTACTCCTGGTTTAGTCCTGTTGTAGTCCTGGTTTGGTTCTGTTCTACTCCTGGTTTGGTTCTGTTCTACTCCTGGTTTAGTCCTGTTCTAGTCCTGATTTAGTACCGTCATTCTAGTCCTGGCTTAGTCCCATTCTAGTCCTGATTTAGTCCTGTTCTAGTCCTGGTTTTGTCCTGTTCTAGTCCTGATTTAGTACCGTCATTCTAGTCCTGGTTTAGTCTTTTCCTACACCTGGTTTAGTCCTGTTCTAGTCCTGGTTTTGTTCTGTTCTAGTCCTGATTTAGTACCGTCATTCTAGTCCTGGTTTAGTCTTTTCCTACACCTGGTTTAGTCCTGTTCTAGTCCTGATTTAGTACCGTCATTCTAGTCCTGGTTTAGTCCCATTCTAGTCCTGGTTTAGTCCCATTCTAGTCCTGGTTTAGTCCTTTTCTAGTCCTGGTTTCATCCTGTTCTACTCCTGGTTTAGTCCTGTTCTAGTCCTGATTTAGTACCGTCATTCTAGCCCTGGTTTAGTCCCATTCTAGTACTGGTTTAGTCCCATTCTAGTTCTGGTTTAGTCCTTTTCTAGTCCTGGTTTCATCCTGTTCTACTCCTGGTTTAGTCCTGTTCTAGTCCTGATTTAGTACCGTCATTCTAGTCCTGGTTTAGTCCCATTCTAGTACTGGTTTAGTCCTGTTCTAGTCCTGATAGTGAATAGTCAACATAGTCCCCCCCACCCTTCACAAACGAATAGAAATTAAAATGAGACGTCTGCTGGACTGTTTTAATATTTTCTGATGTTTGCCTAATTGCATTTAACTCAGCCAAGGTCAATCACCATTGTCATCATTATTAATACATACTCCAATTCCAAATCATAGCATAATTACAGACGGGGATAATGAATTAGTCATAACAATGTTCAGCCGAGCCCTCCAGTGAGAAATCTGACATTAGTAATATCTGTGAGCCTGTGTCGTTTCTACTCATGTGTTTGAGGAAGAAAATCAAATGGAAATGAACTTAAGTAACCAAATAAACATTGATGAGTTTGAGCTGGGAGGCTTCAACACATGCAACGCTGCAGTTTGTAAAGATTGTAAAAGGTTTTGGATTTTCTTTACATTTATAGGCTAAAAATGAGCTAGTAGTTACTGTGTTGAGATTGCTGATCATTTCAAACTCAATTTTGATACACAATACTGATCCTGATACCGCGATAATAAGAAAACACACTGTTTCTTTAGACGATAGGATGTGATTTTCAACATTAAATCATAGTACGTACTTTCTTTCATGTTACCATGTCTGTGTAATCCCTTATTCGTCCAGGTCCGTCTATGATTCAAGGTTAAAAAGGCAGTAAGTGAAATGTACATTAGGGGCATGCATTGCCTTGAGTCTGACGATACGATACATATGATACGCATGTCACGTTCAATATATGTGCTAAATGCTGATAATGGCCACTTCTATTCACATGTCATTTACATATCAGTGCATGTCCAGTAACGGCCACTATAGTCACTTTATAGCTGCTAATAGAGGGGAAAACAGCCTGTTTATGTGTGGGAGCTACAGCAGCTAATCGCTAACCAATGAGAACCAAATGAGAACCAAAACGAGCTTCAAAACTGACACATTTCCAACACTCAGCCTCACACAGGCTCCTCTCAGATCACAAGTCTGCACTAGAGCTGCAACTATCGAATATTTTTGGAATCGAGTATTCTGTCGATTATATCATCGATTAATCGAGTAATCGGATAAATCACACTTTTTTGTTTTTATACAACTATATCAATAGTGTGTAACGCAACATGAAAGGCCTCTTAAAATGTGCATGAAATTGCTTTTATTCCTCACAATTTAGGTTTTTATTTAATGTCAACATTTTTTTAAACAAGTGTAAAACCTTTGGCTTATTGGCTTATAAGACAGGAGTTTTCTAAGTGACAACGTTAATCCTTTAACTAGCCTGATTAATAAGCTAAATATAGAACTAGCGAACACATAAGTGTTCGTAAACGTCGGTAAAATATTTCCTTTCTCTGATATTGGAATTATTGATGCCAGCGGTTCTAGATTAAATCAGATTTTTGGTAAAAGTAGAACAACGAACTAGACGTTTCTGATATGGGAAACACCGAGTGTGTGCGTGTGTCTGTGTATACGTGAGGAAGGGAGCGATTTGAGTGAGATCATTTGCTCTCTTGCTGCTCATTATGCCTCGTTACTATCGACTCATAACACAGGTTACAAATAATTACAAATACTGTACATTCTAATAGGCGTTACTTTTCATTTCAGTTAGCAATCGTAAAAGTATATTACCTCGTAGATTCTCCGACTCCGCTTAGAGAAGTACAGTTCACATGAGGATGCTTTCGCTTTAAGTGCTGCAGCATTGAAGACGTACTGTTGTGGTACATCAGGTTGGCTTTGCAGTGAACACACTGCACTACGTTCTCCGACTTGAGCAGTGTGAAATGGTCCCAAACTTTAGATAATTTTGGCCTTTTGCGCACACTGGCACCGGCCACATCATTATCTGCCATTTCCACACCGTGGAATAAATCGCGCCGCTTCAAATCTTTGAAATGTACGTCATTGATAACTGTCCGTGTGAAACAGTGATCCCAGACTGGCGCAGCAGTCTACAAAGGAGGAGTGATACGATAGCAGAGACATTTTAAATAAATTTACTTTGGTGACATGAATTAAACGAAGCCTCGAGGCAAAGAATTTGCCCCGAATATTTTTTGTAATCGAATTATCCGAGTTACTCGAGTAATCGTTTCAGCCCTAGTCTGCACTAAGAACTGTCCTTTTAATCCAGACTCACACTGATCGTCAGTAAAAAGAATATAATCTCAATGTTGCGCACATGGATCTACAGTTGCAGGTGTAAACAAGTGCACATGGCGATGCGTTCAGGGACGGGATGGACACAGACAAATGACTCCTCAGATAAATCCTGATGCGGCGCCACATATTTGGACATTTATCTGTCTGTAAATTGGATTAAACAAGGGCAGAATATAGCTTTCTAACAAGGTAAAACATGTCCATGTGGAATATCGGCCCATATCGGCAAGAGTTTGGCCAATATGTTTCCAAGCACCAATATCGGCTGATAATATCAGCTAACCGATATATCGGTCATGCCCTAATCTGTTCCACTGTCAGTCAAGGTTATGTTTATGAAGGGCCACCATAGTCTCCTGTATTGAAGGGCTCATTTTACGCTATTTTCTGGTCTATGTTATTATGTTGTTTCCTTTAATATCATTTCAATCATTTGGACAATTTCAACCCTGGAATTGCCAGTCTCCAGTAAACAAAAGGTAGAAGGTGCTATTAACTTGAAAACTACCGCTTCATGACATCACAGGGTGGAGCAGAACATTTTGAGCTTTGGAGAAGTAGACTAATAATAAAGGGTTACTCTCCAGGTATGTTTTAAAATTATTAAAAATATACTTTATTAACAATATCTCTCAATAGATAAAACTATAATATACAAATAAATGTAAAAACAAAAAAACAAAAACAAAAAAAACCCCAAAAACCTCTAAAACCCTGTCCAGGGGTTAAAATATTTACTATTTACAAAGTTGAAATAAATTCAAGTATGTTTTTGAGGAGGTAACAGCATTGTATGAAACAACGATATATTGTGGCTCCACTAACTGTTCTCATCTCGTGTCTATTCTAGGGAGGAGTTTTCTTCACCATAGCTCTGTCCAGACTGACCCGCTGCTCTGCCCTGATCAGGACCTTCATCACCCCTGGGCGCCATCCTCTCCTCCTCGTCTCACCCCCCAGACCCGTCACCCCCCCACTCCCTCTGCTGTACATGATGCCCCGCCGGAACAAGTCCAGAAACTGCCCCGCCATGGACTCCTCCGTCCAGGTCCAGAGCGAAGCACCGCCTGAGCCACGGGAGGAGGAAGCGGCACCGGAGGAAGAGGAAGACCAGAATGCAGGAGACAGTGAGATCGTCAAGTCCCCCAGTGACCCCAAACAGTATAGGTAAGGGGCCAAGTACTGAGAAATGAAGAAAATGTACTCGTTTTCACATTTGGAAAGACTTTAAAGGAGATATGGCCACTGAACTCAAAGGAAGGATCACTTTTCATAAAAGGTTGCACTACTGTGACAACGACATTTTAGAATTCCTATAGTTTAAAATGGAGCTGGAAGACGAGTCATATTTCATTTGAGCTGTTGAGAGGCCTGTGCATATGAGAGGTTGGACTGCTCATTTTAGGAAAACACACTAAAAACGGAATAATTCTTTTCTCATTTTGTCCATTTTTTACTTCTTGGATGGAAATCTTGTCATCACACTAGGGAATTCCATAACTCTTACCTATCGACTATATAGTAGACTACTCCACTGTACACAGAAATGAATATTTGACAAATAGAAAACACATTTATTCTGTTGAAATAATGTTTAAAGTAAAAAATGCTTTTCTTATGTTTTTCTGTGTTGAACTTTTGGATAGAATTCTCCAAAACGTAATGTCGTCAATATGGGACTCTCTAAAACAGAACTCTCTACTACCTGTCATTTTCAACATATTTTTCAACGTTTCTTCACAAATTGCTTCTCGATTTGTGTAAAACTATCATTTATAGTTGTATTCCACTAAATTAAGTCAAAATTAGTCCAGCGTCTTCTCTCTAAACAAAAGTGAAATCATTTTTTCACAATATCTTTGTAAAGTGGTACCCTTTTTCGACTAAAATGCGTTTTTTTTTTTTGACAGTTGAAAAGACTAACGCTAAAAGTTTTGTGGAGCCAGTTCCTAACAAATACTGATAAGGTTAAACATTTTATAGATTTCAAAAACAGTGAATCTCCCACAAAATTATTCAATCCATCCATATTCCATTTTGAAATTCCTCATTCTGTCGTCAAATTCCTACTGGCCGATGTTTTTAAAATGCGTAAAACAGGTTTTGATGATTCTCTAATATTGACTTAATTTTGTAAAGTCATTTGAGAAGAAAAGTAAAGAAAATATGTTGAAAATGACAGTAGAAGTAGAGCGTTCTATTTTACACAGTTCCATTTTGATGATCTCACACTGGGGAGAATTCTGTCCAAAAGTTCATCACAATTTAAGCAACAAAACAATTTTTTTCACAACCCTTTGAGAATGATTTCAACAAAATAAAGGTGTTTTATTATGATTTTATTTCTCAAATCATTTCTGTGTACATTAGAGGAGTTTTGCCCTAGTCTACTACTCGCAACCATGACGTCAACATTTCAAACCAGGAAGTAGAATTTAAAACCTAAGAAAATTGTCAAATTGGAAAGGAAAGGAATCTTTAATATAATGAACTTGTCATAGGCACTTTAATGGTTCTACTGCAAAAGAAAGACAAAAAATGATGATTTATAACCGAGAAATCAGCTTTGGGATAATAAAAAACAGAAAACAGTAACACAAAAGGCATATATATAGTCAAATATGAGTCACATTTTCAACACAACACAATAGAAAAATGACAGATATTTGGAAGTTTCGTAATGTCAAAACCTTGAATTAACGTTTTGAATAATAATACGTAGTAACAATAACCCCGCGTAGCTGTAAAATGATCACAATCGAATCAAAACTGGCAAATCGCAAAGGATGCAGGTTTTGAAGTACCATAATTTCCTCCACAAACAACAAAATCTCCAGTCTTCTGCGTAAAGCCTGCTCACACTCTAGTTTAGATCTGTACAAACATTCTTCCTGTATTAGTTTGTCCGTTTCCATTTCAGTCTTTTTGTCACTTCGAATCGAATCACAATGCCATGAAAAAAAAAACGCAATTAATTATTTTAGTAGTAAAGTAAGTGGGTAACACCGGCTGTCACTTGCAACCGTTTAAAAAGGTAGCCTCGTGGGTAGTGCAGATGTTGTTGGGAAGTTCCAAAAACAACTTCTAAAGGTAATTTGTACCCAAGATAAAAAGAGATCAGGTCAGTATTTGGGTAATGTAGCTCATTTATTCCCTGTAGTAAATAGTTGTCAGCATATATCCCGCTTGCTGTTAGCAGTTGCCACCGAGACCGAACCACGTACTTTGTAAATGGGGACAAGGGAAAATATAGAACACTTACCATTTAAAACAAAATGTACATCATGTTCTTAGTGTAGTAACAAAGTATTTAGTTACTACATGTTACATACATTCTCTGTTGAAGCATACAGATATGTCTATAGAGGTTAAACAATACAATATACTCATAATATCGCAAGAAATACCACTTTATGAGACATTATGGGATCGTTTTTATTGTGCAGTACACTTTTTGGTTTAATATAAAGCTGTTTCATCATCATTAAGTTAAGTAAGTCAAATTTGGAGCCAGGCCATATCTTATGAATAGAATTTTTTGACGGACAAAATAGTGAAGAAAAAAAAAGCACCAGGATCATGTAGAGCGGGTTAATACGAACAAGACCAAAATCATGAGGCTCACAGCAGCAGTTAAAGAGAGGGTGGGACACAATATTCCACTGCAAGTCAGTGGGAGCCAGGGTCAGAAGGAGCCGGAAGCGAAGTGGAACTTCCTGTTTGGAACATGCCAGCTAGCGCGTTAGCTATGTCCCTTTATATATACAGTTTATGCCTTTTTGAGTCCTGGTTTAGTCTTGATGGTAGACTTGGTTTGGTCTTGTTCTTGTCCTGGTTTAGTCCCGGTCTAGTCCAGGATTTGTTTCGAATTTAGTCCCAGTTTTCATATGGTTTATATATATATACAAGTTTGAACGCACCCTTATTTTGACTTCAAGAACTGCTTTCAGAATATACACTCTATTGTCTAAAGTATTCACTCACCCATCCAAATAATGGAAATCGTGTGTTCCAATCATGCAACAAGTCCATTCATGAAATTTCCTCGCTAAATATTTTACAGTCGACTGTCAGTGGTTTTATAACAAAGTGGAACAACAGCAACTCCACAGAGTGTTAAGCCACATAAATTGATGGGGCGGGGTCAGTGGATGCTGAGGTGCAGAGTGCACAGAGGTCACCAACTTTCTACAGAGTCAGTCACTACAGACCTCCAAACTTCATGTGGCCTTCAGATTAGCTCAAGAACAGTGTGCAGAGAGCTTCATGGAATGTTTCCATGGCCGAGCAGCTGCATCCAAGCCACACATCACCTAATGCACATGCAGTGGAGTAAAGCGCTGCCACTGGACTCTAGAGCAGCGGAGACGCTTCTCTGGGGTGATGAATCGCACTTCTCCATCTGGCAATCTGATGGACGAGTCTGGGTTTGGCTGTTTCCAGGAAAATGGTACTGCATTGTGCCACCTGTAAAGTTTGGTGGAGGGGGATTATGGTGTGTTGTTTTTTAGGAGCTGGGCTTGACCCTTCAATGAAAGGAATTCTGAATGCTTCAGCAGACCAAGAAACTAATTCCATGCTCCCAAGTTTGTGGGAACAGTTTGAAGATGGCCCCTTCATCTTCAACATGACTGTGCACCAGTGCACAAAGCAAGGTCCATAAAGACCTGGAGGAGAGAGTTTGGTGTGGATGAACTTGACGCCTGCACAGAGTCCTGACCTCAACTCGATAGAACACCTTTGGGATGAACTGGAACAGAGACTGAGATGGCTCTTCTCGTCCACCATCAGTGTGATCTCACAAATGTGCCTCTGGAAGAGTGGTCAGAAATTCCCATAAACACACTCCTAAACCTTGTGGACTGGCTTCCCAGAAGAGTTGAAGCTGTTATAGCTGCAAAGGGTGTTCATATGTGAGTCAAACCAGCTGAGCAAATACTTTTGGCAATATAATGTATCTGTAGTCTTTATTAACAAGTCTTGATGGATCTACCCATATTCCATTCCTCTTCCATACTCTTAAATCACACCCAGCAGCCTCCTCACCATTACTGTCCCTGTGTCTCTCTCGTCTCATCCCTCTCCCAGATACATCGTGCTGGAGAACGGCCTCCGAGCGCTGCTCATCTCCGACTACAGCGGCCCCGCCACAGAACAGGAAGAGGAGGAAGAAGAGGAGGAGGACGACGAAGAGGAGGAGGAAGGTGAAGAGGACGATGAGGAAGAGGAGGAGGATGATGAGGAAGATGACGGAAGTGATGAAGAGGATGAAGAAGAGGGAAAGAAGAAAAAGGGAAATGCAGAGAAACAGGTACTGGAATTAAAGGCTTCATATTAGTATTTTCTGATCTATGTTACATTTTTCCTCCTCACAAACATACCTGGAGTTGGGTTTTGCTTCATTCACTAGGGATGTAACGATATCCAAACCTCTCGATGCGATGTTTTCATGATATGCATCTCATGATACGATATTTATTGCAATATTGGAGGCTAAAAAAAGTGTGAATATGATACAGTTTCTATCATGATCCAAACTATTCAATGTAAAAATGCTTAATAACAGTTAGTTTCATCATGTGCATTGGGTTGAAACAGCAAAGGATCATGGTCTATGTAGTTCTCTCTGTTTTTTAACTGTTGCTGCACCATAAAAATGAATTTAAGCAGAGAAACTTACTTCCATATATTGAGAGGGTCCATGAGAATATTGAGAGATTCTTAACTATTAAAAGGTGCTGTTAATTTGAAAACTACCACTTCATGTCATCACAAGGTGGAAGAGAGCATTTGGAGTTTTGGTGATGTAGACAGACTAATAATAAAGAATAACTCAAGCATCTGTGAATGAAACAAAACTCAACTCTAGGTTTGTTTTTGATGAGGTAACAACATTATAACATGGCTTAAAGTGGAACTCCGGCACATTTGAAGCTAAAGTCCGTTGCTAGAGGTGGTCGAATACTGTCAGAAGCCAAAAAACGACACAGATCAGTGTTGCCTTGGTGGAGATTTAGCTGTGGCAGTGAGCAAGTCAAGGTAACAAACTAGTGTAGTGATGGGGGCAAGTTCTTAACTTCCACGTAAAACGGCAATTTGCTTCACACAGAAGAGGCTCAACACCACTTTAACCCATCTTAGAACAGCCACGAGTCTAACAAACAAAACGCTCTGCCTGGTTCACTCATTAGTGTCTGGAAACTTTATAAAACAACTTTATAAGCAACCTTACACTTACCTTGTTGATTTCCCACTGCGCATGTGAAAGCCCAAAAGATTCGAGAGAGCCACCAGAAGCAACAAGTGAGGATCGACTACTGACGGTGAAGAAGAATAGAAACTGAAAATTGTTGAAAGAAAATGGTTCGGGAATGTATTTTTTTAGTGTTTTTCAAAAACTATAATTCACTCATAAATAAATGGCATTAGAAACGACAATGATGATCGAGTCTTTTGGGCTTTCGCATGTGCAGTGGGAAATCAGCAAAGGTAAAGGCTAAAGCTGCTTATAAAGTTGTTTTCTAACGTTTCCAGACACTAATGAGTGATCCAGGCAGAGCGTTTTGTTTGTTAGACTCATGGCTGTTGTAAGATGGGTTAAAGTGGTGTTAAGCTTCTTCAGTGTGAAGCAAATTGCCATTTTACGTGGAAGTTAGGAACTTGCCTCCATCACTACACTAGTTTGTTGCCTTGACAGACTCACTGCCACAGCAAGATCTCCACCGAGGCAACACTGATCTGTGCCGTTTTTTGGCT
This sequence comes from Odontamblyopus lacepedii, assembly GCA_034769755.1. Taxonomy (NCBI): domain Eukaryota; kingdom Metazoa; phylum Chordata; class Actinopteri; order Gobiiformes; family Gobiidae; genus Odontamblyopus; species Odontamblyopus lacepedii. The sequence goes on from CM068364.1 coordinate 28,502,224, forward strand.
TCAGACAGTATTCGACCACCTCTAGCAACGGACTTTAGCTTCAAATGTGACGGAGTTCCCCTTTAAGCTCACAAGAAACCATTTTGTGTAATGTAGGAGAAAGAGAATATTCCTAACGTGTATATCTGTATCAGTCTGCAGCAGCGCTCTGTGTCGGTGTGGGCAGCTTCTCCGATCCTTCTGACCTCCCTGGCCTCGCCCACTTTCTGGAACACAGTGAGTATTTCATAATATTTAATACATCTCCATTGAAAGCCCCTGCTACGATCTGTCTTGTTTTATTTCAACTCGGCAAAAGCACAATCCGTTATTAGACACGTGTTAACTGCATGTAGCAATTATAGAGAAGTATGACCATATAAATGTACCCTGTATCGATCAGTCCGTCGGGAGAGATGGTTACGTGGTGATTCAGGGCTTTTCACACATCTGCTTCTCTTCACTCGTTCTTCCCATCCATGGGTTTCAGAATGAAAAAAGTGAAACTGTTGTCATAGCAATTAACAACTGAAAACAAAATATTATATCTTTTGAATTAATTTTTTTATTGCTACTTATTTTTTTATTGCTGCTTATATATTTTTTAAGTTTATTAACATTTTAAAATATTTTATTTTTATTCTTTATTACTACTTATTTAGAAATTTATTGCCATTATTATATATATTTTTACTCTTTGTTATTGTAATATAATGTGATGTATGAGCTACTGTGTCCAAATAATTTCCTTTGTGGATCAGTAAAGTCTAAGAATGGGCATCAGTCCTCAAAATGGCACCTTTAAAATGGGAAGCTGAAACCCATGAATTATGTGAATTATTATAACATTAAAATTGTAATTTATGCTTAGGCTTTTGGGGGGGCTAAAAACAAATAAATCAGTGTTTCCGTTAGGTTTTGTTCAGGCAATGGCGGCATAAATGCTTTGTATTTTTAGAATTTTTGTCACGTATTTCACATTTAAGCGGTCGTTTTGAACAGCGTAGTTACTTTTTACGTTTATAATAATACAAGGAGCAACAAAGAGAGATTAGAGATTTTGTTATGCCAGCGTCTAGTCCCATGTTTTGTTTTTTTATTTAGACTTTGAGGCAGAATTTTACACATTGGGGTGCTGCTATAATCTCTTCTATTAATATTTTGACCAGTAAATTAAGTCATTTACCTTTCAAATGGAATTGCGATAAAAAAAAAATGATATAGCAAAAAAAGAAAATCGCATAGTCCTTGAAATATCACAAGCTATCACCATTTTTTTCCAACTCAATTTCACACACTCACTCGGAGAAGAATGAGAATTTGATGGTGACGAGATAACCCCGCATTACCTCTCAGCCATCATATTCTACCTGATCTGCATGTTTCATACTAAGTGTAACTGAACCTGCGAAGTGACTACAGACGCGCCACAGTCAATTTAACACTGTAGCTGTCAGAACGCCAACAATAGCCTCGTAGAAAGCGATGCGGAACAATACACCACAGTTATTCAACCACGCAAGACCAGTGGAACAATGAGAGGGCGCTTGTAAAGGGCGTTTTTGGCATAGACTTACTCAAACTGTGCGCTAGACTGGCAATTACAGCGCGAGCGTAGTAGGATGTGGTGCGGTTTGGTTGCTTTTGCCAGAGACAGTCCAGTGCGTGTTGTTCTGAGGGCAAAGTGTCAACAGCAGTGATTGTGGCGCAGCTCGGATACAATGTGGAGTTAAACTGGTCTGGGTCACCGTCAGATTTGCATCCACATTAGCCCGGCACGTTCCCACAAGCGTTATGTGTGTCATGGTGCGGTACCATGGCAACGCTGGCTGGATAAAAATGTTCAAAAGAAGCATGTTGGATTTTAGATGTTGCTACTGAGCAGATCACTCCAAACTGACTAAACTCTTTTGGGTTGGGGGATGGGGTATCTCCCCGTGAGTAAAATTTTATTAAGTTTATATCTTAATCTTCTTATAGCCTGTCTCAAATAACACCTCCATGAAGTTGGCCCCCATCAAACTCAAACCTACACAAAAACTGTGTCAATCGTTTGTACAATTCTGGTTCTTAAGATATTTGCAGTTTTATTTTCGGCCGATGACGCCATCCAGCCCCTCAAGATGTTAAACAGGCTCAAAACAGGCAGAAAATTCTAGAAAATATTTGTATTTCATTTGTGCTGTTTTGTGCTGTGACAGCTTTCATTTGTACGAGTATATTTCTAAGATTATTCATTATTATTTCTGCGGCATAATTATTTATTATTTCTGTGTTACTCTATAAAATATGAATCAAAAGCAAATCACTAAATACTGTTACAGACTTTTCCACAGCCTGAGATCGTTTCTCTTCACTAGTTTTGTGGAGTTTTGCTAAAGTCGCTGCCTATAATAATAAATAATAATAATAAATAAACTCGCACAAATGAAAATTGTCACAGCACAAAACAGCACAAACGAAAACATTTTTTATCATTTTCTGCCTGTTTTGAGCCTATTTCACATTTTGAGGGGCTGGACAACATCACTGGCCGAAAATAAAACTGTGAATATCTTAAGAACAAAACTTTTTGCAGCACAAAACGGCACAAACGAAGCACAAACGAAGCACAAACGAAGCACAAATGAAGCACAACGATTGACTCCATTTTGGATGTTTTAGAGCATTTTGAAGCTTCCTGGGGGCTGACCCCAATTTGACCTATAAAAGAATCGTTAATTTCACCAAAACTAAAGCAGCACAAACAAAACATTTTACAGCACAAACGAAGCACAAACAACTGACATAGTTTTTTTGTAGGTTTGCGTTTGATGGGGGCCAACTTGACACAGGTTCAAATAACATTCAACATTTTTAAATGGAACTTTTCTGGCAGGGGTCTGCCACTTGCATGGAGAGCATCTTGCCTGAAATGTTCCATGTTTATCTGTAAAGAGACAAGCAGGTGACACCACCCATAGACTTATTCTGTATATTTACCTGTTGTTACATCACGATCACTTGGCGCTCCTATTCAGCTTATTCCGGAAGTTTGCCGTGGCCGCCATCATCGTCATTCGGGTTGTATTATTTTGCACGGGGCTGCCGATCCTAACAGTAAATAAGTTCAATATGACTGTAAAACCGTTTTAAAGCCTCCAGAGAAGCAGTGCAGAGTGACTTGTTGGTGTACATGAAAATGCATCATTTTACGCAGAAGTACGTAAGCGTGAATAGAGCCTATTGCTACATGACACGTATAACGAAACAGGTATGGGTTTTAACTACACTTTGAGGGCACGTAAACATGACTGATGGGTTGGTACGCGATAGCACTACCAGCCGTAACTCTCTTGCTTATCCACGAAATAACATTTTTGGAGGCTGATGCTAAACGCTATAAAAAATAAAAACAAAGGACTGCTCCAGTATTCTAAAAACTCCCCAGACCTGCTAGATAACGAGTGATTGATTGCATTAGCACTGAACTCCGCATCTCCTTTTTAATGTCAGTGACGCCACCCGCCTCCCAGAGAGACGATTCACAGTGAGAATTCATTCAAGATTTTTTATGAAACAGTAAAAACTCCCATATTTGAATAGATTCTAGATCAGGCGTCTCCACAATTTTTCCTCTGGTGAGCTACCTTTACAAAATGAAAATGCCAGAGCTAATCGTTTTAATGGTTGCAAGAAATTGAGAAAGTAAAAGAGCTATGGCGAGCTTTAGACAGGGTACTCTATGCTATAAAACATAAAACATAAACCATTATCCATTTGTTAGTGTACAACTTGGGTATCAAAATTACACATTTACAATGGCAATTAATCAAATTTAAATTATTAAGTGCAATCTATATAATTCAGAAAGCCTTTGGCGAGGTTGGAGACCCCTGCTCTATATAGACAAATTAAATGCTGTACTGTGCAACATTCCACGCAACCCAGAAACATCCCGATGGAGACAACAGACACCCGCCAGAAAAGTTACACAGTGCACCTTTTTTCTCAACACTTCCCAGAAATAATTTATAACAAATTAACTTTTTTTCAGATACCCACAATTATGAAACCCGTCCAAGCAAAAATACAAGTGGTGTGTTTCCTGTGTGCAGAACCAGTCAAATGTTCTTGTTCCTTTTCACACAATGATTCGTTATTGTTATTGATATTCCATCCATCCATCTTCTCCCGCTTAATCCAGCTGGGTCGCGGGGGCAGCTTGCTGCCCAATACTCATAGCACCTGACCCCCCCCTATGAACCCCTCTGCAGGTGGTGAGCCCACAGGAGGGTGGACAACATGGTCCTTGATGTTAGTTCATAGGGTGTTTGTTTTAATTGTTGTTGATTTTTTTTTGTTACTTTTATTACACATTGAGTTTTTATGTCTTGTTATTGTGTGTGTGAGTGTGTGTGTTTTATGTATTATACAAAAATAAGGGCTGTCAACGTTAACACATGCGATTCATCACAAAAAAAAATCACTAATGTTTTTTTTTACGCAGATTAATCACACAATTTATTTTAAACGCACATGCTCCTCTATGGAAAGCACGATGGTGACCTGAAAGGCGGCTCAGGTTATTAGGTCAGTGATCAGGTCTGTCCATACGGGACTTTAGATAAACTAAGGTAGTTATTGCAGCGATGAACTCTCTTTCCACAGAAGCACAACAAGTTTAAAACACCATGTTAAAGCAAAACACGTGTTTAATTCAGCGGCAGCAACAACTTTACTTTTACCAACAACAAGCCGAGCACGTCAAACAATGTTGGCGGAGCGACAACACTACCAGCGATAGAAAAATGTCAATAATATAACTTTTTGATAATGAATTGCATTTTTGTCAAAATATTTTGGTCTTTTTTTGAAGAATAATTAACCACAATTAATCGTGATTAATCAAAATTCTAAAGTGTGATTAATCTGATTTAAAACATTAATTTTTTGACAGCACTAACAAAGGAGGAGACCCCAGGAAGGATGGCCATTGATATTTCAGTAGCTAATGGGGATCTTAATAAACTAAACTAAACTTCAGTCTTTTACATATGCAACCAACTAAGTTTTCTTTAATATTTTCTTATTTTGCAGCCTTATTCTCATTTTCACTACTACTTTGCAGAATGATTTTAACATTCCGCAGGCCCCCTCCTGTCTCCAGCACATAGATTACATTACTGAAGTCTACATTTTAAGCCAGTTCATGAAGCCAATGCTCAAATTGACTGTGTAACCAGCTCAAACATGTCCCGCCGCGTGAAACTCACAGGGAAGCTAACATTGACTATTCCGTCCATCAGTATGCATGAAAAACCCACATTAGCTTGGCGACGCGCTTAAGCCTGCGCAGCTCCTAAAGTGGCCTTGGAGTGCATATTACTTGCTTAGGCTATTTTACGAGATTTCCTACGTGCTCTCGGAATACAGCTCATAAAAATCCAATCTCACTTCTGAATTGCGTTTTGTTCTATTGCTGTAGCTGTCAGTGGAGAGATTGTAATATCCATCTCTTGTAATGATGCGACTGCTCAACACTATTGTTTGATGGCCAGTCGGCGGTGGGGCCTCAGTCATTTCCACAAATTGTCCCGTACCTGTCTCTCCATCCTGCTTTATCGCCATAATAGTAGATTTGTTTACGGCTATATTTCAAAAAGCTAGAAGATCTAATACCTTTTCTGTCAATTCTGCATAACAATAAAATACGATTGTGTTTTCTTGTTCTTTTTTTTTACTAACGCACGGCTGCAGCTGTAGCATTCGTTTGAGATGTTAAAGGAACTGTGCGCGATTTTGAACCATGAAGTGGTACGTGTTGCTTCAGAATGAACTGCTAGCCACTTTCTGTCGCTACCATGTGGTTCTTTTCTAACTCGTGGGGTCAGATTTCCAGTTGTGTTTTGTGGCTCGATGAAAGAAACGTACAGAGAGAAATGATAGTGGACATAATGGTGCAAGCCAAAAAAGGAACCAAAGCAAAAAAAGAAAAAACTACAGTACTGCAGCTGCAACAACATATGACTAAAAACAGAATCTAATAAAAACAATCAAACAACATATGAGGAAAAACAGAATCTAATTAAAAACTATCTAATAAAATGTCATCATCTCAAACTGTGTCAAAAGCCAAAGTGAACAAGTGTGTTTTAAGGAGAGGTTTAAAAACAGGTACAGAAGAGGCTTGTCTAATGTGCAGAGGCAGCTCATTCCACCGTTTTGGAACAGCCACTGCAAAGGCTCTGTCCCCTCTGAGCTTTGGGCTGCTCTTTGGCACAATCAGGAGGAGCTGCTCTTTGGCACACTCAGGAGGAGCTGCTCTTTGGCACACTCGGGAGGAGCTGCTCTTTGGCACACTCGGGAGGAGCTGCTCTTTGGCACACTCGGGAGGAGCTGCTCTTTGGCACACTCGGGAGGAGCTGCTCTTTGGCACACTCGGGAGGAGCTGCTCTTTGGCACACTCGGGAGGAGCTGCTCTTTGGCACACTCGGGAGGAGCTGCTCTTTGGCACACTCAGGAGGAGCTGCTCTTTGGCACACTCAGGAGGAGCTGCTCTTTGGCACACTGGGAGGAGCTGCTCTTTGGCACACTCGGGAGGAGCTGCTCTTTGGCACACTCGGGAGGAGCTGCTCTTTGGCACACTCGGGAGGAGCTGCTCTTTGGCACACTCGGGAGGAGCTGCTCTTTGGCACACTCGGGAGGAGCTGCTCTTTGGCACACTCGGGAGGAGCTGCTCTTTGGCACACTCGGGAGGAGCTGCTCTTTGGCACACTCAGGAGGAGCTGCTCTTTGGCACACTCTAGAGGAGCTGCTCTTTGGCACACTCGGGAGGAGCTGCTCTTTGGCACACTCGGGAGGAGCTGCTCTTTGGCACACTCGGGAGGAGCTGCTCTTTGGCACACTCGGGAGGAGCTGCTCTTTGGCACACTCGGGAGGAGCTGCTCTTTGGCACACTCGGGAGGAGCTGCTCTTTGGCACACTCGGGAGGAGCTGCTCTTTGGCACACTTGGGAGGAGCTGCTCTTTGGCACACTCGGGAGGAGCTGCTCTTTGGCACACTCGGGAGGAGCTGCTCTTTGGCACACTCGGGAGGAGCTGCTCTTTGGCACACTCGGGAGGAGCTGCTCTTTGGCACACTCGGGAGGAGCTGCTCTTTGGCACACTCAGGAGGAGCTGCTCTTTGGCACACTCAGGAGGAGCTGCTCTTTGGCACACTCGGGAGGAGCTGCTCTTTGGCACACTCAGGAGGAGCTGCTCTTTGGCACACTCAGGAGGAGCTGCTCTTTGGCACACTCAGGAGGAGCTGCTCTTTGGCACACTCAGGAGGAGCTGCTCTTTGGCACACTCGGGAGGAGCTGCTCTTTGGCACACTCGGGAGGAGCTGCTCTTTGGCACACTCGGGAGGAGCTGCTCTTTGGCACACTCGGGAGGAGCTGCTCTTTGGCACACTCGGGAGGAGCTGCTCTTTGGCACACTCGGGAGGAGCTGCTCTTTGGCACACTCGGGAGGAGCTGCTCTTTGGCACACTCGGGAGGAGCTGCTCTTTGGCACACTCGGGAGGAGCTGCTCTTTGGCACACTCGGGAGGAGCTGCTCTTTGGCACACTCGGGAGGAGCTGCTCTTTGGCACACTCGGGAGGAGCTGCTCTTTGGCACACTCGGGAGGAGCTGCTCTTTGGCACACTCGGGAGGAGCTGATTCTCATTTCTCACTATCCCATGTGTAATATATAAATAATACATGGTAAATAGTGCAAAAGGCATATAGCAGCTATATTTGATGTTAGTTTAATGTGGATAGGCCAAGTAACTGCAGAAATCAAACCATAAACCAGGTCAAGATGGGTGCTACAGCCTAAAGTGAGTCTAGAGTCTAAATCTGGAGATTTCCCTTCAAACTGTGCCCCGCCTTATGTTGTACACATACAGTGTACAGTTATATAAATATCTTATTTTCTTTTACGGAGCTAAATGATTTCCTGATTGTGGGAAAGATGGACTGGCATGGGTAGGCATTTACCACTCGCAGGTTCCTCGTGTTCGGACTGAGCTGGGAAAACAGGCCTTTAGCTTCTCTGCTGGTTCAGCTGGGAAAACCCTTCAAACTGAACTGAATATTTCTGAAGTTGTCTCATTTAAAGCTCTTCATTCTTTGTTACGTAAAAAAGCACAACGGGTCAATTCATCAGTGTCTCTGTTTTTAAGAAGTCACTGCAAAAAGTGCTCTTTGTAACAGATTTTATTGCATTGTTTACAACTACTGCACTTTATCTTTTTAGACTGTTACAGCTACTGCACTTTCGAAATATGTTCTACATTCATTGCGCTTTCCTGTTTATCTTAAGTGATTGTTGTTTTCTGCTCTTGACATGTGCTGCTGACCACTTGGCCTGGTCATCCTTGTAAATGAGACCTGGATCTCAATGGTCTTTACCTGGTTAAATAAAAGTTAAATAAACTAAATAAAAGTAGTGTTATGTTTTAGTTTTCCTCCAGTGATGCTGCCAGAGGGAGCCACTGTGTGTGAATGTTCACGTATGTCCAGATATACATTTTAACATTATTTTGTCTAGATATACATTCTAACATTATTTTTTCTTTCCTTCAGCTCCACAACAAACAGCATATTTTTTCCACTGTTCTGACTTGACATTCACCCTCTTGCCTGTGTCTCAGTGGTCTTCATGGGGAGCGAGAAGTACCCGTCTGAAAACGGCTTTGATGCCTTCCTCAAGAAGCACGGAGGAAGTGACAACGCCTCCACCGACTGCGAGCGCACCGTCTTCCAGTTTGACGTCCAGAGGAGGAGCTTCAAAGAGGCCCTGGACAGGTGAGCGGTCAGGGGATGTCCGCTGCACACGCTGGGATGGGGCTTTCAAAGGGGAAGGAGAGAGTGAAGATGCGGTAAGGAGAGTAGTATCTGAAGGTTAAGTACAAAGTGGAGGAGCTATGTTCACAGGGCTGGCAGAAATACTTCTTTCTGGGTTTTGAATGACATCACAACATTCTATTGGCCAATAGTATTTATTATATTAATTATTCTATATTATTAATCATATTCATAGACCAGAACCTTGCGTTCGTCTTCACAGTTTATTTTGGAAGTCCCTGTGGCCGCATATAAACACTGGGGTGGCCGTGCCTTTACTGTGGCTGGTCCAAAGTTGTGGAACGAACTACCTCCTGTGTTACATACTATTAATGATTTTGCACTTTTTAAATCAAAACTCAAGACCCATTTATTCCACTTGGCTTTTAACACATGAGGTTGTTAAAACTTTTTTTTTTTATCATTTATGTCTTGTGTTTTATGCCTTTATTCATATTTTATTTATTGTTTTTACTGATTTTGTTTGGGTTCTTTTAACTCCTGTAAAGCACTTTGATCATTACTAAAATGCTGTAAAGCGCTATAGAAATAAAGTTTGATTTGATTCGATTCTAGTTACTAATAGAAAACATGAGACTTTAGACTTTAGACTTTAGATCAGTGGTTCTTAACCTTGTTCTGAACCCCACTAGTTTCACATGCACATTCACCGAACCTTTCTCAATTGGAAAAATAAAATATGTTTTTTTAAATTCTAAACATAGGTATATATATTTTATTGGTGCACACATGTGAATCCATATTGTACATATTCATCTGACCACTTTCTTTTTTTGCTCGACATAGTATGAAGGGAAAATATAAAGAAAGAAATGACACGACACCATCACGACAGTCACAAGACTATTGCGCGCACAAAATTTCCTGCAGGCAATAACGGCCAAACGGGGTGTGACATCACCAATCATATAAGTTGAATGTGAGTCTTGACCCCTGCCGAACCCCTGAGACCGACTCACCGAACCCCTGGGGTCCATTTTCACGCACACAGAGCTCCTTTGACACACAGTGACAACACAATAGACAGACACATTGCAATAGGCATTACACTGCAGTCATCAGGGTCGACTGTTCAAAAACGTAATGGCCGAGGGGATCAGGCTTCTGCCAAATTGGGCCCTCCCGCACCTGAGCACCCTGTACCTCTGTCCTGAGGGCCGAGGGGTGAAGTGATTCTGTAGTGGGCGAGTGGGGTCCTGTTCTATGGAGAGCGCGATGCGTCCGATAGTCTGGAGTGAATGAATAATGCTCTGTAAAGCATCTTTGAGTGTCCTGAAAAGCGCTATATAAAACTGATGCTTTATTATTATTATTATTATAGTCCTGTTATTAAGATCTGCCAGGTTGGGTCCTATGATTTTAGCAGCTGTGTGTGTACCTTTGTGAGTTTAGAGCGGTTTTTAACAGTGAGCAAATTGATAAAGCAGGTGGAACAATACAACATGATGGACTGGATGATGGATTTGTACAACAATAATAGCAAATGCAGAGATACATAGAGTCCTTTGAGTTTTCTGATTATTGACAGTCGTTGATGGCTTCTTTTGTAAATGAAGCCGTCAACGACTGTCAATAATCAGAAAAAATTGAATATGATCAACATTTGTGAATTCACCTTTTGGATATTGATATTGATTATATGTTTTTCTTTTGAAAAAATGAAATTAAAATGACTTTCAAAATATACTTTGTAAACATAAAAATAGTTTCAGTTCTGACCTGCCCCAAACCAAATGCTTTTACAGACAAATAGCAGAGCAATGCAGTTCACAAGGAGGCTATAGCTTTACACAATCATTGTTAAAACATATTTAACATCTCAGAACCCAGATAATACATTTTATACTTATTTCTAACAAACAGGGGTCCATCAGTATTCAAGACTGTAGTATGGTTTAGACAGACTGCTGCATTCACTCTCCTGATGTGGACTGATTTATGTGGTTCTAGCCCAGGTTTGGTTCCAGTCTTAGTCCATTTTAGTCTAATATTTGTGGTGTGTGTGAAAGTTTGAAGAGAGTCTTTATTGTCCTCATTTGAGGGTAATGCGCCTGCAGATTTTGAGCCACAATGCAGGTGAGGAGTACCCAGCTGGAGGATTAGCCTGTTGTTGATAACTCTAAGCCATTCTCATTGGTCAAAAGCGGAGATTTAACACGCAATTAAGCATCTCCTCTTTCAAATACAGCTGCTCACTCGGGCAGTACCGGGACGCCTAAAGAAGAGAGTGAGAGGGAAAAGGGCCGGGGTCGGGATATATGAGAAACAGTGTGATTGGTCTAACAGGTATCCACACTTCAAACTCCACCCCGACGATCACAGCAGTCCAGAGTGAAGCATAATAGTACCTCAGACTGCAGTGGTCACAGGATGCAGCACACTCAGTTTTTGATGGTTTTGCCCACAAAGCTGTCAAAAAGGACTACGAACAGTAGACAATGCAATTAAAATGCCAGTCCCTGAGACAAACAACATTACAGACAATGTTTGTAACAAGTAAGGCTAACAAAGAGGGTTAAAATGAACATAAGGCATAAAACAATACAATTTATAATATTTACAGTGTCGGTGATACATTTCATCAGCTAGTTAAAAATAATTCAAACTTGTTTCCCGATACCTTCACTGTATCTCCTTATCATGTCTAGTCTAACTTTAATGCTGACACATCTGCACTCTTACAAATTGTTGTTTAATTTCCAGGCAAATTTTTTTTAAGTATTTGCATAATTTTAGCTCAGTTGGAAGTTTGTTCCATTCTGAGATTGTTTTAAATGAAAATGCAGATTGTCCTAATTAGGGATGGGCATGATTAGTCGACTAATCGATAATTGATCTTTAAGAATTTCGTCAATCACGTTCATTTTAATCGACGAACCGAATGTAGGTTGCTGTGCGTAGCATAGCATAATTCCTAACGTGTATAGGAATTGCACAGCACAAACACTGGAGTTGTGGCCCCACAGTCCCACGTCTCGGCTCTGGCTCCTTGGAGATCACTATATCCCCCAGAGTGTGTTTCCCTGCACATCAGTGTCCCGGTTATGATCTTTTTTTCTTTTTCTTTTTTTTTGAGTATCCTGGTTTCGCATGTTTACGCAGTATCTCCAACGTGACATACACACATAACAGACTCACAGCCTCATCACATCCTCTGTCACAGAAAGAACACTCATATTCCACTGAGTTGTGTTCTTTAGTCCAACAGAAGCTGAACCACATCAGCACAAGGAAAGAGCGGCTTTTTTTCATTTACTGTTTATGCAAATGGGCCATGTGGTTTTAAGTTTAGTTTCCCTAATACGTAAACAAATGTGCCAAAGCTGCATTAAACACATTCTAATCTCACACAGACTGATGTGGCTCTATAGTGGTTATGGTTTATATGTTGTAAAGTTGAGTTTATTTTTTATAATTTGAATAAAAAATGTTAATGATTAATCGAAAATTGATCATTAATTTTCCCGACGATCGATTAAGAAAATTTCATCGAATGCCCATCCCTACTCCTAATGATGTTTTCCGTTCTGGTATTACTCATTGGCCATTGACTGTTGACCTGGTTTAGGTCTGGAATTAGAGCCAAACGTGTATAGGAATTGCTTGTAATTCTTGTAAATACAATTAACAGCACATAACAAATACATGATTCCATTTGACATTTGGCTTTTTTTTTCTTTTCAAATTGTTTGGTGCAGAAAAAGACAGTGTTTTTCTGATACTGTAATGTCCCTAGTAAACAACAGAGACGGTCTTGTCTTCTGAAGAGGTGTATTCACTTGGAAACTGCTTAATCCTCTTCCTGACAACCAGCCTAAAGTCAGTTGTCCTCTCCTCTCTAGTTTCTCCACAGCGGGTGCTCAGAATCTTGTTTTTCACACAGCACAGTGTCATTACAGGAGACATGCTTAGGTATTCTGCCTTTCACAAGATGCAACTATTCAATAATGCAGCAACGCTCAAACTTTCCACACAAAGCACCGCCGAGGATAATATTTGGCTTTCCGAGTACAACCAGATCTGAATCAGGACTATTTCAGGTTTAAATTAGGGGTAAAACAGGTGTAAAATGAGAACAAATCATGGATGAAAGTGCTGTACCTGATTTTTAGAGGTTTTTTACACTTCCAGAGACAAGAGCAGAGTTTTTCTAACAGTGGACTTCCTCATTATCAGACAATAAACACTTTTAATTAAATGCTGACCGTACTTAGTGGACTTACTTAGACCTCAGGCTTCTTAAACAACGTATCTGTACTGGGGCAAGACACAATTTCCACATATTGAAAAACATGGGGTAAAAGGGGTTTATTCGATATGGTAAAATAAACATGATCACATTATTATTAAGGCAACATAAAACCAAACAACATTCACGCTTAGACGCACAACATATATCGAAACTGGAATCCGGGTCTAAACCAGGACCTAACCAAGTCTATAGCAGGACTAAACTAGAATCAAACCGGGATCTGACCAGGGAAAATTTGAAGTTTTTTTGAGTAATACTAGTATAACCGTCCCCTATCCTAGTTTCGTTCCTGTCTTTGTTCACTTTTAGACCACGTTGTTGACTTTCAGACTTGCCTCCCTGTACAGTGCCACTATATACACACATATATATATATACTTTATAGTGACTTAGGGTCCGACTGTGTACTTATACTGTAAACTCTCCTCTCCTCAGGTGGGCCCAGTTCTTCATCTGTCCCCTAATGATCCGGGATGCCATTGACCGCGAGGTGGAGGCCGTGGACAGTGGTGAGTGAGTCAATGGGAGCTGTCCAAATGCCAAATGTCAGTCCTTCAGCCTCCTATCCACAGTGGAGACCCTCTTAGAAGTCCGTAAACAAAACCAATCTAAATTCTGAAATGGAGGCGGCTGGAGGCAAAAGTGAAGTGGGACATGATGTGATTTTTAATGGAAAAACTTCAAAATCACAACTCATGAAACATAATTTTCCAGCTTTTGGCAAATGAAAACCACTCAGCTACATGTGAATGATTCCAAACCATCTATACACAATTGCATTTTACATTCACTTAGCATTTTTGATGAAAGTTCTTTTTTGTTTTTACTGGACTAGTGTTGTCAAAACTATCGAAAATCAGATACAAAACCAAATAAATGCTCATATCATCGATCTTACCTTTCTTGAAGAGTTTTATAGAGAAACTTACGTAGAAGATTAATCAACACCAGTATAGCACCGCATAGTAACTTAAAGGGATAGTTCGGGTTTTTTGACATGGATCCGTATGGCATCCCCGTCAGCAGTGTCGTGCATCAACACTGACTTACCTCCCGACAGCGTCCAGTGAGCCAAGTTCTTCCCCGGTTTCGGTGCTGATGAAAGTGTCTGGCAAGAGTGCATTTACGTCACAAAACGTGAACGGGGGAAAAGTCAGACCTCATAATCGCTTGGTACTATTTCCACTCCGCTCATATCACTGCGCACTGCCGCCAGGTGAAGCCGCACAAATCCAGCACTTTTCAGTAGTTCGGCAGCGTTTATGTGCTCAGACGGTTGACTGTCGCGACGTGAAAGAGCTAACGTGAGAGCTACAGCGATAAGTATAGAAGCTCATATAAGAATATCAAAAATGGTTCAGACTTGTGATTCTCCAGGCTGGAACAGCAATAATCCAGCTTCAGTTTGTCCCACTCTGTCCCTCCTCTCTCTCTCTCTGCTGTTCTGACTCCATCTGGTGAATTTGGGCATCAGTATATTCAGGTTCATAAAGATCTCCCCTTGGCTCTGTGCTAAAGGAAATGTCTTCATCGCCTGTGTCATAGTCACACATGTTGGCGTGAACTTTCCGAGCAGTAAACACAGTGAAACAGGCGCTGCTTCACCTGGAAGCAACGCACAGTGATATGAGTGGAGAGAAAACAGTACCAAGCAATTATGAGGTCTGACTTTTTTTCCATTCACGTTTTGTGACGCAAATATATCACTCTTTTGGACACATATTGTTTTGAGAAGAAAAAAAGCTTTGTTTTCATGACTCCAGCCAACTTGCTGGACTACTTTTGTCAGTGCAGAAACCGGGCAAGAACTCGGCTCACCGGACGCTGTCGGGAGGTAAGTCAGTGTTGATGCACAACACTGCTGACGGAGACCTACAGATTCATGTCAAAAAACCCAAATTATCCCTTTAAAGAAAGCACTGTTGTTTTGTGCTGAAAATTACATTATATTGTGTATTTTTTTTTACCATTGTGCTATCAAACTCAGTATCAAGAATCATGCCTTTTCCTTTTGAAATCCAGTGTGAATTTTTTGTATTGTGACAAGTACTTACAGAAATGTTGTCCACATGAAACCTTATGTTTATGCTTAAACAATTTTGAGGCTAGAAAATTAAAAAAAAAATCATCTTTTCTAATATTAAATCAAAGTACTTGATATTTCTACTCTGCAAATTTCAAAATAGTTTCTTATTTTTTGTCTTAAAGACGTAAACACATTAGCGTTAACATCTGATGGGTTCATACATTTGTGCTGTGTCCCTGCACCTGACTATTAACCGGAATGCCTCTCTTTCTTCCTCCTCCTCTTCTGCCAGAGTACCAGCTGGCCAAACCCTCCGACTCGCACAGAAAGGAGATGCTGTTCGGGAGCCTGGCCAAAGTGGACCACCCCATGGGCCAGTTCTGCTGGGGTGAGTGGGTATCAGCAATGTGGACAGATACGTGGGGTTTGATAGATAGCCAGACTTTATTACTCTTTTTTTTTATTATTCTTTATGCTATCTATATAAAAGCAGAGGTGGAAGTGGCCAAAAATTATATTGAAGTAAAAGTACCATTACTTAAAATTAGTATTAGCCAAGTGGAAGTTTGAGTAAGCAGTGGCCCAAGACATTATGAGTAAAAGAATTAGTTTGAAGCTTCAAGATTCAAGGTTCATTTTGGTCATCTAGTATTCTCAAATAATAGATCTTTTTAAGTATTTAATGGCATTCTGATTTATTATTTGCAAAAACAAAGGGGAAAAAAATGTCTATTTCATTTTCTGAATTTTTGACCATGGCAACAAGAGAACAGATTCAATAGAGATCGGCAATTCCAGAGCTGAAATCATTCAAATGCTCTTCCTGTATTACCACATGACATCACAAGGTGGAAGAGAGTGTTTTCTGTTTGAGAGAAGAACTCAGTATAAATATGCAGGGTTTGTTTGTTGAACATGTGTGAATGAAACAAAACCCAACTCCAGGTAGGGTTGGGTGGTAATAATACAGTATCCCGCGGTATCAAAAAGTAGCAGCGGTATCAGTTTCTTTACCGTCATTAAAAAAATCAGCATAAGGACCTAAAACCACAGTGTGGACTTTCTCCCCGCCGCTCTCTCTCCTCTTCAAATGTCGTTACGCTACGATATCCATCCACACACAGCGAGGAAGAAGGAAAAAACCTGACTGATGCTTTGTGTGTGATGTGGAGCCGAAAAGTTTGTGATGGAGACGTTTTATTGAACGCCGAGAGTCGAGAGGGGACGAGGCGCTGAAGAGAAGAAAGTTAGAAAGTTCAGAGTTTCACAGAGGAGACGGGAAAGCCCAAATTATGGTTCTGCATCAAGACGTGTTTGCGTTGACCACTGTGCACCTCTGAAACTTTCTAAATACGCGTCAAAAGGACACACACCAAGGGGAAGCGATGAAGACAATAAGGGCTGTGATTGGTCCTCTCCACCATTCTACATTTCCGGTGCTCCGCTCATTATAGACTTTGAGTAATAATGTGTTTAATGCAGCTTTGCGCACATTTGTTTGCGTTTTAAAGAAATTAAACTTAAAACCACGTGGCTCATTTGCATACAGTATAAGCGCTGATAAAAACAGCTCGTGCGCTGATGCTGATGGATCGAAGGCGCTGCAAAGTTTGGTTTGATCAGAACTTGTGCCTCATCTTCAAATATAATGCTGCTATTCTGATTCTGAATGCTACAACATAATTTTTAATTAGTCATGGAAATACCATATACCTCGGTAAAATGCTGAGAAGGTTTAACGGTATCAAAATTTGGATATCGCACAACCCTACCAGGTCAACATTATAACAGATCAGAAAATAGCCTAATATGAGCCCTTTAAAGTTCCACTATGTAACTTTTTGGTTGAGGTTTTTGAAAAGGTTTTTGGTTGTTTCTATGGATATGTCATTGCTCTGCCTGGAATATTCCACAGTATGACTTTAATCAGCTCCAGCTTACATTTATTCAATTACAGGTGGTTTTATAGCTCCAAAAAGGGGTTACCTCTCCACAGATCTGACCTGTATCTTGATCTGGTTTGGTCTCAATGAAGACAGAAAGGTTTCATACCACACTTGTACTGTGAAACATCCCGAACAAAGCTGTAACATCTCCACGAAGAAAAGAATTTGAAAAGTTACACTTTTATTTATGATTAATTATTCCCGATGTTTCCCCAGGTAACGCTCAGACTCTGAAACACGAGCCAAAGAAGCAGAAGATAAATGTGTACACGCGCCTCCGAGAATTCTGGGAGCAGCACTACTCAGCTCACTACATGACCCTGGCCGTGCAGTCCAAAGGTCAGACGTGTGCAGGGCTAATCACACGTCAGAACGCATTTACACACTGGCCAATCACTGTAATCAGCACCAAAGGATTCTAATGGGAAACGTCTTTATGCATAATCACTTCTAAATGATAATTAGTTACAGTTATAATAAGGGCGTCTACTAATACTTGGTGGATGTGGTTAGTTGTGTGTTTAGTTTTTTGTGTATATATGGCAAATACACAACAAAGATTCAGATATTTTTGAAACAGATGCTTGTAGATTCTTGTAGCTTCTTTTTTCCCAGTCAGAAGGTTATGGCTTATGTTCCCTCTGTCTCTGGGTTTCCCTCGAGTGCTTTAGTATCTCCCTATCAACCTAAAACAAAATAGAATATACAGTACATAGGCCAGTACCAGTCAAAAGTTTGGAGAGACTTTTTCATTTAAAGGAAAAAAGGCATCAAAACTGTGAACTGAGAAATGGTTTTATTAAACAAAAACGTGTGAAAAAGCCAGAGACTGTATATATATATATATATATACACACACACATACACACATACATGCATATATAAACATACACATATCATATATACACATATACATGCATATACATACATCCACACATATACATACCTATATATACTAAACCTTAATCTCTTCACACAGTATTTTGAAATAATCACTTTTTTAACTGCACTTTTGAACACATGTGTATTTGGACAGTTTTGTTCTATTTTCATGTTGTTCCATAATTTGACGCCACAAACAGAGATGCAAAAACTCTTACTTGTTGTTCGAACACGAGGCACTTTATAAAGCCTCTTAAATTATAGTCGCTTGCTTGGGTATCGGTTCAAAAGATATCACTTCAGCCGATATCCTAGTTAGCCCCAAGTCTTTAGTGAACGCATTTATTAGCTCCCTTCTCCCCCTCCTTCTCCTCCACCTTTCAACTTTCATCCCATTTCTCATACCGACGTTCTACGAAGTTAGCACTTAATTTTAAGATACTCATTTTAATCTAAAAAGTTTAAATGAATGTGTTGGCGACAGATTTCAGCTCGGCCACGCCGTGTTACTCTGGGGTTTGGAGATTTGGGATGGGAACGAGGAGCGCTTTTTCGGCCTGTCAGAAAACGTAGCGACCGGCCAATTTGGCGAAAGACATTTTGGTCGGTCGTTGAAGGACCCACTCAGGAGCTAATTTGTCCCCTCTCTCTGTGCTCTTTAGAGAAACTGGACACGCTGGAGGAGTGGGTGAGAGAGATCTTCAGCAAGGTGCCCAACAAGTGAGTGTCCGAAAGGGAGAGCGCCGCCAGCGAGGACAGGCTGAGCGGCGTGGAGTGGTGGGGGGGTTTATATTAGCTCCGGAAATGATTTTCTAAAATGTAAATGTCAAGTCTGTCTCCCATCTCCTCTGCTCACCGTCTGCTTCTGTTCAGAATAGGGCCGCACATTATGAGGGAGAAGGGTATATCTGATAACTTTAATATTCTTCTAATGATATTTAGGCTGTCACTGTGATACTGCTTTAGCCTATGGAGCTTATATTTGCTCTAGAGGGGAGCTTTTTTTATTTTTTTGTTTCGTATACACTACCGTTCAAAAGCTTGGAGTTTTAGAAATTTCCTTATTTTTGAAAGAAAAGGACTGTTTTTTTCAATGAAGATAACTTTAAACTAATCAGAAATACACTCTATACATTGCTAATGTGGTAAATGACTATTCTAGCTGCAAATGTCTGGTTTTTGGTGCAATATCTACATAGGTGTATAGAGGGCCATTTCCAGCAACTATCACTCCAGTGTTCTAATGGTACAATGTGTTTGCTCATTGTGTCAGAAGACTAATGGATGATTAGAAAACTCTTGTGCAGTCATGTTAACACAGATGAAAACAGTTTAGCTGGTTAGAGAAGCTATAAAACTGACCTTCCTTTGAGCAGGTTGAGTATCTGGAGCATCACATTTTTGGGGTCGATTAAACGCTCAAAATGGCCAGAAAAAGAGAACTTTCATGTGAAACTCGACAGTCTATTCTTGTTCTTAGAAATTAAGTCTATTCCATGCAAGAAATTGCCAAAAAACTGAAGATTTCCTACAATGGTGTGTACTACTCCCTTCAGAGAAGAGCACAAACAGGCTCTAACCAGAGTAGAAAGAGAAGTGGGAGGCCCCGCTGCACAACTGTATGTAAGATATGTACATTAGAGTCTCTAGTTTGAGGAATAGACGCCTCACAGATCCTCAACTGGCAGCTTCATTAAATAGTACCCGCAGAACGCCAGTGTCAACATCTACAGTGAAGAGGTGGCAAAGGAAAAGTTATATCTGAGACACTGGCCAGAGGAAGATTGGAAAGAAGTGTTATGGACAGACCCCACTGAGCTGTTGTGGGAGCAGTTTGACCGTCTGGTACGCAAGAAGTGCCCATCCAGCCAATCCAACTTGGCTTCTAGAAGCGTGGGGTGAAATTTCTCCAGATCCTTCAACAATTTAACAGCTAGAGGCCAAAGGTCTGCAAGGCTGTAACTGCTGCAATTTTCTTTTGGATTCTTTGACGAAAGCAAAGTTTGAAGGAAGAAATTATTATTTAAAATACAAATCATTATTTCTAACCTTGTCAATGTCTTGACTATAGTTTATTCATTTTATCACTCGTGGTGGTACATAAAAGTGTGACTTTTCATGGAGAACACAAAATTGTCTGGGTGACCCCAAACTTTTGAACGGTAGTGTAAGTCAACATTTTGAGGTGTAAAGAGAGGGAATTGACATCTATGACGCTAAAGAGTTATTAAATCTTCTAACCTGTTGTACTTTCAACCAAGGCAACTCTTTCTGGTCAAATTGTGTTCAAATAAAGCTCAGATTAAACTTTAAAGGCCTCTACACACTACAGGATTTTTCGGTTTTAAGCGATTTTTAAACGTGCGACAAAATGCACACACCACCGACACAAGGAGAAACTTATGAGACTTAAAATTTCAGATTGCAAAGATTTCAGCGGGATCTGTCTGCGGACCACAGGATATAAAGTTATGAGCACGATCACGTCAGCTGTTTCCTGTTTACAGTAAAAACAAGTCGCTTTGAGGGTCTTAAATGTTCAAAGATCAGAGCTCTGCACTTCTTCACTCGTCAAACTGTATCACAAATTAAGATATAACAGGGTATGCAGCACTACAGTTAGTACTTTAAGAAGGTCCAGGATTCAGTTCCCAGGGGCAGTTGGCCTTTCTGTGTGGAGTTTGCAGATTCTCCCTGTGTAGGTTTTCTCTGGTTCCTCTTAAGCCGGCCGTACGCTGTATTTTCGATCATTTCACTCAGCCCCAGCTCAAACTGTACCAAATCACAGGGATTAAAAGTTCACAGCTCACGATTCATGTTCTCACACTATACAAACGACTTCAACAGTGAAACCCTCACGAGAGGCCCCTGGGAACTGAACCCTGGACCTTCTGAAAGTACTAACTGTAGTGCTGCATACTCCCTTAATCTTAATTTGTGATACAGTTTGACTAGTGAATTAGGTAATTCCCTTTTTTTGCTTTAACTTATAACCTAATATATACTGTATGCTGAAATATGAAGATTAGGCCTGTCCTAATAACTCATTTTGAACAGCAATATAGAAAGTATAGAAAATATATATTGAACTATTGAAACAACTTTATGAAACTTGATATGACCCTAAAGCAGGATCATCAAAACGTCTTGATTTCAGGGTCAAATAAAGGTTTGATATTCTTGTGACCTACAATTGCCGATCAGGAGCTGGTTGTGAGGTATTAATCACGATTAAGCCAAAACTTGATCCCAAAAACAGTTGCACTGAAAAGTGAAAAATTGGCTCAAAAAAGGTAAAAAATCGCAGTGTACGCCCGGCTTTACTGATAAAAACGTACAGTAAGTCTTTCTTCGTTAAAGTCTTTCTTCAGTAAAATAAATACACACCGCAAATTTCTGATGAAACAAAAGGGGAAAAAAAAGAGAATTGTCACTAAAACCGGCGGCACGGTGGCTAAGTGGCAACACTCAGGCCTCACAGCAAGAAGGTTACGAGTTCGATCCCCGGGTCACCCGGGCTTTTCTGTGTGGAGTTTGCATGTTCCTCCCCGTGTCCGGGTACTCCGGTTTCCCCCATCAACCTAAAACATGCCCGCACCCCTATGAACTAACATCAAGGACCATGTTGTCCACCCTCCTGTGGGCTCACCACCTGCAGAGGGGTTCATAGGGGGGGTCAGGTGCTATGAGGATTGGGCAGCAAACTGCCCCCGCGACCCAGCTGGATTAAGCAGGAGAAGATGGATGGATGGTCACTAAAACCTGACTCTCCGGCCATTTTCTGTCAGGCCAAAGCTACCACTCTTATCAGACTGTAGTAACATAGACACCCTCTAGTGGTGACATGTGAGAATACAACAGCCCTATACTTTGTCAGGGTTAGTTTTACGTTTATTTAACTTCTTACGCTCGACCGGTCATGCAAATAGATGAGTAGCATAACCTCCAGTATTAAACACTTCCTCTTCATTCAGAGGTCTAATACTTCCTTATAGCTCCACACTGTTGCTTATAGCTCTATGATGTCTAAGCGTTCAAATCTCCCAGAAGCCTTCAGCACTTTTGGATTAACTCAATTAATTTGCATCAAGCCGTGGTGCAATAAAGTAAACATTTAGTGGATCTGACAGCGTGCTTTTAAAGTCGTAATTAAACATTCACCCGTAATCTTCCTTTTCCTAATGTTTTTTAATCCTTGCAGATGTTAGACAAAGCCCCAGTGAATGGAATTATCTGCTATTCAGTGTCATATGAGGTGCAAACTGCTGCTAATTTCAGCTCATCTAATACAACTAAATTAGCCGGGTAGAGCAGCCAAAAAATTTGAATCAACCAAGAGGGCTGTTATTTCAAAATAAAACCACACAAGTTGAAGTAAAAAGTAGTAACAAGAAATGATTAAAGGTCTGGTTTCACACAAAATGGATTCTTGTGAGCTTTTATCCATCTTACAATTTTGTAGAAGTAAATAAGTTGATACATTTTCAGTGAATTTACCATTTTCAAAGCAATAAAAGCTTGCATGGGCATTGAAATGTGGCCGAAGTGAGATTACTGTTACTACTTTCTTACTATTAAACAGAATCCCATATACGTTAGAAGTATGTAAACTATGGTAAACTACTCTAACATGTAAAATTTTTTAAAGGTCCTATATTAAGCATATCATGAGCTTTTAGTCATGTCAAAATGGTGTCACCTCCTCAAAAACATACCCGGAGTCGTGTTTTGTTTCATTCACATACGTTTGAGTAAGCCTTTATTATTAGTTTAACTCGCCAAAGCTCGAAATGCTCTGTTCCACCTTGTGATGTCATGTACACTGCATTTCATAAAACTAACCAAGATTTATTCTCTTAAATCTAGACAAAACAATCTTATTTATCTTGTTTTAAGGGATATTTACTAAATGACTGTTAAATATGTAAGGTTATTAAGCTTATTAATCTTATTTCAAGGAAATATTTATTTTTTAATCTAGTTTTTATATCTATAAACTAGTTAGAATGCACAAAACACGTGTTAAGATGGTGTTAAGACATTTTTTATCGATTTAAATCAGTCGATCTTGGACTGAAATTGCACATTATCCATCTCTGTACCTTCTCTTTGTAAGATGGAAAGATTAAAAGATTTAAAAGTTTTAGGCGAGTGTCAATATGTTACCAAGTGGTAATTAGTCTTAAAATAAGGAAATAAAGAATTTCATTAAGATTAATGAACTAAAATCAATAATAAGCTTTATATTCTAGTTTTAAGATTTTTCATCTTAATTTATTTTTAGAATTTGTTTAATCTTATCTAATATTTTATCTTATTTTGAGATTTATGAAGGCCTAGTTATATTTTCATATTTCTGGCAGATCATTTCACTTGTTTCTAGAGCATTTTAACTTAAAACAAGTGTGTTTTTCTAGTTTTAAGGAGGGGTATTTTTGCAATGTAACTGTAGTTTTCAAGTGAACAGGTTCCTTTTAACCTTTTGTTCAGTAGAGATTTGAAGTCATCTAAATCATTCTAGTTAAGGTATATGGAGCACTTCCTGTATTACCACATGACATCACAAGGTGGAACAGAGTGTTTTCAGTTTGAGAAAAGAACTCAGATTAAATCTGCAGGGTTTGTGTGTTAAAGTAAACATGTGTGAATGAAAAAAAAAACACAGCACCAGGTCTGTTTGTGATGAGGAAACAACATTAAAACATACAGTAGATCAGAGAATAGCGTAATTTAAAACGTTGAAGTAAATGAAATGGAGCACTACCCACTTAACTGAATCTCTTGTGTTTGATTCCTTGTTCTTTCTAATCTTCTTCTTGTCTTTTTTGCAGCGGTCTCTCAAAGCCCGATTTCTCAAACATGCTGGATCCCTTTGACACTCCCGCGTTTAACAAGCTCTACCGAGGTACGCTTCATTCTCTGCTACTTCTTCTGATTTTTGCTGAACTTGTTAGCTCGGCCATTGTTACCTTTAATAGCGTTTTAATACAGCGCTTGAAGGGGGCTACGGAAAACGCTACGCTCTCAAAATCCACACGCCGAGTTCATTTTTCTCATTGTCTCCTCATCTGCGTGCTTGCAGTTGTTCCCGTTCGAAAAGTGCACGCCTTGAACATCACTTGGGCCCTGCCGCCGCAAGAAAAGTACTACCGGTAAGTTGGCTAGTGAGTACAATACATAATGCAGTAAAATGTATACAGTGTACAGTATTTTTACACCACTACCCAAGGACGCACCCACAATGACTGTATAGTAGGAATAGATATATCGGTTCCAGTGCAGGTATCGGCCGATTTATGATCCTTTTGACAGGTGTACTCTTGGGCTACTGCCCCAAATCAATAGGTGCAGTTTTTTCATAGCATATGAATATTGGAGTTTCTGAATTTTGTTTTGACTATTTCTCACTACAGAAATGAATTTTAGTGTTAGGCCGATGTGATGCTGCAATGTCACTGGCTTTTACCGGATTTATTTTACTTTTCAATTTGACTACCTTTGAAAACTTTTCTATTGCTTTTCAATTTGTGATTTTCCAGTTTGTCCTTCTTTGGTTGGGTTCTCTACATAACGCAATGTCGCCAGGTTCAAATGGTTATGAGTATTTGTGTATTGTCCATGGCTGAATTTTCTGTGTTGGGTCGAGTTATAGACCAGACAGCCAGAGGGGGATTCAGGTTTTCATATATGATTCTCATGCTTCTTTAAAGGTGCACTATATACTTCTGTGGTGGAGCGTCCACCACCTGCATGTCTCCATGGGGACAGGCATGGGACCGGCTGTATCCATGGAGACAAGCAGGGGACACCACCAAGTTACTGGTCAGATCTGTGATGAAGTGACTACACTCACAGCAAAGGCCAGTTCATACAGAAAATCTGCATTCAGCAAATTCACACATTATTCACAGTGTTATTTTGTTTCTTGGTGGAGGATCCACAATTGGTTTGTCTCCCTGGAGATGTTATTGCCATACCTAGAGGGTTCCACTGTATGGCATTAAACTTGTCACCATAGACCGTATATGAGAGTGGACTGAGTGTGACGTCACCACAGTGTTCAGCGCCGCTCAAATGAGGCTCGTGATGCCACGATTACTGGAGTGAATCTGGAGCCAGGCTCTGTGTTATGAATGGGATTTTTTTGACGGACAAAACAGCGAAAAAAAAAATTCAGGATCTTGTAGAGCGGGTTCATACGAACATTTTAAGACCAAAATGATGAGGCCACAGCAGGTACAGAGAGAGGGACGATAAGATCTCAATGTAAGTAGATTGGAAACAGGGAGAGAAGGAGCCGGAAGCGCCTCCTGGAGCACTTCCTGTTTGGCAAACAGCGGCTAACGGATTAGCTATGTCCACTTATATATACGGTCTATGGTTGTCACCTGGGAAAAAAGCAGGTGACACCACCAGACCAAGTTACAGGTCAGATCTGTGGAGAGGTGGTAAGGTATAGGTTTTTCAGGGTAAATTGTTCATTGTGGAGTGAATGATTCAGGAACTGTAAAGTGCTTTGGGTGTTGTGAAAGGTGCTGTATAAAATGCTATGATTAATGAATTAATTGTTGAACAGGCAGATGGCAGACCCTCCACGAGGAATGTTACATAGTGTATTTTTAATATTCTTTTAGTGACTGTCACTGTTTGATCATTCCCTTTTATGTCTTCTTTTTCAGAGTGAAGCCCCTCCATTACATTTCGTGGCTGATTGGACATGAAGGCACCGGGAGCATCCTCTCTGTGCTCCGGAAGAAGTAAGATTATTCCTCCCCCTCGCACCTCATTCCTTTTACAGCTTTTCAAGAGTCCCTTTCAAGGAAGTGATGTAAGATTTCAAAATTCATAATCTTGAGTCCCCAGATATGAAATGAACAAGTAACTTGTGTGTAACTCAAATGTAACGTAACCAATATAATTCCAATGCTGATTTATTCCAAAAACATTAGACCGAGTTGTTTATGTTAAGAATTTGGTGTTTGCCAGTTTTAGTGCTGTGCCAGTTTTAGTGCTCTGATCTGAATGGTCCCTGCCTAAACCCCAGCAACTGCAGACAGCCATGAGTCAGTGCTAATGCAGCCTCTGCAGCTCAGGGAGGGAATTCTGGAGGTTCTGAGCTTCACGTGAGTCTGTCCATATACTGAGAATGAGATAAACTTAGATGTGTCTATCTGCAGGTTAAGGAACTGGCAAAGTTGTTATTGTAGAACCTTTTTCAGACTGTAAGAGTGCAGGTTACATACAGTTCTTTTAACACCTCAATTAAACTCCATCAGACTCGATGAGCTGCATTACACTGCTTTTGAAATCCTTGAGTCGGCCCTGAGCACTCTAAAGCCCTCCCACTTGACTGTGAATCATGCACTTGTCTCACATATGGCTCCCCTGCTCTGGCTGAGGCACAGAGAATGGCCATCAAACTGCATTGCTGTCAAATGTGTATGCGTATAATCCAACCCAAACTCTGGCCAAAATAAAGTGCAGAGTCAGAGGAGGCACTTTTATTTAAGAATATCACAAGGTCACATCTCCTCTCACGGCCACTGTTACTGTTAATTAGTCAGCACAGTGTTTTGGGACAAGTCCGGAGAAACCAGCAAGAGTCAGAGCTTAAAACATGTGCACTGCTTTTTACTTTGCTCACGATCTTCTTAAACAATAATGAGGACAAGTGAAACTTTAAACATCATGCCAGTCATTTAATCAAAATGCTTTAGTTACATGTAATACTGTAATGGCAATGGAAAATGGTCACACTTTTATATAGCACTTTCCACTTTCAAGGCACTCAGAGTGATTTACATCAAGGAAGCACTCACCCATACCAGCACCACTAATATGGCTTGTTGACGACACTACCGGCACAGCACAGCACAGCACGGCGTTACACAGTGAAGCTTTTCCATGCAGTCGTTACCACCTGGAAGTGTTTGGAGTAGCGGGGTCGACACTGCATCATTTTTAGGCGACCTTATTAGCGTCACACCTTCACAATCTGCTCCGTTGTTTCTCCTCTGTTGACGTGCTCGCTGTTGTCGTGTTGTCTGTGTGTTTTTTTACACACAGTGGGTGATTATTATTATTTATGGTTATGGTTATTATTGTGGCCATACCGGCTCGTCAAAGCCTGATCCCGTCAGATCTCAGAAGCTAAGCAGGGCCGGGCCTGGTTAGTACTTGGATGGGAGACCACTGGGAATTCCAGGTGCCACAGTGGGGCGCCAGTGGCAAAAACTGTTGTAGTGTCCTTAGGCAAGGCACATCACCCACATTGCCTAGTATGAAAGTGGTGTGTGCGTGAATGGTGGTGGTGGTCGGAGGGGCCGATGGCACAGATTGGCAGCCTCGCTTCTGTCAGTCTGCCCCAGGGCAGCTGTGGCTACAACAGTAGTTTACCACCACCGGGTCTGGAGTGAATGAATAATGCTCTGTAAAGCGTCTTTGAGTGTCCAGAAAAGCGCTATATAAAACTGATGCATTATTATTATTATTATTATCATCCTCGAGCTTCGTCGCGCGTATGACAACATTTCCTCTGACCAGTCAGTGCACAGCAGTCTGTCCACGTCACGTTGTCATATCGGCTCGGCACGGTTAAAACCACTTTGAAACAGGTACAGAAAATCATAACGGCTCCCAGGTTCAACCCCCAGTCGAAAAGCAAACAAAGTGTGCTGTGCTGTGCTGTGCTGTGCTGTGCTGTGCCGTGCCGTGAAAAAGACCTGTGGGTTAGGAGATCTGACCACTCTACAAATCTGCTACCACTCTACATATTCTGTTTTTACTGAGTGGGATTTGAACCTGCAACCTTTGGATCAGTGGACAAACACCCCTACCAACTAAACTACAGTCAGCCACATGTAGTACTGTAGGCTTTTGGTCATTTGGATTAATCATTTGATTTAGAAGAGTTTGGTATTTATTTATATGTACAAAGGCAGATTAAACTCACGATTCAAGTTTAATTTCTCTCTCTCTCTCTCTCTCTCTCTTTCTCTCTCTCTCTACTTTTTTCTGCATAAATAGTTGAACTCTCATGGAAGTGTAGTCTTGTCTTGAGTGCAGTTTGGGTCAGACACATAGAGAAACTGCATAATAGTTTTGAGCTGTTCCAACTAAGACAACTACTCAATATGCTCTTCAAAAATCCCAGCAAATAAAAAAAACATGATTATTTTAGTTTTCTCGCAACATTGTCTGTGGTTAATCCATAAAATATTACGTTATGACAAAATGAAACCAGGTTTACAGAGCATCATCCACACCCAACATCTCTGTCGTCCATCATTCTAAAGCGATTCAGGAAAGGTTCACTTCTGTCCCGTGAATGTGACTTTTTTAGTATCGATACCTGCTCAAAGGAGTTTCTAGTTTTGATTCTAGTTTTAGCAGTGATTAGTATGTGATTTTTGTATCATCAGGTGCTGGGCTCTGGCTCTCTTCGGGGGAAACAGTGAAACGGGCTTCGACCAGAACACCACCTACTCCATCTTCTCCATCTCCATCACCCTCACCGACGAAGGCTTCCAGAACTTCTACCAGGTACCTTCACGAAAGAACAATAACAATATATATAAAGGATTTTTCTCACATAAATTGCCTTCAAAGTATAGTATAGTAAGTATAGATAATAACTTTGACTGATTTTAGTTTACACATACATATTGGATATCGGTATCAGCTGAAAAAAATCCATATCGCACAATCTCTATTTTTAAGGATATTTCTGATGAAAGATAAAAGCTCCATCCACACTTCAGGTCGGCTGTATTCTTAGCGCCTGTTGCAGTCTACATAATAAGTGTTGGTGTTTGAGAGCGGGCCTGCCTGACAAACTCCATTATGTGTTCATGTGCACTCGACAGGCCCGAGCACAGCTGGCTGCCTCTGCTGTCACAAACCCACTGGGTTATTTCAGTACAGGTCTGTTGTCAGTTGCTATGACGACCATGGGGTTCAGCTGAGATATTTCCGATGATTCGCAGCAGCGTCGGTGTCTGCTTTGACTAAAGTTTGATGTTAACACTCAGATAACCCACACTTGAGCACCCTGTGGAGAGACTGAAGAGCCATTCAAAGCACAAGAGAGATTTAATCTGCTTCACATAGTGTTTTCCACTGATGAACTTGTCCGCAATTATTCCTCAGCGATAAGGTTATCTAAGTTATACAAGATGTGATTTAGTGTTTTTCACCATTAGCAAATGGACTGTACTAATACGTACTCATATTCTGTCAGTGAAGTGCATATGACAGGTTAGACTACAGTTTTCACTCAAATAAAGTGAACAGCATTATATTTGAAGGATCTGTATGTAGTCTGTAGTGTTGGTGTAGTGTAAGTGGTTAAAAAATATTATTATTAATAGTTTTACCATCACCACTCGACCTGTGTTGCCAGAAACATTACCTGCAGACACAGGGCACACACAAGTTTTTCTCATTCTCAGTAAGTGGACAGACTCATGTGAAAGCTCAGAACCTCCAGAATTCCCTCCATGAGCTGCAGAGGCTGCACTAGCATTGACTCATGACTGGCTGGAGGCTGCTGGGGCATTTTAGAGGCATTTTATGTTTAACCAACTGGATTTCAGTATTGAAACTAGACTCATGTGAGGCTCATCCTTCTGTTTCGATAATCATAAGACTACATTTTAACTTAAATAAATGGGACATCATGCACATTGTTTTGTAATTAAGACTAAATTGGCATTAGATGGGTTTGGATGGGTTTCCTCCAGGTACTCCGGTTTCCCCCATCAACTCAAAACATGCAGCATCCCTATGAACTAACATCAAGGACCATGTTGTCCACCCTCCTGTGGGCTCACCACCTGCAGAGGGGTTCATGAGGGGGTCAGGTGCTATGAGGTTTGGGCAGCAAACTGCCCCCGCGACCCAGCCGGATTAAGCGGGAGAAGATGGATGGATGGATGGATTAGCATTAGAATAGTTATCAGTAAAAGGTATGTTTGATTTGAGCATGTCCAACACATTTCCAGAGATAAACAGGTCAAGTTTCTAAAGTCATTGGTTGTTGATATGGTAAATGGTCACATTTGTATATAACACTTTTCCACCTTATAGGCACTGAAAACACTTTTAGAGCCACTTGAGTTCTCTTGCATTGGTACATCGCGTGTAGGATTTTGTCCTCCCATGATCCCTCCAGCACCTCGTCCTCTGTGCTCCACAGTCTGAGACATTCTCTGAGCATGTCATCTGTCAAAAGCAGGAAAAATATTTGTATCCCCTCTGGCTTGTACAGATCTTTGCTGAGCTACCTTTGCTCTAAGGACAAAGCCATTCTCCACACACGGTCCAGGAGCCATTGTGCTCAAGGCTTTCTATTATTATTCAGGAATAATGAAAGCTGATCCTGGAGGTGACAGAGGGGCTGTTGTCTGCAGTGCACAATAGAAGATCTGCTGGTTTGACTCAAAGCATGCACTGCAGTTTGAACATACTCTGAACATACTGGATAAGCCACGAACTACTGCTGTATGTTGGTGGTTAGATCAAAGCACATACTGAAGTTTGTATGTGCTACTGTATATTTAGCTCGAAGCAAAAATCTTACATACAGTTCCTTTAACTTTTACCATCTGTCCATTTTACAGTGTTTTTCATCCCCACCTTTACCCAGACTTTCTAAACTCTTTTCTAAAGAGTTTATGTACTCTAGTTTGTAGAGTACATAAACTCTAGTCTAAACTCTAGTCTGTGCAGACAAGAGATTCAAGATCTTGAATCTTGAATCTTGACTCTCTTGTCTGTGCATACTCTAGTCTGTGCATACTGTGATTTGTGCATACTCTAGTCTGAGCATACACTAGTCTGTGCATACTCTAGTTTCTGCATATTCTAGTTTGTGCATACTGTAGTCTGTGTATACACTAGCCTGTGCATACTCTAGTCTGTGCATACTGTAGTCTGTGCATACACTAGTCTGTGCATACTCCAGTCTGCGCCTACTCTAGTCTGCGCATACACTAGCCTATGCATACTCTAGTCTGTGCATACTGTAGTTTGTGCGTGCATACTGTAGTCTGTGCATACTCTAGTCTGTTTTTTTGCATACTGCAATCTGTGCATACTTTACTTTGTACATACTCTAGTCTGTGCATACTGTGGTCTGTGCATACTTTACTTTGTACATACTCTAGTCTGTGCATACTGTGGTCTGTGCATACTTTACTTTGTACATACTCTAGTCTGTGCATACTGTGGTCTGTGCATACTCTAGTCTGTTTTTTGCATACTGCAGTTTGTGCATTGAATAGGTCATTTTACCCCCACTATAGACTCCACAGCCAGACTCAAGTCAGTAAATACACTTTGTATTGCGACATTGGTAAAATTTAGACTTCACCAGATGGACTCACTTTAACCTTCTCTTTCCTTCACTGCCCAAAACCCAAGAAATGGGAGATTTCTGTGTAAAAAGAGTTCCTCTGAATCTGATGACAGTCATGATCGCGCTTCAATGATTACAATCCAACAGCAGCCTTCTCATTACGTACACAATGCTATTCAAAGTATTTCTTGAGCCACTCTTCTGTAAAATCACTTGTGCATGTATACGCAGTCAAGGTCGCTATGTTTTTGTGCTGTGAAAAAATCCTGCAGAGGTGTAAATAATGCTAGTTAGTCACTTACTGTGGTTTATATTGGCACTGATAAATAAAAATAAATAAAATAAATACGTCGTCAAGGCCTAACAGTTCTGACCGTGTGTGTTCCAGGTGACTCAGCTCGTGTTCCAGTACCTGAAGATGCTGCAGAAGCTCGGACCACAGCAAAGGCACTGTCTCGCAATCGCTATACAGTACACACGGGCCGGGGCATACATGAGGACAATGTTTAGATCAGGGCCGTTTCTAGTAATGCAGTGATATTGGAAGGACACACAACTGTTAAAGAGGGGGTATTACGCCTGATCGACTTTTTGGAACTTTGTACTATGTTATAATGTTGTTCCCACATCAAAAACAGACAAAAATGCATAATGAAGAAGAAAAAAAAACATATGTAAGTCGCACTGGACTATAAGTCTGCTGCAGCTTTTGGGGCATCGTTTTCCATGCTCTGATAGAGGCGGTTGCGTTGAATGAAGCGGTAACATAGACCATATGTACGAATGGACATAGCTAACCCGTTAGCCGCCGCGTGACACACAGGAAGTGCTCCAGGAGGCTCTTCCGGCTCCTGCTCTCCCTTTTTCCCCATAGACTTACATTGGGATCTTGTCGGTATTAAAATGTTTGTATGAACCCGCTCTACATGATCCTGAATTTGTTTTTGCTATTTTGTCCGTCAAAAAAACCCTATTCATAACATAGAGCCTGGCTCCAGATTCGCTCCTGTAACCGTGGCATCGGGAGCATCATTTGAGCGACGCTGAACACTGTGGTGACGTCACACTCGCTTAGTCCTCTTTTATATACGGTCTATGAGCAGTAACAGCTTTTTTTGTTTTCTTCGTTGTAGTTTGAGTTTCCTCCGCTTTTCACCAGTCCCTCACAAGTTTCTCTCTCACTCCAAAATTTCTTTCTGCTGCTCGATTACCATTTTCAACTGCATATTTTACCACTTGCAGCTTGTAATCTGCAGAATATGATTTTCTTTTGGAGGAGTTTGTGTTCAGTCTTTCTCAGTTGTCTTTATAAGTTGATGTTTAAACAGGAGTAGCAGATACTGGCGCACAAGCCTAGAGCGCCCCCTCATGGCTGTCAGTGTGAAAATAACCAACATGTGAAATTATAGATTTTATATATCAGTTGCACCTGAGTATAAGTCAGGAACCACCCAAACCATTAAAAAAATATATAGTCCGAAAAATACAGTAATTTAGCAATATTCAAATTCTCCTTATTGTTAGAAGCACGATTCCAAGTGGCACAATTTTCTGTAAGTATACAAAAGTATGAGACAAAAAAAATACACTACAGCTTCACAAACCTGACACTGCAGTAGTTTCATTAGCGGGATGTACCCTGATTGTGTTGAAGTAACGCTCCAAAGGGGCAGTGATTTACCGACATAGCCCAGGAATCAAAAATGAAACAGAAACTTATTTTTAACATGTTTAAGTTTTTTGTGTGTGTGAAATCTAGCATTTTCAAAACAATAAAAGCTAACATGGTGATCTAATATATGTGTTAGCAGTCAATATCCCATAGAAGTGTAATACCCCCTCTTGAAGCAGCAATTTGAACTTTGTGATGGTGTTAGTCGACTGATCATAATCATATACATTACATATACATACACAAAATCATATATACATACAGACATATACAATGTGATTATAAATGATTGTCCAATGTGTTTGTCATGTAGGATATACGAAGAGATTCAGAAGATAGAAGCCAATGAGTTTCACTATCAGGAACAGGTAAGAATACGTCAATAATATGTCATCTTTGGATAGATGCTAAGTATATTCACATGTAAAGTTCCAATATTATACTTTTTTGAGCTTTTAAATGTGCTGTACCTGATTTTTACCATCTTACAAACGTGAAGAACAGATCTAGTTCATTTTCAAAAGTTTGCAGTGGTTCAAAGTTATTCCTCACCTTAACTGGAAATTGTATAAATTGTGTGTGTTTTGTGTTCAGATTGACCCCATAGAATATGTAGAAGATGTGTGTGAGAACATGCAGCTGTTCCCAAAGGAGGACTTCCTCACAGGAGACCAGCTCATGTTCCACTACGACCCAGAGGTAAGACTCGAATACAGGGCTGGAAATAACCATTTTAAGGTCCTATATTACGCTCAGTTGTCTCTTGTGAGCTTTAAACCATGTTATAATGCGGCTACCTCCTCAAAAACATGCCTGGAGTTGTTTTGTTTCATTTCAATTTGAGAGAAGAACTCAGCCTGAATATGCAGGATATGTTTGTTAAACGTGTGAACGAAACAAAACACAACTCCAGGTCTGTTTTTGATAAGGAAAACTACATTATCAGAAAATAGTGCAATATAGGCCCTTTAAAATCAAAATCATACATAGTTCCTTTAATGTTTTTCATCTCCACCGTTATCAAGTTTATTTTTCCAGACAAAATTTGACTTGTTGTGGCAAAAATGGCCGTCTCCCTGAATCGTCAATATAACTTCAATATAACTAAGACTTTGTACTTCAAAAGATAGCTCTATAGTATCATAATAAACTAAGGGTGCAGGATTTATCGCTATCAATTTGACATCGTAATTTGAATCGATGCCATGAGTAAATCTGCCACCACTGCAGTTATTTAAGTAACGTCATTTACCTCCTGACCCTGTAGATTATGAAGTCGTTTTAAGCCCTATTCACACGGGATAAATACAACCTGGGGACGTCGGAAATTTGCGAAATACCGCCCCACCTCTGTGTGACTTGCAGCGCTTTCACTTGGGATAAGCAAAGTCTGTAATTGACTCTGTTTTACTGACACTGACACAGATTGGAAAAAAGAGAAAAGAACACTGAAAGAAAAGAAAGGGATAGAAAAGGCGCAATTACAGCAACAAACACTGAGATGCAGATTCGCGTGGGACTAGGATTATCACTGGACATCTGTGTTTGGTGAAATATTGTAGGTAAATTGCGTCAGAGCTTTTACTTTACTAATTACAGACGTGGCGCATTTGCTCGGGATTAAGATCTCAGGGATCCTCCGCAATTATTACAAATTACCAAAGGTCCACAGGTAATACTAATCTCGTTAAAATGTAGAAAGAGTCAAAAGTTTGGACACACTTCTCATCCAATGGTTTATAGTCGTTTTTAGTTATTTTTGACAATTATGTTTAGATATTGTGCTTGTGTCTGCTGTATAGTTCTAAACTATGACAACCAAGGATCATTATGTTATAATTTGGACAGTTTAAATCACAATAATCATCTAAAGCCCTATTTGCACAGGATTAGTATTACCTGTGGACCTTTGGTGATTTGTAATAATTGCAGAGGATCCCTGAGATCTTAATCTCGAGCAAATGCGTCATATCCGTAATTAGTAAAGTAAAAGTTCCGACGCAACTTACCTACTATATTTCACCAAACACAGATGTCCGATGATAATACTAGTCCGTGCGAATAGGGCTTTAGATGATTATTGTGATTTAAACTGTCCAAATTATAACATAGTGATCCTTGGTTGTCATAGTTCATAACAGCAGACACAAGCACAATATCTAAACCTAATTGTCAAAAGGAAAAAAACAACTATAAACCATTGGATGAGAAGTGTGTCCAAACTTTTGACTGGTGTTTTTCTTTCTACAATTTAAGTCCTATTCGCACGAGATCAGTATTACCTGTGGACCTTTGGTAATTTGTAATAATTGCGGAAGATGTCTGAGATCTTAAAGGTGAACTCTGGCACGTTTGAAGCTAAAGTCTGTTGCTAGAGGTGGTCAAATACTGTCAGAAGCCAAAAAACGGCACAGATCAGTGTTGCCTTGGTGGAGATCTCACTGTGGCAGTGAGTCTGTCAAGGCAACAAACTAGTGTAGTAATGGGGGCAAATTCTTAACTTCCACGTAAAACGCCAATTTACACAGAAGAAGCTTAACACCACTTTAACCCATCTTACAACAGCCACGAGTCAAACAAACAAAACACTCTGCCTGGTTCACTCATTAGTGTCTGGAAACGTTAGAAAACAACTTTATAAGCAGCCTTACCCTTACCTTTGTTGATTTCCCACTGCACATGTGAAAGCCCAAAAGACTCGATGGCTGATGTCGTTTCTAATCCCATCCTTTATATTTTTCCTCTATATTTTTTTAAAACGCTAAGAAAATACATTCTCAAACCAGTTTCTTTCAACAACTTTCAGTTTCTCCTCTTCTTCACCATCAGTAGTCGATTCTCACTTGTTGCTTCTGGCAGCTCGAGCCTCTCGCTGCCGCTGGAGTCGGCAGTCGAGTCTTTTGGGCTTTTGCAATGCACAGTGGGAAATCAACAAGCTAATGCTAAGGCTGCTTATAAAGTTGTTTTATAATGTTTCCAGACACTAATGAGTGAACCAGGCAGAGCGTTTTGTTTGTTAGACTCGCGGCTGTTGTAAGATGGGTTAAACTGGTGTTAAGCTTCTTCAGTGTGAAGCAAATTGGCGTTTTACATGAAAGCTAAGCACTTGCCCCCATCACTACACTAGCTTGTTACCTTGACAGGCTAGCTATCACAGCGAGATCTCCACCGAGGCAACACTGATCTGTGCTGTTTTTTGGCTTCTGACAGTATTCGACCACCTCTAGCAACGGACTTTAGCTTCAAACGTGCCGGAGTTCCCCTTTAATCATGTGTGAATGTGCCATGTCTGTAATTTGTAAAGTAAACGTACCTACTCTTTTTCTCCAACAACAGACATCCCGTGATAATACTAGTCTCCTGCGAATCTACATCTCTGTGTTTGTTGTTGTAATTGCGCACCTTTTTTCATCTTTTTCTTTTCTTTCAGTGTTCTTTTCTCTTTCAATCTCTGTGTCAATGTCAGTAAAACAGAGTCATTTAAGGACTTCATTTATTCCGTTTGAATGCGCTGCAAGTAACACAAAAGTGGGGCAGTCATTTGCAAATTACCAGACATCCCCAGGTTGTACTTATCCCTTTAGATACAAAGAGAAGTCGTTAAACACATGTATCCCTGTGTTTATCCCCCTCACAGGTGATCAGCGGGGCCCTCTCCCTCCTCACTCCAGACCGGGCCAATTTGATGCTGCTGTCCCCAGAACACGAGGGCCGATGTCCCCTCAGAGAGAAGTGGTTCGGCACCCAGTACAGCGTGGAGGGTCTGTACTCCTCCTCCTCTTCCTCCTTCTCCTCTTCCTCCCATCACAATGCGGTCCCACTCTGAGCAGATGTATTGTCTCCTCTCCCCTGTGTACCGATGTTCCACATGATAAAATGGAAGCAGACAGCCACAGTCGCCGCAGTGTTTGGGTTTAGAAAAGGACGATTTCTTGTTCACAAAAGGAGAGATGTGGTTTACTGAATGTTTGTGTCTCACAGATATTGCAACAGAGTGGATGGAAAAGTGGACGGGGGAGCTGGAGCTGGACAGCAGCCTACATCTGCCCGCTGAAAATGAGTTTATAGGTGCGTGGGACTATTATTTATGTGTGTTTACCATAGATGTTCATCAGTCAAATGAAGCTCACGAGGCTAGCAGCTATGGGGGCCAATTCAGTGTCCATATTAGGAATAAAACAGGATCATGTAGAGCAGGTTAACGTTTTAAGACCAAAATGATGAGGCTCACTGCAGCAGTTACAGAGAGGGTGACCATTTCTCAGTGTAAAGTAGGGCTGGGCGATATGGCTGAAATCTCTATCACATTATAAGTGTTTCATGACCTATTTAAAATAAGGACCAGGAGAGAAAAATACTACTTTAAACATTTTTAATTTAAACTTAATCTTCCTTTGCATGTGTTACCAAATGAAAATAGCGAGCGACAAGAAAAAGGCGCCTGGTGTCCTGTGTGCCCGGAGCAGACACGTGAATACTGGAGTTTCATATTTCTGCATCGAAACCACACAAACGATGCTCCAGGGTGAACGAGACAGGTCACGAATCAGACGCACAAAGACAAAGCTCCTCACCTGGACCGAGACTCATCCAGAGCTCGTACGCTGCGTCAGGTGCTGCGTCAGGTGCTGCGTCACATGCTCCTCGCTCCATGATCCAGGAGCTTTAGTCCACTGAAAGCTTCTGTGTGCGGTAAATCCTGTGAGTGCGTGGGTCATTTCAGACAGGTCCCACAGTGCACTTGAGCGTAAATAACAAAACGAAGGGTGATTCGTTGCGCAAACGGAACCGCGTGTTGGCATGGTGCCCCCGCAGATACTACGGACGCCGCAGTGGAGCGCAGAGTTTTAATGTGCGCGGGTTCAGGTCGGGTCCTAATCAAAGACGGTATAGATTCTTTATACGGTCTATGGTCCCAGGATTTGCTACGCACTAGACGACGAGTGCCTTTGCTCATGCACCAAGCTCGCTTCACCACAAAGATTTAAAGCAGAGCTAAACCAGAGATGGATCTGGCTAAACTTACGCCAGTTTCTTAAAAAAAAAAAAAAAAAAAAAACATTCTGTCAAAATGTTCTATCGAACACATTTTGTATTGATATCAAGTACTTGTCTATCGAGATACATATCGTTATCGTTTTATCGCCCAGCCCTAGTGTAAAGTCAATTGGAAACAGGCCTAGTCTCAATCTTCTTTCCTCGCTTCCTTCTCTTTGATTCCTCTCCTTGATCCTCCAATTTTTCAGCTGTCTATCAAACGTGTCGTATGAAGTGGTGTCCCAAAGAAAACCACAGAATGAAGGCGTAAACACGAGGAAGGCTTGAGGAGGCACACCTCGGAGAAAAGAATCAAACTTTACTGGTCTCAGTCAGGAGTTTGTATCATATCAGAAGAGAATTTAGGAGAGGAATAAAGGAGAAGAAAGTGAGGAAAGAGTTATATACAGAGAGATATACAGTCTGTGGTGGTTACTATAGAGTTTTTGAGTGATGATGTCACTTCCAGGTCCAAACAGAAACTTAACAGCTGATTTATGGCTTTGTTTGTGTTCCTTATTCATCAAACAAAAGACAATTACCTTTCAAAGATGTTTAAAGAGCCCATATTACGCTTTCTGATCGATGTTCCAATCTTGTTTCCTCATCACGAACAGACCTGGAGTTGTGTTTTGTTTCATTCACATATGTTCAACGCACAAATCCTCCAAGTTTAGGCTGACTTCTTCTCTCATACCGAAAAACTCCACTTCCACCTTGTGATGTCATGTGGTAAGAGAGGAAGTGCTTCACTGTGTTTTTAAACTCTTTCAAACACTTTTAATTCGTCACACACGACTTCCAGGTCCAACAAACATTTGTCTGTTTGTTAACCTTCACCTCCTTTTTAGTGAGGTTCCATATCAGCACTTCAGCATGTTCCTCTTTACAGTAAAACCACTCGCTTTGAGACTGAGTGTTCAAGAGGTCAGAGCTCTGTGCTTCTAGTTTAGATACAAAAAGTCCAAAATGTTATTGTTATGTGTTAAATGTGGTGCAATACTTCAGATGCATGATTTTTAAAGCATAAACAATTGGCGATAAAGTTCACAGGAAGTAGAGTCACTATCGCTAATCTGTAGCTTTACCTCGATCCGTGCGCTGTGTGGATGTAAACAGACACAAATGGGGGTCGAATCGCACCTTTTTTTACTTTTAAAGAACTCCTCAAACTGGATTAATAGTGAGGTTTTGTGGACTGAATGTCATTATTTGCGGAGGACAATTTCTGTGGATAATGTGGACGAGTCGCTGCACTTTAAATGTATCACTTTACGAGAGGTGAGTCGGCTAATAAAGTCGTCTTATTATTTTCGCTATATCCCGAGTTTGTATTTTGCGTCTCTTTGTCCATTAGAGGCCACACAAATAAATATCCTCCGTGTGTGAGTGTGCTTCAGGGTAAGGTCCTGGGCAAAGAAGAAAGTTCAGGTCGAGGTGAGTTAGTGTTAGCAGCTAGTTAGCCTAGCAAGAAATGATAAGTTAGCTAGTAATTTCTACGTTAATACAGTGTTTCAAGTGTTTAGAAATTTCTCTTTGGCTGCTGTGGACATAAATAGCGATGACAGAATGTGTAATGTGGCTATTAGGAAGAATATCTACGGCAGATCACCTGGAAAACAAAAAAATGACAGTTTGGCAAATTATACCCGGAAATAGCATAATGACATAGCGATTTACAAGCCCGATAAAATCATTTGGATAATTTCAGCCCTGGCCAATCTCTACTGAGCTAAAAGTAAAAGGTCGCTGTTGAAAACCACCGCTTCATGACATCACAAGGGGGAACAGAGCATTTTGAGCGTGGGAGACGAAGCCAGACTAATAACACAGGATTACTCAAACAAAACACAACTCCAGGTCTGTTTTTGAGGAGATAACAACATTATGACATGACTTAAAGTTCACAAGAGTCAGTTTTGC
Organism: Odontamblyopus lacepedii; assembly: GCA_034769755.1. NCBI lineage: Eukaryota > Metazoa > Chordata > Actinopteri > Gobiiformes > Gobiidae > Odontamblyopus > Odontamblyopus lacepedii. Next base: position 28,542,170 of record CM068364.1, read on the forward strand.
TTAATATAGGACCTTAGAGGACTTTAAACAGAAATTGTACAAAAAGAGGAAATTATAAACACATTAATGGTTAATACATTCAACAAATATCTGATCAGTACTATTTTACGTGTCAAAGTATTGTACATTTTTACCATGTCATTCTCATTGGAGCTTCAGAAAGTAAAGTTCTCCTTCATTTTTTCCATTGATTTATTTGATGGGGATAATTGGCTTTTGGACACATTTTTTTAATTTATGGGGGAAAATCTGTCAAATTCATAGAGGTGGGTAGAGAGTAGAGTAATAATACTGAAGTAGAATTACAAAGTAGAGGTAAAAGAAATGATTGTAAGAATAAAAAAGTAACTGAGAAAACTACTACAAATAGGAGCAGCTTAACAGTAACTATCAGAACATAACAGTTTATTTATAATTGGAAGATAATGCAATTTGAGGACAAAAATTTAAATAATGCACAAAATGTGTTATTTTTAAAGAATAGAAATGAGAAAAACTACATCATATCTGAGGGAGTGCTGCAAGAAACTCAAATATTCAAATAATTTCATAAAGTCATATCAAGATTTTGTCACTTGTAGACTTTTGATTTTATTTTTTATATTACTCAAGTCAGAGTAAAAGTATGCTGCTAGAAAAGTACAATTTCTTGTCTGGACATTTGTGGGTTTTGAGGTGAGAGGGACGGTGGAGCTCCAAATGAAGAAAAAAATGTTACAATTGCAGTAATAACTTAAAGCAGCAAAACTCTTGATTTGTGTTTGACTTGTCTCTTGGTTTTGAACAGCCACGGACTTTAACCTGAAGCCGTCGGACTGCCCCGACACGGAGCTCCCTGTGCGCATCGCCGACAGCGACAAGGGCTGCCTCTGGTACAAGAAGGACAACAAGTTCAAAATCCCGAAAGGTCAGACTTTTTATGGAGAGATCATGTTTTATTATTCCACAATATCATTATCATGTTATTGCTTTGCCTGGAATGTTCCACAGCATGACTTTAAACATATCCATGCGGCATTTATTCAGTATGGTTGTTTCTTTTGCTCAAAAATACAATAATTCCATCTGTGAAAAGGGTGACTCTCCACAGATCTGAACTGTTATGTAGCCTAGTGCTGTAACCTACTGGTCTGTATCATGATAGATAGGTTTAATCTATACAGCGGGACATTCTAGACAAAGCAATAACATTTCCATGGAGACAAACGAAATTGAATATGTCAAGTTGAATGGTTAGAATGGCTATTGCTGTGATAAAATTCCTAAAATATCCAGGATTTTTGGAGCTTTCAACCATGTTATAATGTTCTTTCATCAAAAAATGCCTGGTTTTAGAGGTTTTAGATGTCATCCATGCATGTTTGAGTCATTTAATGATCTCTCCCAGGCTCTATTCTAGCACTAGCACTCTCGCTTCCGTCAGTCTGTCCCAGGGCAGCTGTGGCTACAATAGTAGCTTACCACCACCGGGTCTGGAATGAATGAATAATGCTCTGCAAAGCGTCTCTGAGTGTCCAGAAAAGCGCTATATAAAACTGATGCATTATTATTATTATTACTTAGGGTTAGCTGTAAGAGCCAAAAGCTTGGCGTGGAGAGCAAAGTGAGCCGGGACTCACCCCTGGTTCAGTTCAGGTTCGGAGTGGTTTTACTGCAACTGGCTCACTGACTGCTCTCTCTGCGGTGGGCTGCAGGGAGAGGGTGAAAACTGTGCTCCCGAGACAACGTGCTCACTGGTCAGGAGTTCACACAATGCATTAGTATGTACAAAAGCCTTGTTGGTGCCACTTTCTCACACCTTTGGATACCACTTTATCGTGCTTTTGGATAACCAGTCTACAATGGGTAAGTACATTTGCGAAGTACCAGGAATCCATCAATTTTCTTCCGCTTACCCGGGGCCGGGTCGCTGGGCAGCAGTCTAAGCATGGACTCCCAGACTTCCTTCACCCCAGACACTTCCTCCAGCTACTCTGGGGGATCCCGAGCCCTTTCCCTGGCCAGCCGAGAGACGTAGTCCCTCCAGCGTGTCCTGAGTCTTCCCCGGGGCCTTCTTGTAGTGGGACATGCCTGGAACACCTCCTGAGGGCGGCGTCCCGGCAAACCGCATACAGCATTTTCAAAACAATAAAAGCTAACACGGTGATCTAAATATGTCATGTATCAGCAGCTGAAGCCCCACAGAAGTAAATCCCCACTCTTTAAGTAAATGAAGAAGGTCACTATGGTTTTGTCCATCCACGGTGTGAATAATGGCAGTAAAATGGTGGTGTTTCTTCTCACAAACATCTCCACAGTGAAACAGAATATAGTGACACCCACAGCACGTGTGTTGTGGAGTTGTACTGAGCAGGGAGTGGTGGTGTTAGAAGAGTAACAGTGTCTTGTCCTCTCCTCCACAGCCTACACCAGATTCCACCTCATCTCTCCTCTCATCCAGAAGTCTGCCACCAAGTAAGCACTGACCCGTCTGCTCTCATCTGGGCAGCCATTTCATTTGCTTATCTCTCCCACTCTCTTTGTTTCTTCCTCCCTCTGTTTTTTCCCTTTTTCTCTTTCCCTCCCTCCCTCTTTCCCCCTCTCTCTCTCCCTCCCTCTCGTTCTTTTTCACTCTCTTCCTCCACTCTCCCTCTGTGACTTTCTTTCCCTCTCTTCTCTCTCTTCCACTCCCCCCTTTCTTCTCTCCCTCTCTCCTCTTCTTTTCCTCTCACCCTTTTCCCTTCCTTTATCTCTCCCTCTGTCTATCCCTCTCTCCTGCTTTCTCTCCCTCTCGTCCCCCTCTCCCTCTCATCCCCCTCCCCCTCATCCCTCTCATCCCCCTCTCCCCCTTATCCCTCTCATTTCCCTCTCCCCATCATCCCTCTCATCCCCCTCTCCCTCTCACCCCCCTCTCTCTCTCGTCTCCCTCTCATCCCTCTCATCCCTCTCATCCCCCTCTCTCTCTCGTCTCCCTCTCATCCCCCCCATCCCTCTCTCCGTCTCTTCAGTGTGGTCCTGTTTGACCTGCTGGTGAACGTCCTGGGCCATAACCTGGCTGAGCCGGCGTATGAGGCGGAGGTGGCTCAGATGGACTATAAGCTGTTGGCCGGAGAACACGGCCTGATCATCAAAGTCAAAGGCTTCAACCACAAACTGCCCGTGAGTAGCTTAAAGAGACTGTATCACTTTTTATGTGCCTCAGGACTTCTGTACTGTAGAAGCGGCTCTTGAGGTCAGATGAGTCCACTGTGATGTCTGCAGCTAATTATAAAGTGTTTTGATTCTCCGAGTCAGGAAGTGCTCATTAGCATGCTAGGCAATGTATCGGTTCTAGTATTGGTATCACCTGATATTGATAAAATTTTTTTTACATCTGTATTTACCCATATCGACTCAATACTGATATTTCTTTCATTGTTCCATTCTTATCCCTTTATGAACAGGCTCCTGAGTAAAAACTGATATAGGAGCATTTTATATGGCTGTGTATTTACATAAACATGTAACTCATTATTTATATGTGAAAAGTTCATTTTTGATTGTTACTTTAACTGAAGATTGAAGATTGAAAGTCAGTTCATTGGCCACAGCAACAGGACAAATAAAAGATATGTTATCAATTCAAAAAATCCATATCGGCACCAAGTTTCTATTGTACTCTAGTGTGTTTACTGTCTACTACAGGCATGTCCAAACTACGGCCCAGGGGGCAAATGTGGCCCTCAGACCAATTGTTTTAGTCCTCAGGCTTCCAGGTGAATTGGTCCATACTACAGAAAGTAGTACTTTTTACTGCATGTTTTTGAACTCTACCTTGATCAAGCAGATGTAGTGTGTCATTTTGAGGCTTTAAGCCTGAACAAAGGTCTAGTGAGTCATTCAAACCTGTTATAAATGCACAGATTTGAATGACTCACGGTTTTGACCACCAATTTATGACCCTCGATCGGCCCTCACGCTGGTCTGTGTTTTAATCATAGACCGTATAAAAGAAGTGGACTAAGTGAGCGTGACGTCACCCATAGCGTTTAGCTCCATTCAAATGAGGCTCGCGATGCTAACGGTTACAGGGGCAAATCTGGAGCCAGGTTCTGTGTTATGAACAGGGTTTTTTTGACGGACAAAATAGCGAAAAAAAAATTCAGGATCATGTAGAGCGGGATCATACGAACATTTTAAGACCAAAATGACGAGGCCATAGCAACAGGTACAGAGAGAGGAGCGATCAGATCCCAATGCAAGTCAATGGGAAAAAGGGAGAGAAGGAGCCTCCTGGCGCACTTCCTGTTTGGCATGCGGCGGCTAACGGGATAGCTTAGTCCACTCATATATACGGTCTATGGTTTTAATGTGTGGCCATCGATGAAAACAGTTCAGCCACCCCTGGTCTAGTACGTGTACCACTGATAGTTTGCAGGAGTGTTCATTTTGACACGTCATTATGAAAGAGATCGTCAAGATAATTTAATAGTTTTAGTAACCAAGCAAATAAGTTTAGTTGTTTTTTTGTCATGTCACTGCTTGATGGGACACCCACAGACGCTTTCCTTGGTTGTTGAATTTGCTTAAGTCTGGATTTGAAAATTCTCCACTCATTTCTTTGATTCACTTCTCATCATTTGACAGAAATATCACTACTTTTAGTCTGCAAAAATATCTACTTTTACTTTTATGTTTAGTCCACAAAACATGATGAAAACTATGCGTAAACTATTTTAGTCGGCCCGCGTACCCCAAAATCTGATCATGTGTCATTTTAATCCTCCCGTCCGTGCACGTTTGAGTAATATAGCGATCTCGCCCGGGCCCTATTCAAACCCTCGACTTAGCGTAGAGAGTAAACGTCTATCGCTCCAAGTTTTTGAAGACTTGGAGCTTCAAAAAACGGCACTGAAACGGACTAATTTTAATAATCTTATGACTCAAACATTCAGATCCTACTCAGACTTTTTCTTCCGTTTGAGCGCTCGTTCTGGACAAACCCATTCATCTTTTTACCTTTCATTATGTAACTTACCTTGTCCAGTCTCCATTTTAGACCTGTTTTACATGTTTGACCCTGATCTCGAATATTTCATGAAAAGTACTGTTTACTCATACTTTGCTAGTTCCAGTCCAGTTTGTACAGTGTTTTGTAGAAAGAATGCATTCACACACGGACAATGCTGTCTGCTGTATTGTAGTAGTGCTGAAGGAACAGTCCATTCTTTTACTTGTATTTTCGCAGTCCTTGATGCACGAGGCTGCACTGTTCAAATGAAAAGTACTGCATATTTATTGGACCCTTTAATATTCCGCTGTTTCCTGATCTATCTTATAATGTTTCAATATCACAAACACCTGGAGTTGTGTTTTGTTTCATTCACACCTGTTTAACACACAAACCCTGCATATTATTTACGCTGAGCACTTCTATCAAGCAGAAAACACTGCTGTTCTGATGTCATGTGGTAATACAGGAAGTCCTCCTCTGTGTTTTTAAACTCCACACGCCGTCACTAGAATCATTCGGATCATTTCAGCCCTGGAATTGCCCATCTCTCCTGAACTATTGGTAAAAGGTGGTTGTTAACTTGAAAACTACTGTTTCATAACAGACTAATAATAAAGAATTACTCAAACATGTGTGAATGAAACAAAACACCACTCCGAGTATGTTTTTGAGGAGCCAATAACTAGGGCCCAACCAATATATTGGTTGGCAGTATTATCGGCTGATATGGGCACTTCCATATCGGTTATTGGCCTAAATCTTGCCGATATGGGCCGATACTCCACATGGACATATTTTACCTTGTTATAAAGCGTAGACTCTAAATTCTGCCCATTTAAGCCAATTTACAGACAGATAAATGTCCTGATATGTGGTGCGGCATCAGTATTTATCTATGGAGTCATTTGTCTGTGTCTGTGACGTCATACTGCCCCTGAACGCATCACCATGTGCACTTGCTTACAGCTGCAGCCATAGATCCACTTGCACAAGACTGAGATTATATTCTTTTTTTCTTTCGGTTTGAGTCTGGATTAAAAGGACAGTTCTTAGTGCAGACTTGTGATCTGAGAGGAGCCTGTGTGAGGCTGAGTGTTGGAAATGTGTCAGTTTTGAAGCTCATTTTGGTTCTTTCTCATTGGTTAGCGTTTAGCTGCTGTAGCTCTAAACGTTTCTGTTCTGTTTTCTCTTCTATTAGCGACTGTAAAGTGACTATAGTGGCCGTATATATGTTACTGGACATGTTTTTTTTAATCAACTGAAGATTTTTATGTTATAAATATATCGCTGTTTATATCGGCTATCAGCAGCTCCAACTCTTATTTTGTCGGTATCATATCGGCCGCAACAAAATCCATATCGGTCGGGCAATTATAACATGGCTTAAAGTTCATGGGAGTTAATTTTGCGCAGTATGACCACATAAGGACCGTACATCGAGCAGTGGACACATCATCTCCGACACTTCATCTGTACTTAGTTTTCTTAATATTAATTCAGTTCAACCGGCGTCGGAAATGTCAAATCATTCTTTTTGGTCCCATCATTCGGAAGGTTCTCTGAGTAGTAAGAGAGGTGCCTATTAACTCTGGTATTTTGTAAGCAGGGTCACTCTGGATGGTGCTAAGCATGCAGTGGTATAACACACCCTCAATGCATCAGTCAGCCTTGGCCATGTTGGAATGTATTCTCCCCACACCGTCAGCACACAGGCTTTTAAACTTTCCAAGAATTTGAAACACGTCCCTCTGTATATACACTTAGTACATTATATTTTGTACGATATTTTTTGATCTGTACTATGTAGAAAAATATATATCTATATAGGAAGTCTTGAATTCATAGCACTGGAGTTACGTTCATAACTGTTGTTTTTTGTGGCGTTTGCAGAGGCCGACGTGGACTTTTGCTTTCACAGTAACAACAACTAGAATGCTAAAGCGCTTCCCAGACAATAAAACACTTAGATGCAGACAGTAGACAGCTGATTTATTTTGACCTGAAGAGCTGCTTAAGGCCGCCAAATACTACAGGAGAATTTGCCTGGCTGCAATTTCTTCTCCCTGAGTTCGGGGAGGTGTGACCAGACTTTTTGTCTCCGTTTGCGATTTTGAAGCTGCTGCTCCTCATGTGCAGTGTCAGTGTCAGATCGTAACCACCAAAAAAGATCTACACAACAGTAACAGCTGATAAAACAGAGCATCAGGGGCAGAGGAGCGACGGACACAGAGACGCAACATACAAACTCAGGATATAGTGAAAATAAATACTTTATTACTCACCTGATGCAAATTGGGACATTTAAAGTGCAGCATCTGATCCACATTACCCATAGAAATTGTCCTCCGCAAATAATGACATCCAGTCAACAAAACTGCGCTATTAATCCAGTTTGAGGCGTTCTTTAAAAGTAAAAAGACAGTGTTTCCTCACGTGTTTGTTTACATCCACACAATGTGCGGTGAAGCTGCAGATTAGCGATAGTGACTCTACTTCCTGTGGACTTTATCGCTAATCTTTAATGCTTTTAAAAATCATGTCTCTGAAGTATTGCCCCACATTTCACAAATAATAATAACAACACAGTTTTGACTTTTGACAAAACTGTGTTTTCTCAGTGAGTAGTTTTACTGTACAATTTGACAGGAAACAGCTGACGCCATCGTGCTCACAGCTTTATATCCTGTGGTCCGCAGACATATTCCACTGCAGTGTTTGCGATCTGAGATTTTTAGTCTCATAAGTTTCTCCTCGTGTCTGTGGTGTTTGCGCATTTTGTTGCACTTTTAAAAATTGTTTAAGACCGAAAAATCCTGTAGTGTGTAGCGGCCATGGACCGTATATATGAGTGGACTAAGTGACTGTGACGTCACCCACAGCGTTCAGCGCCGCTCAAATGAGGCTCCTGATGCCACGGTTACAGGAGCGAATTTGGAGCCAGGCTCCATGTTTGGAAATTCGACCGCGAGTATCATAGCAACAACAAGGCCAATCATGATTGAGGTGGTTAAATATGCCCGCCCTACTGGCCTGAGAGTGCCCGCCCTTCTCAGAGCGGTGATATTCTGCACCATTCTGCACGGACCGCTGGATTTTTATGATTCTTGAGAATAATAAGGAAACTTTTAGCTTTTATCATCAAACTTAAGTATAAGTCATTGATTTATGTTATATCTTCTGTTCTGTACGAACAACAATACAGTTGACAATTTAACGAGATTCACTTTACTTTTTGCTAGATAAGTTATGCTCGTTAAGATTCTAGTAATGTTAGCTATTGTAATAGTTGGATTTATTTTGTCATTTTATTTTAAAAAATAGTCGATCTTACTTATTTTTAGTGCTGCCACTAACGACTAATTTTCTAACGATTAATCTCTCGACTAATTTTTCGATTAGTCGACTAATCTAAACGACTAATAATAAAAAAAGCGGTTCTAACACACACAAGTGTGTGTGTTAGATTTTACCTTGTGTGTGCTGTGCGTGCGAGTTGCAAAGGTTATTGCTGTTATGTCTGTTGTGTGTGCTCATTCAACAATGTTGAACAACGATATGCACACACAATTTAACGAGTTTGCACGAGCAGCATATGCAACGGTATTCTCAATACCTCATGCATCGTGGTCGTGGTCGAGAAAGAGAGAGACCAGCCAGCAGAGTGCGCACGGCAAATACTTCCTCAAGTTTGTTTTCTTTGGCGGTGCCATTATTTACCACTGCTGTTAGCCTTTGGTGAAGCCGAGGTTAGCCACCTCGGCGTCAACCCCGGATGTAGCCGCTGTCAGCAGCACCGGTGTCGGCCTCGGGCGCAGTTGCTGCCCGCGGCACCGGTGTCCGCTTCGGGTGTAGCCGCTGTTAGCCGCGCCGGTGTCCGCCTCGGGTGTAGCCGCTGTTAGCTGCGCCGGTGTCCGCCTCGGGTGTAGCCGCTGTTAGCTGCGCCGGTGTCCGCCTCGGGTGTAGCCGCTGCCTGCCGCACCGGTGTCGGCCTCGAGTGTAGTACGACTAGTGGTGTGGAGGGGAAATACCTGATCTCAGGCAAGCAAAAGGTCTCTGGACGAGCCGTTTGAGACCAAAAATAAATAAAGGCGAATATTCGACCAAAAAAATTGTAGTCGACTCATTTTCATAATCGATTACGTCGATAACGTCGAATAATCGCGGCAGCACTACTTATTTTCTTCATTTTACTTTAAAGAATTTTAATAATAAATCTGACTAAATGAATTGTAAAAAATGTAAGATTGATGAGCTAGAAATTATTCTTAAATTATTATTGACGGGCAAGAATTTCACATTTGTGAAAACTAGGTGTTTACACGTCCGTACGGGTTATTTAACCAATAAATCAATTGCCATCAGTTTATTTCACTTATTTCACTTACCGGAAAAACTGGACATCGGGGTCTTCGAAGGTCTATTAACACAATTAAATGCCGAACAAGCCATGACGAACTGTAAATGAACGTCTATCGCAATATTTTAAGACTAATGGAACAAATAAAAAGTAGAACAACCCTAAACAAGTTATCTAACAAGTTAAAGTTGTGACTCCTTGACGAAATATCAGTCCACACAGTTAAATCCACCCACAAAATGGCAGCGGTCCAATGATAGTTTTATTAAATGTCTTGATCCACTTGCTAAAGCCATGAATCTGGTTAAAGCCCGGAAAAGTCGCGCTGTCATTGGATAACTGTAAATGTCATTCAAACCTGTCGACAGTAGAAGGGGCAGAAAAGCGCGAAGGGGACTTACTTAGCAACGGAACGCACTAGCTGTCAATCAAACCTGTTGCTAACGCTAGACGGCAGCGACCTCGGGGAATGAAGGTGTCTGATTGGTCCGTTATTGATGCTTATATCTGGATTTAGGAACAAGATAGCATAATGAAAAATTCAGGATCATGTAGAGCGGGTTCATACGAACAATTTAAGACCAAAATGACGCAGCTCAGTGCAGCAGTTACGGAGAGAGAGGCGATAAGATCCTAATGTAAGTCAATGGGAAAAAGGGAGAGAAGGAGCCGGAAGAGCCTGCTGGCGCACTTCCTATTTGGCACGCGGCAGCTAACGGGATAGCTTAGTCCATTCATATATACGGTCTATGGTAGCGGCCTTTACACAGCATCTGTATTGAGGTAATTTGGCAAAACATGTGAAAATGTAGGACAGAACCTTTAATTTAACCACTGTTTTATGGGTTTTAATTTCCTGTTCATAGGTGACATTGAGATCATTTGAATACATTTGGTTTTGAAATGTTAATAGCTATGGCAGCTGGCCAAATTGAATCATGAGCTTTTAGTGAGCTCCTCAAAAACCTAACTGGAATTGTGTTTTCTTAGTCTGCTTACATCTTCAAACCTTGTGATGTCATCAAGTGTTAGTTTTAAAGTCACAGCAACCTCAATTGAACAGATCTACTTTACTATACACTAGAATAACTATAAGCTGTTGCCTTTAAAAATACTTCCATTTTAGTTTTTGTTCCGTTGAGGTTGCCACAGAAAGTCTACAACATCGTCCATATGCACCATGAAGCGAAAAGGTTTCAGCAAGGCTAAAACAAGACCTGTAGCTTCAAAGGTTGGTCATTAGAACTGCAAATTATCCAAATGATTTTAGGGAAGATGTATGGAGTTTCAAAACACAACTCCAGGTACCTGTAGCGTCTTATGACCACTCCGCTTTACTGGTTGAAATGTTCTAAGTTCACTTAGGTCCCAAACCGGTCTCTGAACTTTTGTAAAAACAACAGTGACTCATGCTCATTGGGCCGTGTTCTTTTTAACAACGCTCCGTAACAAAGCTCTGCCTTGTTCTGTGCTTTTCCTCTGCCTCTAGCTGCTGTTCCGTCTCATAGTGGACCACCTGGCGAGTTTCAGCGCCTCCCCCGGCGTCTTCACCATGTTCTCGGAGCAGCTCAAGAAAACCTACTTCAACATCCTCATTAAACCTGAGAAACTTGGCAAGTGAGTGATGCTGGCTCCGCTCTGGGCCCGGGCTGTGGGGGAGGAGGCGCGCCAGCGGGAGCAGCGCCTTCTAGTGGCGGCTGGGTGGTTAGGCACGCTGGAGCGGTTCGTGTGTAGAGTTCGAGTGCAGCGTTTACAAGGAATCAGCAATATACACTTAGAGAAACTTTACTGATCCACAAGGGAAATTATTCGGACACAGTAGCTCACTCATCACAATATAATGTAATAACAAAGAGCATAAATAGCAAGAGACGGGTGTCACATAAGGTGGAATTATATAAAAGTATATGAACAAGTAAAAATGAAATATAGAAATATAATAATGTAAAAATATCTGAGGTATGTACCAGATGTGGTAAGAAAGAACACCGTAAAGATGATATGATGACTGACAGGTTATTTGGTACATAAGGGGGAATTGCACATTTGTAGGGAGTATTATCTGTTACATAAAGGTGAGTTGTTGCACAGTTGTAGGGAGTATTATCTGTTACATAAAGGTGAGTTGTTGCACAGTTGTAGGGAGTATTATCTGTTACATAAAGGTGAGTTGTTGCACAGTTGTAGGGAGTATTATCTGTTACATAAAGGTGAGTTGTTGTACAGTTGTAGGGACACAAATAAATATGACAAAAGACAGGGGGGTGGGATGCTAACTGTAGGCACTGCTCTGTCAGAAGCTCTCTTAGACTGAGCTTTATTTGAACACAATCTGACCAGACGGAGCTGATTTAACTGGAACTACAATAGGTGAGTTGTGCTGCTAAACAAATCCCTCTCAAATAGCACTGTGGTTACAAGCTAACAATTTTTCAGTTAGTCACTCACCTTTTAGTTGAAAAGAACTATTAGAATTGTCAAAACAGCTGTTTTTTTTGCTGTTTTAAAAGTGGAAGTTGCATGTATTTAACCCATTCTGGCAATTTTGTTTTTTGGAAATAGGAAATTATTGTCACAGTTGCAATAAAACACCTCCTCCTCCCCCCCTGCCACTTTCTCTCCTCATCTCCTTCCTCCTCCTCTTCTCTTTCCTTCCTCCTCATCACCTCCTCTCCTCCTTCCATCCTCCTTTTCTCTCACATTCTTATCCCTTATCACTGCTTCTCTGCTACTCTTCCTCCCCTCGTCTTCCCCTCTCTTCCTTCCCTCCTTCCCCCTCTCCTCCGTAGGGACGTCCGTCTGCTGATCCTGGAGCACTCGCGCTGGTCCATGGTGGAGAAGTACCAGGCTCTGATGGCCGGGCTGACGGTGGACGACCTGATGGAGTTCAGTCAGAGTTTCAAGTCGGAGCTGTTCGCGGAGGGGCTGGTGCAGGGCAACTTCACCAGCGCTGTGAGTTTTTGTTCACTTACTGGAAACGGCAGCAGTGTAGTGGGTTAAGCACACGCCATTGAGCTGGAGGATAGCCAGGTCAATATCCAGATGTCGTAGATGTTGAACTTGAATTTCTTAGGTTCTTTTTCAAGTGGCATTAAACATCTAAACTCCGCCTCCAACCAAAGTTCAAATAGAGCACCTGGAGGAGTAAAGGAGAGAGTGAGGGGTGGTGGATGGCGGGGTCTGGAGCTGTAAGGAAGGCTCTGATTGGTCCGACGCTTATCCACACGTCAAACTCTGCCTCTGCCTGTTTGGAATAAAGACACGTCTAATCAGGGCAGTCATGCATGATGTCATGTAGTGCTTGGCAGTTTTTGGACACAAAGCTGCAAATGTGCCTAGTTTGGACTCCAATTAGCAAAAATCTTATAGTGACAGCAGAAAATACACCATATATACAGCTTAGGGGCAAAAAAGTTGATTTCATAGGGATGGGACAAGATTTCGTGGACAAAATTGTTACAAGATTGTGCACGCATGAGAAAAATTATATTGTGAGATTTCTTCTCTCTTTGGCTTGGATTTAAAAAAATAATTAAAGCGGAACTCCGGCACGTGAAGCTAAAGTCCGTTGCTAGAGGTCTGTCAGAAGCCAAAAAAACGGCACGGATCAGTGTTGCCTCGGTGGAGATCTCACTGAGGCAGTGAGTCTGACAAGGCAACAAACTAGTGTAGTGATGGGGGCAAGTTCTTAACTTCCACTAAAATTATTTGCACTGAAGAATCTTAACACCACTTTCTAACCCATTTTACACCAGCCACGAGTCTAACAAACAAAATGCTCTGCCTGGTTCACTCATTAGTGTCTGGAAACGTTATAAAACAAGTTTATAAGCAGCCTTAGCCTTACCTTTGTTGATTTCCCACTGTGCATGCGAAAGACCAAAAGACTCGACTGTCGACTCCAGCGGCAGCGAGAGGCTCGAGCCTCCAGAAGCAACAAGTGAGGATCGACTACTGATGGTGAAGAAGAAGAGAAACTGAAATTTGTGGTTTGAGAATGTATTTTTTCAGCTTTTTAGTTTTTCAAAAAATATAATTCATTCGTAAATAAATGAGATTTGAAACGACATCGGCGATCGAGTCTTTTGGGCTTTCACATGTGCAGTGGAAAATCAACAGAGGTAAGGCTAAAGCTGCTTATAAAGTTGTTTTATAACGTTTCCAGACACTAATGAGTGAACCAGGCAGAGCGTTTTGTTTGTTAGACTCGTGGCTGTTGTAAGATGGGTTAGAAAGTGGTATTAAGCTTCTTTAGTGTTCAAATTAGTGTTTTTCAACATTGATCTGTGCCGTTTTTTGGCTTCTGACAGTATTCGACCACCTCTAGCAACAGACTTTAGCTTCAAACGTGCCAGAGTTCACCTTTAAGAGCTGTTGATTTATATAATTTGAGAGGGTAAGGTATAAAATAAATAAAAATAGAGAAGCCAAAATTGTGAAATGGACTGCTTATTTATTACAAATTTAGCCAAAATCTTGTCTTGTCTCGTTCTCATGGACCCAATCTTTGTCTTGTGAAAACTGCATCTCGTCCCACCCGTGATTTAGTGAAATGAAACAAAACACAACTCCGGTTCTGTCTTTGACGAGATAACATTCTAAAAGATCAGAAGAATCCATTTTGTGTGATGTAGACACTTTAAAAATCAGTTATCCAAAGTTTTTATTATTTGATTTTATTTTCCAATATATTTCTCCCAAATGCTAATATGAATTTTTCCATCTCTCATTTTCTATTCACTGATTTATCCAATCTCCAGCATTATCACATGTACTTTTTGAGCACTTTTAACTTAAGCACAGGGCCTCTTCTGATTGGCTGTACTACCGTTGTCATATCTCTTTTATTCTTCCTCTATTGTCCTCTTCCTCTTCATCAAATCTCATTTTATTTTCTCACAGGAGGCGGCAGAGTTCTTGCAGTACGTCACAGAGTAAGTACCGTATCAATGTTTTTTTTTTCTTTTTTCGCCTCTTTAACCGCCGTTTACGCCTTTAGTCTATAATTTACACTGACGGTTTGACCCTTTACCTCTCCGTGCTGGTTTGTCGGACCTCCACGCCCTCCGCTGACCCTCTCTCTCGTTCCGACAGCAAGCTGCAGTTCTCCAAGCTGCCAGCGGAGGTGCCGGTCATGTTCCGAGTGGTGGAGCTGCCACAGAATCACCACATATGCAAAGTGAAGTCGCTCAACAAGGGAGACGCCAACTCAGAAGTCACAGTTTATTATCAGGTAGAGATAGTTAAAGAACATATATTGCGCCATTTTCTGATCTGCTTTAATGTTGTTTCCGTCAAAAACTGTAACACAAGTCATGCCTTGGCTCATTCACGCATGTTTAACGCCCAAACTCTGCATATTTAGGAGTTCTTCTCTCAAACAGAAACACAAACAGATTTTTTCAGGCCTGAATCTGTTTTAAACAAAAGGCAAAACGTCGATGCTAACTTGAAAATGACCTCTTCATCTGAGCATCTGAGCTTTGGAGATATAGAAAGACAAATAATAAAGGGTTATTCAAACATGTGTGACTGAAACAAAACACAACTCAAGCTCACAAACGTAATATAGGTGAGTTTCAGCTAACATCAGTGCTAACGTCAGTATTAAATGCGCCTGTTGCATGATGGGAGATATTGAGGCCGGCAACAAAAAAATATAAACACAGTGCGGTCTCTCAGTTTATCAGCAAAAATGGCAAATATTGACCAGCCTAGCAGACTGTGGAACCCAACAAGAATGCGTATGTTGGGCCCATTTCTTCACAGGTTTGTGTATTTCTTTAAAATTCCTGATTTTATGACTTTTGATTTTGCTGTGAACGGCCCAGGACAGCGGTCGGCAACTTTAAATACTCCAAGAGCCGTTTGGAGCGTCTCCCACAGAAAAGACCCACGGAGCCACAAAACCCTAAAATGAGGAGAACACTGCATAGGATATTTTTTTTACCTGTATGCTCCGTATAAAAGACTATAGTGTGTTGCATTTATGAAATCAATGAAATGCTACAGAGAATATACTGTGTCCATTCATATGTACAGTCTATGCGTCCTGCAGACGTATAATCTCTGAAAAATTTAACATGAACCATCTCCAACACGACATGCGCACAGAACAGACTCAGCATCAGCAGCACATCCTCCGTCACAGAAAGAACACTCATATTCCACTGAGTCGTGTCCTTTAGTCTGACAGAAGCTGAACGCATCAGCACCGAGCTGTGTTTTAGCGCAGTTTATGCAAATGAGCCATGCGGTTTAAGTTTCGTTTCTCTAAGGCCCAGTCCACACTAGTACATATTTGAGTCGTTTTCATTGCGGATCCAGTGTTTGTCCACACTAATCCGATGGAAAACAGCTCCGGGGACAGAACAATCTGGATACACCAGCTCCCACGTACTTGCCTGAGTACAGATCTAATCCGGCGCTGTGTGGACGCATGAAAACACTCATACGCTGACGTCGGCGCTCTAGCTGCTGTTCTTATTGGACCTTCCTGATTCGCTGGGTTCGTGGCATCGGTCATGTGACGCTATTGTGGAAAAGTTGAAACAAACCCGAGACAAATGCGAAACTGCATCGCTCCACGAAAAGACTGTTTTCACACTTGCATCTTCCTCTGCTCGAAATCAGCTGCTGTAACTTCCATAAAACTATGGCAACTTCAGATACGGTGCTGCGCTCCTAGTTTTTACCGCCCATGTGGTGTCGTGACGACGTGACGTCAGCCTAGTCACGTGACTAGTGTTTCTGGCAATCCAAACACGACATGTGTGGACACAAATCGTTTCCAATACAGTGATTCGTTTCAGGGTAAACACACTCTTAAATGGAAACAAATGTGCACAAAGCTGCATTAAACACATTATTACTCAATGTCTATTTGAGTCCTGCTCGTGGGAAATAAAAATCCAGGCTTAAATTATCCATCCGCAGTGAACCAAAAATCAGTGCCCGGCTCAGGAGTTTCTACCAAGGCATTGTGGAAACGTAGTTGGCAATTCAGAGCAGAAATTTGCTTTCATCCACACTTTGTAGGGGTTTAAAAAGGTGATTTGGCTCCTTCGATGCTCATCAAATCATCCAATTCTGGTCAAATCGTCTTCAGTCCTCTGCAGTTAAAGTGGATAAATAACCGTGATCTGTGCCTTTACGCACTTTCTCACTATGTTCACTGTTTCTTGCCGCCAGCCAAAATATTTCCCAGCATGCAACACAGGCTTTTGTCAACAATGAAACTCGCCTATAGAACCTTTAATGTGAATGTTATGTAGAATTGCTTTTAGTAATAAGGTTCTGTATATATTTTTCAGTCAGGTCCCAAGTCACTGAGAGAGCTCACACTGATGGAGCTCTTGGTGGTAAGTTCACAATTCAATTCAGTTCATTTTTGTCTGGGGACTACAAATGAAAATTCACTTTCTTTTTATGTTATTTTTTTAAGAATATCGGTGTCACTGTCTGGCACCAGGGAACGTGGAGCAGTAGTCATTTTTGTGTCTTTTGTGGTTCAGAAGTTTGCGCAGGACTCACCAAAATGGCCAATTATTAGATGAAATTGCTTTGTGAAACAGTCAAATTGGGCATTTTTCTGAGGCATACCTGGCAGTCCTTTAAAGCGCACTAGTGTTCCCTGGCACACTGGCTGAAAATCAGTGCAGTAATGTACAAGTTTATAAAAGAACAGATACATTAATTAATAAAACATTTAATTTTTTGTTTAATTCAGATCAAGTCCTTCTTTATTTTGCTCTTGAAAGTTTGAAAGAATTTTGTGTTTCCAGATGCACATGGAGGAGCCCTGCTTTGACTTTCTCAGGACCAAAGAAACCCTCGGGTAACACTTTACTTTTTAATTATGTTAGAAGGAGCTGTTCAGATCTGAGGAAGAAGAATGTGCTATGTAACTTTTACCTAGAATCTTCCACAATATGGCTTTAAAGAAGACCTATTGTGCTTGTATCTGCTGTATCGTTATAATCTAAGATACCTGTGGATCATTATTTATCATTTGCATTTTTTTAATCGCAATATGAACCTAAAACAATATAAGAAACAAGTCCTCTCAGGCCCACGTTAAAAACTGTGGCGCCCAGTGGGAGCAGATGCCACCGTGAACGTCATCATAACATAACAAGTGTCGGCACCTCTGACTGATGACCGCAGATCACACCAGCAAGGAGCAGATTTTAATTTTTTTTTACCAAAATGACTATGCGACGTTGTTAAATCCTGTGTGCATCACCAATTAAAGAAAATTAAATTGGAGAACGAAGTACAGAGCAGTGGGAGAAACGGGATGATCGGCAATATGGTGTCTTGAAAATAAAGTGATTTAAGATGACTCAAACAGGCACGAATCACTGCGAATACAACTTAAAGAGAGTAAATGAGAAGAGAAAACAACTATAGCATAGTTAAAAGCTCTGAAAAGTTGAGTCTGCTATAAATTAGGGTTGTGCGGTATACAAATTTTGATACCATTAAACCGTCTCAGCATTTTACCGGGATATACGGTATTAACGTGACTACTTAAGAATTATTTTGTAGCATTCATGTCATTCATGTTTTGATGCAGAATCATAAATTGGGCTTTACCGTCTCCTCCGTGAAAGTCTGACTTCACCCTCGAGCGGGAACTTTCTCCTCTTCAGCGCCTCGTCCCCTCTCGACTCTCGGCGTTCAATAAAACGTCTCCATCACAAACTTTTCGGCTCGGCGTCGCACACGAAGCGTCAGTCAGGTTTTTTCTTCTTCCTCACTGCGTGTGGATGGAAATCTCCGAGTTTAACGACGTTTGAGAGGAGAGAGAGCAGAGGGGAGAAAGTCCAGCTGTGGGTTTAGCTCCTAAAACCACAGCGCGGGTCCTTTTAGGTCCTTATGCAGATTTTTTTAATGCTACTTTTTGATACCGTATTGCCGGCCAACCCTACTACAAATACGTGTGATTTTATTGCTTTTACTGTTTACCTCTCCACAGATCTAACTTGTAACTTGACCTGGTAGAGCTGTCTACTTGTCTCTGTGAAAATCTCAGTGGAGACAAAGGTGCTGCACTCTCCACCTGAAAACTTCTATAGCGTTAAACCTTTTACGCTGCCTAAAATATGAAGTTATGTCCCCCTTCTGCGTCCTCGCCTTAACTCCCCCCAACATCAATGAGAGAAGCAGAGAAACAGTAGAATTGCCACTAGCGGTTGTAATAAGCGCTTGGCATTTTGAAATCACCTTGTGCCTGCGGCGCTGTTTGGCATATCTCACTTGTCCAGTCGTCCCACTGCAGCACACACAAATGTCTGCTGCTAACTAGCCCGTCCAGCACCGCTCTAAAACCCACAATATCCCTTTAAAGGACACGTATTATGCAAAATTGACCTTTTTGAGCTTTTAACCATGTTATACTGTTGTCCCCTCATCAAATACATACCTGGGGTTGTGTTTTGATTAGTTCACGCTTGTTTTACTAACCCTTTCATCCAAAACTGTCTTCTCTGGGCGCTCAAAAATGCTCCGTTTGCGCTGTCCTCGGATCGTCAGGGCACAAATAAGGCCATAAACCATCACTGGAATCATTCTGTGCTCAAATTGTGTTAACAAATGCGCAGCAGAGGGAGTGCTAACGGCTAATGGAAGAAGCAGATCTATTAGTCAAAATCAACTTTTATAGCTTTTAGCGTCGTTTCCCCTCTTCATTTCCCCTCTGAAGTTATATTCGGACTGATTTGTGCATCTTTAGTAAACTGTTCTCCTGCATTCAAGACGTTGTATTTACCTTATTCTCCAGTCTTGTTTTTTGTCAGTGTTCCGTCGCTGTTTTGGCACTAATGAAAAAAAAAAAATAATCCACTACCCTGCTGTCCATCAAAGGTGCCAAAAGCTGCACGGCTCTTTGTTGTGACGCCGTTTACACCGGGCACTGCCGTTTTCTAACATGGAAACGAGCGGTTTTGTTTCTTAAGTCGTTTTAGATGAATATTGTGTGTGAAAATGTGTAAATTATAACAAAATGATCCACAGGTCTCATAAATTATAACTCTATGCCAATCCAGAGTCCTGCACGGGTCTGATTTTGACAAACCACACCCACCTGTACCCATCATACCTCAATCCACCCCTGACCCGACCGATACTGTGTGTCTCTTATGGACCTTTTAAGACTGACTGGAATTGTTTAGTTTCCTGTGGAGTTTGGACACTGAGCTGAGTGAATGTTAGTGGAGTTTTGTGTAAAAGTGACTATGAATTGTGCGTTTATCTGTATGATTGTGCAGTTGGTCTGGAAAATTGTTTATAGGCTCTGATTATTCTTTAATGTAAATGTTACTTTTTTACTAAATGTTCATGATGCATTTTTGACCCCTGTGACCCTGACCTGTGGCCACAATGAGCCTTGTGGCTACAATCCGGCGTGTTTACATTCATGCATTTTGTCTTGTCTTTTCATTAACGTTCACTGTCCCAAAAAAAAAAAGACCCATTTTCCGACAGAGTTTAGAGAAAATTCCGCACCTGATCCGACCTGCTGTATAAATACAAACTGACACGCGAACCACACCCGAGCCAAAACTGTGTATTCTCTACTCGCTAATTTTCTTTTCAGCCTCTCGGGAGTCATTTTGAACTACAGAACATTCACATGCGAGGTTTGAAAATGAAAGTGACAGAGATTTCTGGGAATCTGCGCGTGCAGCAAAAACATGGATTTTACATTGAATCATCCTGTAAAAACACTGGCATTTTTGCATTTGACTAAAATACAGCTGTTTTTTGTTCACACATGACGTTTTGTAAAGCGCAGATTAGACCCGCGCTCTCCTGCGTCCGACCCGAACCCGCATCTGACGCAGCTTGACTTTTTTCACCCATTACATTCAAATTTGCGGTTCACCCGTCGGGTATCCACGGGGACCCGAACCCATGCAGGACTCTGCCAATCTGCACCATCGGCCCGACCACCACCGTCACTCACTTTCATACTAGGCAATATCGGTGATGTGTCTTGCTTTAGGACACAACGATGACAGTTTTTACGACTGGCGCCCCCCTGTGGCACCTGATTTCTCCCATCCAAGTACTAACCAGGCCCTGCCTTGAGCTTCTGGGACCTGAGAGAATCAGACTTTGACAAACTAAAGTTGCACTATGGAGCATTTCTAGTGGAGGGTCCGCCACCTGCTCATCTCCACAGAAATGTTCTTACTTTGTCTAAAATGTTCCACAGTATTAAACTTGTCAATCACAAGGGAGACAAGCAGGTTACAGCATGACGCTACATTACAGTTCAGATCTCACAGAAGGAATTATTGGATTTTTGAGCAGTAGAAACACCCACAAAGAATAAATGCTAGATGTATACGTTTAATGACATACTGTGGAACATTCCAGGCAAAACAATAACATTTCCATGGAGACAAGTGAGGTAGAAAAGTTGCACAGTGCACCATTAAGAAAACGTGAAACACTTATCCCATGGTGACTAAGAGTTTCAAAGGAAATTAAATGATCATCTATAAAGGTGCACTGTGTAACTTTTTGGCTTGTTTCTATGGATACGTCATTGCTCTGCCTGGAATGTCCCACAGTATGACATTAAACATCTCTACCTTACATTTATTCTATTACAGGTGGTTTTATAGCTCAAAAATACTGTGAAACATTCCAGACAAAGCAATAACAAAAGCAATAATCTCCACGGCGAAAAGCAGGTTGTGGAAAAGTTACACAGTGCACCTTTAGGGCCCTCCTCTTTCTACCCGTTATTGAAAGAAGAAGAAGAAAAACAGATGGCTGATTAAAGACTTCCAAACGTAATATAACCGACAAACGCCTCTGCGCTTTCTCCCGCGCAGGTACCACGTCTACCCCACATGCAGAAACACCTCGGGCGTGCTGGGCTTTTCCGTTACCGTGGAGACGCAGGCTACCAAGTTCAAGTGAGTTCACAACAGCAACAATCGGCACTAAATCTGTGGAAAGTATTTGACTGAAGGAATCCGATGTCTCTGCCCCTCAGCTCCGAGTTGGTGGAGTTAAAGATTGAAGAGTTCTTGGCTTCTTTCGGGGAGAAGCTCAGCGCGCTGACTGAGGAGGCTTTCAATACGCAGGTCGGTAAAGTCCGCAGGGGTGGAAAATAACCAACAGCAAATCCTCCATGTTATTTTAGCCGTGAAGTTGTAATGCTACCTTCCGAGGCTCTACGCTGTGCAGTTTTTATGTTTAGTCTATGTTATAATGTTGTTTCTGCATCAAAAACGTCGTAGTTTGTGCTGTTTTGGTTCATTCGCACATGTTTAACGTAGAAATCCAGCTTGTGATGTCACTGGGTGGTAATACAGGAAGTGCTCCACTGTGTTTTATGTTTTTATTTAAAAGCTGCTTCTAAAACGCTATGAAAATTGCATTAAAAAGTAGTATTTTTCATGCATACTTATATTTATACATAAAGGTTCCCTCTGTAACATTTCAGGTGGCAGGTCTGCTTGTTTTTTTGTTTTGTTTTTTTATTTCTTTGTCTTATTTCTTTCCCTGGAAAATTCCACAGTAAAGCATTATGCCACTAACCCAAGTCCAAGGATGAATACATGTATTTTAATATATTTTTAGCAATAAACCCACCTAAAATTGAATAAATGCAAGATAAATTCAAAGCCATACAGCCAGCAGTACTGTCACCACGGAGACAAGGTTGCTCCTCCACAGATCTGACCTGTAACTTGGTCTGGTTTTGTCTCCATGAAGATAGAAAGATTTAATACGATACTGTGAAACATTATTGTTACTGCTTTGCCTAGAATGTTCCACAGTAGAGATAAAACTTCTACGTCTACAACTGTAGACGACATTACAGGTCAGTTCTATGGAGAGGCAACCCTATTCACAGAAGGAATGATTGTGTTTTTGATGCTAGATCGATGTGTTTAATAGCAAAACAACAACAACTCCAGGGAAAAGCGTGAAAAGCATTGACGGAGCCTCCACCAGAGCAGTTACACAATGTACATTTAACTATGTAAAGCCCAAACCGTTATATAACTGACAGAAAAGTCCAGTTCTTTGAACTTGGAGCCTTTATTGGTCCCTCTGAACAAACAAACTGAATTTCAAACATTATTTTCCATATACGAGTTTCCATTTGTATCATGTTTGATACATCAGGTCAGAATGCTCAAAGATTCTTTTTTCCTGAACAAACAAAAACATAATAAAACACAAACAAATGCAACTAATTTGTAATTCCAAACATAAATGCAAACCATGAAGCAGTAATGACAAATAGTAAAGTAAATTGGAAGAAGATAACATTTCAGTTATTTTGACTCATTTTGCAGTTCACAACCTTTTTATTTTTCATGGTGGTGGATGTACATAGATTATGAAATTTGAAGTATTTTCACATTGCATCAACCCAGTAACTGTTCCTACTGATGTTTCAGTAAAAAAATGAAAAGTGACGACATTGGTCAAAATGGATTAAATATAGTCCATAAGTGACATAATTCAAATATACTTAAACTTAAGTAGATAAATCAGTAAAATAAAAACAAATACCACCATAATCTTGGAAAAAAAAACTATAGAAAACTGCTGGTCTATGGCTTAATAATGGTTTTCTTACCTTAACCTTTTCAAACCTTGGCAAAGTTCTTCAAAAACCACATGTGTCCAGCTCCTGAGTGACGACAATCTTGTATTGTCACTGGAAAGCCCTCTACACCCCCTGTTGGATTATCTGTGCACTGCATGTATCTGATTGTAAACATCAGGTTTTACAGGGGAAAAAATCACACTGCTGAAAAACTCGGGTATCAAATATGATACGTTTGGTGTTATAGGGTTAAGAACAAACTAAACAGAGGTGACTTGGACTTGGAATAGAATACAAATAGTCAGGATCAGTTCCCTGCCGGTCTCTCTGTAATGTGATGTGAGCAGCCCCAGTCCGGTCCTGATGTGGTGGACTGTGTGTTTCTGGTTGCAGGTGACAGCTCTGGTGAAGCTGAAGGAGTGTGAGGACACCCACCTGGGGGAGGAGGTGGATCGCAACTGGGCCGAAGTCCTGACGCAGCAGTACGTCTTTGACCGCCTGCTCAGAGAGGTGAGAGGGACGAAACTGATGTGACAGAGTACAAGCACAGGCTGGATATAGACATGGGCATAACTAAACCGTTCGCTACCGTGTTCCGAATAGGAATGAGCGTGGCTGTGCTTCCCGCTCCATCGACTCTGGCTTCAATTGACTTACACTGAAAAATCACCCTGCTCGCTCTATAATACCAGGCGTGTACACTGTGATATTTTCAATTGTTTCACTCTGCTCCAGCTCAAACTGTACGACCAAATCACAGGGTTTAAAAGTTCCCAGTTCACATTCATGTTCTCACACTGTACGGACGACTTCAACAGTGAAACCCTCGTGAGAAGCGACTGGATTTCAAACAGGTTTGATATTCTTGATCGGGAGCTGGTGATGAGGAATGAATCGGTTCTCGTTTCCTCGTGTCGTCACTACACGACGACACACGATTAAGCCAAAACTCGGCCCTGTCCTAAAAACAGTCGCACAAGTGAAAATTCGGCTCAAAAAGGGTCAGTGTACGCCCGACCTGCTGCAGTGAGCGTCGTCATCTTGGTCTTAAAATGTCCATATTACCCCAATCTACATGATTCTTGGAACTTTCTGGAACTTCCTGGAACTTTCCTCCTAATTCTCCCCATAACTGGATTAGCCTTGTGACCTTTGGAAGCCGAACGCTGTGGGTGACGTCACACTCCCCAAGCCTCTTTATACAGTCTGTATTGAAATTCATTCATTCATTCAGTCCAATCCAATCTACTGTTTCTATAGCACATTTTATAAACATGACCCATTCATACAATAAAAGACAGTAAATCATACATGAAAACAATAAATAAAAAGTGTTAAAATGCTAAAAATGATAAAACAATGAATAAAATAAAATAAGATAAATAAATAAAAGACACAGAGAAGGCCCTGCCCTCCCCAGTTTTAAGTCCCGTCTTGGGCACCACGAGCTGGAGCGAGACGTACTGTGTGAGGCCCGTCCATTCAAAGCTTTAAAAACAGACAATAAAATCTTAAAATCAGTTCTAAATCCCACAGGAGGCCGGTGCAGAGATGCAAGGATCGGTGTGATATGTTCTAGTTTTTGGTTGTGGATTAACTGCAGACGGGAAAGTGCGTTTTGAGACGTGCCCGTGTAAAGTGCGTTGCAGCAGTCCGGACGTGATATCGGTGCCAACTTTCGGTTCCTTGGCTTTAAACGCCTGCGTCACTGAGCCAGGAAATACTCCGCAGCGATTTAACATCTGGTATCGAAAAGGAGGTATCGTTAAAGTACTCGTATCGAAAAAAAAGTGCGTTTGTGCCAGTCCCAAGTCCGGAGGAGTGAAGAGCGATGTTATGAAAGTTAAAATCGAGTCTGGTGCGAGGCCTGGTTTACACTTTTATACAAATTGCACTTTTTTGTCTGTGTTTGCTAATGTGCGCATTGTGTCGCCATGGAAACTGCTGAACATTCCGCCAATAGAGAGTCACATAGAACACACTATTCTCGGTGTTTGTGTTTTAGATCGCGGCCTTGAAGCAGATGACCAAGGAGGAGCTGGTGTCATGGTTCCAGGAGCACCGAGGGTCCAGCAGCCGCAAACTCAGCGTGCACGTAAGAGCGCGAAACAACAAGTCTGATATACGCGACAGTTACTGAAAATACCTGGAGCTGTGTTTTGGTTCATTCTCTACCCGATCATAATGCCCAGATCCACCTTGTGCAGTTGAGGTGTTTTATTAGAAATCCCATATGCATTAAAGGGCCCATATTACACTATTTTCTGACCTTTTGTATTACATTTTTTTCAATTTTTCAAACTTCTATCAGGTTATTCATCTTGTTTTCAGATTTATCGACTTACTGGTTCTGAGGCTGTTTCATTCTAGTCTAGAGGTCGTTTATTCTAAGAGAACTTTAAGAGAAGTCAAATTATCTGTTCATGCAGCAAGATAATTTTACTTTTTTAAGTCATTTCCTGATAGATTTAAGTGTTTATTTCTTAAGTTTTGGTCAAGCTTTAGTGCAGAGTAATGTTGTTTCCTCATCACAAACAGACCTGGAGTTGTGTTTTGTTTCATTCACACATGTTTAACACACAAACTCTGCAGATTTAGGCTGCATTTGTTGTGGATTTTTAAATCTGAGAAGAATAAAACTGGAGAGAAGTTGTCTTAAATCAAAGAGTCTGGATTTATTAAAGTAATTGTGCCACAATGAAAACGAGACTTATCTCACGCAAGGTCCATCTCTCCCTAATCTGAACCCTGGCAAAACAAAAACAGGCTTCTTATATAGTGACAAAGGTCATAACATCAACATGAGGTAGAACAATACTACAGTAAATCTAAACAGCCTCCAAACAGACTAAACATCTGGTTCAGCTGAGGCATCGAGCAGATTGCCCCCAAGATACCACTATTCGAAATGATGAGAATGAACAAAACAACAGCTTGTTGTTGTTTTAAAAACATTAGATAAAGACAGAGCAGTGACCTGCTTTGAGATGCCCCAGGAACAGCAGGTTACACCATCACATGTAGCAGGAACAGAAGTGCTTTAGCAGTTGTTAGTTAACAGTATCTAAACCCATAAAATACATTCTTTAGCTTAAATGGATCCCAACAGAAACAAAGTAAAAGTTTTCCACCACAGCGTTCTTCTCTCAAACACATCAGTTCAGCCCTGGACCTGCTCATCTCTACTGAACTAAAGGTAAAATGTAGCTGTTGATTTCAGACACTCAAGAGAATATTGAAGTTGCTGATTGGGGAAAAGCCCAAAAACAAACCATTAATACTAGAATGTGGTTGTTACAATATAAATGGTGAAAGAGAACTTATGTCACACCTGTCAAATTACATCAATGGGCCCCGGACATTCCAGATATTTGTAATAAATGCAAATGCTAAGGGCCCTTTGTTCCATTGTTTATGGACTGTTGGAAAGTTCCGACCTCTTGGAAATCTGTGATTCAGACCGTGTCCACTATAGTTGGGGTAGAGCTTCCTCATCGGGCAGCACTCTGTGTTTTGGGTTTGTATCTTTGTTGTCAATAGAAAACGAGCCACTTTGGTGGATTTTGGTCTCCTGCAGGCCAGGAGAACTATCACCTTATTTTGGAAAAGTGTGGACGCGCCTTGTTTAAAAATGTGGACTATGGGAATGGCATGTTGCATTGCATTGGAAAGACTTAGATTTATTTCAAGAGGAAAAGCTGAGGACTTTGAGGACATCTGGAGACCCTGGGAAGAGTTTTGATAAATAAGTGCATTTTCATTGTGACTTGTACAGTGCTGGATGTTACATGAATATGAACACGTTTGTACTTCATTATCAGTGAGAATTGTCTGTGTGCGATTAATGTTAGTTTATGTTTGTTTGTTTTTTGGTTCTGTGATTTTGTTGATACTTTAATATGAAAATCTTAATAAATACAAAAGTAGCTGTTAACTTGAAAACTACCACTTCATGACATCACAAGGTGGAACACGGCATTTTCAGCTTTGGAGATGTAGACAGACTGATAATAAATGATTGTAAATGAAACGAAACACAACTCCAGGTCTGTTTTTGAGGAGGAAACTTTCTAACATGGCTTAAATCTCACAAGAGTCCATTTTGTGTAATATAGGACTTTTAATTCATATAAAATGCTCCTAACCGCATGTTTTTACTGACATAAACTGGCTGTAGACCTCTCCTATTTCAGCACCGCTTTTTTCCATCTGTTCAAAATAAAAATCCACCAATACTTTCTTAGATTTTCACATAATTTCAAACATAACCGTGCCCAGTGCTTCACAGCTCAGTCCCTCACATCCCACTCTTTGTAACGGAAATCTGTAACGGAGCTTTGTCGCCCCCAGGTGGTCGGCTTCGGCGTGGAGGAGCAGGACGGGGAGGGGGGATCCGAGAAAGGAAAGGGGGAGGAAGGCGGCGATGAAGAGGAGAGCGGATCTACGTACGGAGAGGTGTCCAGGCTGTTCTACCTGCCCCCCTCGGAAAAGATCTCCGGTGCCAAACCTATAATGGACATTCCCGCTTTCATTCAGGACCTGCCTCTGTTCCCGTACCACAAAATCCTCCAGTAAATAGTACGACGACGTATGCAAACGCAGATATGAAGAGGAAGGAGAAATACCCACGTTTACCTACAGTTAAACACAATCTTTTGGGGTTTTCCATGCTTCAAAGTGCATATGACAGGCTTTAATATTCTTCTAATTAATATGTTAAACCTTAAAGTTGAAGGTGCATTGTGTCATGGGCAGTTGCCATGGAGATTTTGTTGCTTTTTTGCTGATTTTTCCACATTCTTTTTCCACGGAGACAAGCCACTTTACAGGTCCGGTTTGTGGAGAGGTGGGTAAGGCGTTTTATTGTGAAAAATAAGCATGTTTAATGGAATACTGTGGGATATTCCGGGGAACTCTCCATGGTGCTGGACTTGTACTAGAAAGGTTACATGCTACACCTTCAAACTAGTTCCCGTGATAAATATTTACCACTTAAAGGTGCACTGTGGAACTTTTCTGGTTGTCTCCATGGTGATTTTATTGCGTTGCCCGGGATATTCCACAGTACGGCATTAAACAAATATATGATGCATTTATTAAAACATAAGAGTTTTTATTTCTCCAAACGGCCACAAACAAAAACATGCGGTATTACTGTAAGTGGGCCCGCTTCTCCGCAGATCTGACCTGTGACCTGGCCAAGTGATGTGGCTGCTTGTCTCCATGGAGATAGTTCAGTTAAATGTCGTAGCGTAGAAGATTCCAGGAAAAGAACAACATCTACATAGGGTCAAGGGTGGGGGAAAAAACAGAAAAGTTACGCAGTGCACCTTTAAGTAGCAGATTGGGGGGAAAAGTTGTAAAGAGAAGTACAAAAATACAGGAAGTAGCAGATCTGCGTGAAGTCACCCATCAAACTCAAACCTACACAAAAACTGTCGATCGTTTGTGCTGCAAAAAGTTTCGTTTGTGCGATTCTGGTTCTTAAGATATTTGCAGTTTTATTTTTACAATTTTAATTTGTGTGAGTTTATTTCTAAAAATATTCATTATTATTTCTGCGGTAATTATAGGACACTCCTCTGACGGCAGCGACTTTAGCAAAACTCCACAAAACTAGTGGCAATAAACGATCTCAGGCTGCAGAAAAGTCTGTATCAGTCTTTAGTGATTTGCTTTTGAATCATATTTTATAGAATAATTCAGACTTTTCCACAGCCTGAGATCGTTTATCGCCACTAGTTTTGTGGAGTTTGCCGCCGTCAGCTGAGCAGAAATGACGTCCTATAATTACAGCAGAAATAATAATGAATAATTTTAGAAATAAACTCGCACAAATGAAAATTGTCACAGCACAAACGAAATACAAACATTTTCTATAATTTTCTGCCTGTTTTGAGGCTGTTTCACATTTTGAGGCTGAAAATAAAACTGCAAATATCTGATGAACCAGAATCGCACCAATGAAAGTTTTTGCAGCACAAACGAAGCACAAATGATTGACACAGTTTTTGTGTAGGTTAGAGTTTGATGGGGCGACTTCACGGACATAAGTAGCGCTCAATTCTAAAACGTAGAAAATTCCATCTAAAATCCAAGACAATTTATGCACCAGTAAGTTTAAAGCTTCAGTTAACAAAATAAAACCACTGCCATTTACTTTTCTTAGTCTAATCAGAACTATTGTGTCATTTAGACCAGGCTTTGCCCATTGTTTACTGTACGGTTGCTAGGTAACAGTGATGAAATGAACTCCACGTATCTCATATCTGCTGCCAGGAAGTAAAATCATAGATAAAAAAGTAAAATTTGAAATCCATGTGAGCTACAGTATGTCTTAGTGAAGTCATCTCACCTGTCATATGCACTTTTTTAAAAATTTGCAGCAAAAAACATAACTTAAAGTGCACTATGTAACATTTCGGGAGGATGTCTGTTTCTATGGAGATGCAATTGCTTTGCCCGGAATGTTCCCAGTTGGCATTAATGTTCTCCGTCTTCTTGCAATGATTGTAGTTTCCATGGAGATAGATAATGCCAAAGTGTGTAACATTCTAGGTGAATTCGTAACACTTCACCCGCCGAAAAACCACTTCGTATTTAAACAGACGTAGAGGAACTTTGTACGATATAATTTATAGTTTCGTAACGGGCTGCTAGAGATTTCGGGAGATTTTTTCCCCATTTGGATCGGACAAAAAAAAAGGTTACGTGTTGCCGATTTGCGTCTTTTTGAGAAGCCGTAGTTCCAAAAATCGTGGCTAGAACAATGACGAAAAGATGAAATGAATAAATACAAATTCTGAAGACGACTTATGAACTAAATCGGGCTATTTACATCTTCGAAATCACGTCAAAGTCTCATCTTGTGGCCCCAATCTCGTGTTTCATTCCACCCCTACCTATTAGTATTGATTATTTTACACATATTTCTAACTTTTCTCAAATTATTTTCTTTTTACTAAGAGTTAAAAGTGAAAACTGCATTTGTAAATTCATCTAAACCGACTCAAATCAAGATTAAAACTTAATTCAAATCATTTTAACTTGCAGAAACTCCTTTTTGGCAGTGTTAAAGTATCATCCTGCATCTGAAATATGCAATTTAAGGTATTTCTCGCTACTTTCCAGCATAAATTTTCAAATCTACAGTTTCCTTCCACGATTTTTTTTTGGGAACAGTAAACAGGTTGATTTAAAGGTTTTATATTAGGCAAATTTGACGTACGTGAGCTTTTCATCATGTTTTAACGCTGCCACCTCCTCAAAAACATACCAAGAGTTGTGTTTTGTTTCATTTTCTGCTTTTACGTTTGAATATTTGAGTTTAGTTTAGCTTTCGTACAGCCAAGACCGTCTATAGATGAGCGTTGTTTTAGCGTTGAGGCTAAGACAAGTTGGGTAAATTCGGGGTTTAAATGATCCGAGTGATTCTAGTGAAGGTGTGTCGAGTTTAAAAACACAGTGGAGCACTTCCTGGATTATTACCGCATGACATCACAAGGTGGAACGGCGTTTTCAGTTTGAGAAAAGCAACTCCGGGTATGTTTTTGATGAGGAATTATAATTGCATAGACAGAAATATTTAATTCTACATTTATTTGCCAAAAAATTCAACAAATTAAATGCCACAAGCTTCTCGCAGCTGCTCACATGTAACAAAAACTCAGATATTACTTATTAATCATGGAAAACGTTACTTTTTTTTTCATTTTTACACATTATTTCTTCTATCTGCAAGTTGTTTCGGAGCAAATGTGAAATGTGATTAGAACTTTTACTTTACTTCTTACTATTAGCTCATTTTTAAACATTGAAGGGGCACTTTAAGGTGATTTGTGTAACTTTTCTGGTGGAGGCTCTGTCATCTCGCTTGTTTCTATGGATACGTCATTGCTCTGCCCAGAATGTTCCACAGTACAGGTGGTTTTATTGCTCAAAAATACCTAGAAAAACAACATTCTAACTGTGACAAGATCTGACCCGTAACTCGGTCCGGTTTGGTCTCCATGAAGAAAGGTTTAATGCTGTACTGTGAAACATGGAGAAAAGTTCCACAATGCACCTTTAACACGCCCTTGTAAGCATCAACTTGTAAAAATAGCTTAAGTCGTGTACATTTGAGTGCGTTTGAGAGTTTTGCTGTGTTTTACTTTGACCTAGAATGAAGCTTTGTACCAGGAAATAAACAGATTTGAGGTGAATGAATATCTGGTTTTGTCGATTTTTTTGACTGAACTCTGCTGTAGAGTTGAAGTACTGCGTTATTGGTTTCAGATTACACGTACATGATCGTTGTTTGTGTCTTTATCCTGTGTCCCTGAGGAGAGCAAGGCATTCTGGGTAAGTAGAGTGACTGTTCCACACTATTGGAGCGAATGAATATTGAAAAGACTGCAGTGGCCTATGTGTGTGTTGATAAGATTGTATTGTATCATAACAGCTTTTTATAATTATCTCTACACGATTATTTTGAGTTGATTTGATTTAATTGGGCAAGATTAAATACACTGTATCTGATTTTTACTGTCTTAAAAACGTGAAAAACAGAACTAGTAGTAGTTTTAAGCAGTTTGCAGTGGTCCAAAATTGAGACCGGAGCAGTTTTGCAGTCGTGCTGAGGAAAAGCGAACAACTATCATGCTAACCGTTCACCTACTGATTACTGGACGATAAAATGCTTTCTGATAAGATGCAGACAGCAAACTAGAACGCTGCTTATACAGCATATCTGTACTCAGTGATGGGAAGATTTAGTTTTGCTGCACACGGTGTTTAATTACAAAATACTGAATATCTACGTACAAGTACGAAACGCTTTTTTTGTTAAAGTTGAACTCCGGCACGTTTGAAGCTAAAGTCTGTTGCTAGAGGTGGTGGAATTCTGTCAGAAGCCAAAAAACTGCACAGATCAGTGTTTCCTCAGAGAAGATCTCACTGTGGCAGTGAGTCTGTCAAGGCAACAAACTAGTGTAGTGATGGGGGCAAATTCTTAACTTCTACGTAAAACACTAATTTGCTTCACACTGAAGAAGCTTAACACCACTTTAACCCATCTTACAACAGCCACGAGTCTAACAAACAAAACGCTCTGCCTGGTTCACTCATTAGTGTCTGGAAACATTAGAAAACAATTTTATAAGCAGCCTTAGCCTTACCTCTGTTGATTTCCCACTGTGCATTGCAAAAGGGAAGGGATTTCACATGTGCAGTGGAAAATCAACAGAGGTAAGTGTAAAGCTGCTTATAAAGTTGTTTTCTAACGTTTCCAGACACTAATGAGTGAAGCAGGCAGAGCTTTTTGTTTGTTAGACTCGTGGCTGTTGTAAGATGGGTTAAAGTGGTGTTAAGCTTCTATAAAGTGCTAATTGGCGTTTTAGGTGGAAGTTAAGAACTTGCCCCCATCACTACACTAGTTTGTTGCCTTGACAGACTCACTGCCACAGCAAGATCTCCGCCGAGGCAACACTGATCTGTGCTGTTTTTTTGGCTTCTGACAGTATTTGATCACCTCTAGCAACGAACTTTAGCTTCAAACGTGCCGGAGTTCAACTTTAAGCGACATTTTTGTCCAATTAGACACGGAAAATCATAAATAAGTAAATAAATGATTAACAAAGGAACAAAGGGGTAATGAAAGGACAGAAGAGGAATAAGAATAATTTTATCTTTCTCTTACCTTTTATTGTTTTTGTTATCCCTCTCACCCTTACCCTCTTGCCTCTCTTCTGTGTTATTACTTACCTACTCACGCACACACACACACACACACACACACACACACACACTTGCCCTCCATATAAGAAAAACAGAAATCTTATTGTCTCGTCACCCCTTCAAACCTTGATGCATGCCCTCTCAATCCCGTCCAAATCCTCTAATATCACAATAAAAACAAAACAAAAAAACAGAAAATCACACACACACACGCACACACACACACACACACACACACACACACGCACGCACGCACGCACACACACACACACACACACACTGCAACATCTGTTTTTGATTCTCCTCACTAATACTGTGATGAAGTACTGTCATGTAGTCTTTTTCATTTAGGAAAGTAACCTGAAAAGTAAGCTGAATATCACCAAATGAAAGATTAAGTTCTTCTATGGAACGGAAAGCACGCTGTTCCACCTTGTGATGTCATGTGGTAATACAGAAAGCGCTCTACTCTGTTTTTAAACTCCACAAACCTTCACTAGATTCATTGATTTCAACCCCAGAATTCCCAAACCCTGCTGAACTAAAGCTAAAAGTCTGTTCACTAAGAAGATAATTTAAGATATAAACATTTAAATCTATCAGAAAATGACTTAAAAGTAGTGAAAGTATCTGTCCATGCAGCAAGATCATTTTACTGGACAAGTTATCTTGAAATAAACTCCCTCTAGACGAGAGTCAATGTTCTATGGTGGGTGTTCATGGGCAGGAAATAAGTTTATGGAGGCAAAGTTTTAGATAAACAGACTTAAAACCAGTTTATGATTCGTGTTCATGGTCTGATAATAAGTTCTCAGATGCCAAATTCTAGATAAAGGGCTTTAAATTCAGCTAAATTCTAAATAAATATACATAAAACAAGTTTATGATCAGCATGAATAGACTAATTAGCATCTTTGAATTTATTATCAGGCCATTCATACTAATGGTATGTGTTTATCTAGAATTTAAAGCATTTTGTCTAGAATTTGGCATCTGAGAACTGTCCATGAACTAATCATAAATGTAGTTAATATAATTAACTTAAGTTCAGGAGCAGGACCACGCCTCAACCGCCTTCGACTCCTCTCCAGCGAATCACAGCTCACTTCTACCACACCTTTGGAGCCTATTTGTAGCAGCTTAACCCGGCAACCCAGTTTGTCCCGAATAACTCGACCCCACCCTCCCAACACCGATCTGTTCACCTCCAGACATAAGACGCCTACGAGGGGGTCCTGTCCTGCTGGGCCATGTGAAGATTGAGACTGAACCCCCACCCTGAGTCTCAACCCAGCCGACCTGCCTCAGCTCAATACAATAAACACTTTTCACTTCGCACATGTGTTGTTAGCGTGGTCCTTGCTAGTGAAACTGGTTTTAAGTCTGTTTATCTAAAACTTTGCTCCATAAACTTATTTCCAGCTCACAAACACTTACCGTGGACTGCTTCATTCTAGTCCAGAGGTAGTTTATTTTGATAGATTTAAGTGTTTATAACCAGGGGTGCACATAACTTTTTCAGTGAGTTACTCAGGTGAGTACCAGGAGATGGAGTTTGGTACTCACTAGAGGTAAGATCGGGCCTAAAAAATCCAGCCCGACCCGACCCGCGGGTATTAAAACCCGACCCGACCCGACCCCGACCAATTAACTTGATTCGCAGGCCCGAGCCCGAAGCAAACCCGAAATTTCATGCGGACCTGCGGAGGGTAAGATTATTAAGAGGGCGTCGTTCACGTGCGCAGAGCATGCGCTGGCTCTGCGGCGCCTGTTACAGGAGCCGCTCTGGCTCTGGCTCATGCTCTGCGCACGAATTTAACTGTTTATTTATTTTTTAAAAAGTCAGCGAGAGAGAAGCCCGGCCCGACCCGACCCGAAGCAATGATTGACATTCGGGTCGGGTCGGGGTCGGGCTCGGGCTTAAGATCTTACCTCTAACGCAAAGGCGCTCAGTAACTGAAGTGGCATTACGCATTCGTTATTTTTGCTGCGCATGCGTACCAGCGTACCAGTTATGTGCACCCCTGTTTATAACTAAGATTTTGGCCAAGCTTTTTCGCAATGTACATATTTTTGGTACATGTTTTCAGTTATTTGTACCACGGCTGTAAAGATCACCTTGGTCCTCACAGTTTCTTTTGTTCAGCAGGGGAATTCCTTCTTTGCTTGTATGTTTGGTCCTTTAAAATACATGACATTTATAAATGCTGTTTTCATGAACTGGGGGTTGCGCCCTCTCCAGGGGCACGGGGTATTTATTTGGAGAGGGGACGCGTACGGGGGGCACATGTAGGGTGACGTCACACGCTGTTTTTGGAGCCGTGCCAGAGCTATCAATCCTGGAATCTATATTGGATTATATTCATTGAGGATTATCGGGTTTTCCCTGCGCCATTTGGATTAAACCTTCTCTGCGGGAGCTGCTGGCTTCGTCCAAACTACGCAAAAGTGAAACTGAACTCTATGAGCGTGGTGGGTGTGAGTTTAGCCTGCAGCACCTTTTCCTCACCTGTTGCGGCGCAGCTGCTCAGAACTTTGGGGAACTTTGTTGGGGAGATACGGGGACTCATTGGGGTGGAGGGTTTATTGTCTGTGGGTTATTGTATTGTTTGTTCTTGTTTGATGTGGGGTAACCGGGGGCATTTATTCTCAATCACACTGGTATTGCCAATAAAAGCCAGAAGTACTGTATTTATATGTGGTTCATTGACTCCTGCTCATGTGGACAGGTCCTCCCGCCTCCTTAATTTGCGTTGTAGCTTTTGTTAAGTACAGGTGAATTGTTACACGGGGAGACAAATTTTGCTTGAATAGAAGGGAAAAAAATACCACACACACTTGAAATGACATGATGAACACCACAATATATAATTTAGAAAAGTAACTCTTCTGAAAACCACGAAATGAAACTGTAACCGTGACAGCTACTCAAAATGAGTATTCTGAAAATGTCTTTAGTAGTAGTAGTGGTAGTGGTAGATTCAGTGTGAGGAGTTGATGAATAATAAATAAACGTGGGCAGAGAATCGGTCTGAGTCTTGGCTGTGGAAGCTTTTGTTTGGACTGATGAATGTGTAAACCTTAAGGTAAAAGATAATCACCATTAATACAATATCACTAATCAAGAACTTATGGCAAATACTTAGATCTGAAATGCATTGAATTGTTAGTGTATTATAACGATTCATTTTTTAAATCAGATTAATCACACTTTAGAATTTTGATTAATCACAGTTAATTATTCTTCAAAAAAAAAGAAAATATTTCGACAAAAATGCAATTTATTATCAAAAACTTATATTATTGACATTTTTCTATCGCTGGTAGTTTTGTTGACAACATTGCCGCGGGTTCACTCCGCCAACGATGTTTGTCGCGCTCGACTTGTTGTTGCTGCCACTGAATTAAACCCGTGTTTTGCTTTAAGATGGTGTTTTAAACTTGTTGTGCTTCTGTGGAAAGAGAGTTCATCGCTGCAATATCTGCAAACTACCTTAGTTTATCTAAAGTCCTGTATGGACAGACCTGATCACTGACCTAATAACCTGCGCCGCCTTTCATGTCAACATCGTGCTTTCGATAAAGAAGCATGTGCGCTCAAAATAAATTGTGTGATTAATCTGCATTTAAAAACATTAGTGCAATATTTTTTGTGATTAATCACATGTGTTAGCGCGTTAACGTTGACAGCCCTAATTATAATAGTAAAAATCACTTGGTCGCTCTCCCAACATGTCCGAGTACCACCTTTCCAAGTACTACCAGCTCTAAACTAGGATTTGACAGTTACTCGGTAAATATAAATGAATATAAATTATTCAGCGTGAAACTACCTGAAGAAACTTTTAAGATGATTTTTTTTTAAAGCCCTGATGTAACTTTCTGGTGGTGGAAAATCAGCTGCGTGATGCCCTGGAAATGCCAAGTTAAAGCCATACTTCAAAACATTTTCCATAGAGAGAGTGATGTTTTAATCTATACACAGCAAAAAACAAAATCTAGTCAAGATAAAATGACTTGGATTAAGAAGGTTTTACCATGATTTGAGTAAATTTCACTTCACAAGTAAAATGATCTACCAGTGCAGTAAGATTTGTGGACTTAAAATATGAAAATACATTTTGCTACACTTAAAATAAGAAATTAAATCAAATGTTGCTTGAATTAAGAAAAAAACACTTATTCCACTGGCAGATCATTTCACTTCCAAGTCCAATCTACTCAAATAAAGTAAAATGTTCTTAATTTAAGTCATTTTAACTTACCTAGAGATGATTTCTTTCCAGTGTGTGTGCTGTGGAATATCATGGCCATGGAAACAAGCAGGAAGAGTCCTTAGGTACGCTATGTAACTTTATACCTAAAATGTTCCACAGTGTATCATTAAATATCTCTTTTCATGAACACGACAAGCAGGTGACACCACTGGGCCACGTTACAGCTCAGCTCAGTGGAGAGGCGAACCCGCTCGCAGTAAGAACACACGTTTTCCGGGGATTTTTGGAGCTATAACGACACCTGCAATGGAATAAATGTAAGATGGATCAGTTCAATGCCATACTGTGGAACATTTGCAATAACATCTCCGTGGAGACAAGCCGATAGTGAAACGCACACACACCAGAAAAGATACACAGTGCAACGTTTCTAACATAACCATCGACAACCACTGGCTTCTTAAGAGATCGTATGGAGTATTTTATCTTCTCCTCTTGACTTTTTCCTGACCTACTTCCTGTTTTGTGCAGTCTCAGCAGTACTTGGGGTTGTGCTGGTCAGTCTGTTCCCTGTGGTCCCTCTGTACAGTGGAAGGAGAAAGAACAGGGCTAATGTTAGATATACAGTAGGAAGCAAAGGAGAAGCCCGTTTAATCTGTCTACATTAACTGCGTTATTCCCCTGTACACGAATGACACGTTTTATACGCTCAAGTAGTGCGTATGCGTGTAAAACCGTCTCAGAAGCTCAGGGAGGGAATTCTGGAGGTTCTGAGCTTTCACATGTCCATATACTGAGAATGAGACAAACTTGGATGTGTCTCTATCTGCAGGTTAAGGCTCTGGTGACTTAGGTTAAGTTGTGATTGTAAATTACTACCATAGAGTGAGTATAAATGCGCTTGAGTATTCCAGTTCTGATCAGGTTTTTTGAGTTCCCTGGTTATGCGTATGTCCATGTAAACGCAGTATCCTGATTTCAGTATCCTGGAAAAGGCAGCATCCCGGTTATGATTCGCTCACTGGGTTTTTCTGACAGTATCCAGGAGACTGTGGCATGTAGAGGCAGCATCCTCATTTCTCAAAACTGGAGCTGTACTGAGCATGTGCGAAGACAGTAATAGGTAGGGGTAGGAGCAGTTACTTTCCCAAAATGACTCAAACTCCTACCAGGACTTTTTCAGTAATACTATTTTATACTTCCATTCAAAATAAAGCAGTCTACTGTTTAATAGCACCACATTTTAACTCCAGGCTCACCTCTGTGGCAACTAGGGACGGGCATTCGATTACATTTTCTTCATCGATCGTCTGGAAAATTAACGATCGCTTTTCGATTAATCATTAACGTTTTATATTAAAATTATCATCACAATTATTACTATTACTAATGTGGTATCTGTTATACTACTGCATTATACTTTATACTGTTACTTTAAACTTGGGTTTTCTTAGGAAGATTCTCTGTTACTGTTGGGGGTTTTCAGACTAGTTGGAGCCTAAAATGGTCAGAGGTTAGAAGATACTGCACTCCAGAGACATTTGGTAACTGGAATCATGGTGACAATAGATCATGTCAGGTCATATATGGTTGGGTGTTTTGTGCAAAACAAGTGAATCTATTCCAGATGTTAAAAGTGGGTTGTCCTTTGTATAGAATCTATAAATGTAACCTTAATACGTTCTTCTGGGTCTTTCCTGCATTGGGCTTTTAAGGGGAACCAGACTCAAATTGTCTGTTAATTGGCTGACTCTATTATCTGTAAAATAAATCATATTTACATTTATTAGAGTTGTTGTTAAATCATTTCTCAAGCATCTTTCCCTTCTGTGAGGACCCACTACAAAAAGGTAAGCTCCTGGATTGAGGATCTTAAACTACACTAATCTGCATAAATAAACTCAATTTGACAACATATAAACCATAATCACTACAGAGACACATCAGGCCGTGTGAGATTAGAATGTGTTAAATGCAGATTTGGCACATTTGTTTACGTCTTAGAGAAATGAAACTTAAAACCGCATGGTGCATTTGTGTAAACAGAAAGCGAATAAAGCAGCTCTTTCCTTGTGCTGATGTGGTTCAGCTTCAGTCGGACTAAAGAACACGACTCAGTGGAATATGAGTGTTCTTTCTGTGACAGAGGATGTGATGAGGCTGTGAGTCTGTTCTGTGCATGTGTCATGTTGGAGATACTGTGTAAACATGTGAAACCAGCATACTCAAAAAAAAAAAAAAAACTTACCTGGGGCACTGATGTGCAGGTAAACACACTCTGAGGGATATAGTGATCTCCACGGATCCAGAGCTGAGACGTGGGACTGTGGGGCCACAACTCCAGTGTTTGTGCTGTGAGACGCAGCCTCGACTCCTCACGCTACGTTACGCACAGACACCTACATTCAGTTTGTCGATTAAAATGGTGATCGACGAAATTCTTAATGATCAATTATCGATTAATCCACTAATCATGCCCATCCCTAGTGGCAACGCTGTGACACTGTGTTGTATTTTTCAGCTGTTAAAAACACCTTTTACTGAAGCTGTGACAGAGCTCCAGTTTTATGTTCTTGAATGTATGTCTTCTTTTTTATTTTTAGATCTCGTTAAAAAGCCTCAAGTTAACAAAGCTGCTACAGTCGTGGCCAAAAGTTTTGAGAATGACACAAATACTAATTTTCACAAAGTCTGCTGCTCCAGTATTTATTATGGCAATTTGTGTATACTCCAGAATGTTATGAGGAGTGATCAGCTCAACTGCAATTTATTGCAAAGTCCCTCTTTGCCTTGAAAATTAACTTTATCCCCAAAAGAACATTTCCAGTGCATTTCAGCCCTGCCACAAAAGGACCAGCTAACATCAGTTCAAAGATTCCTCCTTTAACACTGGTCTGGGTGTTGATGAGGACAGAGATTGGTCTGTCATGATTTTAGTTAGAATAACAGACTGGACATTTGGACACTGGAGGATGGTTCATTGTTCCTCTTCTGTTAACCATGGTTATGTGCAAGGAAACATGTGCAGTCATCACTGCATTGCACAAAAGGGAATCACAGGGAAATTTATAGCAGCTAATAAGACTGCACCTCAGTCAACCATCTATTGGATTATCAAGAACTTCAAGGAGAGAGGTTCAATTCCAGGTTGCCCAAGAAACTCCAGCAAGCGCCAGGACCGTCTCCTAAAGTTGTTTCAACTGCGGGATCGGGCCACCACCAGTGCAAAGCTCGGGAATGGCAGCAGCAGGTGTGAGTGCATCTGCACAGCGAGGCAAAGACTTTTGGAGGAAGGCCTGGTGTCAGGAAGGGCAGCAGAGAACCCACTTCTCTCCTGAAAAAACATCAGAGACAGACTGATATTCTGCTAAAGGCACAAGGATCAGACTGCTGAGGACTGGGGTAAAGTCATTTTCTCTGATGAATCCCCTTTCCGATTGTTTGGCGCATCTGAAAAAAGCTTGTTTGGAGAAGACGAGGTGAGGGTTACCATCAGTCCTGTCTCATGCCAACAGTAAAGCATCCTGACACCATCACGGGTGGGGTTGCTTCTCAGCCATGAGCAAAGAATGGTACCAGGACGTCCTCCGAGAGCAACTTCTCCCAACCATCCGAGAGCAGTTTGGTGATGAACAAAGCCTTTTCCAGCAGGATGCAGCACCTTCCCATAAAGCAAAAGTAATAACTAAATGGCTCGGGGAACAAAACATGAAGATTTTGGGTCCATGGCCACGAAACTCCCCAGATCTTAATCCCATTGAGAACTTGTGGTCAATCCTCAAGAGGCGGGTGGACAAACAAAAACCCACAAATTCTGACAAACTCTAAGCACTGATTATGCAAGAATGGACGGCCTCAGTCAGGATTTGGTCCAGAAGTAGATTGACAGCTGCCAGGGAGAATTGCAGAGGTCTTGAAAAAGAAGGGTCAACACTGCAAATATTGACTTGTTGCATGAACCCAGTGTAAGTGTCAATAAAAGCTTTTGATGCTTATGAAATGCTTGTAATTATATTTCAGTAAACCATAGAAACATCTGACAAACACCTAAAAACCCTGAAGCAGCAGAGCCTGTGAAAATGTAATAATTGGTGTCATTCTCAAAACTTTTGGCCACGACTGTACATGTTATCTCCTTGCAATATCTGTGCCATAGCTACCATAGCAACCAGTCTAAATCTCCAGGATATTCCTCATGTAGTCATAGTGTCATAACCGGGACAAGACCAATAATCTCTCAGTGATTAGTGTTGAGACTGAGACAAACTTTTGCGTCATCAGTGGAAAATTCAACTAACGTTTGCTCTCTACGTGTACCAAAACTAAATGTGCGTCATGCGCTTTGCTGTGACAATGATATAATTGACGACTGTGATTTAAAGTGTCCAAATTATAACAGAATGATCCGCAGGTGTTCTAACTATGCAGCAGACACAAGCACATTATGTCTATTTTAATGTTGCTAGTCTGAATAAGCCCCCCGGGTATGTTACTGCATTCATTACATAATTACAAATCTACTTACACTATTTGACACAACAACTGAATTCCAGCTCTACTTTTGTTACACATTTCCTGCTGATACTTTGCAGTGACATCTCTCTGGGGGTGTTCTATAACGCATTTCTATTGGAAGGATGTTCAGCAGTTTCCATGGTGACACATTGCACACTAAAAGTTTTTAAAGTTTTTAAGTTAAAGTTTTAAAATAGCCCAACAGCACGTTTTCAGGAGCCTGCGATCAGCCCAAGCGTTCATGTTCCTGTTTAAGTGTTTGATTTCCAACCAAAAATCTGAAAGAGACGATCTACAACCAAATCCGCTCTTTCTGTTCCGACTGTGTTAGATCAAAAAAAGCTCAGATTAAAGTCTAACATGAGCTGCAAAGTATGAACACTGGAACTGAGTGACTGAATGTACCTGACTATCTCGGTTGGCGCGTCTCATCTCCAAACTCGGTACTGGCAGACTCCTGTTGTCGCTGTACTCCCATCCAGAGGACCCCTGCCAAGGCAATAATGAACTGGAGTCATGGAGAAGGGCCCCGCTGTGTGTGTGAAACGTGGCATATGTGTGAGGAGGTGCGCGAAGAGAGGCCACGAGCTAACGAGAACGGATCTGGCAGGCGGCGCTAGGCTACAACCGCGTCCAGTAGTTGTAACAGAAGTGTTTATAAGTTGGTATGGTACAGTATATGCAGTAGTACTCATAGTACAGTGATCCCTCGCTATAACGCGGTTCATCTTTCGCTGTTTCGCGGATTTTTTAATGCTTTTTTATTTTTATTTTTTTTAACAGTGCATTGTGTTCTGAATCCTGATTGGCCAAGGGACTGTAGTCTAGAAGTGATAAAAGTTGACTGGTCTTTCACTTAGACCAG
This sequence comes from Odontamblyopus lacepedii, assembly GCA_034769755.1. Taxonomy (NCBI): domain Eukaryota; kingdom Metazoa; phylum Chordata; class Actinopteri; order Gobiiformes; family Gobiidae; genus Odontamblyopus; species Odontamblyopus lacepedii. The sequence continues at coordinate 28,584,398 of CM068364.1, forward strand.
GGGTCGGCAACCTTTAACACTCAAAGAGCCGTTTGGAGCGTCTCCCACAGAAAAGAAAACATGGGTGCCATAAAGAAGGAGGAAAATAACATAAGGACGACGGGAGAAGACACCTGCAGCACAGCCTTCAGTAGAAAAAGATGCTACAGGAGTCAGGAGGAAGAGGCTCAGTCAGAGGGACTGTGAAATACACGTGAGTCACAATGTCCAACCTCGTGTTCGTATTCATTAAAATTATTATTTTACAGCATTTTTTAAAAACTATCATAGTTATTTGTAAGAAAATGTTTATATTTTTAAATGCTTGAGCCTGAAAACAGGATTTGATCTTTGGTTTCATTCTATAGTACAGTATTGTATTGTATAATAATTGTAAAAAATAAAGCTGATACTTCACGGATTTCGCCTATCGCAGGTTCTTTTTGGAACGTAACCCCCGCGATAAACGAGGGATCACTGTATTAGAAGTAGGTGGTGGAATGTAGTAGTAGGCGTAACAGGTGAGTTGGTTCAAATAATAGTAAAGTGACCAGACGTACCTATTTACCCGGGACAGTCCCAGTTTTGAGCCATGTTTGTCCAAAACCACTGATTTGTTCCAGTTTTAAATAAGAAATGTCGCTTGTGTCCCCGATTTGATACCAACCAACAGTAAAGAGAGGCATAAAGAGAGGCATAAATCTGCTTAAAAATTACCAAAACACAAAGAAAATGTGACTATACTCACTCACGTTAGTAATGAATGGGCCGAGTGCAGAACAGTTTTGCTTAATTACGCACTTGTTTACAATTTTATTATTACCAATCACCAAGGAAAAAAAAAAAAAAACACGATGTTCCAGTTTTTAATTTTGAAATTCTGGGCACCCTTAACAATAATCATTTTCACTGTAATAGCAACAGCTTTAATTTGTTCAATTTACCTGCACTTTGCCAGAACAGGATCATGTGCGAACAAAGCCACAACTGATTTCTCTGCATTTTTGATCTGGTCGTTTCCCAGGTAAATGACTGTGAATGTGCAGGAACTTGGGCCAAAACCACCTGCCTGAGTTCCACACCTGATGTCACTGCGCCGAGGAAATTAACCAAACTCAGTTGATGTGTCTATTCATCTACACATTTGAGCTCTTCGACTAAAAGTGATTGCTTTAAGGGTAGGGTGACCACACGTACCCGAGACAGTCCCGGTTTTGAGCCCTGTGTCCCCTGTCCCAGCAGATTTATACAAAACCAGTGATTTGTCCCAGTTTTATACAAGAAATGTCCCAGGTGTCCCTATTTTTGACCAGTCTGATCCCTGCCAGCAGTAAAGAGAGACATAAATAGTTAGAAATAGTTAACATTGCATCTAGTTTACTCTATTGTACACAGCATTATGTCCATAAGCCACCACTAAGTAGCTTGAGGAGGCAGAATGTCTTTTTGTCTCCTACCTTATAATTTTTGTCAGGGATGTTTGTTGTTATAAATAATCAAATAAATAAAAAAATTAAAACAAAAATGTGTTTCTCACCTTCCACGGTGGTTGGTCTCTCTCACCCTCATCAGCTCGGGTCCTGGGAGCTTGAGTTCTGCGCAGTATCTTTGCTGTTCCCAGTACTGCACTTTTCTGGACTGAGATGTCTGCTGTCCTTCCTGGGATCTGCTGCAACCACTCGTCCAGTTTTGGGTGTCACTGCCCCGAGTGCTCCGATCACCACAGGCACCACCGATGCTTTCACCTTCCAGGCTCTCTCCAGCTCTTCATTGAGCCCCTGGTATTTCTCTAGTTTCTCGTGTTCCTTATTCCTGACATTGCCATCGCTCGGTATTGCAATGTCCACCACCATGGCTTTGTTCTCTCGCTTATCCAGAACCACGATGTCTGGTTGGTTCACCATCACCATTCTGTCAGTCTGTATTTGGAAGTCCCACAGGATCTTGGCCCGCTCATTCTCCACAACCTTTGGATCTGTTTCCCACCTTGATCCTGGGGTTTCCAGCCCGTACTCTGCACAGATGTTTCTGTACACTATGCCCGCTACTTGGTTATGTCGCTCCATGTACGCTTTCCCTGCCAGCATCTTACACCCTGCAGTTATGTGCTGGACTGTCTCAGGCACTTCTTTGCACAGCCTACACCTTGGATCTTGTCTGGTGTGGTAGATCTGGGCCTCTATTGCTCGGGTGCTCAAGGCTCCTGTGCATATATAGCAGTAGTAGTGGTAGTAGTTGTTGTAGGTCTAGTAGTAGCAGTAGTGTGCCAAATAGTATTCATACTAGGCCTTGTATTCAAAAGCCACCTCACATAATAATTTAATTTATAATAATTTAACAAAAATTATTCTCCTGAAAATTATTCATTGGTTTATTTTACGTGAGATCAAAATTTCAGACCCAAATTTCATGTTCATTTTTGTCTTTCTGTCTCCGTCTGTCTGCGGCGTTGTCACTTTTAAACACCATGTGAGCTAGTGCTACGAAAGCTAGCTTAACTTAGCCACTCCACATAAAGCGATGAGCCTGTACGCCCGTCGCCTTTGGACCTTAAACTAGCGTAGCCTGGTTGAAATGTCTCATTACGGAGGAATTATGGACCAGTAGAGGGGTCTTTGTGTGAGAACAGTCGCCCCCTGGAGCTTTGGGGACTTAAAGCTGGCGTGTAGAGAGCAGAATGAGTAATAATCCCGGGGAAAGATTGCATTGTGTTTGGCCTTGTAGTGTGGATAGCTTCAGGACCACGGACAGCGCCAGGATTAAGCCTCATTCCAAACTAAAGGAAGAGAATGGGAATTAGTTTTGTGCGATTGGCGAAAAGCTCATCAAGACTATTATGCTTTCTTAATGCAGCTATAATGTGCTGTGTCCATATAGGCCTGAGGAGCAAAGGGAGAAATTAACCAGGGTTAGACAAAGCAGTACATGATGTAAGAGTACACGCACTGGTGAAAGAGTAGCTAAGAATACTACTCAAGTAAAAGTATTCCATGAAAAAAAATCTGTGTTCTAACCTAAGATCATCATAGGTTGAACTCAAATTCTGATTTTACTGAAAAGAATGGTGTTTTTGTGTAATCTGATAACAAAACAGAATGAGCTTCTCGCTGTGGTTTTTCCTGTGGGTAGTTACATTTACTCGGTTATATTTACTAAGAAATTGTACTTGAGTTGTTCTTGGACACTATACTTTTACTCCTACTCCTCCCACTGTGAGTCTACAAGTGACGCTTCTTGCACCATTCCTTCAGATATGATTTAGTTAGCACTTTTTCCAAATACTTTTTTACTCTTAGTTTCTTGGGCCACAACTTTTTAATTTGAATTAATGATTACTTGGCTACATTACCCACCTCTGCTTACGGCTCTAGTAAATCATAAAATTGCTCACAAAATGGAAAGAAAAAAGAAAACATTTGTAAGTAAAACTAGTGTGATACTTACTTTACATTAACTACACTATTTAAAGGGGAACTCCGGCACATTTGAAGCGTTTTGATGTTCATTACTAGAGGTGGGTGAATACTGTCAGAAGACAAAAAACAGCACAGATCAGTGTTGCTGAGGCAGAGATCTCGCTGTGGTAATGAGCCTGTCAAGGTAACAAGCTAATGAAGTGATGGGGGCAAGTACTTTCATTTGCTTCACACTGAAGAAGCGTAACATCGCTTTCTAACCCATCTTACAACAGCCACGAGTCTAACAAACAAAATGCTTTGCCTGGTTCACTCATTAGTGTCTGGAAACATTATAAAACAACTTTATAAGCAGCCTTGCACTTACCTTTGTCGATTTCCCACTGCGCATGTGAAAGCCCAAAAGACTCGATTGCCGATGTTGTTTCTAATCCAATTTATTTACGAGTGAATTGTATTTTTTTGACAAACGCTAAAAAATACATTCCCAAACCATTTTCTTTCAACTACTTTCAGTTTTTATTCTTCTTCACTGTCAGTAGTCGATCCTCACTTGTTGCTTCTGGCGGCTCGAGCCTCTCGCTGCCGCTGGAGTTGACAGTCGAGTCTTTTGGGCTTTCACATGCGCAGTGGGAAATCAACAAAGGTAAGACTAAGGCTGCTTATAAAGTTGTTTTATAACGTTTCCAGACACTAATGAGTGAACCAGGCAGAGCGTTTTGTTTGTTAGACTCGTGGCTGTTGTAAGATGGGTTAAAGTGGTGTTAAGCTTCTTCAGTATGAAACAAATTGCCATTTTATGTGTAAGTTAGGAACTTGCCCCCATCACTACACTAGTTTGTTGCCTTGACAGATTCACTGTCACAGTGAGATCTCCGCCGAGGCAACACTGATCTGTGCCATTTTTTGGCTTCTGACAGTATTCTACCACCTCTAGCAACGGACTTTAGCTTCAAATGTGCTGGAGTTCCCCTTTAAAGACCTAATAAAACATGAAGAAAGACTAGGAAAGGCTGGATGGATGGATGAGATAAAGGTGCATTGTGTAACTTTTCGGTTGGGAGTTTCTATGAATCTGTCACTGCTCTCCTGAGAATGTTCCATAGTATGACATTAAACAGCTCTACCTTACATTTATCCAATTACAGGTGGTTTTATAACTCAAAAATGCCTAAAAAAAAGGCTTTCTGACTGTGAGCGGGGTCGCCTCTCCACAGATCTGACTTGTAACTTGGTCTGGTTTGGACTCCATGAAGATAGAAAGGTTTAATGCCATACTGTGCAACATTCTAGGCAAAGCAATAACATCTCCATTTGACGGACCCTCCACCAGAAAAGTTACAAAATGAAGGTGCAGTCATACCAACATTATCAAAGCAGGTTACCAAAAGTCCAGCGCTCACTACTGCCCCCTGTGTGTGTGTGTGTTTAGCCTGTGCACAAACACATCTGTGACAGTGATCCCAGCGCACACACAGACTTCACTTCAAACAGCCTCGGCTCTGTGCTGCTGTCAGGGTTCGCTCGGAGCTCCATCTGCACATCTGCTCCTCCTCCTCTCCTCATCAACATCATCATCAGAGGTTCCTCCAGGTGAGCTCCAGAGGAACTGTCAGTGCAGATGGAAAACATCATCTGACCTGCTTCTGCTGTGAACTGTCCATCAACTGTCTGAAGGCACGTTCTTACCTGCAGCTTCTATTTTTAGGCCACTTTCACCCAACTGCTTGAGGACACACGTTCAGGCCTGTGCACGAGCAAAAATCCGACATAAATTTGAACATCAGCGCGTTCACGTTATAGTTCGACGTGCTCAACAGAAGTAAGGAGAAGTTTTTATACTGAAATCTGTCATGGGCTCCCTCTCAGTTCCTGTTAACGAGCCCCCACCTAACTGTTTCACCCTCCACTCTAGCTGATTTGATCCACCTGTCCCCACTCTGCATCCTCACTCACCAACCAGCTGCACCTAATACACCCCTGATTGACCTGTATATAAAAAGCCCTGTTTTTCAGCCTGCCCTTTGTCAGATCGTCTGCTCGTGTGGATCCGCTACCTGCTGCCAAACTTCCCTGCATTCTACCTCTGACTCCTGATAATTGAACCTGGACCTGTCTGTACCCTCTTCTGCTCCTCTGCCCCGGTAACCCGACCTGCCTTCTGCTCTTGACCTGGATATTCCGCCTAGCCCTTGTCTGTACTGCTGCCCTGGAGAGACCGCTCGACCACCGAGACACACACGCACTCCCTTTTTCCCCTCAAACCCTAAATAAACTGTTTTAAGCGTGGCGCACTTGGGTCCTCGTCTGTCTGTTCCCTGACAGTGCGATCTGAACAACATGGACTCAGCGCCGTTTCACCTGACATGGACCTCAATGCCCCAGAGCCACCATCTGCCATGCAGCGCCTTGAGCGTGCGGCGGAGGAGAGGTCCATCGCCTGACGGGTGACATCGCCGCCTTGCTGGAGCTGGGCCGAATGCAACAACAACAGATCCAGCAGCAGCAGGAGCAACCTTGCCCAGATAACTGAACTGCTCACCAACCTGACCCGTCGCCAGCCAACCCACCCGCCGGTCCAGCCCAGCCAGTCTACAGGCCATTCCAGCACCACCCAGCATGCCAGGTGGTCCAGTTCCCCCATGGCGCCTGCTCTCTTCACCGCCCGGTGCCCGGAACAAGATTGGTAGTCCTGAAGCGGTTCAATGGCGATCAACCCAGGTCCGGGCATTCCTTACAAGCTGCCGTCTCCAGTTCTCCCTGCAACCCAGAACCTTTGCCACGGAGGGGGCCAAGGTAGAATGCGTCATCACTCACCTGGCGGGTCGAGCTCGACTCTGGGAACAGCCGAGTTTGAGCGTCAGACTCCAACCTGCACATCCTTTGACCTGTTAAGCTGAGGAGATGCTCAAGGTCTTTGACTTGGACTCTTCTTCTGCAGGCGTCCCGGGCACTGATGAGCATTCGGCAAGGTAGGCGGACCGTCGCTGACTACTCCATCGATTTCCGGACCCTGGCAACACGCAGCACCTGGAACATGGAGGCGTTGGAGGGCGCATTCCTTCACAGCCTGGCCGACTATGTAAGGGCGAGGCTGGTCTCCCATGAGCGACCATCAACCCTTGGCGAGGCCATTGCTCTGGCTGCCCGAATCGATCAAAGAATCCAGACCCGCCGTCAAGAGAGGGGCACCAGTACCCTCCAGCTACCAGCACCGAGGCAGTCGAGCTGCCCGTCTGCCCCCTTGTCTACTCCTCCATCCCAGCCAGACCAGTCGAACCTATGGAGATTGGTCGAGCCTCTCTTTCCCCTGCAGGCGTCAGCGCCGCATCACATCAACCTCTGCCTGTACTGTGGAGGGGATGGACACCGAGGTGCCACCTGCCCTTTAAAAGCCCAAGCTCACCTGGTGTAGGAGGAATCGGTTGAGCTCGTCCACCCAACCCTCCAATGACCGCAAACCCCTGCTGCAGGTTCGGCTCCACCTTCCTGACTCTACACACTCTCTGGCCGCCCTTGTGGACTCTGGCGCTGAAAGCCAACATAATGGACTTGGAGCTCGCCTTCGCCAGTTGAAGCTTGAGAGCTATCGTCTGTCGCCTCCTGTTCCTGCTCGGGCGCTGGATGGACACCCTCTCGGCACAGTCACCCATGTCACTGCCCCTGTCTTGATGATGATCTCCGGCAACCATCAGGAGACCATCCAGTTCCACCTGCTCCGCTCCCGGGCCAACCCCTCATCCTGGGCTACCCATGGCCGCCCGGCACAACCCTCTCCTTGACTGGGCGGCCCGGGGTGGTTGGGGCATGGGGCAGGACTGCCACCAGACCTGTCTGCTTGCTGCTACTCTACCCCCTCGCTCAGTTCCCGCCAGTCCAGCTCCAGATTTGTCCAACGTTCCCGAATGCTACCTTGAGCTCTGGGAGGTGTTCAACAAGGCCAAGGCCACCTCTCTGCCCCCTTCCCGACCATATGACTGTGCTATCAACCTCCTCCCTGGTGCCGCACCTCCTAAAGGCCGTCTCTACTCGTTATCGTCTCCTGAAAGGAGGAGTCCATGAAGAGTACATCAGTGACTCCTGGCTGCTGGGATAATTAGCCCGTCTTCTTCCCCTGCTGGTGCTGGGTTCTTCTTCGTGGGCAAGAAGGATGGATCGCTTCGTCCATGCATCGGTGCTCGGGGCCTTAACGACATCACCGTGAAGAACCGATATCCTCTTCCTCTGCTCACCAAGCGCCTTCGAGCTGCTCAGGGGCCACGGTCTTCACTAAAGCTGGATCTCCGCATAATGCTTACCACCTGGTGCGAATACGGGAGGGCGAATGGAAGACAGCGTTCAACACCCCAACTGGTCACTCACGAATACCTAGTGATGCCGTTCGGTCTCACCAATGCTCAGCTGTATTCAGGCTCTTGTAAACGATGTGCTGCGGGACATGTTAAACAAGTTTGTCTTCGTGTACCTGGATGACATCTTGATTTTTCCAGATCCTTGTCTGAACATACCCCACCATGTCCAGCAAGTCCTTCGCCGCCTTCTGGAGAACTCCCTCTATGTCAAAGCAGAAGTGCGAGTTTCATGCCAAAACTGTGGCCTTCTAGGATACATACGTGGCTGCGGGGAGCATACAGATGGACCCTGCAAGATTTCAGCAGTGACTTCGTGGCCGATCCCAGAGAGCGAGAAGAAGCTGCAGCAATTTCTCGGGTTTGCAAACTTTTACAGAAAATTCATCGGAACTATAGCACCGTAGCCAAACCTCTCACCACCTGACCAGCACCAAGCAGCCCTTTGCCTGGACCCCAGCAGCCAGCAAGCCTTCTGTGCCCTCAAGGCTCGGTTCACCTCTGCCCCCCATCCTCCAGATGCCTGATGTGGACCGACAATTCATTGTGGAGGTGGATGCCTCTGATGTCGAGTTGGTGCTGTGCTCTCCCAGCGGTGTCTCTGGAGAGACAACAAGCTCCATCCTTGTGCATTCTTCTCGCCCGGCTATCCCCGTCTGAATGCAACTCGACATAGGGAACCGTGAGCTGCTGGCTGTCAAGCTTGCCCTTGAGGAGTGGCGCCACTGGCTGGAGGGGTCCACAGTTCCATTCCTGGTCTGGACTGACCACAAGAATCTGGAATATATCCGCACTGCCAGCGTCTAAACCCCAGGCAGTCCCGCTGGGCTCTGTACTTCACCAGATTTAACTTTACCCTATCTTACCGCCCTGGATCACGGAACATCAAGCCAGACGCCCTCTCTCGCCAGTTCAGAAGACTGACGCTCCCTCCAAAGATCCTGCATGCATTCTGCCCAGTCCCTGTGTTGTGGCAGCCCCTGACCTGGGATAACGAAAGAAGCGGGTGCAGGAGTCTCACGTAATCAGCCAGGCCCAGCGCATGCCCCAGCAACCGCCTCTACGTCCGGAAACCCTGAGGTCCCAAGTTATACAGTGGGGACCACGAGTCCGTCTGGCCTGCCACCCTGGCTCTACTCGCACTTACCAACTGCTTGCCCAGCGGTTCTGGTGGCCTTCGTTAAGGAGGGATGTGCGGGAGTTCGTCGAGCCTGTCCCACCTGCAACCAACATAAGGCTTCCAGCCAGCCTCCAGCTGGATTTCTCAGCCTCTGCCTGTGCCCAGCGCCCCTAGTCCCATTGCCCTGGACTTTGTCACAGGTCTGCCCTCTTCTGCTGGTATGAAGGTCATACTCACTGTAGTGGACCGTTTTAGTAAAATGGCACACTTTGTGCCCCTGCCCTAAGCTCCCGACAGCCAAGGAGACGCTCAGGTGGTCCTGGAACCGTCTTCCGAATCCATGGGCTGCCCAAGGATGTGGTTTCAGACCGAGGTCCACAATTTTCCTCCAACTTCTGGAAGGAGTTCTGCAATCTCCTGGGAGCCACGGCCAGCCTAACATCTGGATTCCACCCTCAATCTAATGGCCAGTCTGGCGGGGCCAGACCAGGAGTTGGAGAAGGCCCTTCGGTGCATGAGCGTCTCATAACCCCCACTCCTGGGCACAACAGCTAACGTGGGTGGAGTATGCCCACAACTCGCTCACCTGTTCTGCCACTGGTATGTCCCCTTTCCAGTGTGTTTACGGCTATCAGCCACCTCTTCTCCAGTCAGGAAGGGAGTCGCCTGTCCGTCTGCCCTCTCCTTTGCCCGTCGATGCCGCCCGTACCTGGTCAAGAGCGAGCCACGCTCCTCAGATCTGTTGCCAGCTACACCACTGGAGCCAACCGTCGAAGGACCCCTCGCCCACCTACGCGTTGGCCAAAGGGTGTGGCTATCGACCAGGACCTACGCTCGGGTGGAAGTCGGGGAAGCTGGCACCTCGGTTCCTTGGACCATTCCCCATCGAGAGGGTCATCAGTCCGACTGCCGTCCGGCTCCAGCTGCCAAGGTCCATGAAGGTACACCCCACGTTCCATGTTTGAAGGTCAAGCCCGTACTGACAGCCCCCTGGTTCCAGCAGCACCTCCTCCTCCGCCTCCCGTTTAGTCAACGGGGGTCTGAGTCTACACCGTGCGGCGTGTGCTTAGGTCAGGCGTGAGGAGTAGGGGTCTCAATACCTGCGTCGACTGGGAGGGCTATGGGCCTGAAGAAAGATCTTGGGTGCCAGCCAGTCGGATAGTGGACCGGACCATCATAGCTGACTTCCACCGACAGCATCCCGATCAGCCCTCCATCCGCCGGGAGTCGTCAAGGGGGCCTCGCGCGTGACTCGTCCTGCACCTGACCTGAACCTGTCTTGGTCCCTGATGATGGTGGCTCTCTGGCTCCCTCTGAGGATGGGGCAGAGACTGACCGGTCCTGAGAATTCTGACCCTCCGCCCGACTCCCCCGCCGCCCGCCCGGTTTGGTGGTTCCTCTTTGGGACTTCTGGGGCCGTCCTTGGGAGGAGGTTCTGTCATGGAGGCTCCCTCTCAGGTCCTGTTCACGAGCCCCCACCTAACTGTTTCACCCTCCACTCTAGCTGATTTGATCCACCTGTCCCCACTCTGCATCCTCACTCACCAACCAGCTGCACCTAATACACCCCTGATTGACCTGTATATAAAAAGCCCTGTTTTTCAGCCTGCCCTTTGTCAGATCGTCTGCTCGTGTGGATCCGCTACCTGCTGCCAAACTTCCCTGCATTCTACCTCTGACTCCTGATAATTGAACCTGGACCTGTCTGTACCCTCTTCTGCTCCTCTGCCCCGGTAACCCGACCTGCCTTCTGCTCTTGACCTGGATATTCCGCCTAGCCCTTGTCTGTACTGCTGCCCTGGAGAGACCGCTCCACCACCGAGACACACACGGACTCCCTTTTTCCCCTCAACCCCTAATAAACTGTTTAAACGTGACGCACTTGGGTCCTCGTCTGTCTGTTCCCTGACAGAAATCAACTCAAAGCTATTCAGCCCTGACATCTGAGCAACACGCACGGACTCCATTGTGTTCTTGCTGGAGCGTAAAGCAGTTCAAATGAGGCTAAAAACAATAGTTGCTGGATTCAAAGTCGAGATCTGTGTCTCTCCGACCATTACACAGCAAAAAAGCTTGACCAAAATTTAAGATATAAACACTTAAATCTATCAGAAATGCAGCAAGATCATTTTACTTGACAAGTTCTCTTAAAATAAACGACCTCTAGACTAGAATGAAGCAGTCTCAGAACGAATAAGTAGATAATAAATCAGAAAACAAGATGAACGACCTGATATGTTTTAAAATCTTGGCAGGATCAGAGAAATTTGCAATGCACCAACACTCAAGGCACTTAAAGCACTTCATATCAAGGAACCAGTCACCCATTCACACATTCTTACGCCAGTGTACGCAAACACTGGGGGCGAGGTGGGTTAAATGTCTTGCCCAAGGACACAACAACAGAATTCATCTGTGGGAGCTGGAATCGCAAAAGCCAATCTGTGGGTCAATCAGTGAGTATTGACCAGACCGGGCCTTGCTGAGCTTCAGAGATGTTACGAGATCTTTGTTGCAGTAGGTCCAATTTAACCCGATTTTCAACCATGACTTGAGGTTAGGGGTGTGCATTGCCTCGAGTCTGACGATACGATACATATCATGATACGCATGTCATGATTCGATATATCACGATATATCCCTAAAACAATATTTTATTATATTTTTTACTATATTGTTTACTTACTATTATTATTGGCGGCACGGTGGCTGAGTGGCAACACTCAGGCCTCACAGCAAGAAGGTTGCGGGTTCGATCCCCGGGTCACCCGGGCCTTTCTGTGTGGAGTTTGCATGTTCCTCCCCGTGTCTGGATGGGTTTCCTCCGGGTACTCCGGTTTCCCCCATCGACCTAAAACATGCCCGCACCCCTATGAACTAACATCAAGGACCATGTTGTCCACCCTCCTGTGGGCTCACCACCTGCAGAGGGGTTCATAGGGGGGGTCAGGTGCTATGAGTATTGGGCAGCACGCTGCCCCCGCGACCCAGCCGGATTAAGTGGGAGAAGATGGATGGATGTTTACTTATTTTCCCTTGTATTTGCAAACACTTTTTAACAGTACTATTTATTGCAGCTACTTCTTGAAAATCTTAGCGAGTCAACGATTCTTTTCATCCTGTGCATTTCATTGCACTGTCGAACCTGCATATGACAAATACACAATCTTGAATCTTGAATGGATAATATATCACAGTTATTCAGTAATAACTTCAAATCAACTACACCTTCACGAGAACCAAATTTTATGAAATACAATGTATTACCTTTTTGAAATCGTGAGAACAGTGAACGCAACTAATGAATTTAAGTAAAAAATATTTTAAAAATCGATTCAGATCCATTTTGAATCAATTCGAGAATTGTGCTATGAAGTATCACTGAATCGATTTTTTTCTTGCACCTCTAATTGAGGTAGCTTCTAATTTCAGTTAAATTAATATGAATTTAACTGAATGATGGAACATGTTAAAGCGCCTTGAGCAACTTCTGAACCATCCAATCCTCACTGCCAAATAGAAATAGTAGTAGAGTAGTAGTAGTAATAGTATTTTTCTATTTTCTATTTTGTTTTGGCTTCTACATATACATTTATATAATTACGCCTTATTTGACACCTTCTTTTTGTCTACTTATTTCGTTTATTATTACCATTTATATGTTTTACTCTTTGTTATTATGTTATATTGTGATGAATGAGCTACTGCGTCCAAGTAATTTCCCTTGTGGATCAATAGTTTGTCTAAGTAAGTCAAAGTGTCCAGCTCCTATGAAAGCGCAAGGAAAATTAGCAGTTTATCGTTGTAACCTTTATGTTTGACGTTCCCAGAAGACACCGAAAAACCACAATGGCACGTTTATATCCCACTCCAAATGAAGTAAGTCGTCTCTTTTCTCTCTGGACCCACTAATGGCACATCTACTTGGACAATCTCCTCCCCGTTCCTTTCCGCGTCACCCCCAGCGCTGCCCCCTCCCACCGGGACCGAAGGAAAGGGGTAGGCGACGGTACGGCGTAGCGGGGGCAGGCGGGGGGAGAACCAGGCGAGCACGCACAAGTCCCACAGGCTCCACGGCGCGCGGGTACGATGGATGTATCATGACGCGAGGATTTCGGCTGGAGCGGCGCCTCTGACTGTCCGAGTGGAACAGGTGGCTACTGGTCCCTACTGTCCCCTGCTACGAAGGGAGGTAAGAGGGGGCTCCGTGACCGTGTGTGCGTCCAGTTACCGGGGGGGTGATGTGCAATGTGCAGAACCGCGCTACAGCTGGAAGCGAACATGCGGGAAGTACGTGGAGATACTCGCGGTGTGAATACGGGGCTTTGTGCACGAACCTAACGCGGCTGCAACTCGCTTTAACGACGCGAAAAGCGAATTATTTAGGGGATTCAACGTAACGCGCAGTCAAGGTAAGTCAGTCGGGCTGTTGGAAAGATATTCGTCTCCTAAACGCGTTACGGAATCAAGTTTTTTCAGCCGATCGTTGGGGAAAGACGCCAAATTGAACGCGCGTAAACGGAAAGTCATTGCACCCGCAGGAATAAAAACCCGTGTTACCGTTGGACCGGCTCCTGATTTATTTGTTGGCGTACAAATGTCACGGGGAATAACGTTGTCACACTCGTAGACGGATGGTTACGTTCCCGGTCGCAGAAATAATGCTCGTTGATGACTTGCAACGCGTTTTCCCCAAAGTCCCAAAGGTTTTAATGATGATCGTGATAGTTGTACGATCAAAAACGCACAAAATAAATCATAATTATAATGCATTATCTAAAAAAATAACCGCTGAATTAAGTTACGAACTATTTTTAACTAAGGATGTCATTTGGTTAATTGATAATTGCGATTTTTGAGGTCGCAATACCTCGTAAACCTAAAAAAAGGGCTCTTTTTATATGTTATGTATAATGTTTCCTCATCACAAACATACACGGAGTTATGTTTTGTTTCATTCACACATGTTTAACGCACAAACGCATGTCATGTGATAATACAAGAAACGCTCCACTGTGTTTTTAAACTCCATACGTCTTCACTAGAACCATTTGGATCATTTTAACCCTGGAATTTCCCATCTCTACAAGGTAAAAATGTCGCCGTTAACTTAAAAACTACCACTACATGACATCACAACGTGGAACAGAGCATTATGAGTCTTGGAGATGAAGACGGACTGTAGGAGCTATTTGCTTATTTTCTTTATTATTTTTGTTTGTTATTTAGTTTATTCATATAGTTTTGTTCATTTGTATAATCTAGTTTTGCGGTGTTAATATTATGTTTCTTAGTCTAGTTTTCTGTTATTTACCTTTTCTGTTTGGTGTAAGCTTACGGGACATAATAGGATATAAAAGAGGGTGTACTGTACAGGTAGACCAGAGTGCACCTGGGTGGGCCTATGGTTTTTTACCCGTCGGTAGGAGAGGCAGTGTGGGTAGGCCTTAATGAGATAGGCCTGTTCACTGGAATAAATCTTCGAAATACAGCTCTGGTCATGGACATTGATTTTGTTTCTTCTTCACTGCGTAAACCACATACCCATGGTGCCCAAAAGTGATCATCTGAGTTATGTTTAGTTCGGAGTTTGATCACCGCTTTTGTTTGTTACGTTTCTTTGACAAATAGTCACTCCACAGACTAATAACATAAAGATACTCAAATGTATGCGAATGAAACAGAACACAACTCCGGGTATGTTTCTGATGATATAATGAGCTCGCAAGATTCAATTTTGCGTCATACGGGATCTTTAAACACGACGCTCAACTAGTATAATCAAATAAAACAGTTTCATCTCATAATCTGCGCGTACTTCCGCCGTCGTTTGTCATCATGAATGATTGTCAACGCTAAAAACATGAGAAAGCAGCTAACTCATCGTCACGTCTTCCTCCAGGGCTGATGGTGGCTACTTCAGGCAAGGCTAAGTCCCTCTTGTCACGCCGTTCATTCTGTATTGTGCTGGATTTATACAACAGAGAAGGAGTTAGAGCCAAAGCGGAGCCCCGGGTTGTATTGATGCTCTCCTCTGGGCCAGCCTCGGGCCAAATTGCCTACCCAGGGCTTTACACTACAGCAATAGAAACTTCAACTGACGTTCGCTTTGAAGCCGCTGAAGCAAATACCTACGAGCTGTATTTGCGCTATTATGTCATCCTAAATAATGGCACGTTTTGAAGCAGACCTATTACGCAAAATTGATGTTCCACAGCTTTGTTATACTCGTCTTTTTGTTCCTCATTTACCAAATTGAGGTTGAAATTGGAGTGATTTGTGCATATTGGAGTAATCTTAATTTGCCTGCAAACAAGTCCACCGCATTTTCCCTTGATCCCCTTTTCTCTGATTCACGCCCACGACTCTCCTGATTAGTTTTCTCCTCAGTGATTCAACAGTGTGGCCATTTTTGCACGTCAAGATACTAAAATTTCAAACTTGATTTCGATACTAAAGAAAAGATTTGACACCGATTTTCAATACGGATTATATATACATTAAATAATAGTACTTTCTTCTATATCACCATGTGGGCTTATATTTGTGTAATCCCTCGGTGGTCCATGGGCGTATAAAGTCTATGTGCGCTTATACAAACTCATTCTAAAACTATTCAGGAAAGGTTCATTTCTGTCTTGTGAATGTTTCTTCAGTATCGATACCTGCTCAAATGAGTATCTAGTTTTGATACTAGTTTTACTGTCGATTAGTATCTCGTTTTCAATACTTTTGCCATCCATAGTATCTATCTATACACCAGAGCGGCGATTTGTTGTGATAATGTTTCCAGTGATTATTTTAATATTCTAATTTAAATGTCTAGATCAGGGCTTGGGAGCTGTGGCTCAGGAGCTACCAGTTGCTCTCCACCCCCTTCCAGGTAGCTCACCAAGGGATTTCTGAGTCATTCTTATTGTGTTGAATAACTAAAATTTGATTGCTGAAGGCCAATGTGGCGGAAAGATTTAGGCGAGAACAAAATAAAGATGGTGAGTCAAATAATTGTCTTTTTGGGGTTTATTCTCTTGCAAGAAAAAGAGCAGAGATAGAAGAGAGTAGATCAGAAGAAGAAGGAAGAGAGAGAGAAAGAGGTACAAAGGGATGTACACAGGTCATCATGAATCATGGCATAAATAATGAGGGGAGGACTGGACTGTGAGGGGATGTACCTGGGAAAGGAATGCTACTTTCAATGGAAAAGCACTGACCCTTCTTCTCGCTCCCTCTTTCTCGTCTCTCCATCTCTTCTCTTTCTCTCCCATCCCTCTCCCTTATTCTATCTCTTTTCTCTTCTTACTCTAGTCTCTGCCTCTCACTTCCTCCTCACTTGCTCATCCTTGTCTTTCTCACTCTCTCCTCTTTTTTTTTCTCTTCGACCCCCTTTCTATCTCTTCTCCCCTCTCTCACACCCCCATCTTTGCTTCTCACTCCTCTTCCTCTCTCTCCCTTTTACTCTGTTTCTTTCTCCCCTGTACCCCATTCTCTCTCTTCATACTCCTGTCTCCTCTCCCTATTTCTCTTCTTACCAATCGCTCTCACCCTTTTCTTAGTCATCTCTTTCTTCCCTCTTTCTCTGCCTCATTCTTTCTCTACCTATTTCACTCTCTTCTTACTTTTACTATTCCTCTCTCTCATCTTCCTTCCTCTCTCTCACCTCTCATCTATCCCTCTCTCTATCTGCCCCTCTTTGTCTCGACTTTTACCCTCCCCTCACCCCCTTTTCTTATTTTCTCTTCCTCCTTTTACCATTCTCTCACTCTCCCCGCCTTTCACTCTCTTCTCCTTCGCCTCTCTCCCCCCTCCCCTCATTTACTTTGTCTCTCTTCCCTCTCTCCCTCATTTACTCTCCCTTACTTACTCTCTCACCTCTCTCTAATGCTATCACTGACTGAAGCTGGGCCAGATCATTATAACAGTAAATATGTTCAAGGACATATTACCATTGTAAACATATCATTGCCTGTCTTTGTGCACTAATAAATGGATAATAGTTGTGTAAATATTTTATAGGCATCAGACTGTACCTCATTTAGGGCTTTGATATTTAACGCTGCTCATTTTTTTGCGACCGCTAACATTTGTAGCTCTCTGGCATTTTGGTTTTGTGAAGGTAGCTCACCAGAGGCTGAAAACTGGGGACCCCTGATCTACATTATAGCGTATTAATTATCCATGGGTGTCACTGGTTATAACTATACAGCACAAGCACAATACGCCTTCTTTAAACTCAAAGTAATTCAAGTATTGACGATAGTGAAGTTGTAAGGTAGAATTTCACCTACACTAATCATATATAGAACCGCGTCAGGGTTGTCAAAAGTATCGAAAATCGGATACGAATCGATACTAAAACTACAATCAAAACTAGATCAGACTCATTTGAACAAGCATCGATACTAAAACCACCTGTAGTTGAATAAATAAGGTAGAGCTGTTTAATGTCATACTGTGGAACATTTCGGGCTGACAATTACAATTTACTAGGCGGCACGGTGGCTGAGTGGCAACACTCAGGCCTCACAGCAAGAAGGTTGCGGATCCCTGGGTTGCCTGGGCCTTTCTGTGTGGAGTTTGCATGTTCCTCCCCGTGTCTGGATGGGTTTCCTCTGGGTGCTCCGGGTTCCCCCATCAACCCAAAACATGCCTGCACCCCTATGAACTAACATCAAGGACCATAATGTCCACCCTCCTGTGGGCTCACCACCTGCAGAGGGGTTCATAGGGGGGGTCAGGTGCTATGAGTATTGGGCAGTAAACTGCCCCCGCGACCCAGCTGGATTAAGCGGGAGAAGATGGATGGATGGAATTACAATTTACCTGTATAAAAAAGTAAAAAAAAAAAAAAAGAAGTCCTAGGCCCCGCAGTTTTGTCCTTTAAAAAATCCCGTTACGACGCTCCCTGTTCTCATTTCGACACCTCTGATCGATATCTCCAAATTTATAGGGATCATATTTTTGTGATATTTCCAACACAAACCGTTTTAACCTTTCCTTTGAAAAATAAGACTTAAGATTGCCCAAAATGTCACTTTACAAGATTTAGATAAGAGTCTGCTCTATAATTCTCCATCTCTCTTCCTGTTTCCATCTTTCCCTCATTCTTTATTTCCACTTTCCCTCACCTTTTGTCTCTCTCTGTCTCTTTTCCTTCATCCCTCTTCCTCTCAGCCCTCCTTTTTTCTCTTTCTTTTTCTCCATCTTCCTTACTCCCCTCACTTTTCATCTCATTCTCCTTCTTCTCCTCCTTTATCCCTCTTCCTGAATCTGAAATCTGAAAAGAGAGCCTTTCTCTCTGTAAGTTCCTCTCTTTTTCAGATTCTCTCTTCCCCCTGTCTTTCTTTCTCTCTGCCCCTCACCTTTCGTCTGTCTTTCTCTCTTCCTTTATCCCTCTTCCTCTCTCCCTTTTGCTCTCTAAGTCCCTCTCTTTTTCAGATTCTCTCTTCCCCCCTACCTGTTTTTCTCCATCTTCCTTGCTTTCTTCCCATCACCTTTCGTCTCTCTCTTCCTTTATCCCTCTTCCTCTTTCCCTTTCTCTCTCGAAGTCCCTCTCTTTTTCATATTCTCTCTTCCTCCTATTGTTTTTCTCCATCTGCTTTCCTCTCTCCCTCTCACCTTTCATCTCTCTTTCTCTCTCTCTTTCTTTATCCCTTTTCCTCTCACCTCTTTCACCTTTTCTCTCTCTAAGTCCCTCTCTTTCTCATATTCTCTCTTCTCCTTAATCTGTCTTTCTTCACCTTCCTTACTCTCTCCCCCTCACCTTTCGTCTCTCTCCCTCTTCTCTTCCCTTACCTCTCTTCCTCTTCTCTCTCTCCATAACTCCCTTTCTCATATTCTCTTTTCCCCATCTGTTTTTCTCCATCTCCCTTTCTCTCCCCCTTTCATCTCTTTCTCCTTCTTCTCTTCCTTTATCTTCTCTTCCTCTCACCTTCTCCCTTTCTCTCTATAAATCCCTCTCTTTCTCACATTCTCTCTTCCCCATCTGTCTTTCTCCATCTTCCTTACTCTCTCCCCCTCACCTTTAGTCTCTTTCTCCCTCTTCCTTTCCTCTCTCTTTTCCCCCCTCTGTTCTTCTATCTCCTATCTACCTATAGAGAAAAAATGTGAGGAGAGAGAGAAAGGAAGGATCCTTTCTCTCTCTCCTCACATTTTTTCTCTCTCCTACTTCTTTCTCTTCATCTCGTTTCCCACCCTTTCATCGCCCACTCTTTCTTCACCTCCCTCACACTCTCCTTCCCTTTCCCTTCCTCTTTTCTCCGTTTGTCTCTCTCATCCCCCTCTCTGTCCTTGTTTTACTTTTTCCCACTCCTTTCGCTTACACCAACTATCTTTCTCACTCTCTCTCTCCTTCTCTCTTTGTTGCTCCCTCTTACCCTTCTTCTTGCTCCCTCTTTCTCTTCTCTCCCTCTCTTCTCTTTCTCTCCCATCCCTTTCCCTTATTCTATCTCTTTTCTCTTCTTACTCTAGTCTCTGCCTCTCAGTTCCTCCTCACTTGCTCATCCTTGTCTTTCTCACTCTCTCCTCTTTTTTTCTCTTCGACCCCCTTTCTGTCTCTTCTCCCCTCTCTCATACCCACCCTCTTACTCCTCTTCCTCTCTCTCCCATTTACTCTGTTTCTCCTCTGTAATCCCCTTCTCTTTCTTCATACTCCTGTCTTCTCTCCCTATTTCTCTTCTTACCAATCGCTCTCACCCTCTCCCCCTTTTCTTACTCATCTCTTTCTTTCCTCTTTCTCTGCCTCATTGTTTCTCTACCTACTTCCCTCTCTCTTCTTACTTTTACTATTCCTCTCTCTCATCTTCCTTCCGCTCTCTCACCTCTCCTCTATCCCTCTCTCTATCTGTCACTCCCTCTTTGTTTCGACTTTTACCCTCCCCTCACCCCCTTTTCATATTTTCTCTTCCTCCTTTTACCCTTCTCACCCTCCCCCTCCTTCACCTCTCCCTCCCCTCATTTACTGTCTCTCTCCCCTCTCTCCCTCATTTACTCTCCCTTACTTACTCTCTCTCTCACCTCTCTCTAATGCTATCTTCCTTCCCTCTCACTCTCTCTTCCTCCCCTCTGTCCCTCACTTACTCTCTCTCCCCCTTTCCCTCATTTACTTTCCCTTCCCTTTCTCCCTAACTTAATCTCTCACACCTCTCTCTAACGCTATCTGCCTTCCCTCTCACTCTCTCTCTCTTCCTCCCCTTTGTCCCTCACTTACTCTCTCCCTCACATACTTTCTGTCTCCCCCCTTTCCCTCATTTACATTGTCTCTCTATCTCTCTCCCCTGTATCCCTCTCACCTCTCTCCCCCTTCTCTCTCACCTCTCTCCCTCATTTACTCTCCTATCCCTTTCTCCCTAACTTGCTCTCTCTCATCTCTCTCTAACCCTATAATGCAGGGGTGTCAAACTCATTTTGGTCCGGGGGCCGTATGCAACCTACTTTGATCCCAAAAGGGCCGGATCAGAAAACTCAGTTCTCTCTTCAAGTTATTGTATTTTTCTCCGTGTCTCGTAGTGGTGTTTAAGATTATATTCCTCGAGCAACGCCACTTGTTCCAAACACACTGAGCACAGATTTCCCATTCACCTCTGTCAACAAATAAGAATTAGACTATTTTTCTTGGGAAATCCTGAACTCAGCATCTGCTTTTCTCATTTTTTGACATTTTGCTGATGAGGATCACGGTCGACAGTCAAAACGATCGTCCTTTAAGAGCGTTTGGAAAGAGGAAAGTCTTCATTTGTGCTGCTCTGGTGGGAGTTGCCACGTACAGAAACGCCGGAGACGCTGCTATGCTAAACGGTGCAGAAAATTAACAGAAAAATCTGAAAATTTGAAGTATTTTAATAGAAAAATCAGCCGAGGGCCAGATTAAAGGTCTTGGAGGGCCGGATCTGGCCCCCGGGCCGCATGTTTGACACATGTGCTATAATGCATCAGTTTTATATAGCGCTTTTCTGGACACTCAAAGATGCTTTTACAGAGCATTATTCATTCACTCCAGACCCGGTGGTGGTAAACTACTATTGTAGCCACAGCTGCCCTGGGGCAGACTGACGGAAGCAAGGCTCCAATCTGCACCATCGGCCCCTCCCACCACCACCACCATTCATGCACACACCACTTTCATACTAGGCAATGTGGGTGAAGTGCCTTGCCATCACGCTATCTTCCTTCCCTCTCTCTCTCTTCCTCCCCTCTGTCCCTCACTTACTGTCTCCCTCACATACTTTCTTTCCCTCATTCCCTCATTTACTTTGCTCTCTCCCCTGTATCCCTTACATACTTTCTCTCTCCCCCTCTGTCTCCCTCTTTTTACCTTTCCTCTCTCCTCTCCCTCCCCCTCTTTCCTCTCTCTCCCCCTCTCCTTCCCCTCTCCTCCTCTCACACCATCGCGGCCCCGGCCCCGTAGCCCCGGCTGCCTTATCCTGATGGGAAAATAGTGTTCTGGGGGAGTCGTACCTGAATTATTGAGGCCCTGAGGTTTTAAAATTGCAGAGACGTCGTGTGATTTGAGGCAGAGTCCGGATCCATCACGCTTCACAATAGGGAAACGGGACGGACGCCTCCAACCAACTCCTCGCCTCTCCACAGATCTGTCCCCGTAAGGCACAAATGATGGATGTTAATTCTTCTCATTTTTGTGATGGTATTAATCAGCAGGCGCCACAAGTAAACAGAGGTGGGTAGAACTCCGTTACATTTACTAAGAAATTGAGTATAGCATAATTTTACTCCTGCTTGAGTATATAATAAGTGTTCTTACTTAAGTCAGAGTTAAAGTTGTAGTTATTCTTCCCACTGTGACAAAAGCTTTATGTCTTTAACATTCCTCTTGAGTAAAATTGTTGGCTCTATCCACCTCTGCAAGTAACCGCACAAAAACAAGAAATGACTTTGAGGAGCAGAGCTTAGAACAGTGTTTCGCAAACTGTGGTAGTGCTGTCATGATACTAAAACTTCAAACTCGATTTCGGAATAGACTCAATACTCAATACAGATTCTGATACCACGATGATAATAAAAAACACTTTCTTTAAACAACAGAATGTACCGTATTTTTTAGACTGTAAGTCACACTTTTTTCATGGTTTGGATGGTCCTGCGACTTATACTCAGGTGCAACTTATATATAAAATAAATAATTTCACATCAAAACAAGAAAAAGCTCTTACTGGAAAATGTAAACATGGGCAAGGTACAAACCTGAGGCACCGATTGAACATATTAAAACTCCTTTATTGCAATGAGGGACACCAACGCGTTTCAACCCTCAAGATAGAATTTCACATGTTGGTTATTTTCACACTGAGGCCACAAGAGGGCGCTCTAAGCTTCTGTACCAGTATCTGCTCCGCCTCATGCTCTTCCTCCTGCTCCACTGTCACTTCACCACCTGCAGCACCTCAGACCTGTTTGCTCAGTTAAATCCAGGAGGCGACTTTTTTTGTCCAGTGAATAATCCACTGAATCTTGTACTTAAGTCCGACAGAAGCTCACTGCATCAGCACCAGCTGTTTTTTTTACTATATGCAAATGAACTATGCAGCTTTAAATTTTGTTTTTGTAAAATGTAAATAAATGTGCCAAAGGTGCATTAAACACATTATTACTCAGTGTATATATTGAGCGGAGCACCGGAAACGTCTGTAGAGCGGTGGTAGAGAGGAACAATCGAGCAGCAGAAAGAAAGTTTGGAGTGAGTGAGAAACTTGTGTTTAATGGAGAAAAGTGGAGGAAACTCAAACTGCAATGAAGAAAACAAAAGCTAATCGAGGACTAAAAGCTGGAATTAGCTGGAGTTGGTGGAGTTACTCAGAAATGACACCGACAATGAAGAATTCAATGGATTTAGTGATTTGGTTTGAGATGGAGAGTTTGTTAAGCTTATTCTGTTCAGTTGTTTCTGCTCTAGTTTTCTGAATAACTGTTCATATGCGACGTGAACACACCAGACACCACACATGTTCAGTCTGTTGTTCTCTGTTCTGTTATTACTATAACTTACCTTTCTAGATGAAATGTCAGTTCTTGGTCTCTGATTTGATCAAATAAATTTCCCCAAAAAAATGCGACTTATAGTCTGGAGCGACTTATATATGTTTTTTTCTTCTTCATTGTGCATTTTTTGGCTGGTGCGACTTATAGTCCAGAAAATATGGTAGTTTTTAGAAATGTCGGTTCTTGGTCTCTGGTTTGATCAAATAAATTTCCCCCAAAAAATTTTACTTATAGTCTGGTGCGACTTATATATGTTTTTTCTTCTTCATTGTGCATTTTTTGGCTGGTGCGACTTATAGTCCAGAAAATATGGTAGTTTTCAACATTAAATCATAGTATTTTCTTGTATGTGGCCTTATATCTGTGTAATCTCTCAGTGGTCTAGGAAGGTTCCATAGAGCTCCATGGGCGTATACTAGTCTATGTGATCTTATCCTTTTTTTGATTCATTCTGGCTTATTTCTGTTCTGTGAAAGAGGCATTTTCCGTATCGATACCTGCTCAAATGAGTATCTAGTTTTGACACTAGTTTTAGTATTGATTACCATCAGATTTTCAGTACTTTTACAACCATAAAACTTCTTTTTTTGTCCACCTTCTTGATTCAAACTACTTTTGTAATCATGCAGTCGAGTTTCAATGCCAGTTTAGACCTGGAATAGTGGGCTACTATCAGAGACCTGGTTTAGATCCTGTAGTATTCAAACTACTTTTTACTCGGGTACTTTTTTTTAGCTGGTACTTGATTCATAGAAGTCTACAGCCAATCTTCTGTCAGTAAAAGTCTGTGGTTTTGGAGCAGAGTTCTGATTTTGGAGGAAGAAATTTGACGTTTATTGTTTTCAGGGGCACAGATTAAAAATGGTCACGCTTCATTTGGATTTTGAAAAGAAAAAACAGGATCAATGTTGGGAAAATAATGAATCAATATCAGTGCAAAAGATGGATTTTTTTGGCATGTTACCCAGCCATAGTTTAGTTACATGTTTAACTTAATGTTTCAGTTAAATTGTAAATTAAATTGCAATGCTTTTGTTGAATATCGTGCAGGAATTTCACATTTTGGTGTTGTTTTTGTATTTTTGTCACAATTAAATATTTCTGTTATATATTACTAACTTTCATTCACTGAAATATTTTTACTTTTTTGAATTATGTGACCAGCTTCATGTAATCAGACTTTTAGAACTGTTATTACGGTACAAAGGGCTTCTCGAATCTGAAAAATCACAAAATCACAATTACATTCATCATAATTTACACATCACAATAATTCAAACCTTATTTATGTTTAGACAGAAATAAGCTTGCTAAAAAATAAGAGAATAAAAGAGAATAAGCTTAAACTTATTGCTTTTTACACTATTTTCTAGGGGTGCTACAAGAGATTTTTTCCATGTATTTACATTAGGATTGGACAAAAAGGGTTACAGGTTGTTGTGTTACTTCTCTTACAGTTCCAAAAAGCAGTACTAAAATGGAAACAAAACTATGAAATCAAATTTTAAAAAAACTGTGAGGCCAAACCTGGAAACTGAACTCAAATGTTTATATTTGACATTAGATTAAAATCTCGTCTTTTCTCATTCTTGTGGCCCCAATTTCGTATCTTGTCTTGTGAAAATTGTGTCTTGTCCCATTACTACTATTTTCTGATGTTATGTTTCTAATGTTGCTCATGTGTGAATGAAACAAAACACAAATCCAGGTCTGTTTTTCAGGAGGTAACACCATTATAATAGTTTAAAGAGTCAATTTTGTGTAATTTAACAACTTCAAATGAAAGGAGACAAAAAAGGCTCCAATTTTCGTTTTTTTGTGCACGCTTAAAATCCTCTACGGAGTTTGCAGAACAATGTAATTATGAGTTATGAGTGTGAGATATTGGAAAATAGTCACAACATATTTACTTTACAGACTTACACTGAGATTCATGAGGGGCTGTAATGCTGTAGTGGATTAATGGTCTCGTATTACACATAATGGATTCTTGTGAGCTTTTAGTCATATTATAATGTTGTTACCACCTCAAAAACAGACCTGGAGTTGTGTTTTGTTTCCTTCACACATGTTTGAATAACTCTTTATTATTAGTATGTTGTGAAGTCATGTGGTAGTTTTCAAGTGAACAGCTACATTTTAACA
The DNA here is from genome assembly GCA_034769755.1 of Odontamblyopus lacepedii. NCBI lineage: Eukaryota > Metazoa > Chordata > Actinopteri > Gobiiformes > Gobiidae > Odontamblyopus > Odontamblyopus lacepedii. The sequence goes on from CM068364.1 coordinate 28,609,399, forward strand.
CTTCGTATACAGCAGAGATGGGAAATTCCAGGGTGAAAAATGTACAAATGATTGTAGTGAAGGTGTATGGAGTTTAAAATCACAGTGGAGCATTTTCTGTATCACCCATAGACAGTATATATGAATATATATGAATGGACATAGCTAACCCGTACCTGCTACAGTGGCCTCACCATTTTGGTCTTAAAATGTTCGTATGAACCCGCGACACATGATGCTGAATTTTTAATTTTGCTGATTTGTTCCTAAATCAAGATATGAACATAAATAACAGACCAATCAGACGCCTTCATTCCCCGAGGTCGCTGCCGCCTAGCGTTAGCAACAGGTTTGATTGACAGCGAGTTGTTGTTTGTACGTAACAGAACATAGAACATAAATCAATGACTTAAACTTACTATTTAAAGTTCGATGATAAAAGCTAAAAGTTTCCTTATTATTCTCAAAAATCACAGAAATCCAGCGGTCCGTGCAGAATGGTGCCGCTACCCGGTGAGTTGGGCAGGCACATTTAACAACCTCAGTCATGATTGGCTCTTGTGGTTGCTATGATACACGTGGTCGGATTTCCAAATTTGGATTCTGGCTTCAAATTCACTCCTGTAACCATGGCATCGGGAGCCTCATTTGAGCAATGCTGACGCTGTGGCTCACTCACTTAGTCCACTTATATATACGCTCTGTGGCTCCACCTTGTATGCCATGTGATGATACAGGAAGTGCTCCACTGTGTTTTTAACCTCCACACACCTTCACTAGAATCATCTGGATGCTTTCAACCCAAGAACTGCCCATTTCTGCTGAATAAAAGTTAAAAGGTACCTGTTCACTTAACTACCACTACATGACATCACAAGGTGTGTGGAGTGTTTTCAGTTTGAGAGAAGAACTCAGCCTAACTCTGCAGGGTTCGTGTGTTAAACATGTGTGAATGAAACAAAACACAACTCCAGGTCTATTTGTGATGAGAAAACAACATTATAACCCAGATCAGAAAATAACACAATATGAGCTCTTAAAACAGTGCAAACTACTGTTTACCTGAATGTTGCAAGTTCATTTCCCAACTCAGTACATACTCATAGTTGTATCCTTGCAGTTCACTCTCATTACCCACTCCATTTGCTTCAGGAAGGGCACCAGGCGTACAAATCTACCAGCTTGAAAAAGGTAATTGCAGAATCTGTTTTCTCTTTTCTTTTTAAAGCTCCCACTGCACCTCGCTTGGTCCCTGAGAGAAAAAAAACACACATAAAAAGCTATTTAAAAAACATGCAAGATTTCACAGTTCTTGGTTGATCTCGAGTCTCAGACAGAAGTGATTAGATATTCTGAGAGCTAAGTTAGCTTTCTTTTTTTTCTCTTGGCCTTTCGCTACTCAGGTCATCTTTGCAAATCATCTGTCTCCAGTGCGCATGGATTTGCATATTCAAGTGTTAGCCCAAAATGTCCATTCTTATGCGAGCCTTTGTTCATGTTCAGATGTAAGGCCCCATATGATGCTATTTTCTGATCTATGTTCTAATGTTTCCTCATCACAAACAGACCTGGAGTTGTGTTTTGTTTCATTCGCACATACTGAAGTAAAGGTAAAAGTAGCTGTTAACTTAAACTACTGCTTCATGACATCCCTGCTGCCACGACCAAAGAGACTAAAGAAGTTCACAAATGTATTTTCTCCATTATTTAAGGTTTAAAATATGTGATAACCGCTGTATTGTCTTAAGTTTAACGTTGTTCCAATGTGCAATGGTCATTTTCTTCATAAAATGCTCACGAAAAAATCGATAGTACTACGTTGAGAAGTGTCACGTTATATGTGACTCAAGTGATCAGTTGATGCACGGAAATAAAGTTGTGAACGAATTCCGAGCGTCCGTGCTACACAGTTGTTATTTGGATATCGTAACCCAGGTATTTGAAAGTGATATCATTGGTTTAACCCTTAGAGAAGCTCAGGTTGTGTTCTTTCCAGTGGTCGAATGGTCGTGTCATTCCGCTCTGACTATAAGCGTAACGTAACGTAAAACCTGGAGGAGACTTCTGATGACGTATGTGATTGTTGAAGGGGCGTCCCAATTCATAGGGGTCAACTTTCAACCCCTACCCCTTGTTGCTCAGTTTCAAGGGGCAAGGGAAAGGGGTAGGGGTAGAAATTAAATCCTGTGCCCTAAATCTAATCCTGTGGCTGAGTTTTGAATGTGACTGCAATTTCAGGTAGCTGGTGACATCACAAAAGACTGTCCTGAATACAGACATGTTTTTTCTAATCACAAACATCTGGCTGCAGGGGCGGAGTTTAAAGTGCTGAACCTGTCAGACCAATCACACTGTGCCTTATGTGTCCAGAGCCCACCCCTCAGTGAAATGTGGTTTGCAGCAGTCTGTATATTGCTAACTTGATAACTCGCCTATTATTCCTAACATCCTAATTATTCACCATAATGAATTTTCTTTAACAATTTACAGAGACCAGAGCAGAATTAACTGTCACGGTACCCAATATTGGCTCGCTGATGCCGCACTTCCTGTTTGGCAGAGAATATAAATGCTCTATAATCCTGAGACCCGGCCCATTCATTTGTGTCCTTTATAGAGGACATTGAGTTCACCAGTCAGTCTTTTAAATGTTTTGAGATAGACTTTTAATGGGGGGACTAGGTTTGTCTGTTTAAATAGGCCTGGGGGATTATAAGGTACTATCATGTCCAGGATAAAAGACAGGAGTTAGTTTGTGTCTGCACTGTGTAAAAAAAAAAGAAGAAAAAAAATTTTTTTGGAGACGACTGTAGAAGCTGTTGGTCATCAAAAAGGTTGTTTTTGCCAGGTTAATTTCACATGGATTTAACACCAAAATTCACTTTGTATTGTTACAAATTATAAAAAAATAAAAATAAAAATAGAATTAACTAAATTTAAATGCTAAGGTGTTAAGTTATCTCCAAATAGAAAATGACAAAAAATATATATTGGAATTAGTGCTGTCAAATGATTAATTTTTAAAATCAGATTAATCACACTTTAGACTTTTGATTAATCACGATTAATCACAGTTAAATATTCTTCATAAAAAAGACCTAAATCTTTTGACAAAAATGCAATTTATTATCAAAAACTTATATTATTGACATTTTTCTATCTCTGGTAGTTTTGTTGACAACATTGCCGCAGGTTCACTCCGCCAGCGTTGTTTGTCGTTCTCGGCTTGTTGTTGGTGTATAAGTATAAGCCGCTGAATCAGACACGTGTTTTGTTTTAACATGATATTTTAAAGTTGTGCTTCTGTGGAAAGAGAGTTCATCGCTGCAATATCTGCAAACTACCTTAGTTTATCTAAAGTCGTGTATGGACAGACCTGATCACTGACCTAATAACCTGCGCCTTTCAGGTCATGTCCGCGCTTTCGATAGAAGAGCATTTGCGTTCAGAATAAATTGTGTGATTAATCTGCATTAAAAAAACATAGACCATAGACCAAATATATGAATCGTATATTTTAATCAAAAATTAAAAAACAAATCATTATCAGTTTCTTCATTTTGGTTTCAGAGACAAATAATAAAGAAAAGAGTTGTTTTTTCATTTTCTTATTTTTGGTTCTATATTGAAAACAAAGGAATGAATGATACATGGATTCTTCTCTACTGTATTGGGTTGTTTTTATTACTATAACTTCTATAACTTGCCTTTCAAGATGAAATGCTGGTTCTTGATTTCTGATTTTATAAAGTAAATTTCCTCCAAGAAGTGTGGCTTATACATGTTTTTTCCTTCATCGATGTGCATTTTTTGGCTGGTGCGACTTATACTCCAGAGCAACGTATAGTCTGAAAAATACAGTAATCGTACATATTTAGTCTCTCTCCAGAGCCTAAAACACCCCGTTCCACCTTGTGATGTCGTGTGGTAATACAGGAAGTGCTCCACTGTGTTTTAAGCTCCTCACACCTTCACTTGAATCATTTGAAACTTCTAGGGCTGAAATGAATCCATCTCTACTGAACAAAAAGGTAAAAGGTAGAGCTTAACTGCAAAACTGTGACATCACAAGGTGGAACAGAGCATTTTGAGCTTTGGAGATGTAGACAAACTAATAATAAAGGGCTACTCAAACATGCAAATGAAACAAAATACAACTCGAGGTATGTTTTTGAGGAGATTACAACATTTTAACACGGCCAAAAGCTCACAAGAGTCCGTTTTTGCGTAATATAGAACCCCAAATGTGTAATAATGTGTAATATAGTATGCAAGAGAGTTCAGACTAGCATCAATTATGAATCAAATGGTGTCAGTAATGCACTCCATGGCCTATGATTTCTCACCTTAACTTTTAGCGTCAGGAAGGGCATCTGGGGCAGAGCCTATCTTACTGTGTGGCTGTTGAGCCTCGGTGGCATACCTGAATGAATAAAACATAAGATGAAATTCTAAAAAGTTATATATAAAGTTTTTATTGGAAGCGAATAGGGCTGAACGAAGCCATTTTTTATGACAAGAGCTGCCACTGTGATTAGATTTCAGATTTTATGTTTTAATGAGAGGATTTTGTTCAAAGTTCACATTTTAAACCCATCCAGAAGAACTAAAAAAAAAAAACAGACAAACTGACACAACACACAGAATAAATGGCCTATATTCACATGTATTGTTGTGGTGATGGATCCCATATATATACAAGCTTTCCAGCTTTCTGGGAGTCTGTGTTTTTTCACAATTAGTACATATCGGCATACTCAAATGCATTTGTAACATATATGTGTGATTGTGTGCTTTTGTGGGATTATAGTTGAAAAAATATAACTGAAACTATATATTTTCTGATCTGTTATACTGTTTCCTCGTCACAAACAGACCTGGAGTTGTGTGTTTAATTCATTCATTCATGTTTTTGAGTTGGTAACACAATTATAACATGGCTTAAAAGCTCACGAGTCAATTTTGCCAAATATAGACCCTTTAAAAGTGCATTGTATAACTTTTCCTGTGTTATTTCTTTGGCTGGAATGTCTCACAGTATAGCATTAAACCTTTTCATCTTTACCGAGACCAAACCAGACCAAGTTACAGGTCAGATCTGTGAAGAGGTGACCCCGCTCAGTCAGAATGCCTGTTTATCTAAGTTTTTTTGAGCTATAAAACCACCTGTAATTAAATAAATGTAAAGTAGAGCTGTTTAATGTCATACTGTGGAACATTCCAGGCAGAGCAATGATGTATCCATAGAAGAAGCAGGTGACGGATCAACCAAAAAGTTACACAGTGCACTTTTAAGCTGGAATAATAGGCCACTTTACAAGCACTTATTTTGGTTTCCACATTTGTTTTAATAGAGCAGAGGAGCTAGTGTAACACCGCGATAATGATTCATGGCTAATTATCCCCCTCGCATCTCCTCATTCCTCCCACTTGGACCCCTCCGAGTACCTGAAAAGCCCTCTTCTTTTTATTAAACCCGCACTGTATTTCACACGGAGCCCTTGTTGTGTGTGCACTGGGCTGGATTTCGCTTTTATGTAACGGCGTGATCTCGTTCGGTTCACTGAGGGAAAACAAATTAAAATGTGACACCTCTTAGCACTGCCTCCGTCTCCTGCCCTCGTGGTGTCAACAGATGATAAACACTCTAAATATAGCCTGGTCTCACCTCCGCTTTTTCGGCAGCGAGGTCGAAATCTGCGGTTTTGAAATATATACGGGGTGCAGATGTGCTAAAATGTTATACGCTACACGCTGGAAGAAGTGCACACGTCTGACATAGGGAACGGTGCGATGTGGGGGAGTGGGGAAGTGGCTTGTTAGCTGTGGAAAGTGTTTGGAGCTGGTAAAAGAAGTTAAACTTAAAAGATGGTTCTTTCTTTTTAATAAGTTCTAAAAAACCCACAAGAACTTTCTTTTAACTTTAAATTAGTGCTGTCAAATGTCAAATGTCAAATCTATCCAAGTTACAGGTCAGATCTGTGGAGAGGCGACCCCGCTCACAGTCAGAATGCCTGTTTTTCTAGGTATTTTTGAGCTATAAAACCACCTGTAATTGAATAAATGTAAAGTAGAGCTGTTTAATGTCACACTGTGGAACATTCCAGGCAGAGAAATGACATCTGTAGAAATAAGCAGGTGACAGACCGCCAACCAAAAAGTTACATAGTGCAGCTTTAAAAGAATGCAACAGGAAATTTGTGTTAAGTATGGTGCCATCTGCTGGTAACAGTAGGACTTGAGGCATGTTGAAAAGTCAAAAAGCAGCATAGCTAATAACGGCATAGTAAGTTATTGTTTGGTTTTAAAGACAAGGTTTTATATTACGTGAAACTGACTCATGTTCGCTTTAAGCCATGTTAGAAAAATATACCTGGAGTTGAGTTTTGTTTGAGGATTTTGAGCTTTGAAGATGTAAACAGACTAATAATAAAGGATTAATCAAATATGAGAGAATGAAACAAAACACAACTCCAAGGTGATGAGGCAACAATATTATAACATGTCTTAACCTCCTAAGACCCGAGCTTTTGTCTGCTGTGCATTTTTCATTTCTTCTTGCTATTTGGGATAAGTAGGACCTACTAAGTAAGTCTTCTGTATGACACCATTGGTTAAAAAATGTAAAAACATTAAAATGTATAAATAAATTACAAAAAACAAACAAACAGCAATTAGCTGTTTATTTCAAGCCCTAAACCTGCCAAATGTGACGTAGGTCGACCGTGAGCGGGTTGGGGTTCAGTGAGTGACGTTAAAAACACACAAAAAGGCCTGAAAATGTGGTCCACAGTTTTATTTTTTTCTGGTTTTCAATCGTTACAAAAAAAAGTAGAGGTGCAAAAAGTGGAGACAGGCAGCAGTTTCCCTATAGCAGCAGAAACGTCTATAACTGTAAACTCATCTAAATATTCCCAAGTTTACCTAACAACATGTACAATCAATAATATAACATAGTCCCAATGTCTTCAAACGAGGACATGACATTTACTGAGGCTCTCGTCTGCTGTGGTCAATAAAATGTGTAAAATTTTAATGCCAAATGAAGATACATTAAGATACATGAAGAGACATTATTGTACATAAATACATTGGTTTTATTCATAAATTTTGCCTCTAAATTTTACCATGCAGTTTTTTTTTTACTTTCGGGAGCTGCTGTAGAGGTTTTTAGTTGATTACAGGTGAAAGTTTAAAATATTTGAAAATCATGGTGCTAAGAGGCAAAAATGTAATGTCCTCGTATGGGGCCACAGGGTCTCAAGAGGTTAAACCTCATAAGAGTCACTTTTGCATAATATACCACCTTTATGAACTGGCATGATCAGTTCAGAGACACACACAATAAGTCCCAAATGAATGTAGACTTCCTGCTTAAAAAGAGCAGTAAATGTGTATATTAGACGTTTTAAAGCCAGGTCATTATTGAGAACATTGTGTTAATGAGTGGGAGCATTGCATTCACACATTCTGTATATTAAGAGTTGATAATGAAGTGAAGATATTTTTGCATGTTGTTTATTTGCAACAGAGCACTATTGTTGCACTTATCAACTATGAAAAAAATACAATAAAATTAAATTTCAACCAGGCCCGTTAACAGAAATTTCAAGGCAAGGGGCAAAAAGCAATACATGGGCAATACATACAAGAGAGTCCGATTCTGGGCCCCTAAAACCCTGGGACCCAGTACAACAGACCCCTTGGTCCTGGTTAAGTAGATTTGGTTCAATCCTGTTCTAGTTCTGGTTTAGATGCGAGTTTGGTCTCAGTTCGACTTTAGCTATTTACTTGATTAACTGGTTGATAATGTCAGAGTTGATCCAGCTTTTTCAGTTCCAATACCGATATTGATACTTTTACTTTACGTATTGGCCGATACCCAATCTTAATCCAAATCCACTTTATTTCTATAACACATTTTATTAACAGAGCAGTTTCCAAAGTGCTGCACAGAGATAAAACAAAAAGAATGCCAGCCCTAAAACAATAAAACCAGTAAAATCAAATTAAAGCAACACCATAAAATTCAAAAAATGGAATTAATAAAATAAAATAAAATAAATAAAAGACACAGAGGACCACACAAAGTCACGCAGTATTAAAAGCCAGAGAATAAAAGTGGGTTTTACAACGAATCATTAGTGTAGGGACGGGAAATGGTACATATTTTCCTAATACACAGTGAACTTGCTGCACATGAGATTCTATTGTATTATGCACTTGTTATTTGTCCTTCAGATTGCTACTGAACAGCTTTGTATGAATAAAAGTTTGATTATGAACATAAACATAACGTTCTAGGCCAATATCAGCCTGTAAATAGGCCTATTGCATCCAATTAATAATAATACAGCGGCTTTATATGGTGATTTTTTTTGGAAGATGCTTTACAAACAGATAGGAAGCAAAAAAGATTAAAAGATTGTAATACTGGCCCAACCAGGATATCAATTTAACCAGTGTCATGGAACCGATACCTGATCCTGCAAATTTTTCAGTTTCAGTTTATTGGTATTGGTGCATCGCTAATTTTCTTAGAGTAGGGGTGGGCAATTATTTTTTCCATGGGGCCACATGAAAAACAGAAAATATTGTGGATGGCCCAAATGCTTAACTCAATTCTGCATAATATTAATTGTATTTCTTTATAAAAGCAGTAAAAAGCATTGTTTTGACAAGCTGGTAAGACTGGTAAGAGTTTATGTTATGACTAAGCAATGGAAAAGTGAGGTTGCCTTACAAAAAACACCTCTAAAACAACAGCAATGCAGCTTTAGTCTGTGCATGAGGTAAAATGATAAAATATGTTTATTTTCTAATTCCAAATTAGCTTAAATGGGCCAGTCTGTGTCAACCAAAGGGCCATATGTGGCACTGGAACTGTCGAATGCCCAGGTCTGCTTTAGAGTATAAATTACTGAGTTGGTTGGCTTAAAATTTTGTTGGTTGGTTTTTGTATTTCTACAGAAAAAAGTCGACTACAGCTTTACCCAGTCCAGTCCTAATTATGATAAGTTTGCAAGTGTGAGCACAACCAGAGGAGTGGGTTCCGTTAGGGGTCCGTCACCTTCTTGTTTCTATGGATACGTCATTGCTCTGCCTGTAACGTTCCACGGTCCATGACATAAAGCAGCTTTGCCTTACATTTATTTAATCGCAGGTGGTTTTATAGCCAAAAACCTTGAAAAACAGGCATTCTGACTGTGAGCGGGGTCGCCTCTATGCAGATCTGAGCTGTACCTCTCTTTAAGGTAAATGAATAATATTTGAATCGTACACTGGAGTGACTTGAAACCTGAAACAGAGATAGTCAGAGCCCAGTAGAGCAGAGCCCGGAGAAACAGACGGGAGAGCAGACTCGACTTGGCTTTTAACAGCATTATCCGTGTGTATATAATTTAGCAGAATGACGTCATGGAGAATAGAACAGCGTTGAGAAGGGGTCTGTGCGTGCTTGTGTGAGAGTGTGTGTGTGTGTGTGTGTGTGGGAGGCCCTCTCAACAGCAGCAGCACATACTAAACCCACTCTTTGTGAATCATACCTGGGCCACACTGGGCTGATTGTTGATAGCGTACTTGAAATAACAGGCTGCATATACCGACTGGCCAGAGAATTATAATTGTGTTTCAGATCTACTGGTGAAAATAATGAAGGCGCTTTTGAAATTTTAATATCCTTAAGGGTTGAAACTGAAGGTGGAAGATTGCAGCTAAGAATTCTACAGTATAAGAAGTTAAAATCGCATAGGCTTGGTTTCTTAATGGAGTAGTGTCTGCAGTGGTGGAAGGAAGTAAAAGTAAAAATACAATACAAATACAAATTGTAGGTATCTGTACATTTAAAAAGGGATACTTTTTACTTTTACTTCACTACATTTGTCTGCAGGTATTTTTCTACTCCACTACATTTTCAATCTAGACTGAAAAGTAAAAAATACTTTTCTATGATTTGAGACCTGCTGAAATGACTTTTTCTTTAATACATGTAATTTAAATTAACAAAAAATAGCTAGAAAAAATAAGAAGTCAATTGAATCATTTTTAGAACAATTTTGAAAAAGAATTTAGTTGATTTGAACTAAATTCTTTTTCAAAATTGTTCTAAAATTTGCTGTAAAATACTTTTACTGTTTACTCTTTAAGAACATTTTTAAACAGGTACTTTAATACTTTTACATTTTAGATTTTTACAGGTAATACTTTTGCTTTTACTTGAGTAACCTTTTGCCCTTGTATCTGTTCTTTTACTTAAGTAACAAAGTTGAGTACTTCATCCACCACTGTGTCTCTCCATTTACTAAGTCTACATCAATATGAAAAAAGTACTTCCTAGAATAATATCTCTGTATTTTTATATGAATATCAGTCTGGTCACCACTCCTCGGGTCACACCTCAGTCCAGGTTCAAACACGACCATCCAATCAGATTTGTTTATTTCAGGGGTATGTCAGGGTTTGGTGTCTGTTATGTGTTCCCCCTCCCTTCTGCGTCTGTCTGCTCCTCTCGGGGGTGTGGCTGGGCTAATGCTGCAGTGTGGATCGCCTGCTCGGTGGTTCACCTGCAGCTAATTGTCTAATCAGCCCCACTACTTAGTTCTGTCCTTGTCCTTTGTTCTGTGTCAGTTCATTCCTCCTCTATCCCTTGTCCACGTCCTCGTCCTGCTTGTCCACGTCGTCCTGCCTGCCCTTGTCGTCCAGTCTGTCTACCTATGAGTCTACCCCAGTGTCTTCCCTCCGTCTATGTCTCCAGCCAGTTTCCATCACCACATCCTTCAATCCTGGCAATAAACCTGTTTAACATCTATCTGCGCCTATGTCTCTGCTTTGGGTCCTCAACCACACTCAAACCATGACAGAATGAACTGACCACTTGGACCCCGCAGAGTGTAGAGCATCGGCAGGCTCCAATTCCCAGCTGCCTTGTTTGTCCTCACCTGTTCCTCTGGAGCATTCTGCAACAGCCACTACCCTACTCCTGTCCCAGCTCCTGTTTTCTCTGCCTCCATGTCCCTTGAACTTTGTGGACCGCCACTGGACACTGTTCTCCGTCTGGGGCGGTCGCTTCCCTTCCTGGACCACCGCTGGACATTGTTCTCCGTCCAGGGTGGTAGATTCCCTTCTTGGACCACCGCTGGACACTGTTCTCTGTCTGGGGTGGTCGATTCCCTTCCTGGACCACTGCTGGACATTGTTCTCCGTCCAGGGTGGTAGATTCCCTTCTTGGACCACCGCTGGACACTGTTCTCCATCTGGGGTGGTCGATTCCCTTCCTGGGCCGCCGCTGGACACTTGTCTCCGTCTGGGATGGCCGTATCCCTTCTTCGGCCGCTGCTGGACACTCGTTTCCGTCCGGGGTGGCTGTGTCCCTTCCTGGGCTGCTGCTGGTCGCTCCTCTCCATCCTGGGTGCGAGTTTCCCCTGTGTCCCTCCGTCATTCCTCCTCTATCCCTTGTCCACGTCCTCGTCCTGCTTGTCCACGTCGTCCTGCCTGCCCTTGTTGTCCAGTCTGTCTACCCCAGTGTCTTCCCTCCGTCTATGTCTCCAGCCAGTTTCCATCACCACATCCTTCAATCCTGGCAATAAACCTGTTTAACAGCTACCTGCGCCTCTGTCTCTGCTTTGGGGTCCTCAACCACACTCAAACCGTGACAGGGTACATGTGAAGCAAAGGAGCTCATTGGTCACCTGTCATTTTGAACGTAAATGATCTCATTCTTACGTAGTGTTTTTCCACCTTCAAGGCACTGAAAGCTCTTTACATACGAGGAAAGGAACCACACACCCTTTCAGTGGGAAGTGGGTTAAGTGTCTTGCTGAAGGACACAACAACAGCATTCCTCTGTGGGAGCTGGAATCACATCACTGCCCCCATATTATTCCTTCCTTTTCTCCTCATAAGCTGCCACATTTGTTTTGACATGGGCAGATGGTGCATGTCACTGATTGGCTAATCCATCTGTCAATCAGGGCCATCTGAACTCTGGAACATTACTTCTTCAGAAAGTATAAGCGCTATTTATGTTATGTCTCAAACCAAGAAGATGTTTGGAAATGTGCAATGACAACTTCTGGTGTACCGTATTTTTCGGACTATAAGTCACACCGGAGTATAAGTCGCACCAGCCAAAACAATATGCATAATGAAGAAGAAAAAACATGTATAAGTCACATTGGACTATAAGGGTGAAATTTATTTTATAAAATCAGAGACCAAGAACTGACATTTCATCTTGAAAGGCAAGTTATAGTAATAAAAACAATCCAGTAGAGAAGAATCCGTGTATCTTTCATTTGTTCATTTTTCAATATAGAATCAAAAATAAAACAAAAAAACAACTCTCTTCTTTATTATTTGTCTCTAAAATCAAAATGAAAAACCAGATAATTTGTTTTTTTCATTTTTGATTCATATATAGAATTCATATCTTTGGTCTATGGACTGTCAGTGTGAAAAATGTAATGTATAAATCGCACCTGAGTATAAGTCGGACCACCCAAACCCTGAAAAAAAGTAAGACTTATAGTACGAAAAGTACGGCAGTTACCTATACTGGGCTCGCCGACTGATTGTGATCAAACCCACTGAAGTGAATGTGATGGTTGGTAAAATGAAGACTGCAGACGTATGTGCTGTTTGGAATCATCTTGAATTTGGCGCCATCGTCTCTTCTAATCGCATGTACCCAGTGCGCTCAGAGTTGTGTCAGTGGGGAAATGATGAAAACTGAGGTACGGTTGGAACTGTTGATTCGCCGAACATAACAGAACACGACAATAACATGGAGATGAAGAAAACTGGGCCATTTTCTAATTTTTCTTCCTGGTTTGTGACGCAAGCGTAAATAGAGCCTACTGGAGAAGTGTGTAGTTTTCCCAGCATAATAATTATCTCACTCAACATTTATGTATATCTTTCAAAAACTGTGTATTGCCCACAGAGCCTGAGCCTTCTATCTGAAATGACAGCGTATATTCAAGGGCCCATATTGCGCTATGCTTTGATCTATTATAATGTAGTTTCCTCATCACAAACAGACCTGGAGTTGTGTTTTGTTTCATTCACACATGTTTAACACACAAACCTGCATATTTAACACTCTGTTCCACCTTGTGATGTCATGCGGTAATACAGAAAGTGCTCTACTGTGTTTTTAAATGCCATAAACCTTCAATAAAATAATTTGGATCTTTTCAGCTCTGGAATTGCCCATCTCTACTGAACTAAATGTAAAAGGTAGCTGTTCACTTGAAAACTAATGCTTCATTAACTAAACTAGCTGAACGGTTCATGACATCACAAGGTGGAACAGACATTTTGATGTGAGAATGAAACAAAACACAACTCTAGATAGGTTAACATGTCTTAAAGTGAGAGTAAATTTTCAGTAGATCTATAGTTTCTCAATGTTGGCTACACCGAAATGAAGCAAAGGATCATGGTCTATGTAGTTTACGCTTTTCATTTTCTTTCTGCTACAATAAATAAAAGGATCTTACCATTTGATATAGTATATGTTTATGGTAATAAAAAATAAGAATTTGCGATACAATTTTGCTATTAGCACTAAATGACGTCTTCTGCTTTAACCCAGGTAAAAATATGCAGCTATTTCTGACTCGTGCATCTCAGTTTAGTGCGGGTAAACAGACAGTGAACCCAGAGCATGTGGCTAAATGTTTGCGCCGCTCTGTACCGGAACGGCGGGGGTGCCCAGGTGCATGCTGGTCCGTGGCTGGTGTGCTATAATCAGCTCCCTCCATCACCTGCTGCTCCTGTCAGCTGGAGCAGAGGAGACGAGGGGGGCCGTCACTGCACCGGCCTCGTATACACCCTACGGAGACAGGGTGGAGGATTCACAACTACCGACTTTGTGATTGAAAAACAGTCCGGATACGACGCATGTTTATATATCACAATACATGCAGATGAATGTGTATCTTTTACTGATCGATGGTGGTTTCGTTTTTTGATTGTCTAATTGTTTTATGTTATTTTTAACGTTAATGCATGCAATTAATCACAAAAAAATATTGCACTAATGTTTTTAATGCAGATTAATCACACAATTTATTTTGAACACACATGCTCCTCTATGGAAAGTGCGGATGGCGGCGCAGGTTATTAGGTCAGTGATCAGGTCTGTCCATACACGGATGTGCTGCTCCGATGGATAGCTGCAGATCACGCTAGCGAATAGCTGCCAAATCATACGCTCATTGCCAATTAAGAAATATGAAAAAAGTAAGTACAGAGCAGAGGGCGTGTTCCAGCGGCTGTGAAAACAGTGGTAGATCAGAGCAATACAGAATACAGAAGAATAAGGATTACGCAAATATACATGGCTCACTGTAAAGACAATTTCAAGGGGGTAAATGAGGAGGGCAAACACCTATAACATGGTTAAAAGCTCGAAAAAGTACATTTTGGTAAAAAAAAAAAAACAGATGTAAACTACAGGGTTAGCAGCTTTTATGCAAAATAAGACGGGGGAATTTGTCGTGAAAATGACTACTACTTCAAAAACTGCACCCTTGCGATTTGCTTAATTGCGTCCATTCAAATTGTGTTTTCGTTACAGTTGCAATAATCTTGCAGCACTAATCTCTGTGAGGCAGCTGACAACAAAAATCTACTTGCACTAGGTAACTTGTGGTCTGCCTCCTGCTTGTGAAGAATTTCCACAGTATGGCATTAAAATAATCTCCATGATACAAGCAGGTGATCCTACCAGACCAGGTTACTGGTCAGATCTGTGGAGAGGTGAACACACAGCTCTCCTTCTTGAAGATGTTGCTGTTGTGCCATTCTGTGATAAAACTTGGTAATCTCCATGGAGATAAGCAGGTAACTCTACAAAACTAAGTATTTTTAGGCAACAAAAATACCTGTAATTGAACGCCTGAGGGATTCTTCTAACACATACATTATTCTAAGTTATACTAGAGGAAATGTCAAGGCAAAGGTTTGTGTGTCAAAATGCATTCCCGAATGTGTTACCGTCTAGTCCGATAGGGTAAAGAAAAAGATGGCTCGGCTGACAAAGGAGTTAGAGTGGACCTGAGAGACAGAGCATGGGGCTGACACAAAGTGAAACAAATGACTGGAATAAAGACTGTGAGGAACTGGTGAGTGAGAACGATGCTATTTTTGACACAGCAATTTTCAGAAGCTCCAAAACTCAGCCAGCGCTGGAGGCTCCAAGCAGACGCTTGGCAGGCTTTTGTGATCGGGGGTGTGGGGATCCATTTCAGCGCGGCCTGTAAGTACTAATGAGTTCGTTTATCTTCTCCTGGAGTTGATGAAGTATTCCATGCAGATCAGCCTCATGGATAACATAACATTGTTATTAGCTCAATAGGCTAATGAAATGTCTTTCATAACGGTGCAATTATTCTGCTCACTAAGTGGCACATTTAATAACAAAATATGAAAATACTGCAGCTGCACATGTCTTCTGGCTTTCACAGTTCATTTTTACCAAACTTTTCCAAACTTACAGTGGAAAAATGATCAGCCTGGATGGGTTTCCTCTGGGTACTCCGGGTTCCCCCATCAACCCAAAACATGCCCGCACCCCTATGAACTAACATCAAGGACCATGACGTCCACCCTCCTGTGGGCTCACCACCCGCAGAGGGGGGGTCAGGTGCTATGAGTATTGGGCAGCAAACTGCCCCCGCGACCCAGCCGGATTAAGCGGGAGAAGATGGATGGATTAAAATGTGTTCATTTCAATTTATTAAAATAATTAGATTCAGAATATGTACCTCAAACCTCAGCTCATGACAAAAACGACAGCTCAAATGGAAACAAAATGAACCAGAAGCAGCATAGACAGGAGCACAGAGGCCACGAAAAATACTACACACATGAATAACCTGTGTGAGGACCACAGGGAGAGCTGTCCCCACAGCTGTGTGAGGTGTGAGAGGGTGCAGGACCACCAGGCCTCTCCTCGAAGAGATGAAGCTAGTTAAATGGAAGAACAAGCTAAAGGAGAAGCTCAAGAGGGAGCTATGGGAGATATGGGAATTCAAGGCTTGCCACCAAGCTCAGTGTGAACACTGGTTGGTACATGTCTGTAATGAGCACAGCTAGAAGCTGGAAGCCAAAGAGGAGGAGCTCAAAGAGGGCACATGGATGAAGCCTGGAAAGCCGTGCAGTAATCTTTTCTTTTGTGACTTGTTGGTACAGGCCACAGTGCAGTGCAGATGGTGTAACAGCTTCAGTCCTCAAGATGACAGTACCAGAGCCATCACTTCAGACCCATGGATCATAACAATCATGTAAAAGTGCTTTAAAATCATGAAATAATGTATGTGACAGCTACTCTGCAGAGTTGTTACTGCACTCCCCACAGAAAAGACCAGCAGAAGTTTAGAAACATGGAGGAATTTTATGGATTACCAAACATAACGATATGAGCTGTGAAAAAAGGGAGACTGGAAAAGCTTAGCAGTAATGAAAAGGGAAAGGACGAGACCTGCATTTGAATGGCTTAGAATGGTGAAGGAGGCATTTGCGGAATTAATTAAAGATATTAATTTAAGCTCACATTTCAAAAGTCTATCACAAGGTTAAAACAGTCTGTGCCCTCCATAGCTTTACCTTTGACTTCTTTGGAGAAAACCGTAGGAAGAAGCTGCAGAGCAAGACATCCAGACCGATGCCACGTGGTGTCATTTTGTTCTGTTTATCTAATCTCCTGCATATCCGGAGTTCACCAAATCAGACAAATTATGCACAAGGCTTAAAATAGAGCGCGGCACGGACCTCCCATTAGCATGCTTCAGGTGTATGCTACATTTGCCTATAACTCTGTGGCCATATGGTTAGCATGTGTGGCTACATTCAGTATGTTAATGACCTGCTTTGCTATCAAGAGCCACTGCCACAGTATATTGGAAAGCGTCGGCCACATTTCCAATTTGCCTCGGAGTATGCAGGGCCTATTCGTATCTAAGGCTGTTCTGGTGCTTATTATTCATACAATATTAATATGAAAATAATGGTTTTACACATGTACAAAAGACATGCAGATCCCACAAGACCAAGATAGTATTTTCAACGCTCAGGTTATATTTGAATAATTTTTAATGTCACACTGGATGAAATTTAAATTAAAAAGCTATTGAAAGTTGAATGTGCCTCTGCTCTCTTTTTCCAACGGCAATGTCATTTATTGTTCCGTAGTGGGTCGTTTTTTCCTCCGCAACGAGTGACCGCAGTGCACCAGGCTCCTGTTTCTGAGTCGTACAAAAGTCTCAGTCTTAAATCTGAGCAGAACTGGGCAGAAGAACTATACACAGTGTTAAAGAAAGCATCAAAATGTACAGAGTTTGCATGTTCTCCCCGTGTCTGGTTCCCCCATCAACCAAAAGCATGCAAAATATCCTCCAGCTTGGTTCTCCTTTTGTTCTGTTTGAAATAATCCAATCCATGAGTAAGGTAATTACAAGCAGCGCGTCTGTGGCACAAAACTAATCACACTCCCACTATTAAGTCATTTCTTTGTTACTGAAGTAGAATAGCAGCTTATTTGCATTCCTTCCCTTGAAACTTAATGAATAAAACTGCAGTAAAACAGGACAATATTCAGTGCTTTTATGCTTCCATGCTTGTCTCTGCGGAGCATATTGCGGGTTACTTTTAGAGATGCCCCCATGATCCAGCTTTTTCAGTTCTGATACTGATATCCGTACTACGTCTTCAAGTATCCACCGAAACCCAATATTAACCTTAAAATATAGTTCACTTGGAACTGTTACTTATACTTCAAATCACTACTGAACAGCTTTGTATGAATAAAAGTCCAAACTAGGGCTCAATTAAGACCAGAAATTCCATAGTTAATCACGATTAATCGCATATTGAATTGCAAGTTTAAAATTGTGTTATTTTGCATTTCAAGACAGTTTTAAAGCCATAATGTAAAGCAATTCGTACCTATTTAGCAATCGCTGTAGTTATTTTCTTTGCCGTGTGATTATCCACAGGTCTGTGGCGACTCTGCCAAATGGTCGTTTGTCTGAGGCTCTTGGCTGGGATATTCTGGTTGCGGCACCCGGGGGTTTATCTCGGAGGTGCTAACTTAGACTAGACGTACTTCAGTAGTGCTGAAACTCTGCTTGACACAGGCTGCATTTAACTCTTGACTTGTAAATTGTAGCGTCTGGAAGTTTTTTAAAAGTCAAATAAACAGTTCAAAAGTCCAGCAGCGTCTGTTTCTCCATCACGGCGGTGAGTTTACTGAAACACGACGCTATGTAGTTTGAAAGTGAAATAGTCAGAGGAGCTGCCTACGGATGTGTAGAAGGGACGAAAAGTCTGAGAACTGTAACTGCAAGTAAAAAAATAAATAATAATCATCGCGTTTTTAGAAGGGACAAAAGGCTGGCGAAAAAATGTGGCGTTGTGGATTGCATTAATCTAGCCGTGATTAACGTGTTAATGCTGATAGCCCTAGTTCAAACATTATGAGAGGTTCTAGGACAAAATCTGTCTGTAAATAGTCTTATTGCATCAAATGAAAGGCCCAACCAGGATATCAAGTGAACCAATATCATAGAACTGATACCTGGTCCATCAAATTTTTCATTATCAGCACCAGTATTCAATACTAGTATCAGTATTTGTGCCTTCCTGTGTCCCACTAAAATCACCTTAATTTGTCGTTTAATTTATTTTAATTTAATCATTTTGCAATAACCATCCAAACTGCTAAACATAACTATCCTAGTTTTTTTTTTGTTTATTATTCTTATTCTCATTAGTCAAATCATAACTATTGTGTAATTTTGTTTAGTTAACATTATGGTTGTTAAGGAACATACCTCTGCCAGTGTTCAACCAGAAGTAAAATGATAATTTTCACCAAAATAAATGACAAAACTACAAATATGTTCATTAATATTTGCCGTCCCTTTACAAAAAATACATAAGTAAGTAAAATAAAAATAAAGAAAAATGAAATGTACGTAATCTGGGGAGGTTTTTACCAGGTGATGAGACTATTAAAGGAGTCTGCTTTAGTCAATCGAGGTGAACAATTTTGTTAATTTGTTGTTTTTTAATACATTTTTGTACATTTTCTGTAAAGTTCTGTACTTTTTATAAATGAATCTTCTGTCTCCTACTTACACCCACGCTGACCAGCTTCCCCACACATGCCCACTCCTCTGTCTCCTCCTCTTATGATCTAACATGTGAAATCGCAATTTTGTTTTATTTCTGATTTCTCTTTCTGCCTTACTTCCCATAATTCTTTCTCGCACGTGTCTTCCAGATTGACCAGTGAAGTCCTGCCTGTCGTCCACCTGCTGAGCCTGACCTTTGACCTCCTTCGATGTCCCGCTGTCCTCTGATGTAAGGGCTCGTGTTTGTTTACGCCGCTGCCTTCAGGGGGCACTCTGCTCCTTGTCAATGTCTCTGACCTCTGCAGACAACAAAGAGCCGTTAATACACAAATAAACAAAGAGGGATAAACAGCCCGCAGACACAGACCTGGGCTTTGTCATGAGCTGGGACACACACAATGAAAGAAAGCACCGGGATTTGAAGGATTATGTTTGAAGTCAGAGTAAAATTAGCCGCAGCAGTCATTTCTTTCTTTTTAAACGCTTTCTGGTGGAGGGTTCACCGTCTGTTTGTCTCTCTGCCACATTAATTTATCCAGAATCGAACCTGCAACCTTCCACTTGAGAGCCAGCAACGCTAAGCACTCTGTCGCTGTGCAGCCCCATCCCAGATTAATTACTGTTGAGAATTAGAGAGCATTAGGTGCACTCAAGTGGTTCACTGGGGTCACACCACCACTTTAGCACAGTTTTGGGTTGCACAAAATAAACAATTGTTATATTAGATTTTTGTGGGAAATAAAATAAAAAACCTCTACCACCATTGCTCTGTGTGCCGATCCAGTACTGAACCAGTATTAAATAAACTAGCAGTTAATTAGTGCTAAGTGGGTCTGAACCAGGACTAACCCAGAATTCAACCAAGACTAAACCTCGTCTAAAGCAGAATTAAACAAACCAGGACTAAACTAGTACTAACCTAAAATAAAACCAATTCTAAACCAGTGAACAAGAGACCTCAGAGCAGCATCTGAACACACAAGTGGACATGTGGAAGGGCATCTGGCTCACATGTGTTTACCATGGGTTACATTAGAGTCATGACTAACAGTCCTACACATTTAGTCTCATTTCTATGTTTTGTCTTTCCAGGTGTTACAGAAGCCTTCCTTGGATGTAAGTACAGAGTGTTACTATTGTAGCCGCGGGGCTGCTCTTATATGACGTATGTGTGGTTTTGGGATGTGCAGGTTGGATGGAGAACAGGTCGAATGTCCGCTGGAACGATCGTGATAACCGGGGGAATACTGGCCGGAGTCATCCTGCTGTGCATCATAGCAGTGCTCTGTTACTGTAGACTCCAGGTACATGTCACTCTTTCTTTAAATACAGGGATCATTTAGTTTGGTTCACTTGGTCAAACATACAGTGTTCTCAGATAGAGGCTGAAATGCTCATCTAATCACCTTTTTTGGTATGGAGGCTGTAAGTGATCAGCAAACTCATAAACTCTTAAACTCATTGAACATTGTGTCATGGATTTTGTTAGTACATGTACAATCATAATCCTAAATGTACTAGTTTATGATATCATTTACTCATCGTAAAATAATAAAGAAAATATAACCATGTCTTAAAAAATCCATCCATCCATCTTCTCCCGCTTAATCCAGCTGGGTCGCGGGGGCGGTTTGCTGCCCAATACTCATAGCACCTGACCCCCCCTATGAACCCCTCTGCAGGTGGTGAGCCCACAGGAGGGTGGACATTATGGTCCTTGATGTTAGTTCATAGGGGTGCGGGCATGTTTTGGGTTGATGGGGGAAACCGGAGTACCCGGAGGAAACCCATCCAGACACGGGGAGAACATGCACACAGAAAGGCCCAGGCGAGCCGGGGATCGAACCCGCAACCTTCTTGCTGTGAGGCCTGAGTGTTGCCGCCGTCTTAAAAAATGTTTTTGATTTTCAAGTAGCTTTGGGAATTATGCAACAGATGAATAAATACAACAATAGTTTAACCATTTATAAAATATGCATGTGTTATTTTTTCTTTTTTATGTCAAATAATCAGAATCAGAATGGTTTTAGTGCCATATGAGTGAACAGGTTCACAACATTAGGAAATTGCTGCGGTACTTGGAGCGAAACGTAGACAAACTCTAAACATGCAATAAATAAAATAGAATAAAATAAAGTAGAAAACAATAAACTATAATGTAACACAAAAATTTACAGATTTACAAGAATATAACGGTGCAGGTAATAAATAAGTCACATATGCCATTTTGGTTCAAACATTCTTACTATTTCTCCATTGAGTATATGCTACTTCTACACATTGGAAATGGACTTTGTACACAAGCCTGTTGTTCAGTGTGAAATGGGGTGAAGAGTAAAAAGGGGGAGACATTCAGCCCGGTGGCTGACATGTGCTGTAGTCTTGTTGGACCACTATCTTGTGCAGAATACAGTGGCTAATTACTATTTAATGTGAGTGATGATTACAGGTTAGCTCTGTGTATGCATTTGTAGAAAATTCAACACTTTTTGCTCCATACCTAAAGTTGTGTGGAGCCGTACAAGAATTATTCTTGTGAGTTTGACAATCCAGCTTGCAGCTTAAGGTTAGCTCATCTGAAGTTTTTCATCTGATATATTGAACATAACTCTATTTGCCCACCTATAGCTTCCCAAAGCTCGGCTCTTGATGTATGACATGTGCTTGTGTGTCTGTACTGTAGTACTACTGCTGTAAGAAGCCTGAGGCAGAGGTGGGCCTGGGCTCTCTGGGGGCCGACCCTCTCTCTCATTTCCCCTGTGACGCCTGCGCCGCTCTGGAGATGGACGGGACCGACATCACCCCCGTGTCCCTGGACCAGCTGTGCACCCCCTCGCCCCTGTCCCCCCTGTCCCTCGCCTCCCCCCTCAGCCTGTGCCCCTCCTGCTCCCCGGGACTGGCCCACCACCACGAGCTGCTCAACGGGGGCGAGCGGCTGGGCTTCCACACCTACTACGAGCCCCCGTCCCACGGCTCCACTCTGCCGCACACGCCCTCCCCCCTCAGCCTGAGCTTCTACGGCTCTTCGGAGATGTTCCCCCCTCCCCCGCCCCCGCTCCAGTCCTACAGCACGGATGTTTGACTGCCGTGGTGGTGATCGTGATACGAGAGACGGACCATTCCAGCCCACTCACACGCACTGCAAAGAAGGGGGGGATTTATGTTTGATGAAATTACTTGAATTCTGAAGGTTTGTTTTTAAAGGCCCTAAATGACGCAAAATTAACTCTTGCTGTTAGCTCATCAAAAACATACCTGCAGTTGCGTTTTGTTTCATTCACACATTTGAATAACTCTATATTATTAGTCCGTCTACATCTCCAAAGCTCCAGATGCTCTGTTCCACCTTGTGATGTCACCTTTTACTTTTTGTTCTGTAGAGATTGGCAATTACTGGGCTAAAATGAATGATATGGTTCTAGTGAAGGTGTATGGGGTTTAAAAACACAGTGGAGCACTTCCTGTATTCCCACACCATCACGAGGTGGAGAGTGTTCAGTGTGAGAGAAGAACTCAGTCTAAATATGCAGGATTTGTGTGTTAAACATGTGTGAAGGAAACAAAACACAACTCTAGGTCTGTTTGTGATGAGGAAATAACATGAAAACAGATCAGAAATTAGAGTAATATGGACCCTTTAAGTAACTAGTAGCTCAGTAACATTTTTTACACTAATGTAACTTTCCCATGGCAAATAATCTTCAGTTTAAAGTGGAACTAAACACTAAGCCGACTTTTTAGCGCGACTACACTGTGCACATGGTGTTTTAATAGAATTGTCTACTGTTCCTAGTCATTTGTAGCTTTGTTGTCAAAAACATACAAAAACTAAGTGCGTGTGCTGCATGCAGTGGCCCTTTCAATTTGAAGTACTTTGTGACACCATGACTGATTAAGGGGCGGGGTTTGAAGCGTGGATACCTGTTAGACCAATCACAATGTACCTCCTATGTTCAGACCACGCCCCTCGCTCTGCTTTAGTCCACACACACACACACACACACACACACACACTGCCAGTTTAACAGCTCTATTTTCACTGGTGGAGTTGAGGTGTTTAGTCCCACTTTAAGCCTTCAAACAATGAGTCAAACTACGACATTCTGGATTCAAGTGATTTTACCTTCAGATTTTGACGGTGACGCTGAACAGCACACAGAAATGAAGCCACAATTGTTCGTGATGTGTGTTCGAATAGATTTTTTTCCTATAACTCATTTTAAAAAATTCACAGTTCACAATGCCAATAATTATAATATAGTTTGAAAAAATTATACAGACACTCGATAAATAAGAGGATCGTGGCAGTGCAGTATCTACATTTTAAGAAGAATTGGCACAAAATACAAACTTTGTACTATTTCATGAGTTTTTATTATTTATGGAGATTACCGTAAATTCCGGACTACAGAGCGCACCCGATTAAGAGCCGCGTGCTCAGATTTATGAAGAAAAATCAATTTTGTAATTATATGAGCCGCACCATATTATAAACCGCTGGCCAAAGACTAGGCGGGGGTTCGCTTCTGCGTCCCCGCCGCCTGGAGCGCCTCGGGATGGGCATGGACGCGTCCCCGCTGAACTCTGGGGACGGACTCGCTCACTGGTGACACACACGCGCCACAGGCACTTACACACCTTCACACACTTGGGACACACACACGCGACATGCACATACACACCTTGGCGCTCTGGGAATAAACCACGGTAGCGATCGCTTTAGCCTTCAGTCTGATTTGTACAGTGCGGCCGCGTGCTCTTTGCGTGTTAACCCAGTCCTCCAGAAAGTTTTCAAGCTCAGGCCATCTGCTATGGTTATCTCTGAAAGCTTTGGTTGTCTTTTTACACTGGCTCAGTTCTTCTTGCTGGAGCCTCCACCTTCGCACCATCTACTCGTTTATGCCAATTTTACGGGCAGCAGCTCGATTTCCTTCTTTAACTGCCAGAGTGATCGCTTTTAGTTTAAAAGCTGCATCATATGCTTTTTGTCTGGTATTCTCCATGCTGATGAGGGTTAGCAGAAAGACTGAAATAAGGAAGTTGTGATTAATCATACAATTTCATTGGACCTCAGTGAACTACTTATTCATTTTATTGGTCCATGTTTTTTCCCGCGATGAAAAAAAAAATAAAAAAGCCGCTTCATATTACGAGCCGCAGTGTTGAAAGTGTAGAAAAAAAGTAGCGGCTTGTGATCCGGAATTTACGGTACACACTATTGGTTTGTATTCAGATGTTAAAGGTGCGCTGTGTAACTTTTAGTTTGGGGGCCCGTCACCTGCTTGTTTCTATGGAGATGTAATTGCTCTGCTTAGAATGTTCCACAGTATGACACTAAACAGCCCTACTTTATTTATTTACTTTATTCAATTACAGGTGGTTTTATAGCTCAAAAAAAAAACCCAAACAGACATTCTGACTGTGAGCGGGGTCGCCTCTCCGCAGACCTGACCTGTAACTTGGTCTGGTTTGGTCTCCGTGAAGATAGAAACATAGGAAACATTCCAGATGAAGCAATAACATCTCCATGGAGAAACACATTTGACTGAACATCCACTAGAAAAGTTACATAATGCTCCTTTAAGAATATATATAGACGTATTTTACTTTTTATACCTAAAATTGTACTCATCACAAACACAAAGTAAAACGCACTGGATTTGAACTACTAAATAAATCCCACCACGGTCTTCTTATGTTTTGGTGAGAGCACATTTATGTCACTACTTCTTGAGAAACTTTGTATTTTAAATCTAAAGAAATGAACTCGAATTAATCTTTTTCAGCTGAAGTGATGTGTGACAGCCTATTTCTCTCCTCGCAGTCTTATTAAACGATAAAACTCTCTGTTCTTTCCCTTGGGAGCTGCTAATTGTAAAAAAGACATTCAAACTTGAGTGACAATTCAAAGAGTCCCGCTACGGACCTCTGGGGTACCCCTAAGGAACCTGTGTATTCATCTTACCGCGCGCTAATATGGCCCAAATGTGCCGTTACGTTGTTTTGTACAAAATATTTTAACATATTTATTATCCTGTCATCAATTCTAATTTAATTCTTTAAAAATTTGAGAATTTCACAGCTCACTTGAGGCTTGATGTGTGATAAAATGAGCGTTGGAAATGGACTTTTTCTGTGTGCTCCATTTTACAGCACATGCTTAAATCCTACTTTTATGATGTTAACCCCAAAGCCAAAATGAGAGGTAAAAAGGTTTAATTATATAGTAGGTAGTATTTTTTAATGATTATAACCAACAATGTTATTCCATATCTCATCATTTCTTCATTTACTTCCTGAAGGTGTAATTTTTCTGGTGAAGGGTCCGTCACCTGCTTTCCACAACTGGTGGTTTTTGAATTCCAGAATGTGATAATGTCATACTCTCAGATGGGGTCATCTTTTCCTATTGATTATATTGTATTATCATAAGAAATATCCAAAAAGTAAATTTGCAAATGCTGAACCTTATTATTTCTATTAGTACTCACTGTATTGCAAAAGAAATCTACATTTTAACAATGTTCATTTTATTGCCTCATAAACTGTTGTGATGTCATCCGAAACCCAGTAATATGGAATTGATTACTGATAAATGACTTGATAACACTATTGACTAGTGCTGTCAAAGGATTATTTAAAAAAAAAATCAGATTAATCACACTAGAATTTTGATTAATCATGATTAATCACAATTATTCTTAAAAAAAAGACCAAAATATTATGACAAAAATGCAATTTATTATCAAAAAGTTATATTATTGACATTTTTCTATCGCTGGTAGTTTTGTTGACATCATTGCCGCAGGTTCACTTGTTGTTTGACATGTTCGGTTTGTTGTTGGTATAAGTAGCTTCGTTGCTGCCGCTGAATCAAACCCGTTTTGCTTTAAGATGGTATTTTAAACTTGTTGTGCTTCTGTGGGAAGAGAGTTCATCGCTGCAATATCTGCAAACTACCTTAGTTTGATCTAAAGTTGTGTATGGACAGACCTGATCACTGACCTAATAACCTGCGCCGCCTTTCAGGTCACCATCGTCCTTTCCATAGAGGAGCATGTGCGTTCAAAATAAACTGTGTGATTAATCTGCATTTAAAAAACATTAGTGCAATTTTTTTTGTGATTAATCGCATGTGTGAACGCGTTAACTTTGCCAGCCCTACTAATGACACAAGCAGGTGATGGCATTAGGCCAAGTTACAGGTCAGATCTGTGGAGAGGCGAGCTTGCTCATTGTAGAATGCACGTTTTTCAATTGTTCGGCAATACCTCTAATTGAATAAACATGAGGTGGATATGTTTAATGCCATACTGTGTCACATTTTAGACTAAAAAAAAACATCTCCATGGGATAAGCAGTAGGTGGTGGACCTCCTACCAGAAAAGTTACATAGTGCACCTTTTAAACATTATTTACTCATATTTTTTCTACATTAAAGTGTTTTCAAGCAATGGTTAATCACAATTTAAGCCACTTGACTAAGGCTACGTTCAGACTGCAGCTTGAAGTGACCCAAATCCGATTTTTTCGCCCCTATGTGAGCTACAGTATATCTGATCTATTAATGACCGTCTGAACGTCACAGATCCAATTTTTTTCAAATGCGACCCAGGTCACTTGGATATACGCTCCTAAAACCGATACATATCCGATCTTCTGACATGCGACTTCAGTCTGATCGGCCAAGTCGCATTCACCCGACCTACATCCGACCTACTGTTCCTTTCTACCGTTGTTGCTGCCACTGCCCCGCAAAACGCCACGGCCAAAAACCTCGTCCTTCTCCTTCTCGATCTCCTCCTTAAAATAAATAAGCTGTATGTGTTCTGGCATGCGGGACACGTTTGGGGCGTTTAGAATTCGCACTGGAGATCACACACAAGTCACATTTAATTGGAAATGTGAACGACCTCGTAAAAAAATCGGATTTCACAAAGAAATTCAAATTGAGCATTAAATCCTGCAGTCTGAACATAACCTTTAGTGATTGTGTCGTTACATTCCACTTTTGTACTGTTATCTTGATTTGACTTGTCTCACTGTTATCAAGGTTGTTTTTTCTGCTGCTTTCCTGCTTAACACAAAAGAAATGAATATAAAAACACAATGATTTGCATATGAATTACTGTATTTCAAGCGACATCAACCATAAACGGCTTAATCTTGTAATATCTTGAATTCTGGCCCCAGCGACAGTTCCTGTTTTGATTCCAGTGCACTGTGTTACCGTGAGAATTATCCAAAATTGTCACGCTGTACTTATCCAACCACACCACAGAATCACTCAACATTTTACCTGCTTTCATTCACAGGCTTAAAAAATGCAGTGACATCATCTGATACCCAGTAATAAGAGTGAAACTGAACAGAGGACATTGTGAATGACTAGTGACAGTTACAATAGTACCTGTGTATCCCCCTCTTCCACTCTCCACTCTCCCTTCTCATCTTACCTCTTTCACTCTCATTCTCTAGAGTCGGCCCAGTTTTCTCACATCCTCCACCTTAGGGCTAACGGCCATTATGGGAATTCTGTTCTGTTCTGTTTTCCTGAAAGCCAACACAAAGAAATTGATATGATAGACCAGGGATCTCCAACCTTTTTCCTCTGATGAGCTACCTTTACAAAATAAAAATTCCAGAGAGCTACTAATTTTAGCGGTTGCAAGAAATAAAGTATACATAAGAGCCATGGCAAGACTTAGATGGGTACAATTAGATAAAACATAAAACCTAAACCTATTTATTTATGAGTGCACAAACTCAGGCATCAAAATCATAGGTTTACAATAATAATAGCCATTTAATTCATCAAATTTGAGTTATTCAGGACCATATATATGATTCAGAAATCCCTTGGCGAGCTACTTGGAAGAGGGTGGAGAGCTACTGGTAGCTCCTGAGCTACAGGTTGGAGACCCCTGTCATAGACCCTTTAACGTTGTATGTCATCGGAATGTTCAAATTTAAAGGGTCCAATATTATACTATTTTGGATTTTTTTTGTTTTTTGTTATAACGCTGTTTCCTCATCAAAAACATACCTAGAGTTTGTTTAATTCACACGTTTAATACACAAATCCTGCATATTTAGGCTTTAGGAGTTCTCTCAATCTGAAAACTGACCTTCACTACAATCATTTGGATCATTTCACCACTGGAATTGCCCATTTCTATTAATTTCTATGCCAATTTCTATTCTAAAAGGTAGCTGTTAACTTGAAAACTACTGCTACATGACATCACAAGGTGGAACAGAACGTTTTGAGCTTTGGAGATGCAGCCAGACAAATAAACCTTTACTCAAACATGCGTGAATGAAACAAAACGCAACTCCAGATATGTTTTGGAGGAGGTAACAGCATTATAACATAACTTAAAGCTCCTTTTTGTGTAATATAGGACCTTTAAGGCCACCGTACCCCATTGTCTGGGTAGAAAATGTCAGTTAGTTTGCTTTATATTTCCATGTTGTGATATTCTGAGGTGAATCCAAGTTCTATTCATGTTCCACTTCATTTTTGCCTCCAGGAATGTAGAATTTGGTTTTGTTTCAGAAGGTTTACTGATGCTTTGCAGTGTTATCTCGCTGGGCGGGTTCTACGTGTATGTCTGATATGCCTGATACATTTTACAATAGTCAACACTCAAGAAAAAATACAAAATGGATTTAACCGGGACATTTTCAGGAGCCTGTGATCAATCCAAGCGTTCATGGTTGTGTTTAGGAGTTTGATTTTTAACAAAAACGCGAGTGTGACTAACTGAAAAACTGTGGGCCAAAACTTGCAGGCCTAGCTTGTAATTAAATTTGCAAAGAACGGATCACGGATCAGCTCACCTTTTGTCTTTCCAGTTCAGCCAGTTCTTTATGGCCAGATTGTGTACAAACAAAACTCAGATTAAGGTCTTACATGAGTAACAGCCTCAGACAGAGCAGTGCCTCCAGTTACCATCACGTCTCCGGGGAATATTGACGACATGAGGTGCAAAGTATCAATAGTTCGTAGTATTTATCAAGGTAAATCGACATAAGACATGGTGACCTGCAATGTCTTCCACAGAGAATAATCTAAGAACTACTTTTCTTTGTTGATTTAATGGAAATTTTGTGAAGATTAATAATGTTGTTCCAGTTTAATCATCAAATAACTGACAGTAAAAGCCAATACACGATATCAGAGACAAAAAGCCTATGAATTTGTATAATCTTTTTATAATCTCACTTGATGAATGTGTTCTTGTGGGTGTTTGTATAAAATATATAACATGAATAAAATGTGAACTGAAATTCATTTTACTGTTGACGATTTCGTTATTGCAACAAAATACTGAATTTTATTTTTATTTATTTACTTTTTTTAATCATTTGTTCTATTACTAGCCTTGTAATAAAATTGTAAAAAACTCAATTCTAAATTTTTAGAGCTTTTAAACGTGTTGGATTCCGCCAATAGTTGTTTCCCTTCACCATTTACTCACCCATAGTTGTATTTGGAATGATTTTTATCGCTTATTTTCAAAACACCACTTTCGCCGCCACCGTACATACTTTGTTCTCCAATATTTTAAATTAAATTAAATTAATAGCATGATTTAAACTGTCCAATTTATAACTTCCATGGGTGTCATAAATTATACTGTAACTACATAACAGACACAAGCAAAAGGTCTTCTTTAAAAACATACTTTATTTTTTTTTCACACACTTTTTGTATACTTTTCCCGCTATATATAAACATTCTGAACTGCCTTCCTGTCTCCTCTGAATTGGCTATTTCCCAAACAAAATGCACCATTACAGGAAATTGGTATGGTGAACAAAAACCTCGGCGACTGACAAAAGCTAATACAGAATGTCTTGGCTGCTTATATTTCATGTTGACATTCCATTGGCTCTATGGGAACTTTGTAGGAATTGGATTACACATCTGAACAGGGAAATCTCTACAGCGCCTCTGGGAATGGCATCCTGGTTATTGTATTGTGCAGGTCCATATGATATTGATTTTATTATGATTTAAGGTAAGACACAGCATGAATTTCCTGTACTTGTACATTTCAAAACACTTTATTTTGCGCTTACATTTTCAAATTGCTGCTCAGAAAACTATAAATGATTGCAAAAAATCCAACTAAAGGTTAAGAGTCAGGATACTGTAGACCAGGGGTGGCCAACTAGTAGAAGACTAAGAGCCCCTTCTTTTTCTGTGTTACTGCAAAGAGCCACATTATACACATGGGTACACATGAACATCATCCCATTCCTCAATCATGTATGCACGCACACGCACACACAGACCTATGCTCAACCAGATTTAATGAAAATAACCACACCAACATGATAATATTGTTTAAAAGTTGGTAAAAGTTGTTTTCAACAGTTAACATTGTGTGCACTGTCTCACACACACAAACTCTCAGTTCAAGCAAGCCCACAAACAAAAATAAAATAATTTTCATTTTCAATTTTTCTCTTACTATGCTGCTTAGTGAGACTTTTGGCATTCCTTATCTTGAACAATCCTTGAATGAATGGTAACGCCAGCCAAGCATATTTGACGCATGTTATGTAAAAGCTCCTGAAGAGCCGCATGAAACTAGTTAAAGAGCCGCATGAGGCTCGAGAGCCACGGGTTGGCCATGACTGCTGTAGACTTTATGTGGCAACCTCACCTCAGCAAAACCTAAACTTTTGGTAAGGCAACAACGTGGTTATTCTGGTGTATTGTAAAGCAGTTCAACTGAGGCTAAAAATAGATGTTAAAACTACCACATGACATAACAACAAAACACTACTCCGTGTTTTTGGGGTGGTAACAGCATTCTAACATGGCTAAAAGCTCTCAGGAGTTAAATCTGCATATTATAAGACCTTTAAAATCTTCAAAATACATGAAGAAAAAGTACATGACTAGAAAATTATGTGAATACAAAACTCAACATTTAGAATAGTTGCTAATTTGCCTATATAGGTAAGTAAAAGTTCAAAATTCAATTTCTCAACCACAAAATAAATGAAAAGTAAATGGAATTTTGTGTGATTTTTGACACAAACTGTATACGCTTTCATTTTTGAGGAGAAATAAATCTGGAAGTTACAACTGAAGATGTAGTAACTGAAGCTGAGTTTCAGTTTGGGTTGAGGAAAGAGTTGTGGTCAGAAAAAGGAACTAGAGAGGAGACTACAAACTGGTGACTAGAAGACACTAGAGTGAATAGGGAAGTCCAAAATGGTGTCATTTTTGTATTACTTATGACCTAATTCTAGTAGGTGGGTGTAGCCCAGTGTTAGATTTAAACCTGACTCATCATGACTAGCCGACTATAAACAAATATTGTAGATGTATTTTTAATGTGTTAATTAACTCTGTTTAGATTGCTTTCAGTCTTCATATTTCAACCTTCGTTTGGTTGATAATGTTAAATTAATGGTCTTATTTAATACTATGAGGTTTAAGCCATGTTGTTCCCTCCTCAAAAACACACTTGGAGTTATGTTTTGTTTTATTTATGTTTGATTAATGCTTTATTATTAGTCCGTCTGCATCTCCAAAGCTCAAAATGCTCTGTTCCACCTTGTGATGTCATGTAGTTGAAGTCTTTAAGTTAACTTTTCAAATTAGCTTGAAATTTCAAGTCTGAAATAATCCAAATGATTCTAGTGAAGGTGTGTGGAGCTTAAAAACAGTGTTTGAGAGAAGAACTCAGGGACTGTGTGTCAAACACGCGCATGAGAAAACACAACTCTGGGTATGTTATTGATGAGGGAAAATTGCATATCATAGGCCCTTTAACAATAGAAATAATCATTTGATGACTAGTTGACTCATTGAAAAATTACTTGTTGTAGTAATGTAGTAGTTGTAGCCCTAAAGTGGAATGGTGTCAAACAAGGCATAATTATATAAATGTGTATGTACAAGTAAAAATTAAATATAGAAATATAGTAATACAAATATATCTCTGCTATATACAAGAGGTGGTGAGGAAAAACAGTGCAAAGATGATATGATTGACATGACAAAGGGTTTCTGTTACATAAGGGTGAGTTGTTGTACATCTGTATGGAACAGGGTATGAATGTAGTCCTGTCTCTCTCACTGTTTGTGTGGAGCCAGCCCAGTTCTTATGGTAACCCTACCTATGCTAAGATCAAACCATTATAAAGCAAGAAAAAGAAATGAGGTTGAGTTAATCCTAGTCGGGTTCATGTAGGTGTGGCTTCATGTTGTTCTAATACATTCATTCATATGTGCCGGTAAGACATGCTCTCACTTTACCTGCTGGGCCTGTTCCTCTGCACGTTCAACTGCTTCTGTCTGACATCACTGCCCTGATTGGCCTCGGCAACACCTGGTCTCGGAGTGGACTCTTCTCACGCCTCATGGAAAAACAAATGCAAGGCCTAAACAAGACAGAAATATTAGAATGAGTAGTGCCTTGTATTATAAAGGATGTTAATTATTTACAGTTCAAACACGCAAGAGGTTTTACTGTAGCGACTAGAGTTGTCAAAAGAATCGAAAACCAAATGGTACTCGATACTAGTTTTGAAACTAGATATTCATTTGAGCAGGTATTGATGCTAAAAAAGCCACATTCAGTCTAGTATACGCACATGGACCACTATGGAACTTACCTGGGATTACACAGAGATAAGATTGCATGTTAATATAAAATAAAAAAGTACTATGATTTAATGACTATGATTTAATGTTGAAAATGAGATTTTACTGTCAGTTAAAGTGCAAATGTTCCAGATTATGGCAAAGGTGTTCATTGTTGTTCATATTATTGTTCATATGTGGTCCCTGAGCTTACTTCGTGTTTGATTTGATTGTTCTACATACTGAATGTTTTATTTTAGGGGCATCAGACTGAATATAATGTATGAGTTAAACACTGACCAAATAAAAACACATCAAAGTCAAAGTCAAAGTGAACTTTATTGTCAGTTCCACCAAAAAACTCCAATGTGCAGTTAAAAGCATGTCCATATTCAAAAGCATCTTGAGTGCGCTGATTAGCCCAAAGGCTGTGGGAAGAAGCTGTTGCATAGTCTAGTAGTGTTGCACTGCTGCTGCGATGTTTGTCGGATAGTAGGAGGGAGAACAGTTTGTGTGCTGGGTGGGCGCTGTCCTTGATAATATTGATGGCTCTCTTGCAGCAGCGGGATGTGTACAAGTCCTGAATGGTTGATTGAGATGATCTGATGATCTTTTCTGCGGTGTTCACCACCCTCTGTAAGGCCTTCTTGCCTTTTCTTGAGAGGCTGCTGGTGAGGATGCTCTCAGCCTCACCCCTGGAAGGTGGTGAGTGAAGAAGGGGGGAGGTCAGCTCTCCTCATCCTGCGGAGGAAGTGTAGGTGTTGCTGGGCTTTCTTGACCAGGGAGGAGGTGTTGCTAGTCCATGAGGTCATTAGTGATCTGCACCCACAGGAACTTAGTGCTTTTCACATACTCTGCCACTGATGTAGGCTGGGAGCCAGGGCCACTCCTCAGGATGTTTTTTTCACTATTTTTTTCTTTTTTTGATTGATTGATTGATTGATTGATTTCGGTCACAATCATATTCTGACATTATTCCATAGTCACATTTTACATATACAGACCAAAAAGGTGTAGGCTGAAGCTTGAGCTTATTATGCCTACGCTTTATTCCTCATTGCATCATCTTGGCACTGGTTCATAAATACAGCAAACAAATTAGTAACAGTATGGCAGAGTATTACAGCACAAACTAAGTCTCATAGTTAATGCATCTGCTGAGTTAAACATTTAAACATTTGCTTTTTAAAGTGGAAGAGATAGGTGCACAGTTTTAAATCTTCTGTACAGTTGTTCCAGTTATTTCCTGTTATCTTATATCTTGGGCCATCACAAGTTGATAGGGACCAACCCCAACTCAGCCCCGTATGGTCTCAGGGCTCAAAAATCACCCTATTTAAGAAAAGCTATTAGCGAAATTATGTAATTGTAAATATTAAGGCACTGCAACTGCATAAATGGACAAATAACCCTAAAATTTTGCATGGTGTATCCTGACACACAACTTCTAACACAAACATTTGATTGTGTTGGTATGTAGATGTTGAATCAACTCCTGATGATAAATTATGTAATTGTGAACTTAATATCATTCATTTTTTATGTAATTCACTTCATGTAGTATAGCAGTATAAGTCAACTCTTTTAAAATATTGTTTATATGAAGAAAAAATAATCTTAATCCCATATGAAATGTTAATGCCTGAAAGAGGTGCAGTGAAGAATTTTGGTTATAGCAGCTGTTCTGGATAGAAAGGTCATCTTGGACTTAAATTGAAGCTTAGAAATTTGGGAAGCTTTAATGTACATTTGAGGCACTGATACATGTAAGAAAATGCTTGAAAATGATCACTTTTGATGATAATTTGTCAGACGGACAGATATTTTTTGTCTTTTGGGGTATGTTGAAGGTGATATTTGACAGTAAAAATGCAGCAAGCCCCAGAATATTTTTCTACTAGTTTCCCCTACATGTCAGGATACACCACGCAAAATTTTAGGGTTATTTGACCATTTATGCAGTTGCAGCACATTAATATTTACAATTACATAATTCCTAAACAGGGTTATTTTGGGCCCTGAGACCAAACGGGGCTGAGTTGGGGTTGGTCCCTATCAACTTGTGATGGCCCAAGATATAAGATAACAGGAAATAATAGTGAAAAAGGTAGCAAAAATAGGGTGACCAGATGTCCCTATTTACCGGGGACAGTCCCAGTTTTGAGCCCTGTGTCCCTTGTCTCAACAGTGTCATCCAAAACCAGTGATTTGTCACAGTTTTATACAAGAAATGTCCCTGGTGTCCCTATTTTTGACCAATTTGAGCTAAGCCAGGTCTAAACTGAGACTAAACCAGGACTAGATCAGGTCTAAACCAGGACAAAACCACAATTTTTGACTAATCTGATCCCTGACAACAGTAAAGACCATAAAGCAAAAAAATAAAAAATAAAATAAAAATAATAATACAGCGTCAGAAGTCCCTTAGATTATGACTGACGCGAGAAGGCACAATGTTACACGCTCTTTTCACAATTTTATTTACAGTAATTTTATCCCCAGTTTAGAATTTGGAAAAAAAAAACTGAGAGAAATCACTGGTTTTGGATAAATCTGCTGGGACAGGGAACATAGGGCTACAAACTGGGACTGTCCCGGGTAAATAGGGACGTGCTAGCTTGTTTAATGTACACCTGCTTTATTACGCGGTCACCCAAGCGCGTAGCAAAATTACACACGTATTATTATTAAAGCATTGTGTTGGGGGCGTTTTAGCGGTGTAATAATGACCCGAGGAATACCACAGGACGAGAGACAAGGCGCTGTGAGCAGTGGGTGTGCCTCTGCTCCCGTATAAAGCCTGCCTAACCTGTGCATACCAACACATTCCCGTCCGCACCTGACCAGCCGAGCCGCGGTGTTAGCTGTTAGCTGCTAGAGGCTAACGCACTTACCCGTTAGCAAACTTGTTTTGACCCCTTTTATTGCACTGGAATATACCGTGTGCGCGTATGAGGCGACGCACTGGACTTTAGACTGTTTTATGACACTGTTTGTTTTATGATATTTATAACCTCCGGATGGTTTGATGACGAGCGAGACGTAGCAGGTGTCCGTCCCATCTGCCGGAGACGCTGGTGCGCAGGTGAGTAGGACACAAGCTGCTACGACTACTACTTCACTTTTAAGGTCCGCCAAAAGGTTTTTCTTCATGGAGATGTGATAGCTTTGTCTGGAATGTGTCACAGAATGGGATTAAACCTGTTTATCTTCGCGGAGACCAAACCAGTCCAAGTTACAGGTCAGATCTGTGGAGAGGCGACCCCACTCACAGTCAGAATACCTGTTTTTTGTCAGTGCAGTCACATTTTCTTAGTGTTTTTGTCGTTTTTAAGCAACTTTTATGTATTTTATCCAAACAAATGGCCAGTGACCAGATTAAAAAAAAAAAAAAAAACTGGGACATCCCAAATGAATGCGTAATTAAGGAAAATTGTTACGCACTTGGCACTAATGTGAGTCAGTATAGTCACATTTTCTTTTTGGTTCGGTCATTTTTAAGCAGCTTTTCTATATTTTACCTAAAGAAATTACACTTTATGCCTCGCTTTACTGTCAACAGGGTCAGATTGGTCAAAAATAGGGACACCTGGGACATTTGTTTTATAAAATTGGGACAAATCACCGGTTTTGGATAAATCGGCTGGGACAGGGGACTCAAAATTGGAACTGTGTGGGGTAAATAGGGACGTCTGGGTACCCTATGCTTCATGGAGATGTTATTGCTTTCTCTGAAATGTTTCACAGTATTGGATTAAACCTTTTCATCTTCATGGAAACCAAACCAGACCAAGTTATAGGTCAGATCTGTGGAGCAGGTGACAGACCCCCAACCAAAAAGTTACACAGTGTACCTTTAACACATGTATTTTCATTTTAGACTGCTACATGCAGAGGTGAGTAGCCAAAAATAATAATAATAATAATAATAATAATAATAATAATAATAATAATAATAATAATGATAATAATAATAATAACTATGGCAAAGGAATAACTTAATTAACAGACTCAAATAGCCTAGAAGTACAAAGTAGTGGCCCAAGAAATTACTCGACTAGGAGTAAAAAATATAAAATATTTGGGAAAAGGTCTACTACTTAAGCAAACTAACTAACTTAAACAGTACCCTAACTGTCAGGACTGTCAGGAAGTAAGACTAAAAGCATGCTCTTAGAAAAGTACTCTGAAAAGTAGGCTACAATGAATTTTAATAGTTTCTCAGGTAAATTTGGCTGAATACTACTCACCTTTGGCCACATGTAACCAGTTCTATAGATTTTACAGCCAAATAATTTAACTTTATAATAATAATAACATTGTTTTTGTATAGGCCTGCTGTATTTTTAGACTTTTTGGTCACTATTGTCTGGCTGATACTGGCAGATTTACAACAGTGTTATTAATGTGCATTGTCCCCCATACAAATAAACAAAAGAATACACACACACATATATATATATGTATATATATATATATATATATATATATATATATATATATATATATATATGTGTGTGTGTGTGTGTGTGTGTATTCTTTTGTTTATTTGTATGTTACAAAGGCAAAGGTGCTTTTTTTTTTTTTTCCAGGGACAGTGCATGTTTTTTAGGTTTGTGGTAATTTCCATATGTCCCTGAGCAGGTAATTTATAGAAGTGCAGCACGTATTACAACATTCTGAACGGTGAAAGACAAGTCCTGATTGACTTGGTTTTCCTTTGTGCTCACAGTTTTGTAAATTTTTCTTTAAATTTCAAACTATAAGCGTGACACAAATGAAATCTGCCATCTGTATAATTAAAATAAATCTACGGTTTGATGCTACCTCTGAAATATCTCACGTCGCCTAATCAAAGAAACACATTTACAGTACATACAGAATGCTTTGCTCACACTACATTTTTACTAATTATTATCTTTATCTTCTTTTCGTGACAGGTTTTGGCCCCTTTCTTCTCCATTCTTCTCCCTTCCTGTCTGTTTTTTGAGTGTGGCTCCTGTCCTCCAGCCGAGAGCACCATGATGCAGGAGGTGTCCGCCATCATCTCCAACGACGCTCTGGTGGCCGAGGAGCTGAGCGAAGAGGAGATCCTGGCCTTCCTGGTGGCCGACTCTGGACCTCAGTTCTCTGTATGCATGTCACAGCATTCTAGAAAGTTACACAATGCACTTTTAGCTGTCAGATTGCAGATTTACTGACCTGGTTTATGGTTTATATCACTGTAATTATCCAACAAAAACAGGTGCAAAATTCCGTGTCAGTGTGAATAAACAAAAGTGAAATATTTTTCTTCAGCGTAGCCTCAGAAAGTGTTGGCATTATTCAGCCATTCAAAACCAGATTGATGTCTGCTGAAAGGACTTTATGTCATAAGATTAAGATGACAAGTTTGTAGAGCCAATTCTAAACAATGATTAAGAGCCCCTGTGTCCTCCATCTTAAATCATGACATCAACAATCTAGAATGTGAAATTTGTAGTACAATTATACATTCTGAATATGTTTCTAATGTTTCTGTTGCACTAAATAGTATTAAAATATGATTATTGGAACTGGTATTGTCAGTGGTGGAATGTAACAAAGTCAAAGTAGTAAAGTACTGTACTTAAGTATACATTTGAGGTATCTGTATTTCACTTGGATACATTTTACATTACTTTTACTTCACTAGCAAGGACCACGCCAACAACACATGTGCAAAGCGAAATGAGTTTATTATATGGAGACGAGGCGGGTCAGCTGGGTTGAGACTCAGGGCGGGGGTTCAGTCTCAATCTTCACATGGCCCAGCAGGAACGGGACCCCGCTCGTAGGCGTCTTATGTCTGGAAGCGAAAAGATAGGGATTGGGAGGGTGGGGTCGAGTTTTTCGGGACGAACTGGGTTTCCGGGGTAGGCTGCTACGAATAGGCTTAGTGAGCTGTGATTGGCTGGAGAGGAGGTGAGGGCGGTTGAGGCGTGGTCCTGCTCCTGAACCTAAATTAATCATATTAACTACATATAATATCTGAGAGCAGGTATCTGTATTTTCTACTTCACAACATTCTTGAACCACTGCAAAAAAGCTTGGCCAAAATTTAAGATATAAACACTTCAATCTATCAGAAAATTACTAAAAGTAGTGAAATTAGCTAAGATCATTTTACTTGACAAGTTGACTTAAAATAAACTACCTTTAGACTAGGATTAAGCAGTCTCAGAACTAGTAAGTACATAATAAATCTGAAAACAAGATGAATAACCTGATATAAGTGTTAAAATCTTGGCCAGATCAGAGAAATTTACAGTGACAGGACTGAAAATTAAAAGTATTTCTTATTACTTTTTGAAAACTTCTAAAAAGGCTTTTAACACATCTGTAGTTTGGGCAAACAAAAAACACTAGAAAAAAATTATAGATTCAAAAGATATCAAAATTATGACAACGGAAGCTTTATACAACCTCAAAATCTGTACAAAATACTTTTACTTTGACTTTTTACTTTCCATGTGATACTTTTATGTGAGTATTTATTTGCTCTGGTTAAGTAATAAGAATACTTCATGCACCGCTGGTTATTATATACAAGTAAACAGATGATAAACAATTATGGCAACCAAAATGTGAACGATTTGATCCCTGCTTTGACCGATACATGCTGCAGTTGTGTCATTGTGCAAAACACTTCACTTGCCTTGCCTCTAGTGCCTGTGTACAGGGAGCCCTCCAATCCTTTGTCTCCCTTCCCTACGCAGCTGTTAACATAAAAATAATGCCCACGAACATAATTCTAGTTGACAGGCGTGAAATTTATCGCACAATTCCCAGATAACACAAAACCCATTCAAACGACTCTCGGCGACGTCTGCGATAGGGAAATAATTCTTTGCCGTGACTTCTTAACGCGCTCTCGATCACCATTTTAATCACGCTAATCTCGTCTTTCATAACTTATCTCCGGGCTGTTGGGTGTCACATTTGTCACAATGCATTGGGCGTCACTCGGGTTTGTATTGCGTGGGCTCGTGGTGTTAATCTGTCCTGACGTTCGCCCACAGGTGCCCACCAAGAAGGCCAAGCTGAGGGAGAGCAGGCTGCAGATCATGGACAGTGACGAGGAGGACCCCCTGGACAAGTATCTGGTGAGTGAAAGGGTGTTGGAATAGAGAAAAAAAAGAAGAAATCACCAAATATTCACTTTTTTTTCCTCTTTTTAAAATCATGTTTGCAAGATTTTCAAAAACAGTTTTTGTTTTGTTTAATCACACTGGATACAAGATAATTTTCCATGATGTAAAACGTAATCTGTGTTAAACGGCCTGTTTCATTCACACATGTTTAACACACAAACCCTGCATATTTAGGCTGACTTCTTCTCGCAATCAGAAAATACTCTGTTCTCCACTGCGTTTTAAAACTCCATGCACATTTACTAGCATCATTTGGATCATTTCAACCCTGGAATTGCTGATATCTACTCAACAAAATGTAAAAGGTATCTGAAAACAAAGCAGAAAAGAGCTTTGGTGAGATGTAGACAGACAAAACACAACTCCAAGTATGTTTTTGAGGAAGTAACACGGCTACAACAGTAAATGTTGCATAATACAGGATATTTTAAGTATTTATTTAGTAAAATAGAAACAAATAAGTTTTTGATCATATAAAAGCACTCTTATAATGACTACAGTTTTAAAGCATGAGCCATTATGGCCAAATTGCCTGTTATTAAGTATTTACTAAGCCTGAATCATTCTTAATAAACCGTTTGTTTGCGGTTTGAAATAACCGTAAAATGGTAATTAATTATTATTAGAGAGTGGCTCCAAAAATCTCACCCAGAACCCATGATTACACAAATAATTACCACAAATACATGAACATTTTGTGGCTTGTATTATTGTTATCATAATGTCATGTGATCACTCAAAGGGCGACACAAGGCAGTTTTGGGCAAGTCCTCATCTCGTCCTCGTGCCGCAACTGATTTCTGACAGTTTGTGAATTGCGGCTATAGTCTCAACTGTTACACAACAAGTAAGAAAGCCGTTATTTGATGTGTTATGCTGGACTATTTCAGATAAATGACTCAAATGTCTCTAAAGAAGAAGTGAAACTGTTATGAAGCTGTTAGTAGTAAACAA
Organism: Odontamblyopus lacepedii; assembly: GCA_034769755.1. NCBI lineage: Eukaryota > Metazoa > Chordata > Actinopteri > Gobiiformes > Gobiidae > Odontamblyopus > Odontamblyopus lacepedii. The sequence continues at coordinate 28,650,255 of CM068364.1, forward strand.
GGCAAGACTGCACATTTATGAATTTATAATGATAATAATAACAATAATAATAATACATTTATGACAATAGATTACGACGATACTGTCCATTCAACAAAAAACAGTGAACTTAATAAAAATGTGTACTTAGGCTCACATACAAGCTTTACTTTGCACTTAAGTAGGGGGCTGTAGCCGACTCTAGTCATTCTTGCTTGACTCAAGTATTATGTGACAATTTATCTGACCCAAACTGCACTCACAAGACTACACCTGCATGGAGTTCATGCAAAAACTACAATTTATGCAAAAAAAAGTACGAGGACACAATTATTAAAGGGCCCATGTTGTGCTGTTTTCAGGTTTTCTAATTCTCTGTTATAATGATGTATTCTCATCACAAATGTTGTCGAAGATTTCTCCTTGTCCAAGAAAGGGTGGACATAAAAGGCTGGAGACCAAATTAATGTCTTAAGCAGGAGAAGTTTTACCAATAATATGTGAAAAGTCAACATAGTATGATTTTAAAAGTGAATATAGTCTGATCTTTGAGTGTTCAAGCTCCTTGACTCTTCTTCCAAAAGGAGGTTTATAAAGCAAGTGTGGTGAGACTCTGAAGGCCAGTAGACTCCAGTTAGACAGCGTTTAGACACTATGAAGGCCAGTAGACTCCAGTTAGACACATTTAGACACTATGAAGGGCAGTAGACTCCAGTTAGACACATTTAGACACTATGAAGGCCTGTAGACTCCAGTTAGACACATTTAGACACTATGAAGGGCAGTAGACTCCAGTTAGACACATTTAGACACTATGAAGGCCAGTAGACTCCAGTTAATAAACACATTTAGACACTATGAAGGCCAGTAGACTCCAGTTAGACACATTTAGACACTATGAAGGGCAGTAGACTCCAGTTAGACACATTTAGACACTATGAAGGCCAGTAGACTCCAGTTAATAAACACATTTAGACACTATGAAGGCCAGTAGACTCCAGTTAATAAACACATTTAGACACTATGAAGGCCAGTAGACTCCAGTTAGACACATTTAGACACTATGAAGGCCAGTAGACTCCAGTTAGACACATTTAGACACTATGAAGGCCAGTAGACTCCAGTTAGACACATTTAGACACTATGAAGGCCAGTAGACTCCAGTTAGACACATTTAGACACTATGAAGGCCAATAGACTCCAGTTAGACACATTTAGACACTATGAAGGGCAGTAGACTCCAGTTAGACACATTTAGAGACTATGAAGGCCAGTAGACTCCAGTTAGACAGCATTTAGAGACTCTGAAGGCCAGTAGACTCCAGTTAGACACATTTAGACACTATGAAGGGCAGTAGACTCCAGTTAGACACATTTAGACACTATGAAGGCCAGTAGACTCCAGTTAGACACATTTAGACACTATGAAGGCCAGTAGACTCCAGTTAGACACATTTAGACACTATGAAGGCCAGTAGACTCCAGTTAGACACATTTAGACACTATGAAGGCCAATAGACTCCAGTTAGACACATTTAGACACTATGAAGGGCAGTAGACTCCAGTTAGACACATTTAGACACTATGAAGGCCAATAGACTCCAGTTAGACACATTTAGACACTATGAAGGCCAATAGACTCCAGTTAGACACATTTAGACACTATGAAGGGCAGTAGACTCCAGTTAGACACATTTAGAGACTCTGAAGGCCAGTAGACTCCAGTTAGACAGCATTTAGAGACTATGAAGGGCAGTAGACTCCAGTTAGACAGCATTTAGAGACTATGAAGGGCAGTAGACTCCAGTTAGACACATTTAGAGACTATGAAGGCCAGTAGACTCCAGTTAGACAGCATTTAGAGACTCTGAAGGCCAGTAGACTCCAGTTAGACACATTTAGACACTATGAAGGGCAGTAGACTCCAGTTAGACACATTTAGACACTATGAAGGCCAGTAGACTCCAGTTAGACACATTTAGACACTATGAAGGCCAATAGACTCCAGTTAGACACATTTAGACACTATGAAGGGCAGTAGACTCCAGTTAGACACATTTAGACACTATGAAGGCCAGTAGACTCCAGTTAATAAACACATTTAGACACTATGAAGGCCAGTAGACTCCAGTTAGACACATTTAGACACTATGAAGGGCAGTAGACTCCAGTTAGACACATTTAGACACTATGAAGGCCAGTAGACTCCAGTTAATAAACACATTTAGACACTATGAAGGCCAGTAGACTCCAGTTAGACAGCATTTAGAGACTATGAAGGGCAGTAGACTCCAGTTAGACACATTTAGAGACTATGAAGGCCAGTAGACTCCAGTTAGACAGCATATAGAGACTATGAAGGCCAGTAGACTCCAGTTAGACAGCATATAGAGACTATGAAGGCCAGTAGACTCCAGTTAGACAGCATTTAGAGACTATGAAGGCCAGTAGACTCCAGTTAGACACATTTAGACACTATGAAGGCCAGTAGACTCCAGTTAGACACATTTAGACACTATGAAGGCCAGTAGACTCCAGTTAGACACATTTAGACACTATGAAGGCCAGTAGACTCCAGTTAGACACATTTAGACACTATGAAGGCCAGTAGACTCCAGTTAGACACATTTAGACACTATGAAGGGCAGTAGACTCCAGTTAGACACATTTAGACACTATGAAGGGCAGTAGACTCCAGTTAGACAGCATTTAGAGACTATGAAGGGCAGTAGACTCCAGTTAGACACATTTAGACACTATGAAGGCCAATAGACTCCAGTTAGACACATTTAGACACTATGAAGGGCAGTAGACTCCAGTTAGACACATTTAGAGACTATGAAGGCCAGTAGACTCCAGTTAGACACATTTAGACACTATGAAGGCCAGTAGACTCCAGTTAGACACATTTAGACACTATGAAGGCCAGTAGACTCCAGTTAGACACATTTAGAGACTCTGAAGGCCAGTAGACTCCAGTTAGACACATTTAGAGACTATGAAGGCCAGTAGACTCCAGTTAGACACATTTAGACACTATGAAGGCCAGTAGACTCCAGTTAGACACATTTAGAGACTATGAAGGCCAGTAGACTCCAGTTAGACAGCATTTAGACACTATGAAGGCCTGTAGACTCCAGTTAGACACATTTAGACACTATGAAGGGCAGTAGACTCCAGTTAGACACATTTAGACACTATGAAGGCCAGTAGACTCCAGTTAGACACATTTAGACACTATGAAGGCCAGTAAACTCCAGTTAGACACATTTAGACACTATGAAGGGCAGTAGACTCCAGTTAGACACATTTAGACACTATGAAGGCCAGTAGACTCCAGTTAATAAACACATTTAGACACTATGAAGGCCAGTAGACTCCAGTTAGACACATTTAGACACTATGAAGGGCAGTAGACTCCAGTTAGACACATTTAGACACTATGAAGGCCAGTAGACTCCAGTTAATAAACACATTTAGACACTATGAAGGCCAGTAGACTCCAGTTAATAAACACATTTAGACACTATGAAGGCCAGTAGACTCCAGTTAATAAACACATTTAGACACTATGAAGGCCAGTAGACTCCAGTTAGACACATTTAGACACTATGAAGGCCAGTAGACTCCAGTTAGACACATTTAGACACTATGAAGGCCAGTAAACTCCAGTTAGACACATTTAGACACTATGAAGGCCAGTAGACTCCAGTTAAACACATTTAGACACTATGAAGGGCAGTAGACTCCAGTTAGACACATTTAGAGACTATGAAGGCCAGTAGACTCCAGTTAGACACATTTAGAGACTATGAAGGCCAGTAGACTCCAGTTAGACACATTTAGACACTATGAAGGCCAGTAGACTCCAGTTAGACACATTTAGAGACTATGAAGGCCAGTAGACTCCAGTTAGACACATTTAGACACTATGAAGGCCAGTAGACTCCAGTTAGACACATTTAGAGACTATGAAGGCCAGTAGACTCCAGTTAGACACATTTAGACACTATGAAGGCCAGTAGACTCCAGTTAGACACATTTAGACACTATGAAGGGCAGTAGACTCCAGTTAGACACATTTAGAGACTATGAAGGCCAGTAGACTCCAGTTAAACACATTTAGACACTATGAAGGCCAGTAGACTCCAGTTAGACACATTTAGACACTATGAAGGCCAGTAGACTCCAGTTAGACACATTTAGAGACTATGAAGGCCAGTAGACTTCAGTTAAACAGCAATATGCCACGATTTAGATAGTGGTATGCCAAGGGTATGCCAAGAGAAGATCATGGTGTAAATGTAGCTTTTGTGAGTCAATGTTAAACTGAGAGATGTACGTGGAGGATAAATTACTTCAATTCTCTTACAACAAACAGACCTGGAGTTGTGTTTTGTTTCATTCACACATGTTTAACACACAAACCCTGTGTATTTTGTATTTAGAGTTCTTTCCAAATGAAAACCCTCGGTTCCACCTTTTGATGGGGTCCATTGTGTTTTTAAACTCCATACACCTTCACTTGAATCATTTGGATAATTTCAGGCCTGGAATTGCCCATCTCTACTGAACTAAACATAAAAGATAGTTGTTAACTTGAAAATTACAGCTTCATTCCATACTAACAATAAAGTGTTACTCAAGCATGTGTGACTGAAACAAAACACAATTCCAGGTATGTTTTTGAGGAGTTAACAAGATGCCACCATGACTAAAAGCTCATAAGTCAATTTCGCACAGCATTGGACCTTTAATCGACTGGAGTATCTTTTGTCTAGGTGATCTTTTGTCGCCTTCTCCGTGTCTCTCTTCACATGACGTGTTTTCACTGAAGCCCTGAGTGAGACGTTTCATTGTTTGTTTTTCAGAAGGAGAACCAGCGCCTCCAGCAGGCCAGTCTGCGTTTGGAGCAGGAGAACGATAACCTGGCCCACAGGCTCATCTCCAGTAAGGTGGCCCTGAGGAGCGCTCTGGACCAGGTACGCTGTCATTATGGACCAGTGCCCACACAAGAGCTGGACTCAGCAGATAACACCAGACTAAAGGAGCTGAGGGGGGGCAGGCAGGGTTTAGACAAGAGAGGCAAAAGAGACAAAAGATTTGAGTTCATTCTGCTTGGCTTGGGATGGAAGTAAGGTGAATTTGCTATTTATTTTTGTATATACAAGCCGTAATGGGAAAAACACAATCATTATTCTATTTTTATGGGGTAGTTTGGTGTTACTAAAACTTCAAACTTGGATTTTGATACTGAGGAACAGACTTGATACTCAATATGATTCACATACGACGATGATAATTAAAAAAAACTTTATTTAGACAATAGAATGAATAGAATTACCATGTGGCTTTATATCTCTCAAGATCATTCTAAAACTATTCAGGAGTATTTTAGTATTGATTAGTATCTGATTTTCGATACTTTTGACACCCCTAGACCTACATTTTGTAAAATATTATGGTCAACACAATAATAAGTGTTATTCCTTGATACTTTAAATGCTATAGTTTTAGTTAGATTTCATACTAATTTGAGTGCTGATTAGTGTCTGTGTAATGATTTTTGACAACCCTTATTATAGTTCTCACATGTACAGTCCTGATCCTGGTTTAAAGGGGAACTCCGGCACGTTTGAAGCAAAAGTCCGTTGCTAGAAGTGGTCAAATACAGTCAGAAGCCAAAAAATGGCACAGATCAGTGTTGCCTCAGCGGAGATCTCGCTGTGGCAGTGAGTCTGACAAGGCAACAAACTAGTGTAGTGATGGGGGCAAGTTCCTAACATCTACGTAAAACTCCAGTTTGCACAGAAGAAGCTTAACACCACTTTAACCCATTTTACAACAGCCACGAGTCTAACAAACAAAACGCTCTGCCTGACTCACTCATTAGTGTCTGGAAACGTTATAAAACAACGTTATAACCAGCCTTAGCCTTACCTTTATTGATTTCCCACTGCTCATGCCAAAGCACAAAATACTCGACTGCCGACTCCAGCGGCGGCGACAAGTGAGGATCGACTACTGACCGTGAAGAAGAAAAGAAACTGAGAATGGTTTGGGAATGTATTTTTTTAGCATTTTCAAAAAATATAATTCACTCATAAATAAACTGGATTAGAAACGACATCGGTGATTGAGTCTTTTGGGCTTTGGCCTGTGCAGTGGGAATTCAACAAAGGGAAGGCTAAAGCTGCTTATAACGTTGTTTTCTCACGTTTCCAGACACTAATGAGTGAACCAGGCAGAGTGTTTTGTTTGTTAGACTCGTGGCTGTTGTAAGTTGGGTTAAAGTGGTGTTAAGCTTCTTTAGTGTGAAGCAAATTGGCATTTTACGTGGAAGTTAAGAACTTGCCCCCATCACTACACTAGTTTGTTGTCTTGACAGACTCACTACCACAGCGAGATCTCCTCTGAGGCAACACTGATCTGTGCCGTTTTTTGGCTTCTGACAGAGTTCAACCACCTCTATAAATGGACTTTAGCTTCAAACGTGCCGGAGTTCCTCTTTAAGTCTGGTTTAGTCCTGATGTAGACTTAGTTTTGGTACAGGCTTAATCCCGATGGTGATGTGGTGTGTACAATTTATAGGGTTGTCAAAAGTATCAAAAAACAGCTATTACTAGATACTCATACTCAATCACGTAACTGGATCAAAGTGGACTCTTTTTCACATATTAAATACTCATTATAAACACATTATTTCTCCATATCTGCCATAATTCTATCCAATCATAATCTGGGACATTCACTCAGTACCTGCTACCCCAGTCACACGCCCCTTTAAATGTCAAATGCAAAGTTATCTCTGGATTATTCCGAGTAAATATCGGGATCTTAAATGCCATCCGGTCGTGTCAGTATTCATGACGTACCCCTATCCGTCGGGCAGCCTTTGATAGCTCGCGTCGCAAAGAAATGCATCCACAGGGTTCGGAGGGATGAAAAATGAGTGGCCATAGCATCTAACAAAATAAAACAAAATATTCTACCTTCAAATTCCACACTGACTATATCGAATGCCTCCTCCACCCCGTACACTCCCTCACGCTCCCTGCGCTCATCTTCCGCCAAACTCGTCCTCTCCGGAGTCCAGAGCCTTCAGCCGCCGTGCCACTCTCCTCCATCATCCATCCGTGACACAAACTGCCCCTCTTCTTCCAAAACCCAATAAAAAATCCACTTCCGCTTGAATTCCCTAGATCCATCCACTGATTGTTTGTCCCGTGTCCTCCCATGTCCCCATCTTTTATTGTTTTTACTTTGTACCTTTGTGGTTTTATTGCTTTTTACAGAGTCTGGAAAGGTGACATGAAATAAAATGCGTTATTATTATATTTCGAATGTAGGAAAAACGTCCTCAAAATGGCGAGAATAACATGAAGCCGACGAATGTTTGCAATGCGATGTTACAGATAGAGGTGAAGAGGAGGAGATGGAGAGGCTGATGGTTCTGCTGCTGCTCTTACATTGAAAAGAGACACTCAAAGACAGCGTACAAAGAAAATAATTCAAAGGAGTACAAAAAAAGACATAAAAAACTGTAGGCATGACAATAAAAGCAGGTCAGACATCGAAAACGGTTGAGTTTTGAGCCGTTTCTTCAAGGTGGAAGGTTCAGTATAGTCGTGGATTTGCTGAGGTAAAGAGTTCCAATTCTCTTTTTCCCAGATTTGGAGCTTGGTCGTACAGGGGGGAGACAGGAGCAGAGACAGGAGCAGAGACAGGAGCAAAGACAGGAGCAGAGACAGGAGCAGAGACAGGAGCAGAGACAGGAGCAGGGGAGCATGGTGAGGTGGTTGGACTTTGACATAGATGCAGTGAGGCAGTGGAGGTTCTGGATTAAAGACTAAAGGAGCCGAGGGGGCAGGAAGAGTTTAGACAAGAGAGTCAAAAGTGACAAAAGATTTGAGTTCATTCTGCTTGGCTTGGGATGGAAGTAAGGTGAATTTGCTATTTATTTCATATATACAAGCAGTAATGGGAAAAACACAATAATTATTCTATTTTTATGGGGTAGTTTGGTTTGGTGTTACTAAAACTTCAAACTTGGATTGAGGAACAGACTTGATACTCAATATGATTCACATACCACGATGATAATTTAAAAAAAACTTTATTTAGACAATAGAATGAATAGAATTACCATGTGGCTTTATATCTCTCAAGATCATTCTAACGCTATTCAGGAGTATTTTAGTATTGATTAGTATCTGATTTTCGATACTTTTGACACCCCTAGACCTACATTTTGTGAAATATTATGGTCAACACAATAATAAGTGTTATTCCTTTCAGTATTGCAGTGTTGATACTTTAAATGCTATAGTTTTAGTTAGTTTTCATACTAATTTGAGTGTTGATGAGTGTCGGTGTAACGATTTTTGACAACCCTTATTATAGTTCTCACATGTACAGTCCTGATCCTGGTTTAAGCTTGGTTTAGTCCTGATGTAGACTTGGTTTTGGTACAGGCTCAATTCCGATTTTGATGTGGTGTGTACAATTTATTCGCGGGACCGGGTTCACGCGAGGAGGGAGGCAGCGGAGTTTTGAACGCGTCGCAGTTCATTGAGAGTTTTTGAGGGCGCGCCATAAAGAAGACGACCGCAGTAGTCGATTCTGGAGGTGGCGAATCCACAGATTAGGGTTTCAACTGCAGAAGACGTGAGCGATGGACGGGGTTCGGGCAATGTTTTTGAGATAGAAAAAGGCAGTCCGGGTTATTTGTTTAACGCAGGATTCAAATGGGAGGTTGGGGTCGTGGAGGAGGCTAAAGTTAAGGATGGAGTGAGTGAAGTGTTGTCGAAATCGAGAACCAGAACTTACCCCAAGATTTGCGTTTTTAGGCAGAAGACCAAGTGGACATGCTCTCCAAAGACCTCATATTCACTCAGCACAAACTGCAGGCCACACAGGAGCAGATGAGGAGCAAAGATGAGGAAGCAACCATGGTAAGACTACGAGGTTACACTAAAGGGCGAGTATGCAACTTTTCTGCTCATCTCCTGTGTCTTGAATGTTCCACAGTATGGCATTAAACGTATGTATCTTCAAATGCAGAGGACAGATTTTCCAATAAAGCGTAGCCTAACCGTAACCTAACTAGATCAGATCACTATAAGTCGCTTCGGAGTATAAGTCGCACCAGCCAAAAAATGCGTTATGAAGAAGAAAGAAACATATATAAGTCGCTCTTTTGGGGGGAAATTTATTTAAAAATACCAACATTTTATCTTGAAAGGCAAGTTATAGAAGTTATTGTAATAAAAACAACAGAATAGAGAAGAATCCGTGTATCATTCGTTCATTTCTTTTTCAGTATAGAACCAAAACTAAGAAAATGAAAAAACAACTCTTTTCTTTATTATTTGTCTCTAAAACCAGAATGAAAAAACGGAAACGGATTTGTTTTTGTTTTTTTTCATTTTTGATTCATATATATAGGATTCATATATTTGGTCTATGGGCTCTCAGTGTGAAAAATTTCATATATAAATCGCACCTGAGTATTCCCTCTCTCCTCCTCCTCCTCTTCTTCCTCGGTTGTGTTTATCCTCTCTCCTTCCCTCTCTCCTCCTCTTCCTTGGTTGTGTTTATCCTCTCTCCTTCCCTCTCTCCTCCTCTTCCTTGGTTGTGTTTATCCTCTCTCCTTCCTCCTCTCTCCTTCCCTCTCTCCTCCTCCTCCTCTTCTTCCTTACACCAACCATAAAAACCATGAAAAAAACACGACTTCTAGTCCAAAAAATACGGTACATCTTTTTTTCAACGTAATTTTAGCAACAAAAACATCTGTAGCAGTAATGAAACGAACACAAAACAGAAGTTATACTGTGGAACACACTCCATGGAGACAAGTACTGCCACAAAAGCTACGCAGTGCACCTTTAAAACGGTCTTATTTCCCACAGTTGAAAGAAGCGTTCCGGAGAGAGCTGGAGAAAGCTGACCAGAGCATCGAGAGGTCTTCAGGGATCATCGCAGACTACAAGCAGGTACTGGACTAGGACTGGACTAGAGCAGGGCTTACATGGGTTACTACATCTTAGTTAAAGTACATATGACGGCTTAGCCTACTCACGTCACTAAAGCATAATTAACATGGTTATATTTCACATTTTACTCCATTTTGTATCTAATTTGACAAGTTTGGTGAAACTTTTTACTTCCTGGCTGGAGACGGACAACGAATCTGTGAATGAATGTGTAGTAGAGGTAATTCCATAACTTTTACCTAGCAACCATAATGTAAACAAGAGACAAAACTGATCTAAATTTAATGCACAATAGTTTTTGGGGGTATTTTGACTAATAAAAATAAATGACAACACCTTTATTTTGTTTAGGGGAAGTTTATACTCTCCTTGCATGTATGTTTTTCATTCAACTTCCTCTATTTTTGTACTTTGCTTCTCAAATTTATTCACCAAATGCCACTTAAACATCCTATATTACGTGAAATTGACTCTTGGGATTAGTCTGTCTACATCCCCAAAGCTCAAAATGCTCTGTTCCACCTTGTGATGTCATGAAGTGGTTGTTTTAGTTCAGTAGAGTTCCCAGGGTTGAAATGATCTAAATGATTCTAGCCTAAATTTGCAGAGTTTGTATGTTAAACAACCAAAATCATAACTAGACAAATGTAAAAGCCTGCACTTTAAATGCAATGTATGTGTAAATAAGTCTTTGTGTTATTTCTGTCTCTTCAGATCTGCTCCCAGCTAACAGAGCGTCTGGAGAGGCAGCAGGCCGCACACAGGCAGGAGATCGACTCAATCAAGGTACGAGACTGAACACTGAAACTACAGGAAATGACAATGAGGTGTTTTTGTTCCTCTGGCGGCATCTGGTGGTAACAGTTTACATTGCAGCATAATCTTCACATGAGGTTAGTTTAGGTTGCGTCATAATTCCACTGAGACTATAACATGTTGGATCCTGTGATTGGAAATGGAAAAGTACCATGGATTCAGCTATTTATTGATTTGGTTTGATTTTGGTTTTAGTTTTCAAATACGTGTACCGTAATTTACCCAGATATCCCTCTGAAAGCTCATTTTATATGATATATTTTCTAACTTTTAAAATGGTTTTGAATTTGAAAGGATTAACGTCTTTATATTTGACATGTCACAAAAATGATAATAATAGGGTGACCAGATATTTAAAATAAAAAATTGAGACAGGTTTGGGTTGGGTGGTAATAATAAAACTGTGAAATGAATTTAAGGAAAATTTTTGGAAAATGCACAGTATAGTCACATTTTCTTTGTGTTTTGGTCATTTTTAAGCAGCTTTTCTGTATTCTATCTAAACAAATGACAATGTTTGCCTCTCTTTACTGTCGGTGGGGATCAGACTGGTAAAAATAGGGACACTTGGGACATTTCTTGTATAAAACTGGGACAAATCACTGGTTTTGGATAAATCTGCTGGGACAGGGGACACCGAGCCCAAAACTGGGACTGTCCCGGGTAAATAGATAATAAGAAATGATAAAGAAACTGTTAATATTAGATGAAGCAGCGAACACTTTTACCCAACATTATTAGGCTCTGAAGGCGGCACGGTGGCTGAGTGGCAACACTCAGGCCAGAAGGTTGCGGGTTCGATCCCCGGGTCGCCCGGGCCTTTCTGTGTGGAGTTTGCATGTTCTCCCCGTGTCTGGATGGGTTTCCTCCGGGTACTCCGGTTTCCCCCATCAACCCAAAATCATGCCCGCACCCCTATGAACTAACATCAAGGACCATGTTGTCCACCCTCCTGTGGGCTCACCACCTGCAGAGGGGTTCATAGGGGGGGTCAGGATGAGTATTGGGCAGCAAGCTGCCCCCGCGACCCAGCCGGATTAAGTGGGAGAAGATGGATGGATGGATATTAGGCTCTGAAATTAGCATGAACATTAGCATGACACACATCTTTGTGAACACACTGTCTTCTGGTGATGTTTTTTACATATTGTCAGTGACATCCACACACAGCTCCTAGTCCACTGCCTGATTTTAGCGCGACTTGACAAAAATCTCATAGGGACATGCGAGTGGAAATGGCCACACCAACCGTCCCACTGACCGGACTGGACGGACCATGTGCCCAGAGCTAATCACTACTACTAACCTCCTACAGAACACTGCACTGCACTGGACTCCACTATCATAAGTCTGCCTTCAGCACCATTCCACCTTCTGTATATATGAGTCCCCTCCAGTTTATCACAGTCCCCTCTCCTCAGAATGCAGTGAGGACCTGCAGCAGCTGCTCACATGTGCTGGACACACTGGAGACCCCTGGTGGACACGAGGAGGAGGAGGACATGTCCACCTCCACCGCAGGGACGTGTCCGGCTCCACGGGACAGCAGCAGAGACGGCTCAGAGAAGGAGGCGTTCAGAAAGCAGCTCAGAGAACTGGAGCAGGAGCTGGCACGCACCAAGCTGCAGATGGTGGAGGCCAAGTGTAAGATACAGGTACGACTACGGACTCACGTTTGCAAGAGATACTTTGTCAGCAACGTTACCTGTGAGGCTAACTGTAGGCACTGCACTGTCTGAGGCTTTGTTAGGCTGTAATCTGAGCTTTATTTAAACACAATCTGACCAGAAAGAATTGATTTAGACAGAACTACAACAGGTGAGCTGATTTGTGACGTGAAACAAGTCCCTCTTAAAAACATTATGCGAAAATTCTTCCAAGTCCAAAGAATCTTGTGAACCTATATTTTAATTATGGTACATTCTTGATCCAACCAATTACAAAATAGTAGCAACCGAGAGGAAGGTAGAGTAGGCAAAAGTGTACTCATGTAAAAGTACTGTTACTTCAAAATAATCAAGTACAAAATAGTAGTCCGAGAAATGACTCAAGTAAGAGTATAGAGGAAATTAGTTGTTATATTAAAATATAGATGTATATTGAGAAAAAAGTACTGTACTTTTCAGGGTTTTTCAGGTGCGACTTATAGATTACATTTTTCACTCTGACAGCCCACAGAACAGACAGGAATCCTATATGAATCAAAAATTAAAAAACAAATCGCTATCCGTTTTTTCGCTTTGGTTTTAGAGAGTTTTAGAGTTATTTTTTGGTTTCCTTATTTTTGGTTCTATATTGAAAAACTAACAAACAAATGATACACGGATTCTTCTCTATCGGGTTGTTTTTATTACTATATCTTCTATAACTCGCTTTTCAAGATCAAATGTCAGTTCTTGGTCTCTGATTTCATAAAATAAATTCCCCCCAAAAACATATACACGTTTTTTTCTTCTTCATTGTGCATTTTTTGGCTGGTCCAAAGAACACTGTAATTATACATGAATTTTGCCTGTCATCTTCAGCAGAGGAAGTGAACCTAAAGTGAACATTAACTTGCTTTAACTGAAGTGAAACTAAATAAGCTGATGTTGGGGTTTTGCTGATTCTGACACAGTTCAAAAGAAGGAAACCAGCTGTTGAATATTTTGGGTATTTTCCACTCTTACTGTTACTGTCATGTGCCTTATACTGTAGCACTGCGGGTTGGGTTTAATTTGAGTCATATGATGCGCTATTCATATGCGCTTCTATTTGAAAATATATATAAAAACAGGTTTGAATTCTATTGCTAAACTTGTAATCCTTTTGTGCTCGTTCATGATAAAGCTGTTACTATATGTACAATTTAGTAGCAAGAAAAAAGTTGATTTAGCGTTTAGTTGTTCTGACTTGTCTTCCTCTGCCCCTCTCAGGAACTAGAGCATGAAACCAGCCTTCTCAACACCAGCCTGCAGGACGCCCGCAACAGCTGGCTGAGTAAGGCCTTCACGTCCCTGCGCTCCCCCTCCGGCACGCCCCCGCCGCAGCTCCACACGGGGACGCCGCACACGGGGGACGCCGGCCGCTCCGAGCCCAGGGAAACGCAGCACCTCTTCGGCCTGAAAGCGCCCGCCTGGAACATGAAGAAGATCTCGTGGCCCCATCAAAGAGAGCTCCAGCACAACCAGTGACGCCCGACCCCCGACCCCCGGCTGGTCCTGGGGTCGCGCAGACGTGGGTAAATAAGTCACAAGTGTCGTCAAGTCATGGGAGAATGAGGGTCAACTGAATGAACAGGATGTAAGGCAAGCTATGTAAATAAGTGTGTTAATGATGCTTAATGTTTGGAGGTTCCTTTGTAATGACATGCATACGGATTGTTACAAAATTAAACACATTTTATAGTTACTCAGTTGTGTTTTTTATTTCAGTTCAATGTACCATGTGAAATCTACTTTTGAGAGCTTTTGACCATGTTATAATCCTGTTTCCTCTTCAAAAACATGCCTGAAATGGTTTTACACGTGATCCACGTTTGAGTACCGTATTTTTCGGATTATAAATCACACTTTTTTCATGGTTTGGGTGGTCCTGCGATTTATATATTAAATGTTTCACACTGACAGCCCATAGATTCTATATATGAATAGACATCTTGCCACTCTTATCTCTGTAACTGCTGCTGTGGCTTTGTCATTTTGGTCTTAAATTGTTTGTATGAACCCAGTCTACACGGTCAGTCAATCAATCAATTCTCTTTATTTAATCTTTATTTATCGAGCACTTTTCATACAAAAATGCAACACAAAGTGCTTTACAGTGATTAAAAAACGAACAGTTGAGTCTAGAGATTACAATCCCACATAAAGCTGATCTAAACAAGTGAGTCTAACTGTGACATAACTATCTTTATTTACTACTGACTGAAGCACAAAAGTATGAGATTACTACCGTGACATACTGGTCCTGATTTTTTTTCCTATTTTTTCCGTCCAAAAATCCTCTTCATAACCCAGAGCCTGACTCCAGATTCGCTCCTGTAACCGTGAGCATCAGGAGCGTCATTTGAGTGGAGCTGAACATTTTAGTGGCCATACCGGCTCATCAAAGCCTGATCCCGTCAGATCTCAGAAGCTCAGCAGGGCCGGGCCTGGTTAGTACTTGGATGGGAGACCACTGGGAATTCCAGGTGCCACAGGGGGGCGCCAGTGGCAAAAACTGTCGTAGTGTCCTTAGGCAAGGCACATCACCCTCATAGCCTATCATGAAAGTGGTGTGTGCGTGAATGGTGGTGGTGGTCGGAGGGGCCGATGGCGCAGATTGGAGCCTCACTTCCGTCAGTCTGCCCCAGGGCAGCTGTGGCTACAATAGTAGTTTACCACCACCGGGTCTGGAGTGAATGAATAATGCTCTGTAAAGCATCTTTGAGTGTCCTGAAAAGCGTTATATAAAACTGATGCATTATTATTATTATTTTATTACTATAAGTTGCCTTTCAAGATGACATGTCGGTTCTTGGTCTCTAAATTTCCCTCAAAAAGTGACTTATAGTCCGGTGCGACTTATATATGTTTTTTCTTCATTATACATTTTTTGGCTGATTTATACTCCGGAGCGATTTAAAGTCCAAAAAATACGGTAATCTGGTGAACTGCCCTTTTCAAACGCTCTTTACTGTTAGCAGTACGATTCTGTCCAAGCCCACGTCATCCATGCTCCTGTACGACAATTTACAAAAATATACAAAACAATATACTACAACTTCACAAAACTGGTGCAATAAAAGGTAACATGGCGCTCTAAATATGTTATACTGTATAAACAAGGACGAGGCCAGTAGGTATTTACTAAACAGATTTTGATGAACTTGCCAAGCGATACCAGAGATTATGTCAACTGGACAAAAGTTTTGTGTTTCGCAGCTCATCTATTGAATTTGTCCTTTCCCATGGATTCTAACTGGACGTCTGAGGGATTTTACACTTTACCAAGACACGAGTACACGTCATGAAAAACATCCAAGGCCAAAAAATAGAAGTCCATTATTACAACATAGCTAGCCAGTGCGTTTCGAAACTAGTATGTCATCATTTATTATTGTTTTTTACATGTTTTAGGGTGTCTTTTTTTAGAAGTTCTGCTTTTTGGATATATTTTCAAACAGTACTATATTTAATTTGAATTTTTGAGCTTTATTAATTCAAAACTTCCAAAAAATTCACAACTTAATTCAAAAATGTACGTTCACTGTTTTATTTGTCAAAAAAAACACTGGTGAAAAAAGTGGGTCTGTCTTACTATTTCAGGTCTCAGGAGTTTCAAGATAAAACCCCCATTTTTGTAGTTTTTTTTTACGAGAATCTTTTGACACTCAAAATGACAACAGCAAGTGCATTATTTCCATGGCCGTAGTACTCAATTACAATTACTGGCGTACTTTTTAAACAAATTGTACTTTGGAGAGCATATTTTTACTTTTATTTGAGTTTTCGTTCCTCTTTCCTTTGTGATTAAGTCTACAAGTGACAAAAGCTTTACAATATGAAAAGATTTGAACATTAGTAGTACTTTTTCCCAACTCTAAATGTCTTAAATCACTATTTTGTACTTCTTGAGTAATATTCTTCTGCTCGTTTCCAGTATTGCTCCTTTTATCTACTTCCCCTTATGTGCGGTCTACCCATATCCAGTGAATACCTCAACCGCCGAAACTTTGAAAACATGTACTGCCCCTGACTGCATCTTCTTTCCTACTTTTACTTTTAATTTTGAGTACTTTTTTGTGTTTGTTTCTCTCTTCTTAGCGTGGAAGACAGCGGAGAAATCTTGGAGGATGTGACGTAGAGAGAGAAGGTGGATATTGTGGTTCAAGGACATTCCTGTTTCACTTTGACACATTCAGAGTTTAAAGGCGGTAATAAAAGGTGCTTCCTCAGTCTTATCTCTGAAATTTGTCTTCAGGAGCAAGGGGAGGAAACCACACTCAGAACAGAACGGACTACAAAAACAACTGGTACATTAAGGTAAGTGTGGCTAAAGCTGACAAAAATGTAAGGGGATGATTACCTGTTTTTGCTTTTTGTATTAGAGCTTGCAATGAAAATGTGGTATGATTTAATTTTATTTTTTTTAACATAGTTTTTATTTTATTTTTCAGCAATAATACAATGACTTTAAACATTTCCGTTATTTTTTAAAACAATATAACAACGTAATTTGTAACAATCAAACAAAACAAGCAAACAACAGGGTAATAGTGACATAATTAAACACCCATTCTTTATATATCACACTGTATGACTGTATTAACGAGGGCAAAACAGGTTTCCAACACTTAATAAATGTGGATTTTTGTGTCCTCAAAGAATATGTAAGAATATCTGCTCCAATTGATATATATCTCACACTTTCTGGATCCATATGTTATAAGAAGGTGGATCTGGTTTGAGCCATTTGATTGTTTGACATTTTAAGGCAGCAGTAAGTAAAATATTCAACAGGTATTTTTCATCTTGCTTGTTGCTCCTAATAATGCTACTGCCGGAGTAGATGGAATATGCTGATTGAAAATAACGTCAAGGGCGTCAAAAACTACTTCTTTCCAAAACAAATCCAATTTAGGACACTGGCAAAATATGAGTATAGCCGGAATGTATCGGTCCCATCTTAGCGGTTTTATCTGGAGTTCTAAAAAATCTAGTCATAATTTTCTACTTAAATTCTCGCCAGATGGTTGAATTTGTAACAAGATGTGATTCTGTGCATATCTTTTCTCAGGTATCCACCGGTATACAGTATTTATTGTCATTTCCGCTTCCCATATTTGTCGTATATATTGGGTATTATCATTACACATAGTCAATAAAATATATAGAATATTAATTATTTTCTTATTTTCATTATCTAATACGGGGCATTGTATTTTTTCCCAATCTTTATGAGATGTCAAAAATGATCTCAATTGTAAATATAAAAAAAAATCTGTGTTGGGAATGCCAAATTCTGACTTCAGCTGTTGAAATGTTTTAATGTTGCTATCCTTGATCAGCTGATATATTTTTTTCTATTTTTAATTTTAATATTGTGGCGGTTTTGGTTTGGTTCGATTGCGAGGAACTTCATTATTTAGAACAAGCACTGAGATGTTATTGCCTTGCCTGGAATGTCCCACAGTACGGCATTAAACTTACCGTCTCTGCGGAGACAAACGAGTGAGGCCAAGTTACAGTTCAAATCTGTGTCAAGGAGAGCAGGAAAAACACCTGTAATTGAAATAATGCTATAAAATGTCATATTGCGGAACATTCCCGGCAAAGCGATAACATCTCCATGGCAGATCCCCCACCAGAAAGGTTACACAGTGCACCTTTAATAAGAAGATTTTGATTTTTGGGACTATTTATCCATGTTTTAATTTTATTTGAATGTCCATTTTTCTCAAGGCACTGACTTTAGTTGTGAAAATTGATTTAAATTCTGAATTCTGCACTGCAAAAAACAAAATCTAGTCAAGCTAAAGTGACTTGGATTAAGGAAGTTTTGCCATGATTTGAGAAAAATTCACTTGACAAGTAAAATGATCTGCCGGTGCGGTAAGATTTTTGTACTTAAAATATGAAAATACCAACTTTTTGCACTTAAAACACCAACTTTTTGCACTTAAAATAAGAAACAAAATCAAATGTTTCTTGAATTAAGAGAAAAACACTTATTCCACTGGCAGATCATTTGTCAAGATGAATCTACTCAAATAAAGTCAAATATTCTTAATTTAAGTCATTTTAATTTACCTAGATATTGTTGTTTTCCAGTGTGGGTAGCCTATTCTGTAGCTAGGATTATTTACCAACCTTAAAAAAATTCTAACTAGTAAATAGTAAAAATTACCCCTTTATTTATTGATTTATTTTGTAGACATCGACAGATTTGTTATGTTGTTCTAATGTTTCCTCATCAAAAACATACCCCAGGTTGCGTTTTGTTTCATTCACACACGTTTAACGCAAATGAACCCGGCGTATTTAGGCTCCGTTCACTCTGTTCCACCTTTTGGTATCATACAAGAAGTGCTCCACTGTGTTTTTAAGCTTCATACACCTTCTCTAGAATCATTTCATCTCTGCTGAACTAAATATAAAAGAGGAGATAACAATTTGAGGAGATAACAACTCTCACAACTTTGCGTCATAACGGACCTTTAAAAAATACATTTGCTGATTTTAAATGTTTCAGAATCTCTCATTAAACTTGTATTTCTGTATGTGCAGGTTTGGTCAGTGTCTCCGTCTTTGCTGCCGTCATGTTTGTCCATGTAGTGACTCTTCTGTGTGTCCTGGGAGCCGTAGAGCTACACAGAGTCAGCCACGCCACATCCACAGGTAACTATCTAATGTTTGGATTATTATTGGGGCGACAGCAGCGCAGTTGTAAGGTCCACTGATCTGAAGGTTGGCGGTTCCTTGATCTAAAATGCTTTGAGTGCCTTGAAGGTGGAAAGCGCTGCGTAAAAATGTGGCCAATTACTCTGCCCTACAAAGGGAAAAGACCATAACCTGCCAGAGTGTGGAACAGAGAAAAATGACTTCAAAGGTTCTGTTTTGTCCAGACAAAAGTAGGTCAGGCTCCCAAAATTTGACAACCGGTCGCTATAATGAAGAAATATTTGTATGCGAAAAATATCACACTCAAAATTGACCTTAGAGACTTATTTGGCAGTTCCTGTTCTCTGCCTTTGTATCATGTGCCAAAAATGAGTTGTGCAAAGGCAAAAAGCAGACATTAAGGATATTTTAGTATACCGTATTTTTCAGACTATAAGTCACACTTTTTTCAGGGTTTTTTTGGTCCTGTAACTTATACTCAGGTGCGACTTATATATTACATTTTTCACAGTGACAGTCCATAGACCAAATATATGAATCCTATATATGAGTCAAAAATGAAAAAACAAATCGTTATCCGTTCTTTTCATTTTGGTTTTAGAGACAAATAATAAAGAAAAGAGTTTTTTTCATTTTCTTATTTTTGGTTCTATATTGAAAAACGAATGATACACAGATTCTCCTCTACTGGGTTGTTTTTTATTACTATAACTTCTATAACTTGCCTTTCAAGATGAAATGTTGGTTCTTGGTCTCTGATTTTATGGAATAAATTTCCCCCAAAAAGTGCGACTTATACATGTTTTTTTCTTCTTCATTGTGCGTTTTTTTTTGGCTGGTGCGACTTATACTCCAGTGCAACTTATAGTCTGAAAATATTTAATGTGTTAAGACCCTGTGCCATGGCTGCAACAAAAAGATTTAATAACTAAATCACAAACATCAACATACACTGCTACTGCCTTTTGCCTTTCCTTATTTTGGACACATGATACAAAGGCAGAGCACAGGAACTGCCAAATGAGAGTCAAAAGTCAATTTTGAGCTCAATATTTTTCACGATATTTCTTCACACGATAAAGGAGGTCTCAAATCCCCCCAAAATGACATGAACTCATTTTTGCCCAAACATGTTACGGTGTTCTGTCTTTGTAGGGCAGTACTGTCTCCCATTATTAATCCCATTGGACCACTGGACAATAAGACAATAGTTAGTTACCGAGTCTGGCCCTGAATGGTGATATATTCTGATAAACTAACTTTATATTAAATGATGTAGTTGCTTCTGTGTAAAAAACATACTTTGAGTTGTGTTTTGTTTCATTTCAGTTTGATTACGCTGCATATTTAGTGTAGACCAAAGACTGTATGCAGACGTGGGATAAGGGAACATGACCTCAGTCATAGTGTTCAGCTCCAGTCAAATGCAGCTCAGTGAGGCTAGCGGTTATAGAGGCGACTATGGAGACGAGTTCCATATTAGGAATTCTGATTCGCGAGTATCAATCTGGAGCGAGGCTGTTGAAGGTAACACCCCTTCCCGCCTGCGCCATTCGTTTAGCAGGGAGTGAGCCTAGCAACACTGTCAATCAAACCTGTTGCTAGCGCTAAAGGGAGCAACCATTATCTGTTATTGCACTAAACTAAACTCGAAATTGTTGTTTTCTTGGTTCTTTCAGTTGCCCGTCCCATTCCTGTCGTCCAATGCCGGTGCTCCAGTGTCCCCAACCAGACCCTGTGCTCGTGGGCGGACCCTCCACAAGCCACGCCCCTGCATTACATCGCCACATACAGGTACAGTCATGTCCTCTGTGCCTGTGTGTACATGTCTCAGCCCATACGCTTTATAGCAGAATGTGTTTAAAGGTCCTATATCACCTGAAAATCGACTCCTGTGAGCTTTAATCTATGTTGTAATGTTGTTACCTCCTCAAAAATATGTCTGAAGTTGTGTTTTGTTTCATTCACACATTTGAATAACCCTTTATTATGAGTCCGTCTACACCTCCAAAGCTCAAAATGCTCTGTTCCACCTTGCGACATTTATGTACATGTAGCAGTAGTTTTTAAGTTAACAGTTACGTTTCACATTTAGTTCAGTAAAGATTGGCAGTTCCAGGGCTGAAATGATCCAAATGATTCTAGTGAAGGTGCGTGGAGTTTAAAAACACAGTGGAGCACTTCTAATATGTGCTCTTTAATGTTCTTTTTCAGTGAGAGGCAGAGGCAGGCGGAGACCCGGCCCTGTGTCCTCATCCCGCCTGGAGACCCCCACTCTCAGCTCAATGTCACCCTGCCGCCCTCTGCTCACCATGTACGTGCTCATTACAGTGGCAAATCTGATTCACTGTTTTGGGGGCTAGAAAGCTCAGTCAACAATTACAATTAAAACTTAAACTGAATTCATTTTTATTTACAAACCACTGTTTTTAAAGGCACTCAAAATTTTAACTTTTCTGGTGCGGAGTCCCATGAAAAACCTGCTTTCTGTAACTGTGAGCGGGCATGCCTGTCCACAGATCTGACCTGTAACTTGACCTGGCACAGACGTACTTAATGCCATAATGCAGAATATTCCAGCAATAACATCTCCATGGAGACCAGAAATGTTACATACACTACAAAAAACTAAATCTAGTCGAGATAAAATGACTTGGATTAAGAAAGTTTTGCCGCAATTTGAATAAATTTCACTTGACAAGTAAAATGATCTGCCAGTGGAATAAGATTTTTGTACTTAAAATATGAAAAAAAAAACAAAAAAAAACATCTTGCTACACTTAAAATAAGAAAAACAGCAACTTTTTGCTCTTAAAATAAGAAACAAAATCAAATGCTGCTTGAATTAAGAAAAACACTTATTCCACTGGCAGATCATTTCACTTGTCAAGATGAATCTACTCAAATAAAGTAAAATGTTCTTAATTTAAGTCTTAATTTTAACTTACCTAGATATAGTTTTTTTCCAGTGTAGTGCACTTGTTATGCCAATATATTCACAAAAATATTTTTTTTCAAATTGTTTGTGTAGGTATTTGTACAGAAAATACAAAGATGGCACATGATTTTATGTTTATTTTATTTTTTGTAAGAAAATGTAAAATTAATTCTGGAGGCGGGACACCCATTTTACACATTTGACCACAAAGCAGCAAATAGGTCGACGTCTCTTTTTACTAAGTCTAAGTTTAGTCCCTGGTTTTACTAAGATAAAAGTAGATATATTTAAGATTTCTGTAGAAACATTCACACTTATTTTCATAATTCAAATTTTAAACTTTTACTACCTGGTTGCAAATCATGACGCTGTAGGGAATTCTTTAACCGTTTCCAACATTTATTGTGCACAAAAATGATTACCTGACAAATACAAATATAAGAAAAACTGGTTGAAATAATGCTTTACGTATTTAAAAAAATGTTTCGTGAAAATTGAGCTGAATTCTCTTTAGTGTGATGTCGTCAATATGGTTAGAACTCTCTACTTCAACACATTTTTCAACTCGTCCTCACAAATTGCTCATTTATATGTACAGCGGGTATTATCAAAGTTAGAGAATCATGAAAATCTGTCAGACGCACTAATATAATCCTGTGTGTGTGTTTCAGCTGTGGCACTGTCACCTGCCCGAGCTGAAGCTGCTCACAGACTACATCCTGAACGTGACGGCGGTGTACCCAGGAGGCAGCAGCGCTCACCTCTCCAGCTTCATGATGGAGGACATTGGTAAATCGCACTAAACAATACGCTTTTATTTCCCAGATCTACACTGTTCCCCTCCTGCATTTACATGACAATCACCCGGACATTTGTATGGGACATTTTCACTTCTACTTCACTCAAATAACAACATGATTTTCATTTTAATTATGTTTATTGCACTGAAAAACAACACAACATAGGTTCTTACTGCGAGTGGGCTTGCATCTCCACAAACCTGACTGTTATTTGGCCTGAAAGAGAGCCTTTTACTACTTGTTTCCATGGAAATGTTGTTCCTTTGCCCACAATCCTCCACAGTACAGCATAAAGCATATCTATCTTCATGGAGAATGTTCTGGAATATGCCTTTATTTTTCTGTTTCCATGGAATAATGCTGTTGACCGTCCAGTCCCAGTTGAATATTATCACATTAACATAATTTTTGTTTTTGTTTGTACCAAAATATTAGTTTAAACCTCCAAATTATTAGATGTTTTAATCTCCCCAAAAAGTTTTTTAGAAATGTCCTGTAAGCCCCCATAAAAATGTATCGAACAACAATATAAAACCAACATTTGAAACTATCTCCCTGTGATTAAAGATACGCTGTGTAACATTTCTGGTGAAGGGTCGGTCATCTACTTGTCTCTTAAGACCATAAAGTGGCAAAGCAATAACATCTCCATGGAAACCAGCAACAAAAAGTGGCACCTTTAGCTGCCGCCGTTATATGAAAACATCCACATTTTCAGTGCGTTCTTTTCAACATTCTAGTGGTCTGTAGTGTGATAGCTCCGTCCAGATGGTCCTAACCGCTCTGTTTCCCCTGCACAGTGAAGCCGGACCCTCCAGAGGCCGTGCGAGTGTCACTTCAGGACCCCAGGACCGTGCTGGTGCAGTGGGAGCCCCCCTCCACCTGGGCTCACAGGGACATCTTCCCCCTAAAGTACGAGCTGCTGTACCAGTGGAGGAACAGAGGAGAGCTCAAGTCTAACCATGTGAGAGGAGGATACGCTTTCTTAGACTTATGCTACTACTTTTATTACTTACTCTGTTTACCACCATGTACCACTACTGCGTGTACTGATACTGCAATTACTGCTCACATCTGCTCTTTCATTTACAACTATTATCCATGCTTTAGAGCTGATGTCATCTATATTCTACTTAGTAGAATATAGATAGTAGTAGTAGTAGTATACAATATAGTAGAATCTACTAAATTGTATACTACTACTACTACAACTCTATTACTACTACTACTACTACTACTACTACTACTACTACTACTACTACTGCTACTACTACTACTACTACTACTACCACATCTATTACTACTACTACTACTACAACGTCTATTACTACTACTACTACTACCACATCTATTACTACTACTACTACTACTACTGCTACTACTACTACTACTACTACTACTACTACTACTACTACTACCACATCTATTACTACTACTACTACTACTACTACTACTACTACTACTACTACTACTACTACTACTACTACTACTACTACTACTACCACATCTATTACTACTACTACTACTACGTCTATTACTACTACTACTACTACTACTACTACTACTACTACTACTACTACAACGTCTATTACTACTACTACCACTACCACATCTATTACTACTACTACTACTACTACTACTACTACTACTACTACAACGTCTATTACTACTACTACTACCACATCTATTACTACTACTATTACTACTACTACTACTACTACTACAACATCTATTACTACTACTACTACTACCACATCTATTACTACTACTACTACTGCTGCATCTATTACTACTACTACTACTACTACTACTACTACTACTACTACTACTGCCACATCTATTACTACTACTACGGCTACTACTACTACTATACTGTATACTACTACCACTACCACTACTACTACTGCTATTGCTACTACTACTACTGTATTGTCTACTACTATATTGTCTACTACTATGACTACTACTGTATTGTCTACTAGTACTGTATTATCTACTACTACTACTACTACTACTACTTATATTGCATACTACTACTACTGCATTGTATACTCCCACTACTACTATTACGATATTCTATACTACAACTGCTAATACTACTACCACTACTACTTCTATATTGTATACTACTACTATACTACTACTACTACTGTATTGTCTACTACTATGACTACTACCGTATTGTCTTCTACTATTACTACTACTACTACTTATACTACATACTACTACTACTGCATTGTATACTCCCACTGCTACTATCACAATATTGTATACTACTACTACCACTATTACTTTTATATTGTATACTGCTGCTACTACTACTACTCCTAGAAAACTACTATACCTGATAATGCCACTAAAGTAGGAGTAGTATATAGTATGCACTCATTAGTGTATGTGTGCATGTGTTTTGCAGTTGAAGCCTTTCCCGTACTTGAGTACGCCCCTCACAGGCCTGGCTCGGGGGAGGATGTACCAGCTACAGATTTGTGCCCGAGACGCTCTGGGCCTGGGCCACTGCAGCGACTGGAGCGCCCCTGTCAACATAACCCTGCCACTGTGATAGTCAGAAGATTTCAACACTAAATCCACTTTCTTTGCTACTAAACTGTGAATATGGTGCTTTAACGGCATTATCTACTGATACTGCAAATTTTTGGTCATTTTAGTGCAAACTGGGTACATTTGCAGCTTTCTGGTCCAAAATACCTAAAGTTTGTGCTTCTTTCAGTGTTCTCTGTCATTTCAAGTAGTTGGTGACATCACACATGACTGCTCTGATTTCCCAGTATTAAAGTGTTCAAAATACACCTGTACACTGACTTGTATAGGCCAGGTATAATAAAAGCTACTGTTATTATTTAAGATTTAATGTGTTATTTATTTTTGGTATTTTTGCAATAAATCTATTTTAATACATTTTATTGGGTCTTTTTTATTTTTTGGTTGAAACTACTTATTGTGGAGAATTGGAACAAAGAATTGGTTTAAAGGAAGGTGGAAAATAAGTTATTAAATCATAATTATGTTTACAATCAAAAGTCCAAAAGGGGTACAGCAGTTAAATCAAGCTAACAACAATAGCTGCAATCTTCAAAGTTGAATTTTACTCAAGGTAATTTCAGTGTTGAATGATTCTGGTGAAGTTAAATGTACGTCAACAATACAGATTAGCCATTTCAGCCATTGGAAAACCACCTGATGATGTCACAAGGTGGAATAGATGGTTTTTTGTTCAACAGAAAACAGGATTATCAAATGTGTGAATGAAACACACAACTCTCAATATACAGTATTTGATTAGACGTGGGTAGTACTCAGTTACATTTACTACAGTAACTTTTTAAAGAATAGTACGTTCTAGCAGTTTTTGTTTTTTTTTATTGACGTAATAGTACTCAGGGAACATGCTTTTTCTTCTTACTACAGTATAATAAAGTGTAATTGCACATCCACTCCAGTAGTTGGCAGTGACGGTCTCATTGTCAGTGTGTGTGTAGGGAGTATTATCGCTTTAGTGTGGGGTTTTTGCACCAGGCAAACGCACACAGCACAGAGGAGGACATCTGAAGCGCAGACAAAAAGTGATATGAAGATATGAAGTATGTAAAGTGTCTGTAGCGCTCGGCTTCACTGTGACTACGGTGGGAACGAGGAAAGACCGCTGCGTTTACTGTGTGTGAAAACGTTAGCATCGGACAGTATGAAGCCAAATAAATGACGGCATCGCTTAAAGACATTACACCCCAATCACGCTGATAAACCGCTTAAGTTTTTTCAGCGAAAAAGTGCCGAATATTGCCAAGAATCCTCTCGCTTTGTGAATGCTCCTTCAGTAAATTAGCGAGCACTGTTAGCATCATATAAGGAGGAGCAAACAGAGGAGGTGATCCTGCTGCAGCTGCAGACATGGATTCTGTCACACTGGAGGACGCAAATGCCCCCGAATTATAATAGGAACATCATCTTTAAAGACGAGGAGTGGGCCGCGTCATGACGCAGGTGAGCGCAGCGTGGAATACAAACAGTTTGCTCTCATACGTAGGCTATTGAAGGCGAGAGTGTGATTTGTTGACGTTTGGCTGTGGTTCTGTGTTTCTTCAGAGCATCCATAGTTAGTCCCTGGTTTAGAGGTCTGCACGGGACAGGATTTTTAGTCCTGCTCCTGCCCGCGCCGGAATCAGCTTGAAAAATGTGTCCCGATAGAGTGCAGCGCTCTACCCTGGTTTAGACTGGGTTTAGTCCCTAGTTCAGTCCTGGATCATTGCTGGTTTAGGCTTTGGTTTAGTCCCTGGTTTAGTCCCTGGTTCAGTTCTGGTTTAATTCTGGTTTAGTCCTAATTCGGTCCTAATTCAGTTCTAATTCAGTTCTGCTTTAGTCCCTGATTCAGTCCTGGTTTAGTCCCTGGTTTAGTCCTGATTCAGTTCTGGTTTAGTCCCTGGTTCAGTCCTGGTTTAACCCCTGGTTTAGTCCTGATTCAGTTCTGGTTTAGTCCCTGGTTCAGTCCTGGTTTAGTTCCTGGTTTAGTCCTGATTCAGTTCTGGTTTAGTCCCTAGTTTAGTCCCTGGTTTAGTCCTAATTCAGTTCTGGTTTAGTCCCTGGTTTAGTCCTGGTTTAGTCCTAATTCAGTCCTGGTTTAGTCCCAGGTTTAGTCCTGGTTTAGTCTTAATTCAGTTCTGGTTTAGTCCCTGGTTCAGTTCTGGTTTAATCCTGGTTTAGTCCTAATTCGGTCCTAATTCAGTTCTAATTCAGTTCTGCTTTAGTCCCTGGTTCAGTCCTGGTTTAGTCCTGGTTTAGTCCTAATTCAGTTCTGCTTTAGTCCCTGGTTCAGTCCTGGTTTAGTTCCTGGTTTAGTCCTGATTCAGTTCTGGTTTAGTCCCTAGTTTAGTCCCTGGTTTAGTCCTAATTCAGTCCTAATTCAGTTCTGGTTTAGTCCCTGGTTTAGTCCTGGTTTAGTCCTAATTCAGTCCTGGTTTAGTCCCAGGTTTAGTCCTGGTTTAGTCCTAATTCAGTTCTGGTTTAGTCCCTGGTTTAGTCCTAATTCAGTTCTGGTTTAGTCCCAGGTTTAGTCCTGGTTTAGTCCCTGGTTTAGTCCTAACTCAGTCCTAATTCATTTCTGGTTTAGTCCCTGGTTTAGTCCTGGTTTAGCCCTGGTTTAGTCCTGATTTAGTCCTTGGTTTAGTCCTTGGTTTAGTCCTTGGTTTAGTCCCTGGTTTAGTCCCTGGTTTAGTCCTTGGTTTAGTCCCTGGTTTAGTCCCTGGTTTAGTCCTGATTTAGTCCTTGGTTTAGTCCCTGGTTTAGTCCCTGGTTTAGTCCTTGGTTTAGTCCCTGGTTTAGTCCTGATTTAGTCCTTGGTTTAGTCCTTGGTTTAGTCCCTGGTTTAGTCCCTGGTTTAGTCCTAATTCAGTTCTGGTTTAGTCCCTGGTTTAGTCCTAATTCAGTTCTGGTTTAGTCCCTGGTTTAGTCCTGATTTAGTCCTTGGTTTAGTCCTTGGTTTAGTCCTTGGTTTAGTCCCTGGTTTAGTCCTTGGTTTAGTCCTTGGTTTAGTCCCTGGTTTAGTCCCTGGTTTAGTCCTTGGTTTAGTCCCTGGTTTAGTCCCTGGTTTAGTCCTGATTTAGTCCTTGGTTTAGTCCCTGGTTTAGTCCTTGGTTTAGTCCTTGGTTTAGTCCCTAGTTTAGTCCCTGGTTTAGTCCTAGTTTAGTCCCTGGTTTAGTCCCTGGTTTAGTCCTGATTTAGTCCTTGGTTTAGTCCCTGGTTTAGTCCTTGGTTTAGTCCTTGGTTTAGTCCCTAGTTTAGTCCCTGGTTTAGTCCTAGTTTAGTCCCTGGTTTAGTCCTAATTCAGTTTTGGTTTAGTCCCAGGTTTAGTCCTGGTTTAGTCCCTGGTTTAGTCCTAATTCAGTCCTAATTCATTTCTGGTTTAGTCCCTGGTTTAGTCCTGGTTTAGCCCTGGTTTAGTCCTTGGTTTAGTCCCTGGTTTAGTCCCTGGTTTAGTCCTTGGTTTAGTCCTGATTTAGTCCTTGGTTTAGTCCCTGGTTTAGTCCCTGGTTTAGTCCTTGGTTTAGTCCCTGGTTTAGTCCCTGGTTTAGTCCTGATTTAGTCCTTGGTTTTGTCCCTGGTTTAGTCCTTGGTTTAGTCCCTGGTTTAGTCCCTGGTTTAGTCCCTGGTTTAGTCCTGATTTAGTCCTTGGTTTAGTCCCTGGTTTAGTCCCTGGTTTAGTCCCTGGTTTAGTCCTAGTTTAGTCCCTGGTTTAGTCCCTGGTTTAGTCCTGGTTTAGTCCCTCATTTGATTTATTCCTGGGGGGGAGTCGTGAAATCTTTTCTTCTTCCCAGGGGAGCGTGACTGTAGAGCCATAAAAGAATTGAGAAACACTGGTCTTAAGTGACAAAAGCTTGTTGTGACAATATGTATTTCTTGCAGCGCTCCTTCAAATATGATTTAGTTTGTCTCATTTTTGTGTCTAACCTTTGAAAACACCAGATTTTGTGATTTATTTTTTGAATAATTTGTCCTTCCATTTACATTTCCTTACTTGCTTTTCGAGTTAGTCTTATTTGATTGGTACTTTCCTTTACCATTGAGTAGTACTTTTTAGTCCAAGTAATTTCTCGGACCACTATTTTGCACTTATACTATTATTTTGAAGTAATGTTACACTTACTGGAGTACAGTCTTTGTCTACTCTTGACCAAACAACAACTCTACATGGCTAGACCTTTAAAATATTGAACGATTCCTTATACTTTTAAAACAACTTTATTACAGATACATACAACAAAATGTAAAAATACTACAGTAACTTGAATCCACCGTCATTTCACCACATCCACCACTAGGGGCGTGACAAATTCAGAGTGCCTTATCCCCATGGTGAACGCGGGTCTCTTGGGGAGGTGCTGGTAGAACTTCTCCGGGCTGTAGGCTCCGGGGCCGGGCACGGTGGAGGCGTAGCTGGGCCTCTGGGTTCGCGGCTGCATGGAGAACGAGGGCTGGCGGCGGTGCATGACGTCGGGGTTGGTGCTGTTGTATTTGGCGGGCCCCGGGCTCTTGGATAGATCTTCAGAGGGGGCCCCCACCACCCTCCGGCCTGAGAAGCTGAAACTGGCACTGGACGGTTTGTGGGGCACTTGGCTGCCCAGTAAGTTGGGTAAAACATAACTGCAGAGGAGAGGGGTTGGAGAGGTGTCAGGTTTAGTGTTTCTTAAGATCTAATTCCTTAAAAGTCGAGTATGCAGCAGATAGAGTACACAAAGTTTGTCTCATTCTCAGTTTATGTTCAGGCCTCATGTGAAAGCTCAAAACCTCAAGAATTCCCTCCCTGAGGTGCAGAGGCTGGGGTTTAGGCAGTGACCATTCAGATCAGAAAGAGGCATTTTAGGTGTAAAACAAGTGGATTTCATCTTTAAAACCGGCGACCCAAAAGAGAGACTCATGTGTTTTTGAATATATCAATATAAAAATTGTTATTATTAAAAGTTCATATCTGGGAAATCAGTTAGGTCAAGTTTATGAAGTTTAAAATTAGGGATGGGTATGATTAGTTGACTATTCGATAATTGATCATTAAGAATTTCGTTTATCATGTTCATTTTAATCGACAAACCGAATGCAGGTTGCTGTGCGTAAAGTGGAAAGAGTCGAGGCTGCGTCTCACAGCACAAACACTGGAGTGTGGCCCCACAGTCCCACGTCTGAGCTCTGGCTCCTTGGAGATCACTATATCCCTCAGAGTGTGTTTACCTGCACATCAGTGTCCCGGGTATGATCGGGTTTTTTGAGTATCCTGGTTTCGCATGTATACGCAGTATTTCCAACACTACATATGCACAGAACAGACTCACAGCCTCATCACATCCTCTGTCACAGAAAGAACACTCATATTCCACTGAGTCGTGTTCTTTAGTCCGACTGAAGCTGAACCACATCAGCACAAGGAAAGAGCGGCTTTTTTCACTTACTGTTTATGCAAATGAGCCATGTGGTTTTAAGTTTTGTTTCTGTAAGACGTAAACAAATGTGCCAAAGCTGCATTAAACACATTCTAATCTCACACGGGCTGATGTGGCTCTGTAGTGATTATGGTTTATATGTTGTAAAGTTGAGTTTATTTTTGCAGATTCGTAATAGTAATAATAATGATGATAATTTTAATATAAAATGTTAATGATTAATCAAAAATCGATCGTTAATTTTCCCGACGATCGATTAAGACAATTGAATCGAATGCCCATCCCTATTTAAAATACAAATGTAGTTTTGAAAAGCCCTAAGATCTGATTCTGTTTCTGCTTTGTCCTGGTTTAAATGAGTTCTGCTTTGATCCAGGACCATCTTTTAGTTCTCTGAAGCTTGGAGCTAAACTAGAACCCTCAGAGTTTCATTTCAAGTGATGCTCCCGTAGACCATGTACCTGTTGGGTGCTGGGACGTCGTCCACAGTGCGGTAGCGGGTGCGGGTGCTCATGGTGTAGGAGGGGAATCTGCGGTGGGCGTTCACTGGAGGGGCCCTCTCGGGACTGTAGGTTCCAGGGCCCGGGGTCTGGGACTGCCCCCCTGGAATGTTAAGAGTCGATTTTCAGATAATACAGGAAATAGTCTGAATTCTGATATCACCAACACACTCTGTTTTTGCTGTAATTTGCAGCAATTTGCAGCAATTTACCTAGTTTGTAGTGGGCTTAGAGTTTAGCTCCACTTTAAATGATCCACAAGGGAAATTATTTGAACACAATCGCTAAAAATACAACATAAATAGAACAAAAAATCAGTTTGAAACTCCTCCAGTTCTCCCTTCAGTACTGTGGCTCTGTCCTTTCCCCTGTTTTTCAGCGCTGTCCCCGGTCCACTGATTAGCGCTAACGACCCCATGTGATCTGATGCAGTGTTATGACAGCAGCAGTCACGCTCCAGCAGGCAGGTCAAAAGTGTCATTTGGTCACTTCTGCTTTGTTCTAATCAGCCAGTGTTACAAGAGAATCCAGTGTACAAAGTGTCCAGATAGACTTTAATGAACTCCTGTAGCTGTCATCTGCTCCCTGGACCATGGCTAATGTAAAACAACAGCTCTCCTCTGCTCAACCTGCTGCAGGGGCATGATGCTGAGTGAGGGGGCTCTGCTGGGCTGATGATGTCATGTTAAAGCGACGTTATGTCTCTATGGAGATAGTACTGCTTTGGCTGGAATATTCCACAGTTTTATTTATTGTGTATTTGTAACACTGACACAAGGAAGAGTTTTTGTTTATCGGCCTGTGGGGTGAAAATATGGAACAGCCTGAGTGATGAACTTAAACAC
Source organism: Odontamblyopus lacepedii (assembly GCA_034769755.1). NCBI lineage: Eukaryota > Metazoa > Chordata > Actinopteri > Gobiiformes > Gobiidae > Odontamblyopus > Odontamblyopus lacepedii. The sequence goes on from CM068364.1 coordinate 28,682,437, forward strand.
TGTTCAAACATTAAGCAGTTTAAAAAATTATACAAATCTAATATTCTGACTTGTTACAGTGTTGCAATGATGTAATATCACTATGAACAATGAACTCATAGAACAGGTAGAACAAGAGAAATACCTAGGTGTGACACTAGACGCTCAATTAAATTTTAAAAAGCATGTCAAAAATATATCATCAAAAATGAAAGCAAGCATTAACTGCTTTAAAATTATTAGAGACTGTTTGTCTTTTGAAAGCGCCTGTGTCTTTGTTAATTCAGTTATTCTTTCTCAACTGTCGTACTGCACTACTGTTTGGTCCCAAACCAACCCAACCACTCTAAAGCCTCTCGAACGACTTTATAACCGTGTTTATAAAATTTTAGACAAAAAGCCAATCAGATTTCATCACTGTCTAATTTTATCCAAATATAAGATATTAAATTTTACAAATTTTTGCAATTTTAGCAATGTAAAGCTTGTATTTAAATGTTTGAATAGACTTGCACCTGAACCTCTCAGCAGATGTGTTAATAGACTCTCCACAAGGTCCACAAGAGCCACCACACATGGGGACTGCAGAGTTCCCTTTTGTAAGACTTCATTTGCACAGACTGTATTTTCAGTGAAAGGAGCAAACCTTTGGAACTCTTTACCTGCTCATATAAAAACTATAACCAGACTCTCCACCTTTAAGAAACAGACTAAGTCCTGGTTTATTCAGCAGCAGCAGTGTGATCATGTGTAACTGCATGTATGTTTGTGTTGTGTTTGTGAGGGGAATGACAGTGCAAGTGTGTTTTATGTGCCTGTGTATAATGTGATATATCTTAGCTTATCCATTTCTTCTATTCTCAGTATTGATAAACCATTATCAATACATTTTATTTTATTTTTACTTACTGAATTCTGTTTAAAAGCCCTCCCAGGGACTGGTGTTGCGAATTAGCCTTTGGCTAAAACACTGTGGTACCTGCATCAGATGTTAATCTATGTTTGTTGTATCTGTCCCTATCAAATAAACAATAAATAAATAAATAAATAAATAAATAAATGTAATGGTTAGTATAGTAAATGACTGTAAATGGCTTTATCTGTAGACATTGTAAATCCAAGTTGTACAAGATGTAAAACCAGATAAATGTGACGAAGATGGTTCAGAGGAAACCGGACGACAATAGTAATGTATATGTAAGGGCCGGGATTCAAAAAGTGAACACTTCTTCCCGTGACCCTTTGAGATATGTTTCCATATGTAAAGGAAATGATATTATCATGTCTACACATACATGTAAGGCATTATGTACTGTATATTAACTCTGGGACATACGCAATAAATTCATTCATTTGCCTGTTTAATTACACAGGTTTTAATGCTTCTCGGTGGAAATGGACAAGTTTCCTGCCAAACTGTGGAACACTTCAGGCAAAGCAATCCCATCTCCATGGTAACACTCACGCTGATAACTGAATCCATGTACCGAGAATACGTATTCTGAATACTCCTTTTGAGTATTGTACTGTTACTTTTTCAGTTTTGAATATTAAACAAATACTGTTAGAATACTGGTCTAACTTCATAGAATACTTTGTTGTGTTTGATCAGATCATTTAGGCTCCAGACTGCTCGATATGAGAGAGAAAAATAGAAAATACATGAGTGTTTCTACATTTGTAACCTGACCCCGGCTCTCACTGTGGTGATTGAGCACTTGACCAGTGGTTCAGACCAATCAGAGAGCAGCGCTGTGTTGGTGTGGAAGCCAAAGGTGAAGCGTCCAAATGAAGCAAAACAAACATGGTGACGAGGATGGACGACTTCAGTCTGTTTTAGTAAAATACAGACTGTTATAGACTGTTGTTAGTGAAAAACATGCAGAGGGAAAAGTTTGATTTCCCAACTCGGCGCTTCAACTAATCAGATTCCAGTCTTACACTGGTCTGGACGTTCTGCTTTTTACTGACTGCTTTAGTGAGAGCCGGTCAGTAGAAATATGGACATCAGCATAATAAAGAATGTGAAAACCTTCTGACCTAAGCGCCTCCCTCGGCCCAGGATGGAGTAGGAGGGCGTCTGCATGCGCCCAAACCGGGTCACCCGAGCATCCACACTGTACCTGGGCCCCGGGCTGGAGTCCACTGACACCACTGCAAAATGACAACAGTTTAAGAAATGAAGTGTTTGATATTTTATTTTTGAGTTTAACATTAATGATTTAACAATTGCTTTTGCAAGTGTATTTCTGTGCTCGCTGCAAGGTGCAGAAAGTGACCACTTCCTGTCTGTTAAGAACCAGACATGAGGCCCCCCGCCTCTCGCAGCTTCCTGTGAGCTGGTGTGTTTTATTTTCAACAGAAGAACGAAGGGGGACAACAGGCCCCGGTGAAGAAAGTCGGGGGAGGAGTCAGCAGCGCCACGCACATTTGCATATTCATGAATTGTGAAATGTCAAAAGTTACTGGAAGCCCGTTTTATGGGCTTGTTGCTGCGTCAATGCCCTGGCAACCAGACATATCTGCTTAGAGATGATGTAAGGGAAATAAATCTTGTTAATTGGAACTTATTGAATCCTGGTAATACTTCAAAACTGGTATGTGCTAAATGCTTTTAGCGTAGATCTTGTTACCTCAGAGAATAGTAAATATAATTCCTTATTTCAGTTTTGAACACGCGGAAGAATTAATAACCGAGACAGGTGATTGATTATTTATTTCTTATTTGCGTTACATGGTGAGAATGAAAATATAATTCTTCAGAAATCACATAAGGTATCATAGTTCCGTGAAAAATAAATAATGAACTATTTTTTCATGAACATTTAAAAGAAAAAACAACGCTCCGTGGAGAAAATTCTGACAGCTTTATTTAAAAGTGAACTTCAAGTAGGTGGAAGAGGAGGGTCCACCACCTTATTTATGTTATTGCTGCTTTGGTGGGAGTGCTCCATACTATGTAAATTTAGATAATATCTCCATAGAGACCCCTCCACCAGAAGAGTTACATAATGCACCTTTAAAAAAAAAAGGATCATGGATGAATATGCAGTAGACAGTACAAGTTTATATCGGAAATCTTTGTAAGTAGTGTGTGTGTGTGTGTTGTGTACTCACTGGCGCTGCTCTGGCGGCTGTGGAACGTATAGGCAGGGCTGGAGGGTTTGGTGAAGTCATGGTTCATGTAGCCCACGGTGGGGGGCAGAGCGTAGCGGCCCGGCCCTGGACCTGCACATACAAACACACACTTTAGAGAATATTAAAACAACAGGAAACCATCGTTGCATTTGCTCTCGAGTCAGAATAAGTCAGCTCTTTACATCTGCGTGAAGTTGGCCCCCATCAAACGCAAACCTACACAAACACTATGTCAATCGTTTGTGCTTCGTTTGTGCTGCAAAATGTTTCGTTTGTGGTGATTTCGTTTTGGAGAAATTAACAATTCTTTTATAAGTCAAATTGGGGTCAGCCCCCAGGAAGCGTCAAAATGCACTAAAACGTCCAAAATGGTTTTCCGCATTCTTCAGCGCAATTAAACAACCAAAATGAAAAACCTGCTATAATTTTTGTCAATTTTTGGGCAAACATGTACATATTGTTTTGTTTCATTCACACGTTTGAGTAGTCCTTTATTATTAGTCTGTCTCATAGTCCGTATATGTGAGTGGACATAGCTAAAGCGTTAGCTGACATGTGCCAAACAGGAGCCTCTTCCAGCTCCTTCTCTCCCTTTTTCCTATTGACTTACATTGAGATCTTATTGCTCCTCTCTCTGTAACTGCTGCTGTGGCCTCGTAATTTTGCTCTTAAAATGTTCTTATGAACCTGCGACACATGTCCTTAATTTTTCATTTCACTATCTTGTTCCTAAATCAAGAGATGAACATAAATAACGGACCAATCAGACGCCTTCATTCCCCGAGGTCGCTGCCGCCTGGTGTTAGCAACAGGTTTGACTGACAGCTAGTTTGACTATTTTTGAAATAAAATGACAAAATATCTCAAACAATTACAATATCTAACATTACTAGAATCTTAACTAGCATAATTTAACTAGCATAAAGTAAAGTGAATTTCGTTAAATTACAACTCTATTGTTGTTTGTACATAACAGAACATACAACATAAATCAGTGACTTAAACTTACTATTTAAAGTTTGATGATAAAAGCTAAAAGTTTCCTTATTAATCTCAAGAATCAGTGAAATCCAGCGGTCTGTGCAGAATGGTGCAGAGTATCACCGCTCTGCCATGAGGAGGGCGGCACATTTAACCACCTCAGTCATGATTGGCTCTTGTTGTTGCTATGATACTCACAGTCAGATTTCCAAATATGGAGACTGGCTCCAGATTCGTTCCTATAACTGTGGCATCAGGAGCCTCATTTGAGCGACGCTGACACTCACTTATACGCTCTATGGTCTGTCCCCATCTCCAAAGCTCAAAATGCTCTGTTCCACCTTGTGACGTCATGAAGCGATAGTTTTCAAGTATCATTCAAATGATTCTAGTGAAGGTGTGTGGAGTTTAAAAACACAGTGGAGCCCTTCCTGAGTGTTTTCAGTTTAAGAGAAGAACTCAGGCTAAATATGCCGGTCTTGGTAAATGAAACAAAACACAACTCCGGTATGTTTGTGACGAGGAAACAACACTGTAATAAAGATGGGAAAATACAGTAGCGTAACGTGGGCCCTTTAAGTATTTCTCATAAAAACGCAAAATAATTAAACCAAGAATACCGTCTCTTACCATTAGTACGAACGCAATTTTCCTATCTTAAAACTTGAGCCGTGGAGCCTTTTTCATTTCGCGCAGCCCACCCAGTCCCTCCCCATTACGCCGAGCTTATTTCCTATGGTTACCCTTTCATTTCCTCTGCTTTGTTTACGGGCTAATTCCAAACAAAGTCCGAAGCCGAATTACATTTTAATACAATCCACATGAAGACGACGTTATTATTACCAAACACAGAGCGCGGCCTTACCTCGCTCCCGTGCAGATATGATTGGCCGCTTCTTCACCACTTCCTCCATCCTTCTCCTCTTCTGTCCTCCTCGCTCTGTTCCCGTCACTTAAAAGAACATATTTTTTTCAGTGCGGCTCTCAGCGTGGAGAGGATGAATTATGAATGACCACAAGTAAGAGAAACCCCGAACCGAACAAGGGGCGAAACCACACATACGCTCCGCTCACTGTTGGGTAAAGTCAGGACAGTGAAAAACAAAGGCCTCGGATGACTTAGAAACGGAAAGAGAAAATACAATTAAAGTTTGAAATTTGAATATTTGAAATTGCGGTGTGATATTCTATTCCCGGGCATTGTGTTACGACATGGTAAACCTGGAGTATTTGGTGGGGCACTTATAGTAAGCTCATATGGCTAATAACACCAGTGGACATGGTTAAAAATGCAAGTGAGGTTGTCGTGGTAATTAGCAAAACAATGGCAGGTTAGGTTAAACACATCTGACAACATTAACCGTTGCTAAGTACTTGTGGAATACTGGAATGAACCAGATTATAAAGTAAAGTAAGAAAAAGTAGACACAATATTTGAATAAGACAAAGAGATTAATAATAGTAACACTAAGTAACAACAGATGAAATAAAAAAAATATACGTGTCTTTTTATTATTATTATTATTGTTTAGGCACAATTTTAATTTTTTATGAGCCACGTCTTTTTTTTTTTTAAACAGGACATGTACAGTTACATAATTCCCAAGGGTGAAGATGCCAGTATCAGATTCTAGTTTAGAAAGCTAATATTTCTCTGTGTGTTTTCCTAGGAGGAAACCTTGACTGTAAAACAAACTGTGTAAAGGGAGCTCCACAGTGACCACCCGCCCCTGGTTCTTAAGACTTTTCGAAAAATAAATTCATATTAAAGTTCGGAAGCTCAGGGCTAATCAGCTTTGTAGTAACAAATGAGGACAAGAGTTATAATAGTACTTAAATATGTTTCTGAAACTTTAGAAACCTTAACCTTAAAAATCTTAGAATCTCAAAATCACAGCATTATGGATATTAAGTAGCACATAGCTAGTTAACTTCTGTGATTTTTTTTAACTCTGAATATTTGAAATTTCCCAAAAATCTATTGGAAAAATAAAAGGAAAATTGACTTCCGAATCCAGAAACTTCTAAATGGGCAGAACTGTTGAGCTCCATAAAGCAAAATAAAAATGAAAAATAAAATATTCAAATTACAGGTGCATTTTGTAACTTTTCTGGAGGCTTGTTTCAGGGAAGATGCCTGGAATGTTTCACATTATGGCATTAAACATGTCTCCATGAAGACATGAAGGTGATGCTACCAGGCCAGGTTACAGGTCAGATCTGCAAAGAGGTTACCCCGCTCACAGTACATGTTTTCAAGTTATTTTTGAGCAATATGTAACTGAATAAATGCTACATAGATAATTTAATGCCATACTGTGGAACATTCCAGTCAAAGTTAAACTGCATAGTGCACATTTTATATTGGGTGTATATATGGAGGACCAAAAAATGACATAATTGGAAATAAATAAATAAATTCATGCATAAATTTAATAATAAAATAAAATAATTGTAAAAATTGGATACATGTAGAAATAAAAAATAAGCATATTTTCACTTTTTAATAATAATAATAATAATAATAATAATAATAATAATAATAATAATAATAATAATAATAATAATACATAACACTTGTATAGCACTTTTCAAGATACTCAAAGGTGCTTTACATGAGACAAAGGCACAAAAGAAATAAGACAGTTAAATGAAAGGTGGTGTTGAAGAGATGGTTTAATGCCCAGAATGTTTGCATTTATATGTAAATGCATTTATTTATTCACACATTTATGTTTTTTATATCCCTATTTTAAAATGTACACTCTGAACATTTATTTTACTTTTATTTCCAATGGTGTCATTTTTAGTCCTCCCTACCATCGCCAGATAACACCAAGGAAAAACTGGCAATAAAAATGACTGAAGAGCTCGTATTGTTGTTGCAGCAGTCGCAGGAACCGCAGCTATAACAACTGTATATGTAGCAGATAGTGAATTAGCCATAAAGTTGGATTTTTAGAACACACCCAGAATCTTTTTATTCAATCCAAGCTCCTAAAGATTCCTGACCTTGTAAAATATTATACACTGGTAATTTTATTTAGAGTATTCAGCAATTTACTACCAAGTAATCGACAAAGTTTGTTCAAAATGAGAGAGAGAAAACATTCTGTGTGTCTATATGTGCTGTAAAACTCTGGGACAGTCTGGATACACATCTCAAGCAATGCCAAAATATCCACAAATTCAAGTTGTTGTAGAGAGTGGGTCTTAAAGGGGAACTCCGGCACGTTTGAAGCTAAAGTCCATTACTAGAGGTGGTTGAATTCTGTCAGAAGCCAAAAAACGGCACAGATCAGTGTTGCCTCGGCAGAGATCTTGCTGTGGTAGTGAGTCTGTCAACAAGCTATCATAGTGATTTGGGCACGGTCTTAACTTTCACGGAAAACGCAGATTTGCACAGAAGAAGCTTAACACCACTTGAACCCATCTTACAACAGCCAGTGTCTGGAAATGTAATAAAACAACTTTATAAGCAGCCTTACCCTTACCTTTGTGGATTTCCCACTGTGCATGCGAAAGCCCAAAAGATTTGATTGCCGACGTCGTTTACATTTAAATTCCCGAACCATTTTCTTTCAACAACTTTCATTTTCTCTTCTTCTTCACCATCAGTAGTTGATTCTCACTAGTTGCTTCTGGCGGCTCGAGTCTCTCGCCGCCGCTGGAGTCGACAATCGAGTCTTTTGGGCTTTCACATTTGCAGTGGGAAATCAACAGAGGTAAGGCTAAAGCTGCTTATAAAGTTGTTTTATAATGTTTCCAGACACTAATGAGTGAACCAGGCAGAGCGTTTGTTAGACTTGTGGCTGTTGTAAGATGGGTTAAAGTGGTGTTAAGCTTCTTCAGTGTGAAGCAAATTGGTGTTTTACATGGAAGTTAAGAACTTGCCCCCATCACTACACTAGTTTGTTGCCTTGACAGACTCACTGCCACATTGAGATCTCCACCGAGGCAACACTGATCTGTGCCGTTTTTTTTGGCTTCTGACAGTATTCAACCACCTCTAGTAATGGACTTTAGCTTCAAACGTGCCAGAGTTCCCCTTTAATATTAGAACAATAGTGCTGGTTTATGCTGGATGTTTCCTTACCTTTGCTGGTCTGTGCTGTCCATTACCAGCACTTGTTTCTGTTGTCTGTTACCATTGTTCGTATCCTCGTGTATTATTGCAATATGATGATAGTTACGTTACTAAGCTATAACAGTGACTCTTTGTCTTCACTTATAAATAGGTCATATGATCTACTGTAAAGTAAAACGTCTGAAAAATGCAAAAGAAAGCTCATTGTGTTAGAAGAAAAGATAAATAATACAAAATAATAATAATACAGATAAAGTAATAGGTAGCTAAAATAAGTAAATAAGCATAGTGAACTTTCTTAAGGGTAATGGGCGTTAGCTCTGGGGGACGGGAAAATGGTCATATTACATAACTGCAAATTGTTTCTTTCTTTTTTTCTGTGACTACTTTATGTGCACAAAAAAGTAAAAAAAAACAAATAAATAAAATGAGAAGAGTCGAGTACTTCTTCCTACTCCACATTTTCTGTTATTTCTGTTATGATTTCACTAATGTTATAAGTTCCATTGCAAAAGAATGTAAATTTCTGCCCAAAATAAAAATAAAATAAAATAATAATAATAGCCCCCCTCCACGTGCATCCTATCCCCGCACATGTAACTAAAGCGGGCCTCCTCTCAGCCCGACGCACCGTTAAATATTAAATACGCGATCAGATTTCTCCCTCCTCTTCGCGTCACGGACCGCGGACCGCTGTCACCCGTCCAAGATTTACCCACAAGACACCGGAGTCCTTCTGGAAGTTTCTCATTATGGTCGGACACCGCGCAGCCTAACGATCGGTGTTACGTTAACGCGGTGGGAGGAAGTGCGCGCTTTTGTAACAGAACAGCGACACCCGGTGGACACAATTATACACTTTATTGTTAAATAAATAACTGTTAATGGGAGCAAATATTATTATCGTTATTAAATATTATTCAGACTATTTTAGACTAACTAAAATTCTGAAAAAAAAATACAATGAGTTTATTTATTTATAAGAATGATTCAGACTTCGTAACTACGTAATTCATTAAAGGGGTTGTATCCGATTTTTCCATGGATTGACACATTTTTGTCTCTAGAGGTCAAAGCAATGTGTTTTCTGTGTGGACGTCTGTTTTGAGCGTTTTATTGTCTGGGAATCAGGAAGTGTGTGTGAGTATGCTAGTCGTTGCTTCACTGTAGGCTAACGGAAAAAAACAACAACTCATGTTTGGAATGCGTAAGGTAAATTCGGATTAACTTCTGAAAATGTTTTTACGACTGCAAAAATCTGGTTCAGTGCCTTTAAGGTGTAGTTATTATAAAGTGGTACCAAAATTTAGCCAGCATTTTTTATTGTATAATGTGAACGGTGTAGTAGGGGTCCAGAATGTCATCAAATCAGATTATAATTTTAATAATAAGGGATTACCATCACAGAAAGCCTGCAATTATTTAGTAAATATAATAAGACTTTAAATATTCCCTCTCTATCAGGTCTTATTATGTGTAAAACCTGCTAAACCCTCTAATTTAAACCAATATTTAACCTGAATTTAGAAATATTTTAAGTCTGTCTCAAATTTTTCTGTCCCTGAAAATGTGTGATACGTGCACTGAATCTGGTTTTCATTTCAAACCTCAAATCTAACCACAACTGCAACATTTGCCAGAAAAGGTTTTGATATTTTTACAAGTTTGTTCAACTCCGTATTGTGTTACGCTCACCAGGCTTTGAGTAGATGAAGGCTGCAATAATATTATTTTAGTAGTCAAGTAGTCAGCGGCGATTCTTTTTCTTCCAATAGCCCACATTGACGTCACGACCTAAAACTAACAAATCAGCACATGGGTAGTATTCTACATTGAAACGCTATAAACAAAACCAAAAAAAGTGCTATTAGTCTACTACTCAAACTACTATTTCTATTGGACATTCAGATCTGATAAATACATTTTTAACCAAATAAAGGTTGAAATGTGGTGACTGAAAGGTTCTAGATAGAGAATATAAAAAAATGAAAAAAAATTATTGATGAAAATGTGAAATTTTGGTTTAATAATTTGTGATAAAACATCTTCTAGTCTGTGTTAATAATCCAGATAACAGCATAGACTGTATAAATGGGCAGAGCTAACCCGGTATCCACCACGTTCCGAAAAGAAAGTGAGCATGAGGGCGCTTCCGGCTCCATCCACTCCAGCTCCAATTCACTTTGCATTAAAAAACATTTCCTCTCTGTAACTGCTGCTGTCAGGCTCCTCATTCAGGCCTTAAAATGTTCACATTAACCCGCTTTACATGATCCTGCTGCTTTTATTTCACTATTTTGTCCATATACCAATTCTTATTCCGAATATGGACCTCTACTCCAAATTTACCCCATAACCGCCAACCTCGATGAGCTTCATTTGACTGGAGCCGACTGCTACAGGTGACGTCGCACTCCCTTAGTCCACTTCTTGTGCTTTTAAACCTCAACACATGATTCACTAGAATCGTTTGGACCACTTCAGCCCCGGAATCGCTGATCTTTACTAAACAAAAGGTAAAAAGTAGCAGCTGAAAACTACCACTTCATGACATCACAAGGTGGAACAGAGCATTTTGAGCTTGGGAGATGTGACTAAAGACTAAAAATGAATGTGTGAATGAAACAAAACACACCTTAAGATATGTTTTTGATGAAGTAACAGCATTCTAACATGACTTACAACTCACAAGAGTCAATTTTGTGTAATATAGGACCCGTAAGTACAATTTTGTAAGCTGTACTTGTAATTGCGTATATTTTATCCATGTAACTGTACTTACTGTACAAATCTTCAGTACTCTCACAAGTGCCGACTTATCACAAATATTCCAATGAATCACTGCAGCCCCAGGTTCGATAATATAAAACAACATATGAAATGTACTTTTGTCTTTTACACATTCAAACAGTTGATACAAATACGTCTATACATTACATAATAAATAAAAATATATCACTGATACAATACAATAACAGAATTACAATGAACTAATTATATAACTCCTCACACAGCATAAGAAATGTACAATGGACTGTTGAATAAGCCTTCAGTCAATGGCTAATGTTCTTAACATAATTTAAGCATTACAAAAAACTTTTACACAGTTTTAAATACGCTGCTTGAGCTCAGTACAAAAATAAAGGCATCGCATCAGTCACTCTCATTTTTACTCGACTTTGCAGTACGCCATCCCAACCAGAAGAGGGCGTATGAGTCCACGATTTCTTCTCATTTCCCTCAGGCCCGTATCATTGTCTTTGCTAGCTTACACACATTTCAAGTGTCTCTTTGCGGCGCTAGCGGACCAAACGTCCACCTTCGTATTCATCGGGTTGAACGCAATCCAGAAAAATTCGTTTAAAAATTTTTTCAGTTTCGAGTCTTTTTTTTCCCCATTTTGGTCCATCCGTCATCCCGCGCTACGATTTATCCCCTTGTAGAACCTAAAATGTAAACAAAAAAATTAACTCGGCGACTTTGTATTCAGAAGTTGTTGTTGATGTGTTGCGTTGCCGTAGCGATGCTTACCTACCTGGTTGCGAGTTTTGTGCGACTTCTGCATGAGCCCCCTCCACTGGTCGTACATCTTCATGGACATGCTGCTGCACCCGTAGGCGTGTTTGCGCACCCACCCGAAGAACTGCTTGAGCTCGCGGCGCAGGGTGGAGTTTGAGTCGGCGCTGGATTTGGAGTCGCACGAGCCGCTCATGATCACTGAGGGAGGAGAAAGAGGAGAGGGAGAGGAGAAATAAACGAGAAGGAGGAGAGGAGAGAGGGTAGAGGGTAGGGTAAGTATTAGGGATGTACAGTAAATACATCAAAACTCATGGTATGGTATTTAAAAGGGTTTTAACTACAAATGACATTTATTGGAACATTGGGACGCTTTGATTTAGTAGAAAATATCTTATTAAAACGTGTAATTATTATTGCCATATTTCAGGTAAAGTTAACAGTATTATTTATTAGTAGTAGTAATTAAATACTTATTTATTAATTCTGGCTGGCATCAGTGGCGCCTACAACCAGGAGGGGGCGCTTTTTCCCCCCAAGTGTCCATGCTGCCCCCCACGAAATGCCCCCCGGGCAGCTGCCCTGTCGGCCCGTGCCTAGGGCCACCCCTGGCTGGCACAGTTGGGTGGGCAATTATTTTTTTCCCACATCCATATTCAGAACCTGGCATGTGTTAACAGTCCAGACCAACGCAATCAGTGGTGCAACAATAATAATCACATTTCTGTGAAATATCGCCTACTGTTACTATGCTACTGTTACTCTTCTACTATAAATATGAAGAGAAACTAGCGGGAGGACGGATTAAAACAGGCTGAGGGCTCCAGTCTGCTCTATGTGCCGCAGTGCATTAAAATGTCAATAACACACAACACAACTATACAATACAAATGTAGGTTGCAACTTCACAATAATCAATAATCCCAATATTGTTATTGATAACAGCACTGTAGTCCTTTGGGACTACTTTATATTATATATACTTTATAGGATTTTTTGTCCTTCATTATTTGATGATAGCACCACATGCGTGTACCATGTACTGTAACATGGTACTGTTATGTAAGAGTAATTGTACTCCTCTACTCTGCTCTGTATTGATTGTTCAACACAGCACTGTTCATTCTATAGCAGCTCCTGCTCATAAGCACAAGACGGCCCTTTGTTATTGATTAGCACAAGGTTCCATGCTGAAGTGATTTGTGTAAGACCACTGCTACCAAACATTACGTACAAAGAATGTTTGGTTTAGGATTTACTTTGATTTATTTGGATTGAACCAGAGCATCTGCCACAGAGACTCTGGGCCTTCTCTTCACAAAGACCAGAGACGTGGGCAGTGCCATGCACACACATGGAAAACAGTGTACAGAGCGAAACCAGGGCTAGACCAGGACTGAACCAGGACTAGACCAAGACTGAACCAGGACTAAACCAGGACTGAATCAGGACTGAACCAGGGATAAACCAGGAGTAGCCCAGGACTAAACCATGGCTCAAGGCATGTGCCATGCAGCCCGATGGAAAACAGTGCAAAGACTAACCAAAGACTGAACCAGGTCCAAACCAGGACTGAAACAGGACTAAACCAGAACACAACCAAACCAGGACTAAAAGAGGGTTGAACCAGGACAAACCATGACTGAACCAGGACTGAACTAGGACTGAAGCAGGATTAAACCAGGACTAGACCAGGACTAATCCAGGTCTAAACCAGGATTTAACTAAGGTTAAACCAAGTCTAAACTAGGACTAAACCCTGACCTAAACCAAGGCTAGCAAGAGTACTAAACCAGGAGTAAACCAAGAAAACCAGGTCTAAATCCTCTTCAAGATAGATCTAGTACAGTTAATATCCAGGCCTAATGTGTGGCTAAAATCTTAACTATCTCTCAGTATAGAATTAACTAAGAATAGGACTAAACCAGGATTAAATAAGGAATCATTTTAGACTAATCCAGGACTTAACTAACATTTACCTAAAACTAAACCAGGACTAAAGCAGGATTATATGAGGACTAAACTAGAACTACTCAACTCTATTAAAGTTAACGATTTCTCAACACAGCGGAGCATTTGAAAACACATTAGTTAGTGCCAATGATGATCTCACCAGTCTGCGGGGTGGAGGCTGCCGTCGGATGGCTCCACTCGCTCCAGATGCCAGCTTTGCGAGAGCCGTAGATGCCCACAGGGTTACAGCGCACCTGAACGCACCACCAGACATTACATTACATGATGTACAAAGCTCATTATCTGGACACATGGACACCAGAGCGGACCCTGGTTTGTTGTTATGGCAAAATGAAAAAAACAAAACAAAAAAAACCCAGAACGGATCCAGGACTGAACCAGGATTAAACCAAGAGTGAAACAGGACTAAACTGGGACTAAACTAAAGCTAAACTAGATCTAAACCAGGAGAGAACCAAGGCTAAACCAGGATTCAGCCAGGACTGAAAACTAGAACTAATCCAGGAGTAAACTAGAACTAAAACAGAACTGAACCAGGACTAAACTAAGACTAAACTAGAACTGAACCAGGACTAAACTAGGACAAATACAGAACTGAACCAGGACCAAACTGAGACTAAACTAGAACTAAACTAGGAATAAACTAGGACTAAAACAGAACTGAACCAGGACTAAACTAAGACTAAACTAGAACTAAACCAGGAATAAACTAGGACTAAAACAGAACTGAACCAGGACTAAACTAAGACTAAACTAGAACTAAACCAGGAATAAACTAGGAATAAGACAGAACTGAACCAGGAGTAAACTAAGACTAAACTAGAACTAAACCAGGAATAAACTAGGAATAAGACAGAACTGAACCAGGAGTAAACTAAGACTAAACTAGAACTAAACCAGGAATAAACTAGGACAAATACAGAACTGAACCAGGACTAAACTAAGAGTAAACTAGGATTTAACCAGAAATAAACTAGGACTAAACTAAGACTAAACTAGAACTGAACCAGGACTAAACTAGGACCGAGACAGAACTGAACCAGGACTAAATTAAAATTAAACTAGAACTAAACCAGGAATAAACTAGGACTGAATCAGGACTGAACTAGGACTAAACCAGGAATAAACCAGGACTAAACTAAAATGAGATTAAACCAGGGCTAGACAAAAAATAAATTAGGATTACACCAGCACTAAAGTTGGATTAAACTAGGACGAGAATCTATTAAACCAGGACTAGGACAGGAATATATTAGGTGAAACTTACGACTAAACTAAGACTAAACTTGGAATGAATTAACTTGGACTAAATTTAGACTTCTCCTGCACAAAACAAGGATTAAACTAGGATTATACTAGGTTAATCCTGAACTAAAACCACAAAATAAAACAGGAATAAAACAAGACTAAAGAACACTAAACTTTTTTTCAATAGGTCACTTAATAATGTCACTTCTGGGTCCAACCAGCAAAAATATTTAACCACAAAAATGTATCAAATATATAAATAATGTAGTAATAATCTAGAATAACAGGATTACTAGTGTTAGGGTGACCAGACGTCCTTATTTACCCGGGACATTCCCCGTTTATGATGATTATTTATGTTTAGATTTGTTTGTATTTTGATTTTAAAGCATTTCTTATTCTGTTAAGCACTTGAATTACTTTGTGTGCGAATTGCGCTGTACAAATAAACTCGTCTTGCCTTAAAAATGACCAAAACACAAAGAAAACATGACTATACTGACTCACATCAGTGCAGAGTGCGTGACAATTTTCCTTCGTTCCGCACTCGTTTCACAATTTTATTATTACCAACCAACCCAAACCAGGGAGGTCCCCGTTTTTTATTTTGAAAATCCGGTCACCGTGGTCACCGCTAAGGACTAAACTGGGACTGGGATCAAAAACCGGTCCTGGATGTTTCCGGCACTTAATCGGCCTGTTCTGGACTTTTACAGAACGTCCAGATTTTCAGTCCGCCCCTGCACTTTCTGTCACTAATAAACGTATTAGCGGTAAACACATGCAATCTTTTTAACGTGAGATGTGAACACTGATTTTTTTTTTTTTAAGCAGCTTTGCGAGAGCCGTAGATCCCCCACAGCGTTACAGCGCACCTGAACGCACCACCACACACTGCTTTACGCGCTCATTATCTGGACACATGGACACCAGAACCAATCCTGGATATTGTAGCAGAACTATAAAACAATAGCTTTTATTTAGCCTCATGCGAACCATATTTTTGAGAAGTTAAAAAGCACAGATCTGGTATTGTTGCTGACAGATTGGCCGCTGTGTAATGTTATTGAACAAAGATGAGTTTAATAACGCGGAGAGACAGCTGATTTCTTCTCCCATGCTGGATCTAAGTGCGCTGCTGCCGTACGCTTAATAGAGGCTGAGTGTCCCCCACATGTCCCCCAAACTCATGTCAGAAACGCTGTCTGATCTCATCGTCTGCTGCCGTGGTCCCACAGATGGAGCTACAAGTGCTGTAATACTGTGTAATACTGGAGATCTGAATAAACCAAATGGAGCACTTCCTATATCTCTAAGAATCCAGAAAAGAAGAGCTCTAATGATGACTTTTACTCACTCTAAAAGTATGTTTTTGTGTTTTTGAACAATAATTAACCGTGAAATAATTAATCATGATTAATCAAAATTCTAAAGTGTGATTAAACTTGAAAATTAATCGTTTGACAGCACTAATTTAATCTCAAATTTGTAACTTTTCGGTTGGGGGTCGGTCACCTTCTTGTTTCTATGGTTACGCCCTGTCTTGAATGTTCCACAGTATGACATTAAACAGCTCTACTTTAGACTTATTCAATCACAGGTGGTTTTATAGCTCAAAAATACCTCAAAACACAGGCATTCTGACTCTAAGTGGGGTCGCCTCTCCACAGATCTGACCTGTAGCTTGGTCTGGTTTGGCCTCCATGTAGATAAAAGGTTTAATGCCATACGGTGTAACATTCCAGACAAAGCAATATACTGTATCTCTATGGAGAAAACCATTTAACAGACCCTTCAACAGTTGCACTTTTAAAAACATTTTATTTTAAAGATGCACTATGTAACTTTTTTTTGCTGCTTTTCTCCTCAGCTTGGCATTCAACTTATCTATCACCATGGAGACAAGCAGGGGATGCCACTAGACCAAGTTACAAAGTGAGATTTGTGGGAATCTGCTCGCAGTTAGAATACATATAATTGAATACGCATGATAGATGTGTTTAATGCCCTATTGTGGAATATCCCAGACAAAGCAATAACACCTGAATAGAGAAGAGCAGGTGGTGTAGAGAATAAAATACATTTTGACGTCTCTTGTGGGAAATTTGTCTTGGGCTCAGTGCAGCATTTGTCAGATTACATTGAGGACAGTGAAGATTCAGTACAAATATAGTTACGTAGTGCAGCTTTAACAAAAAAACTTAAAGTGTAGCTTTTGTTCTCCTGTTACAACAATGTCGAGCTTGTTGTTGCTGCAAAAATATGAAGTTGGACGTGATCAGTGGAGGTTGACTGTTGTGCGTCAGCAGCTGCCCTGGGGCACGCTGACACATCCATGGCACAGATCCTGCACCGAGCTACAACCCGGCGAGTCGAGAAATCACAGGAAGGGTCAAATAAAGCAATTGGCAAGTTTATATCTGTGAGCTAAAGATAATCTGCTTCTTATGTGGAGGCCCTGCGAACATTACCTCAATACAAGAGCACATTTGGAATATATTCTTGTGTAAACACCGAGGACTGACAGCCTTTTGGATTTGTTGGTTTTTCAAAATGACATTGTGCATTCCACCAGCGCTATTACGTTTTTACATTTTTGTGGCTAAAGTCTTAACTGGATTTAACTGGCGCACGGAAAGGCAAAAGGCTATCTGAAAAACGCCGCCGCTTTTCCTCTAAACTCGGCTGAAGAGTGTGACAGAGCAGCAGCTCCTACATACTTTTCATACATACTTGGACAAAGTAGACAGTTCCCGGTCGGAGTCCAGCCAGTCGGCACGAAGTCTGGTTCCCCACGTCTTCTATGACCTAAAGCACACAGACAGAGAGAGACTCAGTACAGAGACACAGAGAGAGAGAGACTCAGTACAGAGACAGAGAGAGACTCAGTACAGAGACAGAGAGAGACTCAGTACAGAGACAGAGAGAGACTCAGTACAGAGACAGAGAGAGACTCAGTACAGAGACACAGAGAGAGAGAGACTCAGTACAGAGACAGAGAGAGACTCAGTACAGAGACAGAGAGAGAGAGAGACTCAGTACAGAGACAGAGAGAGACTCAGTACAGAGACAGACATAGAGACTCAGTACAGAGACAGAGAGAGAGACTCAGTACAGAGACAGAGAGAGAGACTCAGTACAGAGACAGAGAGAGACTCAGTACAGAGACAGAGAGAGACTCAGTACAGAGACAGAGAGAGACTCAGTACAGAGACAGAGAGAGAGACTCAGTACAGAGACAGAGAGAGACTCAGTACAGAGACAGAGAGAGACTCAGTACAGAGACAGAGAGAGACTCAGTACAGAGACAGAGAGAGACTCAGTACAGAGACAGAGAGAGACTCAGTACAGAGACAGAGAGAGAGACTCAGTACAGAGACAGAGAGAGACTCAGTACAGAGACAGAGAGAGACTCAGTACAGAGACAGAGAGAGACTCAGTACAGAGACAGAGAGAGACTCAGTACAGAGACAGAGAGAGACTCAGTACAGAGACAGAGAGAGACTCAGTACAGAGACAGAGAGAGACTCAGTACAGAGACAGAGAGAGAGACTCAGTACAGAGACAGAGAGAGACTCAGTACAGAGACAGAGAGAGAGACTCAGTACAGAGACAGAGAGAGAGACTCAGTACAGAGACAGAGAGAGAGACTCAGTACAGAGACAGAGAGAGACTCAGTACAGAGACAGAGAGAGACTCAGTACAGAGACAGAGAGAGACTCAGTACAGAGACAGAGAGAGAGACTCAGTACAGAGACAGAGAGAGAGACTCAGTACAGAGACAGAGAGAGACTCAGTACAGAGACAGAGAGAGACTCAGTACAGAGACAGAGAGAGACTCAGTACAGAGACAGAGAGAGAGACTCAGTACAGAGACAGAGAGAGACTCAGTACAGAGACAGAGAGAGACTCAGTACAGAGACACAGAGAGAGACTCAGTGTACAGAGACAGACAGAGAGAAACTTAGTACAGAGACAGAGAGACTCAGTACAGAGAGAGAAACTCATTACAAAGACAGAGAGAGAGCACAGAGAGAGCGAGAGAGAGAGATTCAGTACAGAGAGAGAGAGAGCACAGAGGTAAAGAAACTCAGTACAGTGAAAGAGAGAGTGCACAGAGTGAGACAACACAGACAGAGAGAGACTCAGTACAGAGACAGACAGAGAGAGAGAGAGACTCAGTACAGAGACAGACAGAGAGAGAGAGAGACTCAGTACAGAGACAGAGAGACTCACTACAGAGACAGAAATAGCACAGAGAGAGACAACACACAGAGAGAGAGACTCAGTACAGAGAGAGAGAGCACAGGGAGAGACAACAAAGAGAGAGAGAGACAGACAGACTCGGTACAGTATAGAGACAGAGAGACTCAGTACAGAGAGAGAAAGAGAGACAACACATAGAGAGAAAGGCAGCATAGAGAGAGCACAGAGAAAGAGTGAAAGAGACAGAGCAGAGAGCAAGAGAAAGAGACAACACAGAGTGAGAGAGGGAGTGAGGGAGAGTGAGACAGTACAGAGAGAGAGAAAAAGAGAGCACAGAGAGAGAGAGCACAAAGTGAGAAAGGGAGCTCCTTAGTACAGCAGAGAGAGAGAGAGAGAGAGAGAGAGAGAGAGAGAGAAACACAGCAGAGAGAGAGAGCGAGAGAGAGAGAGAGCGAGAGGGAGGCCTTCTCAGCAAAAAAAAAAAAAAAATTCCTAATCCTCCTGAAGTTGGACCTAAATATTGATGTAATAAAACTCTTTACTGGTCTTAGTTGGCAGAGAAAGTCTCATAATGTTTGAATTTTTATTTATACAAATCTGTTTTGTAGTTACTTGAGAAATAAATATCAGCGACATAAGACATTTGGTTCAGTTTTGTCTTATGTTATTTTTGGTTTACGGAAATACGATGCAGCGTTCAGCCTCTGCACTGGTACCTGGAATCCCTTAAAGGTCCGATCACCACATGACATCACGAGGTGGAACAGAAATATGCAGGACGTGTGGCCCTTTAAAGCTAGAACTAAAATCGTATCGTATCGGTATCGGAACTGGAAAAGCCGGATCGGTGCTTCCCTACTCAGCACACACAGAAAGAGAGAGAACAGAGAAAAAGAAGGAGAAAGAGGAAGAGAGAGCTCCTTAGTACAGCACAGAGAAAGAGAGGGAGAAAGAGGAAGAGAGAGAGAGAGAGAGAGAGAGAAATAAGGAACAGAGAAAGAGGGAAAAGGAGAAAATTGGAGAGCTCCTTAGTACAGTACAGAGAGAGAGAGGGAGCAAGAGGGAGAAAGGGAGAGAGAGAGAGTTCCTAAGTACAATACAGAGAAAGGGAGGGAGAAAGAGGTAAAGGGAGAAAGAGGGAGAGAGAGCTCTTAAGTACAGTACAGACAGAGAGAGGGAGAAAGATGAAAAAGGAGAAAGAGGGAGAGATAGAGAGAGCTCCTTAGTACAGCACAGAGAGAGAAGGAGAAAGAGGGAAAAGGAGAAAGCGGGAGAGAGAGCTCCTTAGTATAGCACAGAGAGAAAGGGAGAAAGAGAGAAAAGGAGAAAGAGGGAGAGAGAGAATTCCTTAGTACAGCATAGAGAGAGAGACTGGGAAAAGGAGAAAGAGGGAAAGGGAGAAAGCGGGAGAGAGAGCGCCTTAGTACAGTTCAGAGAGAGAGAGAGGGAGGGAGAAAGAGGGAGAGAGAAAACTCCTTAGCACAGCACAGAGAGAGAGGGAGAGAGAGAGAAAGATGAAAAGGCAGAAAGAGGAAGAGAGAGAGAGCTCCTTAGCCCAGTACAGAGAGAGGGGGAGAATGGGAGAATGGGAAAAGGAGAAAGGGAGAGAGAGAGAGAGCTCCTTGGTAAAGCACAGAGAGAGGGAGAGAGAAAGTAGAAAGGGAGAAAAAGGAGAAAGGAGAGAGTGCGCCTTAGTAAAGCACAGAGAGAATGAGAGAGCGAGAAAGTAGAAAGGGAAAAGGAGAAAGAGGGAGAGAGAGAGAGCTCCTTAGTACAGCGCAGAGAGAGAGAGGGAGAAGGGGAGAAAGAGGGAGAGAGAGGGAGACACAAAGACACACACAGAGAGACACATACACAGAGAGAGAGAGACAAAGAGAGCACAGAGACAGAAAGAGAGAAAGAGACCTCCTCCACACACACACACACACACACACACAGCGGCCCCACACATGTCCGTGCACCGCGCCGCCGCCATACTGTTTGATCAGCGTGTTTACCCAAAACACGGCGCGTTTCCGAGTGTGCCCTGTGGCGGAAATGTGTTACTGCGCACACATACAGAACGGAAGGAGGGAACAGGTACTGGCCCAAACAAAGTGCTCTCTCTCTCCCCTCTCTCTGCAGTTAATAACGCCGCTAATAGGTCGGAGTCTTTCTCTGGCATGTGCAATGTAAACACTTGTTAAGAGCACATCCAACCCAGAGCGGAGCCGGGAAATTACAGGCATTCGGGGCGAGCTAACGTCGTGAAGTGTGCGTTAGCCGCGACTTTACGGACATATTGAAGACATTAACAGCTGAGATGGATCCCCGCGTTCCAGAGCATGACCTCATGATTAGGGCAGTTTGGTTTCTCCGAATAGGCTGTTGTTTTTTTTTCACCAGCTAGCCCCTAAAAGCGCACTTGCAAACGAGTCCACTTCGCCCGGGCCGTGCCCACTCCACGGGAATCATAATACACTTACGCTGCCGTTGCCATGGCGAGGTTATTTAGCGAAGCTGGGGGACATTTAAAAGGCACTGTAATGAAGTTTGAAGTGAGTGGTGGTTGTGATTAAACTAACATCGTGAAAGCTGTAAATTGTTGTTTTTACAATGAGACAATCTCAAACAGTGGAGGAAAACACTTGATCACAGCCGGGACACTTTTCTTTGGTCAAGACTTAAGTTTGTGGAGAGTAGTGTGAAGGCGTTGGTCATGTTAATGTCGTTAGCATTAGCAGGCGCTGGGAGCTGAAAGTGTGGTCATTCCCTAAAATTTAACTTTAAAAAATTGGGGTTTGTGATTTTTTTTTTTTTTTGACTTTTTTGTGTTATTTTAAATTTGTATTGTGGCGTATTCTCTGAGATTATATAAAAGCACTACATATAAATAATGCTACATACCTGCAGTTTGGACAATTGCTGTTAATGAATAATTTCTATGAATGAAATGTTTAATTGTGCATTTTACATTTTAGAGATTATGAATCTGAAAAAATCAAGAGATAAAAATACATCAATTTTAAGGATATTTTAAAAGGACAAAATCTCCCTTATCTAACACCAGCACAGAAGAGGTGTAGAGTTCTATTTAGTAAAAAAAATCCATGTTAGATTCCACAGCCAAAATATTACACGTCTCCTCCCGTATGTTGCATGGACCGTGCCTCTTCCCTTGCGCCTCTAAACCAAAACTAAAACCAGAACTAAACCAGAACTAAAACCAGTACTAAACCAGGACTAAAATCTGGATTAAAACCAGGTCTAAACCTAAAACAGGATTTTTTCTATGCAGACTGCGACTGATTGATGATTCCACATCATTTTGAGTAAAAAACAAAAACAAAACATAAAATATTACTGATTTTTACCTTTATGTTTGTACTGACAGTGATTTTTTTTTTATATAAATAAAATAAAACAAGAACCATACAGAACCGAAAACGTTAATAACTTAAAGACCCGATTTCCCCATCTATTTAAGACAAGTGTATAAATTGTTGTCAAAATAAGTCTGCATTCTGTCTGCATCTAATTAAAAAGCGCTTTTTTGTCTGATAATCCAGAAGTGCACATTAGCATGCTAGATGTTAGTTTCACTGTCACAGCAGAACTCTGCTCTAGTCGCTGCCCTGTAGAGTTGTGCAAAGCTCTTACAAACTCATCATAGGGAATAATTAGGACGTTCAGAATGCATAAAGTGAGTAATAACTTTTGACCACTACAAACCGTTTAAAATGAACTAGCTCAGTTTTGAACATTTCTTAGAAAGTAAAAATCCCGTACAGCGCCTTTAAGCTTGAAACTGCAACACACAAGCCTAAATATGAAATACCTTTAACATATGCACATGCAATTAGCAGCAATCCCTCACTTCTGCTGTCTCTCCGTAGCCCCCCAGCCCCCTGATTTGGCCGTTAAACCCATGTGCGGACTTCCCCTTTAATAATTACCCAGCAGTCTTCATGTTACCCACAGGACACGGATAAATCCCCATATGCGCGCCTGGATTTCCTATAGATCCATCCATTCACACTTGCTCGCGCCATTCCCAGCTATCCCGGCCATATGACTAATTATCGGAGTTTTATTTTGCTTTTTGGGGCCCATCTGGAACGCGGCGCAGGCTGGGTTATAGGGATGGGAGCGCAGTGTGGTGCGGAGAGTAGACAATGGTTCTGTTTTGTGAATTGGAGCCGCTCTTGTCAGTTACCTTCCAGTCTTGGCTGTCCTCCAGTCTGTAGCGGATCTGGTATTTGGCCTGGAACAGGAAGTCTTTGAGAGCGGGCGGAGCCTCCCAGCGCACACTGAGCTGGTCCTCCAACTGCCCCACGCGGCTGACCGTCACTCCGGAGGGGGGGTCGGTGGTCACTGAGGGGAGGACATATGGGGATGGGTTACAATGGGGTTTTCTGTGTTGACGTGTGCGTTACGGTGAGTAGGTGTAGTCAAGTCAATGGGTCAGTTTGGCCTGTTGCAAGAGTTCTTTCATAGCTCTCATCGTCTGACAGAAATCCAAAAAGGAATAACTCAATCACAGCTCAAAATAATCGTTATTTATTAAAGGTACAGTATGGAACTTTCTGGTAGTTGCACGTCACCTGCACGAATCCATGGAAATAGAAAGTTAATATTTCAGCATGAATACAAATAGATTTTAAACCATACTGTGGAATATTATATTATCAAGAAGCAGCAATTCCATGGAAACAAGTAGGCTAGCTTTGTGGAAATGCAAATTCTGAAAAGTTACATGCTGCAGCTTGTGAATTTTTTTTCCCTATTATTGTTAAGTATTATATTTGTTCAGAATCCACTGCGCTTACACTAGAAAAAAGCCCAAATTTAAGCTATAAACACTTAATTTTGTCAGAAAATGACTTAAAAGTAGTGAAATTATCTTGCTCCATGGACAGATAATTTACTTGACAAGTTATCTTAAAACAATTAAATTAAATTGATTTGTTTATTTGATTGGAACAATGCATATTAATGGACAGACGTGACAAAATGCATGAATGTAAACATGCCGAATAGTAGCCAAAAGACTCATTTCCATCCATAGTCCCATGGGTCAAAGGGGTCAAAAATACAGCAGGAACATTTAGTAAAACAGTAAAATTTACATTAAACAATAATCAGAGCCTATAAACAAGTTTCCAGACTCACCAAATGCACAATCATACAGATAACCACACAATTCATCGTCACTTTTACACAAAACTCCATTCACATTCACTCAGCTCAGTGTCCACACTCTACAGGCAACTAAAAAATTCCAGTCAGTCTTAATGAACCACCGCTAGACTAGATTGAAGCAGTCTCAGAACGAGTGAGTAGATCATAAATCTGAAAACAAGATGAACCTGTATTCTGACCTGTAGATTTTAATACTAATGTCATATGAGTGTTTTATAGGAAATGAGTGAGAGATGCACGTGGGAGCGGGTTTTGTACCTTTTGTCGAATTGCGCAGGTTTTATGGACTTGGAAATTAGCTTTGGCAACAATTCTGCACATTTACAACTTCATATTTATCTTTTGCATTAACTCGTCTTTTAGTCCCTTCAATACAATGTTCTCTTTAACGTCACTCTATGCTCAACACAAAACATATTTCCCAACAGAACCATTTCAGTATGATACTATATTGTTATGTAAATAAAATAAAATAGCAAAACTAGTCTATTAATGGAAATTTTTCTTTATTCTCATGAGGTAAATATGAAAGAAGTCATGACAATAAAGGGCAAAGAGCTTGAAATCCTGTCAACACCAAAGCCATTTTCTTTTTGTACGTTTATTATAAGACCGTAATTTGACTTTTTATCTATACTTTTTAAAATTTATGAACATATGGATGCAGTTTGTCATCATTCATAGAAATAATTCAGAATATTTGTTGTAAAATAAATGGAAGTAGCTTGAGAGTTGAAGAGAAAAGACCGGAAATACAAAAAGATACAAAACTTTAACAAATTGTGATAGTGTTGTCCAGTCCAGGCTAAGTTGTAGGGAGTATTATACTTCTGATTACGTAGGCTAAAATAACTGATGACTGAGCTGGCGGTGTCATCATTTATCATTTTTAATTATGTCAAAAAATATATACATTTGACTCAAAATTTTCAAGAGTTTTATTCTCAAGTAGGAATCGTTCTGATTGAATAGAATCATAAATCTTTGACAGTTTACAAAGCAAATTGCTCGCTAGATGAATCATTCCGTTCATATCTCACAATTGTCACGTAAAAATTGGACTTCCATAATCCATTCCAACATAATAACAACTAAATATTCAGAGAAAATGTTTAAAAAATGCCAGAAAGATTACACAAACCAGCCCCGTTTCACACCGCGGGGTAATGCTAGCACCGCAGATGTAGTCAGAAGCACTTAACTCCAACTCCCATCCATCCTCAGCCAGCGAGCCTCTCCCGCGAGTGTCCGGATCTACACATGGCCCGGATTAACTTTCCCCCATCCTGAGTACAAAACTAACAGCTCGCGGCTCCTCTCTCCACGCTAAGGTCACCCCGCCAGGTCAACCCATCCGTCTGCTTTCCCCGGGAGGGCATCAGGGCTAATGTCTCTATGTGGAAGAGCTCCGAGGGCCGGGCTGCGGTCGGGAGGCTTGATTTGTGAGAGCGAAGGGCTTCTTCATCTGACAA
The DNA here is from genome assembly GCA_034769755.1 of Odontamblyopus lacepedii. Lineage (NCBI taxonomy): Eukaryota > Metazoa > Chordata > Actinopteri > Gobiiformes > Gobiidae > Odontamblyopus > Odontamblyopus lacepedii. The sequence goes on from CM068364.1 coordinate 28,708,219, forward strand.
CAATTATATCCCTCTGAACAAACAAACATGCGCTGACAGACCATTATTTTAACATTTCTTTGAGATCGTTTCAATGTCGAGAAGAGTAGCCTTTTTTGTGATGTCGACGATCAGCGGTAAACAAACATGGCAGCCCCCCCGAGGTTATGGTTTCGGGAGAGGAGGGATGTAAAGATAAAGAAGTATTGTACTGACTTCAATAAATCGAATTAAAGCGTGGCTATGTCAAGAAAAGAACCGCATCTCAGCGTGGTAGTGTTCGGATCCAGGCTACTGCTATTCTATGTTCTAATGTAGTTTCCTCATCACAGACAGACCTGGACTTGTGTTTTGTTTCACACATGTTTAACACATAAACACTGCATATTTAGGCTGAGTTCTCCTCTCAAACATGGTTCAACCTTGTGATGTCATGTGGTAATACAGGAAGTGCTCCCTTGCACCTTCGCTAGAATTATTTGGATCATTTCATGCTCTGGAATGGCCAATCTCTACTGAACTAAAGGTAAAAGGAGCTGTTAACATGAAAACTACCGCTTTGTGACATCACAAGGTGGAACAGGGCATTTTAAGTTTTGGAGTTGTAAACAAACACAATTCCAGATATATTTTTGTGGAGGTAACAACATTATAATGAATGTTAAAGGCCTATTCATACTTCATAAGATGCAAGAACTTTGTTCTTGTGAGGTGATAAGAACAAAGTATGACATTTGTCATACTTCATCTTATGAAGTATGACATTTCATACTTCATAAGATGTTCTGTTTGAACCTGAAGAAGATTCATATCGGTGGACGTTGCCCTGTGAAGGAGTCCAGCCACTGTAGGAAGGTTTATAGTGAGCAGTGTTTCCTGCAGCGCTAAGAGCCGAGAACCAGAGAGCGTAGTTCCACGGCTGGAACCTCGGTGGCTCAGAGCTCCACGGGGCCGGTATATCGGTGCTGATATCGGTATAGGCTATATATAGTCGATAATCGATAATAATTTAAACAAATTTATGCCACTGACACAATAAGCCAAGAGAAGATTTAAACCACAAAAAGTCTTCTAAATCCGCAATGTTGTTAAAAAATCATGAGATGCAATCAGGGCGGTTCACAGTAGGGGACAAAGGAGTCTGTTGTCCCGGGCCCCAGGGTCTTAGGAGGCCATAAATGGTGCCTCTGCCTATTAATTAAGATTAGATGGGGGTTCATGTGAGACTTTTTGCCCCGGGCCCCCAAATTTCTGTCGACTTCTGTCGACGTGCCTGGCTGCAATAAATAATAGCAGAATGAAACACTTTCGCTCTTAGTTTGCAGTAATGAGCCTTAGAAGTTATAAAGTCAATCTTCTACAGTTTAAATCTATATCTAAAATACCCACAGATTTCCCAGTAGTGCAAAGAAAATGTACACACAATAAATCCATATAGTAATTCTGGGCAGTCAGGCCTAAATCAGTATTGGACATATCAGCTGGGTTCATATGTTGGTACTGGTAAAATTTGTGTGAACTTAATTATATCTTTCCTTTCATTTGTGGGCCTTGCCCTGGATTTAAAACTATGTATATTGTCAACTACTGATCAACAGAAAGACAAAGCTTCAAAAATCCATTTTAAACCATTGCTTGTTTTGAATTCTTCAATTTTGTAATTTTATAACATGTTGATGTATAGAAAACAGGTTCTCTTTCCATTTAAATACTTGGATTAGGCCCCCGATGCCCTCTGCTGCTGACACTGGGGATAGGACTTTTAAAATTTTATTTAAAAAATATAAGAAAATATTTAAAAAGTATACTATTATTACTATTACCTATAATGGAGAAGAGTGGAGTGGTGCATGCCACAGCCATAGGTAAATGTAAATAAGCAGTAGCTGTATATGCGTGAGCCTGATGATTCACAGAGGCATCCCCTGCATGACGGAAGCTCTTTTAGTAAAGTCTCCCTCTCCTCCCACACACTTGTAAATGTTGTGAGCCTGTTGTTTGGGTGTTGTTAGCTGACGTTTGATTCCAGGGATGAGCAGGCATTGTGTCATCCGAGTATCAACAGAGCTTCGTGTTGCCTCTCGTCTCTTGGGTGGAATGTGAGTCTGGAGGTGTTTCCGGCTCCTCGTGTGGAGGGTGACTCAGCCTCAGGTGTGGCAGCTGCTCACAGGAGTTTTACGGCCTGTTGTGGTAACAGTGAAAGGCGGACGGCCGGGCAACGGAACTCCAAAACAACCCTCCTCCTCCAATGAGGGAGAGAGGACCAGCCCTGCCCCGCGGCTGTGTGAACAGGTGTGTGACAGAAGAGGCTGCTGCACACACACCTCCATGCAGACTGAGCCTGATGGACACTGGGACAGCCTTTATATGGCCTGTCTGAGCAGAGCAGAGCAGAGCTGAGCGGAGTGTTACAGGAGAATCAGGTGAACATTTCCAAGCTCATCATCTTGTGTTATTTCAGCTCCACATCTTAAAGCCTCAAAGCCCAGAGAGTGCCCCAGTATGTGCCCCAGTGTGTGCCTCAGGGAGTGAGCAGGAGAAAGAGAGCAAGAGTGGGATTAGATTAAGGATCAGTGCGGAACATTCCCTCTCCACAGAACCCTGTGTGCATGAGTCCTCCTCAGGTGTGTGAGTGCATACATGTGTTTGGACAGAATAGAGGGATTTAAGGATATAAAGAAGGCAGAATTAACGTCTGACTGTTCAGTGAGCACAAACCAGTGTGAGAACAGACCAGTGGAAGCTGGCAGGAAGGAGCTCAAAGTCAATGCTTTAAAAGGGAACAGACTGACGTTAGTCATAGAGCTGCATTTTCCATCGAAGCCTTTAATGCTCTTCATTTTAGGTTGAAAGTGTTCAGTTTATTTTGTTTGGGGTCAGCCAAATTTGTAAGATTAGCACAGCAGATAATAATAGCGTTGTAAATCTGGCATGTCTTTGTTGTTTGGCTGGTGCCCAGCCTGAGCCTGGGGCTATGCTAACACAGGTTACAAAGCCTTCAGTAAGGCAGGGGTCAAAGGTCAAAGGTGACTTCCTGTACTCACCCACGTCTAGGATATCCAGAGTGAGCACGTCAGACACTTCCCAGCCCAGCTGGTTGGAGGCCTCCACCCAGATCTCGTAGGGTGTGAACAGGTACAGGTCTCTGGTGATGCGACAGGCGTAGGGGTGGCCTACGCTGTAATCCTCACACTTCTTCTCCTCATCGTACCACCTGCAGCACAAAGCACAGAGCACTGTCTACATGTCTCTAACCACAGAGGACAATGCTCTGATGCCATGAATGGAGTCAGCCCCCCTCCTGATTACAGCCCATGTGAAAGCCATTGCTCACATCAGATTGGTTCCAAATGAAATACTGGTTTTCTCATAAAGTTTAACTTGCATGAACAATAGGCTTTACCCTCTGGCTCTCAACATGAAGTGGAGTCTGCCAAAGAGATCAGGCTATGATTGGATAGTTTATCCTCTGTCCAGCTCCTTCAGTTTATTTCATGTTTTGGAAACATTTCTCGTAGTACAATAAATATAATAGTGCAGTAAATATAATAGTACAATAAATATTATAGAGAAGAATAAACGTGCACTTGTACTTGAGAGTGTGTAGTACCTGCGCTTGTATTTGAGGGTGTAGTGTGTAGTACCTGCGCTTGTATTTGAGGGTGTAGTGTGTAGTACCTGCGCTTGTATTTGAGGGTGTAGTGTGTAGTACCTGCGCTTGTATTTGAGGGTGTAGTGTGTAGTACCTGCGCTTGTATTTGAGGGTGTAGTGTGTAGTACCTGCGCTTGTATTTGAGGGTGTAGTGTGTGCTGATGTTGGTCTCTCCTCTTCCCCCTGGGGCCCAACTGCAGGTCAGGTCTTTGGTGTTCCTGGACCAGCAGGTCAGAGCCACTGGCTTCTGTGGAGGCACTGCACAAAGAAAACATGGCAGGATTTAGAGCTGTGTTCACAGCTCAGCTGTATGTCTAAAGCATTTTAGGTATGCAGGATATTTAAAGAAGCCCAGAAGAGTTCATGTTGTTAGTTGTAGTAGAATGGCAGGAGATGTTGAAACGATGGCCCAATCACTGCCTTTGTGCCTGTGGCACAGGCCCCTGCCAGCTCTGATTATGTGTGAGAACACAGGCTTCTAACACCAGCAGAGGAGGGCTGCTATTACACGTACCTATGTGCTCTCAACTGACTTTATGGGAACACTCCCTGTGTGGTGCCCTCAGAGGCCACACAAGAGTAAAGTAATTCAACAATGACTTCTGACTTTGGAGCCACATCACAAGTATGTTTTGCGTGGTGTATAAAGAGAGTACAGAAAATGACAGAAGTTAGAAGAGGACAAAAAGCCAATGTCTTACTTTTGGAAAAACAGGAATGTATTATGCAATGCTATGTCTAGAGGGGAACACAGGTTCAAGGGTGCGTGGGTGTATGCACATGTCAGGCATATAGCTGATGAGTGATAGTGCGAGTAATGGACCACACAGGTGGTCAGAGCAGTGACACAGCAGAGCCCCTCACAAGGAGCAGAGGGCACACACTACACAACACACAGCCACAGCAGCCCTGCTGCACACGCCTTTGTCTGTCCTGCTACACTCCAGGTCACCTCAGGAGATCAGCCCTAGGACATTGTCATCTTCTATGTGTCCAGACCATTAGAGGAGAGTCTACAGCTCACTTCACAGAGCTCATGAACCCTTCCAGACAGTGTGGGACTGAGTGATTAGAACATGCTCTGGTCAGACTAGACTTACTGCCGACGTAGAGGCAGGAGCCGGCCAGGATGTGGCCCTTGTGGTTGTGACACACCAGGTTGTCACCAGACTTTTGGCTGGAAGCGTTGAGTCCTACCAGCGTCACACTGAGGTTGTTGGGGCTGAGCACTCTGTACAGAGAGCTGGCCAGAGGCTGGCCGTTCAGGGTCCAGAACAGAGAGCTGGCATGCACACCCAGCTCAGGGTGCACCCAGCAGCTGGCCGTCAGGTTGGAGCCCATGCGCAGGACAGGATCCTGGGGATAGATGGAAGCCATATCTGGACACACAGAGATGCACATGTCACTAAGGTTTAACCATGGCTCTCCCACAGTCTACTGCAGCCATCTTCAAACCCTATCCTAAATGTCCATATCCTAAAAGCCTACATGACAGACCCTGCATCACTTAAAACCCGTCTTTCCTCTCAGTGTAATTGTTCACCCAAAATGACTGCTCATTTCCCTGCTTAAAATACATTTAGTCTATTTTTATTTGGGAAGCTTCACAGGAGTATTCCTCCTCCACTGCTGTGATCAGAGCACCAAAGACACACATCTGTAGGCCTAGGATTTGTCTTCATTAGTCTGAGCAGTGAGTCCTGATCTGTAGAGTGTGTGTCATACACAAAACCAACAAGGCCATATCACATTGATCACATTCATGAGTGAGCACTTCCTCTCTGGAGTTCACTGACATTTAAAGATCATTTCCATATAAGGCATTATTATGATCATAAATATCAGTCACACAATTATGTTGGCTGTCAGTTTACACAAGATTTACGGCTTCAACATCAAATTTATGGCCTGCTATATTCTGCGGGCTCATGTGAATCACAAGGCAAACAATAAGAACAAAGTGAGCGTGATATGAGAGCAATAAAAGTATAATATACAGTTATGTGGTTAGTCATAGTAAATATGAGAGTGGCAGCTGCTGCAAAAGCAAACTCATTACGACCTACTTACTACAATAGTGCACTACTCAGACAGGGTTAGAGCGTTTACTAAAAGATAAAGGGACACTAAGCTGTACCTTTATCAACCGTGCAACAAGAACCGTGCAACAGGTCTAGACAACAATAAAGACTATATACCAACTAGGATTGACAAAGGGATCGAACTCAGATACTAATCGATACTCAAAATGAGATACTTTTTTGAGCAAGTGTTGATACTGCAAGAAATGGCACAACAGTTTTAGTTTTAGTTTGACGTGGCTACCTCCTCAAATCTCGTGGACCAATACTTGAAGGTCCACTTGGCAGGTTTGGAAGTGGAACATGTAGAAGTTGATTATTTTTCTCTACATCGTTACCAATAGACGTTGTTTACTGTGGTTAATGGAAAAAAAATAAGAAAAATAAATAGGCAAGCTGCATTAGAGATCAGGAGGATATCATCAACACAACAACTAACTCTATCTGACATTAATTGTATATTTCTACTGAGTATTGTCATATGCCTGGGAAAACCATCACCATAACAGCTAAAAGTCAATGTAGGACAATTGCATACGCGGGGCTTTTACTTAAATTTTGTCCACTCAGGCCCCTGTAGCCCGATTGGGAAGCTCAATTTGAGATTTTTAAGCCATTTCAAAAAAAGAAATTTGCTTTAAAATAACGAAACTATCAAAAATATCCTGTTTGTTTCATTACGCTGATGCGCCAGGACCGATGCTGGTATTGAATATCGATGCTGAAACGGAAAATTCGCCGGATTGGTATCGTTTCCATGATATCGTTTAACTGGACGTGACTGGACTATTTATTTACAGACCGATATTGGCTTAGAGCATCTCGTAATGTTTGAACTTTCTTTGTTTTAAGGAAATTTGTACCATTTTCCGTCCCTACCCTGGTATTGTTACTGAAAAAGCTGGATCCCTGCATCTTATATACATCCCCGAGCACTGTAGGACTACTAATACTGCAGGGGCGCTTTTCCACAGTCGTACAACGGCCCGCGGATGGTATTTCTCATCGCTTGGTAGGCCTAAGTGAAGCGGACCAGGATTAGCCCGTAATGCGCTGATCCCACTGAATAACAAGCCGGGTTTATTTGTTCCACGCGGGAGGAGACAGTGGTCCGGTGAGCCCAGCGCCGGCAGCCCTCAACCTCCTCCGAGCAGTTCAAACGCGGCGCTGAGAGACACAATTACAAGTGTTTATTGTCCCTGCGCGATGCGTCCGATGACAAATGAGTGAAGACACGCCGTTTGTTTGGAGAAGCCGCGGCCCCCTCATCACGACACAGTAGACGCCCAAGGAGGAAATGGACACCTAAAACAGCAGCACGCTTTGGGTTTGTGTGCTCTGAAAATGTCTGTGGATAAAGCATGTTCAAAACGGAGTAAAGTTACGTGTAAAATAAAGTGATAATGCAGTAAGGTTAACAAAAGTACCGACAATCAGATGCTGGAGCTAGTATCGAAACTAGATACGCATTTAAGCAAGGATCGATGCTGAAAAAAAACACATAGCTGCATAAAATCTGACTTTTCCTTAACCAAATCATCTAGAGCAAGACTACACGGTTTAATAAACAAATACTAGTATCCTGCATTATTACAATACTGCCTAAAAAAGACCTTTTAAAATGATCATTTGTGCATAAAAATCGATCTTGCTCTAATGATATCATGGAAATCCGTTCAAGTATCACAGAAAACATGAATAGATTTGAAAATGAAAAGGAATAAACACTTTAATTTTGATCCATAATTCAGTTTCAACTAGAAACTGTTTCTTTAAATGTGATTAAAAATGCATTTACAGTATCAATAATCGTTCGGCGAGTTGACTAATCGACTACCAAAATAATCATGAGTTGCGGCCCTAATCACGGCAACAACTCTTGGTTAAAGTTAGATGTAAAGTTGTGGGTAGTGAGGATAATAATGGCCATACTGCAATATAAGACGTGTATACTATTATGGTGGACTGTTACGATATAGAATGTAAAGGCTAATAGTGTAAATTTCATTGTTTTGGTCCAGAAAAAGGCAAAGAGCAAGGGGTCATATTGCAAGTTTTAGTGCAAATTAGATATTCTAAACTTACAATGCAAAAAACACAATTTCCCGAAATCCAAACCATCATCAAAACACTTGAATTTAAGTTTTATATCATGAAAAGTGCAAGAAAATATTGCTTTCTAAAACTACAATATATCATTTCAATTTTTAGAAATGAAATTAGAGATTTAAATTTTTTGCTGCTGTGAGGTGCAATTAAAAAAAAATCCAACAACAGTATTAGAAATTTGTTCCAATTAATGTTGTCACAATACTAAAATTTCAAAATCTTTTATATTACGGAAAGGATTGAAGCTTTATACCACACAGATGACTAAAAACATGTTTTCTTTAGACAATAGGACAACAAAATAATAGTATTTACTTAAACAATACCATGTGGTTTTATGCTAGTTCTGATAAATATCAAGCCCATTGTAAAACTATGCAGGACAGCTCCAAGTGTTGCTTATTTTTGTGGTTCTAAACTGTATCAAGACTAGTTTCAAGCATCGTTTTGTATCCGCTAGTATCCGGGCATCGATTTTCGACAACGCCATAACCCCGTAAGCTCAAAACGTCCTTTAAGCCCAGGTGAAATAAACAACTCTTCTGTATATTTCCTTACACTTCCTTTCCAAGCCCACACCTCTCCATTGTTCGTCGGATTATCTGGGCCCGTTCTCATTGATGTTTTGACACACACATCTGAGCGTAAGCCTTGCCTTTTTTTGTACTGTCAGTCCTCCAACGGCTGCTGTCACCGTTGCCTGTTCAGAAAGCACAAAGCCCGACTATCCTCCACTGAGCCCCACAATAGACTCTACATGCGCAACATTCGGAGGGGCAGGCCAAGCCAAGTGGGAGAAGTCACGCAACATTTAGTGACAATGGGCCATGCGAAACAACCTAAAGAGATGGAAGGATAGGTTTTATAGTCAAGTAGAAGTATTGTCGGGACTACGGAGGTTGCCGTGTGGAGAGAACGGACGGCTACTTAAAAGTGACGTCGGAACGGAACATGTTTGGGCACGATGGAAAGCAAAATGGACGAATTTGAAGGCTTTTGGGGCAGGGCTGGGTCACATTACTGAGAATCTGTTTTCGAGAATTATTTCAACATTTCGATGAGTAAATAGTTTAAGCGTGGTAACCCTCATTTTCTTGCACGCTACCAGGGTGAAAGTATTGGTGTTGGACAACTCCTAATACAGTACATGCTCAGAATGGATGTCTAATGAAGCAAAAATATGTCACACTGCTTGAAATAATAATAGATTTGAGATCATTTTTGGAAATTTTGAAGACTTAAATAAACTTCGACTTAAATTTCAAGAGAAAACAACTGTACTTTTTCTTTTAACTACCTATAGACAACTATTTCAGGATATTACTTTATGGATTTGGGATTTAAAAGGTGATTCACATGCTTTCAGATGAATAATGTTTACGATAAAATTTTACGATTTCAAAATTTTCATTTCAAACGAACAGTCTTGCTACAATATGAAGCAATGTTGTGTTCCGAGTGCACAATATAGCACAATATAGCGTAAATACACAGATATAGATGCATTTGTGATTGAAAGGCAATTCATGTTTTCAAGTGGATCATAATATTTGCAACGAAAGCCGTTTTAACGTAGGAATTTTCAATTTTGACAACATTTTTCACAATTTTGAATCTACCAAACATTGCGTATCTTACATTTTGCCCCATATTCAACACATTTAGGTACAAAAAATCAAAATAAAATCAAAATAAAGTTAGAATTGTGTCGTTATTTGGAATAAAGATCACACAACTATTTGGCATTTGCTACTCATGCCAACTCCAATTACTACAACACACAGGGCGAAAGGTAAGACGAACAATCCATTATGGCAGTAAATAAAACGTAATGAGCAATTAGGGGCAGCCGTAAACAGCGGGAGAGTTTCTGATCGGGGGCCCCACAGTCTCCTAAGGGCCCCTCCAACTACATTCGCTTTTACTGGCCTCAATGAGCTTCCATAGGCCCCAGGATCACCATAAAACTTAATCCGACTACTTAGCTTTGATTTATGCGTGCGCGTCGGGTTTGTGCGCTGGTTCACGTTCTCCCGATGTCACAGTGAGGTTGTAAAACGCGCCGAAACCATGTGTTTAAGGAATTATGGTGGGACCTGTTGAAATTGGGCCCAGCGGGTGCTTCCTCGGGCTACAAGACGTCAGCTGAAGAACATTCATAACCAGGGCCTGTCACCGGACCAAACCATGCGGTGGTCGGAGAGCAAAATATAAGAAGGCATTGTTTTGGAAAGGGCTCCGGCGCTGCGACGTTACGAGCGGATTTACGGTTTAATAAAAGGGGTTAAACTGCTGTCGAAAGTGGGTGAATTGTTTTAACATTTTTTTTAAAGTTATGTTTAAATAGATTGAATTTCTTAGTGTGAAAGTGTGTTTGTTTTCTTAAATTAACAAAAAAAAATGACGCAAATTAGGTGACTGAATTATTTTGGATTATTCCGAGTTAAACATAAAATCACTGAATAAAAACGTGAGAAAAAACACATTTCTGAGAATCCATGTTTTGTTGTACAGAATTGTTGGACGTGAAATTAAACTCAAATTTAGATTTCCGAACACATTATTTTATTTCATTTATTTTGTTTGTTTGTTTGTAGATTGATGTCATTTGGCCCTCAACGGTTGCTGTATCTATTATTATGATATTACGTGGTAGGGGCCATCCAAAAGAAGTCAGACTTTATCTAAAAATTCATTGCAAAAACACGTATAAAACAAGTATTTCTGCACAAATTTTAGAGTCAAACTGCCTTTCCCCCCAACGTGTCGCCTCGTAGTAGTGTTAGTTGTAGTTAGGGTGTAGTAGTGCTCCCTCCTGACCCCTCCGTGGACCGTAGAGTACATCCAGAGTGCCGTACTTACGTGTGGACAGTGTTAGCACGCCGGGGATCTGCAGCATGGGCAAAAGCAACACTAGATCCAACCACACGACTTCCATTTTCCCAAAGTGAGTCCTGAAAAGTGAGTTGCGTTCCTCTCCTCGCTGTTGTTCGGATGTCGCCGCACCGATCGCCCAAATTACGCACAGAGGAGAGAGCAGAGAAAAGCACGGCGCAGTTCAAAGTCAGTGTTCCGGAGTAGGTGAAGCGTCCGAGCCGAAGTGAAGAAGCGCCCTGCGGAGTGTGAACGAGTGGAAAAACTCCTCCTGAGAATCCATACGGCGGCGCGTCACGGCAAACACGGAGAAAAGAGTGCGTCTATCCCGCCCTGGCCGCTTCTACTGCCTTTTTAAAGCTTCCTACAGCTAAATCATGGACAAGTTGATCGTTTGGCCCCTCCTTCCCTCGCTCCCTCCGTCTCACCCCCTTTTCCTCTGCCCCAGCCTCTCTCTCCTTCTCTCTTTTTCTCTTTCTCTCTCTCCAGTCCTTCTCAGTGATGATCAGACGCTCACTCACTTTCACCTCTGCACTGTCTGTCTGACAAACTCATTGGAGCTGTAGTTTCCATGCCTCGGGTCTTGCGCTGTTACGCACGATAACGTAGTCTGGCCCACGCGTTCTCAGTACAAATGTTACTGTTTTTTATGAATGTTGTACCTTTTTAACAGTATTACCCGCTTATAAAATGATAATAGGACACATTTACTACAAGGAAACACACTTCAAGTCGAATTCTCACGACTTTAGCTGAGAAAGGTAGCCTCATTTACATGTCTAAATATCCAAGATTGAAAGTGCACTGTGAAACTTTTCTCAGGGAAGGTTCTCCACCAACTTGAATTGTTGCTTTGCCTGGAATGTTCCGCAGTATGGCATCGACTATCTCCCTGGAGACGAGCAGGTGGCGCCAACATGCAAGTCAAGTTACAGGTCAGATCTCTGGAGACGTGACCCCACTCACAGAAATAATGCATGTTTTTCAAGGTATTGTTGAGCTATAAAAACATCCGTAATCTTTAATTAAACTTGAAAAAGAACGTTTAGCGGAATGTTGTATCTTAGAACCCATATTACATCATTTACTTTGTTATATCTATGTTATAATGTTGTTTTCTCATCACAAATATACCTGGAGTTGGATGTTTAACACACAAACCCTGCATATTGAGGCTGAGTTCTTCTCTCACACAGAAAACACACTCTTCCACCTTGTGATGTCATGTGGTAATATAGGAAGTGCTCCACTGTGTTTTTAAACTCCATACACTTTCACTTTTTTTCATTTTGATCATTTCAGCCCTGGAATTACCCATCTCTACTGACCAAAAGGTAAAAGGTTCAATTGAAATCTACCGCTTCATGACATCACAAGGTGAAACTGAGTATTATGCTCTTTGGAGATGTAGACAGACTAACAAACCAGGATTACTCAAACACTTGTGAATGAAATAAAACACAAATCTAGGTTTTTGATAAGGTAACAGCATGATAACATGACTTAAAGGTCAAAGAGTCAAATTTGCATAAAATGTCACACACCTATCACTGAAATGCCTATACCTTGTTACATGTCTTAAAAAGTTAGCTTGAAATTGTAAATAAAATTGTTTCTGTAAATTTAAAAGTGCCTTTGTGTTGGGTAGATTTTAAGCAGTGCTTTAAACATATTCCTCTTCACAATACTTCAAAGTATTTTGCTTTTATGGTGTATTAACTTACATTAACATATTTAGATCACTGTTACCTTTTATTGTTTTGAAAATGCTATATTTGCCTAAAGCAACAAATTGTTTAATAAGATTTACTTATATTTGATGGTCTGACTCTCCCCTCCCTTTGTTCTCCATGCTGAGTCACTCCCCCTTCAGAGCGCTATCACAACACAAGGTTTGAAGTTGTTGTGTACAGTTTTGCGTCATGTTTTTGTATATTTATGGACAGTTGTCGTGTGGGAGCGTGGGTGACGTAGGCTTGAATCTACCTCTAACCATAATGAGGGTTTGAATAGGGCCCAGTAGCGATTGACATCTAAAACCTCCACAGGCATGTTTATGATAAGGAAACAACGTTATAGCATGGGACAAAGTAAAAAAAAAAAAAAAAAAGAAGCATAATACCCCTCTTTAATACAAATTGACAAAGCCCACCATAATCCCATCACATCCGTTGGGTTCAGGGAGCGGGAGTGGGAGCGCAGACGTTGACAAAGACCAGTGAGGAGAATAAATCCAGCCAAGTGCCACTGTGTTGTACAAGTTCATCACTTGAATGGGCGCTGTGACTAAAGCCTGACTAATGGAGGTCCCACAGACAGGCAGTTAGCAGCAGTTAGTCAACAGGGGGCAGCGTAAGCCATCACCCCCTCCCTCCCAGCTCACAGAAGACACTGTGCTCCATTCTATTGCCTTCCCGCTCACAGCTATAGTTCAGGAAGTCCAGTAAATGGGACCAAGTTTGATAACTGTCTCCTTGTTGTCGTCTCTTTCCGGCCAAATCATCTTGGCCTTTGACATTTGGTGTGTCAGTGACAGTGTCTGACTAGGCTATAAGTACGGCATCCTGAATGGACAAAAAAGTGATTAGTCAGTGATTAGTGACTTGCAAAGTAACTGTCACAGCCGACAGGATGCCCACTTCACATCTTTAGCTAAACTGCTCATGCGTCGATAAAAAGTTGTTTCAAAAACATTTATAGGAAACTCAAACTTTTCAGTATCAGCACCAATATCCAATACCAGTATTGGATCAGTACATCTCTAGTTATAGCGTCCATGCTAGCAAAATGGTGAAAATCTCACTACAATTATAGGCCCGTTAGATCACTTGTTGGCGACATACAGCAGGCACCATGTGTGATTAGTTAGTTTGGGTGTTTGTGCTAAACGTAGAAAAACAAAGAAGTTTAGATAACGGAAATGGCACAGAGAGGACAATGACAGTAAACATTAAACAATTGAGGTATGCATAGTCTAAAGCTGTGTTCAGACTGCAGTGTCGAAAACACAAACACACTGGGTGTCTCTAGTTGGACGCCTTTGCATTTGAGGCAGATGCCTCCATCAAGCATCATGGACGTCGTGGATGAACGTTGGGGAAAAATACTTGAGGTGAGTCCAGGGTGGCTGTTGTGGTCTGCGAGTGCCTTGTTTTCTCGGTCTCTTTGTGAATGATGGCAGAACAGGAGAGAGAGTGGCTTTAATGTATTTATGACATAAAACCATCAGCGCGGGCGATCAGCGCGGCCGATCAGCGCGGGCGATCAGCGTGGATGATCAGCGCGGGCGATCAGCGCGGGCGGTGGCGTGCCTGGGTCCATGACATAATTCAAAGTTTCATCACTGGCTCCAGAGGCTCCCGGGTCTTTCTCTTTATTCTTCTGTGTCATGACATTGCTACGTCACTTGAGATTACTCCCTGTTAGGGTGACGTGGCATGTCAAACACCAAAAGTTCAACTTTTTCAACTCTTAATGTGAAAGACACGTCACACCAATCTGCTGTCGACAAAAACGCAGGATGGCCTCGGCGCTCATCCACATAGACTTTGCATGTAAACTTGATGCCACGGTGAGAACGCAGATTTACCACTTACTTTTATTTCCCATTTCCTGTCACATTCACGTTCACTCCCTCCCTTTGCAGCTCCAACCCTCCTCCACCCCATCTCCACCGCAGCAGCAGCAGCACCATCAGCCTCCTCAGCCTCTCCATCCCACCTCCTCCTCTGTACCACGTGTTTTAAGTGTTATTGATTGATTTATTTTGGTTACTACTTTTTTACTACACATTGAGCTTTCAGGTCTTGTGGTTGTGTGTGTGGGTGTGTGTGTGTGTGTGTGGGTGTGTGTTTGTGGGTGTGTGTTTGTGTGTTTCATGTATTATACAAAAATGTATGTAATGAATTTGAGAGACCCCAGGAAGAATAGCTATTGATACTTCAGTAGCTAATGGGGAACTTAATAAACTAAACTAAACTAAACTAAACTAAACTAAACTAAACTAAACATTCATTATGGGATATGGGTGTTTATTGCAGTTAACATACATCTGATGGTATAGGGTGCTAAAGAACCTGTATCTTAAGACCTGGAGATAGGTTCCCATATTATGAACCCTCTTAACAAGTGGATTACAGCCCAAGTTGCTCATGGCACTGCAAAATGGGTCAAATGTAATGGACAAATGATGCTATTTTCTGTTTTTTCTGTTATGTTGTTGCTTCCTCATCAAAGACATACCAGGATTTGTGTTTTTTTTTCATTCACACATGTTGAACACTGCATATTTACGCTGTGTTTTCGTCTCAAACACGCTCATTGGAATCATTTGGATAATTTCAGACCTGGAATTTCCAATCTTTCCAGAACTAAAGGTAAAACGTACCTCTAACTTAGCACAAGGTGGAACACAGTATTTCGAGCTTTGGAGATGTAGACAGACAATAAACCAGGATTAGTCAAATGCGCGAATGAAACTAAACACAACAAACTTTATTTATAGAGGTATTGCTACAAAAATACTTCACCTGCTTGTTTCCTTGTTTCCGTTAGACGAATAAGTGCCATAGAGACACCCAAAAGTTCGTTAACTCAGGTTCTACACGTGGGGTTCCTGCGGCGACACTTATTTTGCTCAAATACGTGCGGAAAAACTGGGACACAGGCAATTGAAACTCACAACACAACATTTCAACACACTGCACAAAATCAACTGAACCAAGTCGACTGCAATGAGACAGACAAACTAATCAAGAGGTCTCCCCCGCTGTACCCACAATCCCCGGCTCGGCTCTGATCCTCGGCCCCGGCTGATTGGACCGTTTGAAGAGGTCGGGACCACCACGGAACCCCACGGCAGCCCCCCGTCGTGCGTGGGGATTGCTGTGTGTGTGCGGTTGTTAAGTTATTGCTTCCATGATTACACGTAGGGGCTTGGTTTCGATTGAGGTCCAAATAAAGAGCAACAGCGTAATGAGAGAAAGATGTCCGGGTCACGGTGGATTGAAGCAAAGCCGTATCTTGGCGTTAAAAGGTGCGCACCAAAGACTGGCTTGGATTGGCGAACTTCAAAATAAAATGTTATAGCGACAAGTAGGCATATTACCGTAAGTAGGCTGCATTTTCTTGCTTAAAGGTCCAATTTTACGCA
This sequence comes from Odontamblyopus lacepedii, assembly GCA_034769755.1. Classification (NCBI taxonomy): domain Eukaryota; kingdom Metazoa; phylum Chordata; class Actinopteri; order Gobiiformes; family Gobiidae; genus Odontamblyopus; species Odontamblyopus lacepedii. The sequence goes on from CM068364.1 coordinate 28,724,066, forward strand.
GATTTGACTCTTGTGAGCTTTTAGCCATGTTAAGGCCGCCACACACCACAGGAGAATTTGCCCGATTTTGGCTGCAATTTCTTCTCTCTGAGGTCGGGGAGGCGTGACCCGACTTTTTGTCTTCGAAGCCGTTGCTCCTTGTGAGTGGTGTCAGTGACAGATCGTAACCACCAAACACCAGCAATGCGACGGTAACAGCCAATAAAACAGAGCGTCAGGGGCAGAGGAGCGACGGACACAGAAACGAAAGATACAAACTCAGGATATAGAGAAAATAAAGACTTTATTATTACTCATCTCCCATAAAGTAGTAAATTTAAAGTGCAGCATCTGATCCACATTATCCATAGAAATTGTCCTCCACAAATAATGACATCCAGTCCATAAAACCGTGCTATTAATCCATTTTGAAGCGTTCTTTAAAAGTAAAAAGGTGAAAGTTGTTCCTCGCATGTGTTTGTTTACGTCCACAGAGCGTAAAGCTGAAGATTAGTGATAGCGACTCTACTTCCTGTGGACTTTATCTCCTCTTTTATGCTTTAAAAATCATGTATCTAAAGTATTGCACCACATTTCACAAGTAATAACACAGTTTTGACTTAAGAGTCTCAGAGCGAGTGGTTTTACTGTAGACAGGAAACAGCTGACGTGATTGCGCTCACAGCTTTGCCGCCTGTTTTACGCAGACAGATCCCGCTGGAGTCTTTGCATCAGAGATTTTAAGTGTCATAAGTTTCTCCTCGTGTCTGCGGTGTTGCGGCCTTTAGAACGTTGACACCTCCTCAGAAACATACCTGGAGCTGTGTTGTGTTTCATTCTCATGTTTGACTAAACCTTTATTATGAGTCTGTCTGCATCTCCAAAGCTCAAAATGCTCTGCTCCACCTTGTGATGTCATGACGCGATAGTTTACAAGTTATCAGCTACAGTTTACCTTTAATTCAGTAGAGATTAGAGAAGGGCTGAAATTATCCAAATGTTTTTAGTGAATGGGAATAACCACATGAAATCACAAGGTGGAACAGCAGAACTCAGGCTAAATATGCAGGGTGTGTGTGTTAAAACAAAACACAACAGGTATGTTTGTGATGAGAAACCAACATTATAGCCTAATATGGGCCCTTTCATTACAAGCTACTATTCCTTAAGACTGTTATTTAAAGATTAGCTCAGAAGACATCATTTTCGTCGCTTTAGGCAAAAGGCGTCACCCAGTATTCACCCAAGCAGCGCTGATTACTAAGCTATTAAAAAAACTTAGATCATCTAGTGTGTTATTTTATTTTGGGTGAGGTCGCCTACAACACTTTAGTTTAAAGGCCATGTTTTGTTTAACAACTAAGAGAGCTTCCTGTTAGAGTATATGCAACATTTGGGGGACTTCTTCCCCATTCGAAAGATAAAATATCAAGTTTTAACTTGTTAATCGCTATGGCAACAACAGGAATTTGGGATTCTGAAAAATGATGCAATGGGTTGGAAGAAAACCTGAAGCAGAGGCCAAATAGTTACAGCTTCAAAGGAAATTATAAAGAGTTTTTGCTTTTGTGCCATAAGGGTGAGTGTCAGCACTGGGTGATCTAATAATAATAATAAGTATAAGTATAAGTATAAGTAATAATAATAAGTATAAGTATACAGATAAAATAACTAATACATAATAAATTACAGTACAAAACAAATTGGGTTAAAATTATATCAAGTATGCATAGTATGTCATTTATTTTGCTATATGTAAATATTCATAAAGTTTCATGATCAGTGCACAGAAGCAACTACATCATTTTGAAACTATGTCATGAACAGGGGTGGGTTAATATAAGTTTTTCTTCTTGCCACTTCTTTTCGACAAATGTGCTTTTCCGCTGTTTACAGTGTATATGTAGTGTGTGTATGATTATAGTTTCTTGGCACAAAATCGAAATGAAATGAAAAACAAAACCCACGGAGACTAATGATTATCTACAATAGGTTAATAAGCAATGAAGCTAACTAAAATGTTCTGTTTTTGTAATGTTGGATAGAAGTTAGTCGATTTCTGTAGTATGAACTCCCTCTAAAGCCAACGCAAACAAATCCTCTAGGATACAATATTTTCCAACAGCAAAATGGTGGCTTCTCTGGATTTTAATCAGCCGGAATCGGACATCGGATAAACAACAACAACAAAAAAACAAAACATGTTCGTCTGTTTCTGCTATTGACTCATGTGAGCTTGAAGCCATGTTATAATGATCCATCTTGTGATGTCATAAAGCGTTAGTTTTCAAGTACCTTCAAGCTACCTTTCGTTCGGTAGAGATCTGCAATTCCAGGGTTGAAGCACCTCCTGTGTTACCGCATGACATCACAACATTCACCACATTCTGTCTGAGAGAAGAACTCAGCCTAAACATGCAGGATTTGTGTGTTCAACATGTGTGAATGAAACAAAACACAACTTCAGGAAACATTATAACATAATTCAGAAAATAGCGTAATATGTGCCCTTTATTAACAGCATGCAATGGCTTAGCAGATGTAGCACTAGCATAGGGTGACCAAATGTCCCTATTTACCCGGGACAGTCCCAGTTTTGAGCCCTGTGTCCCCTGTTCCAGTGGATTTATCCAAAACCACTGATTTGTCCCAGTTTTATATAAGAAACGTCCCAGGTGTCCTTATTTTTGACCAGTTTGATCCCTGCCTACAGTAAAGAGAGGCATAAATTGTTATTTATTTTGGTAAAATACAGTAAAGCTGCTTAAAAACAACCAAAACACAAAGAAAATGTGACTATACGGACTCACATGTTCGTCTCGAATGGTCTCTGCATAACAGTTTTCCTTCATTATGCACTCGTTTCACAATTTTATTATTACCAAACAACAAAAAAACAGGGATGTCCCAGTTTTTTATTTTGAAATTCTGATCACCCTACACTAGGAGGCTTTGTAAAGTGTTCTTGAGAATGAAAGTATACATAGTGCGTACAGTATAGACCCTTTTAGTGTGAGTAAACAGTGGTGACGTAGGCTCGGTTGCGCTAAAGTACGGTAAAACAATTATCGTCAATATTTCCTCAGCAACATGACTTTGACAAATAGTGTCCAACTGCCAGATCCTTGTGCGATCAGTGAGTAAAACTTTAAAACTTTAGTCCGCCGGTAGAATACTGATTCGGACACCACACACATAACATTTAAACATTTTAGTGCTGGAAATGTTTTTATCTCCGTCTTCTGTCCGAATGAAACTGAATGAATGGGGAACAATGCTAGTTCTGTTGCAAAAATGCACCCGCAGCTTTTTTTTTTATCACTTCTACCCTAAAAGCGTCTATATCCATGGTCCTGACTCCTGAGGAACCTGTTAAAAACAACTAAAACGCTCACTCATTTACTGCCCCCTTGTGGCTGGAGTCGGTATCTATTTCAGAGATTTTTTTTGTAGTCCAAACTATAATCTTTTCGTTTAGAGTCCTGTTAATATCCCAAACCACAGCGAAAGAACTTATCGCGGTGATGGTTCTACGTGGAATTTGTGATTTATGTAACGAAGTATGGCCCCTCTGTTTATCCTCCAGCGCTACAGGATGTTACACTGGACCCTGTTTGTGAGCTCCGGACCCCCTCCCCACATAGTTCTCTAAAGCCCCTATAAGAACCCTGGCATTCTCCACAATAATGCATGACAGATGTACATCAACCATGCTCCATCTCTCGCTTTCTCTTTTCTCTGTTTCTCTCGCTCACTCTTTCTCTCTTTCCCTCTCTCTAACGCTCTTGTTTCTCTCCAACCCCCCTCTCTCTTTTTCTCTCGCACTTTCTCTCTCTTGCGCTTTCTCATTCTGTCTCTATGGCTTTATTTTTCTCACTCTCTTCTCTCTATTTCTCTCTTTCTCACTCTTTTTCACTGTTTTCTCTCTCTATATTTTTTTCTCGCACTCCTCTCTCTTTCTCTCTCATTCTATTTTTGCCCTCTTTTTCTCTCCTTCTCTGTCTCTTTCTCCATTCCCTTCTCTCACCCTCTTTCTATCTCTCACACTCCCTTTCTCTCTCAATTTCTTTCTTTTCTCACTCTCTTTCTCTCTCTATTTCTCTATTTTTTCACTCTCTCTTTACCTCTCTTTCTGTTGGTCTCTTTCTCTCTCCAAGTCTTTCTCTTTTCTCACCATCTTTCTCTCACTCACAGTTTTGCTGTCTCTCTCTTTACCTTCCTTCCTCTCTCTCTTTCTCTTTTTTGTCACTCTCTTTTCTCACTCCCTTTCTCTCTCCTTCTCGCTCTGTTTCTCTCTATTTTCTCACTCTCTTTACCCCCCTTTCTCTCTGTTTTTCTCTTTTCTCATTCTATTTCTCTCTCTACTTTTTCACTCTCTTTACCTCCCTTTCGCTCTCTATTTTTCTCTCTCTTTCTCTCTCTATTTCACTCTCTTTCTCTCTTCTTACTATATTTTTCTCTTTTCTCACTGTTTCTCTTTTCTCACTCTCTTTACCTCCCTTTCGTGCTCTGTTTCTCTTTCTTTTCTCACTCTCATTCTCTTACGCTTCTCTTTCTATTTCTCTCTTTGCTCACTCCCTTTCTCTCTCGCTGTCTCTCTCTCTTCACCTCCCTTCCTCTCTCACTCCCCCTCTTGCTGTCTGTCTCTTCACCTCCCTTTCTCTCTCCATCCCTCTCATATGGAGCCAATGTGAGCATCGAGCAGCTCTAAAAATCATAAACCGAGAGCCGGATTAGCCGTTTGTTTTGAGCGAAAAGGCCAGTGGCGCTGATTCCGATTCCCACTGCTTTCATCTCGGGGACCACCGCAGTTTGACAAATCACGGACAGCGTTATAAAAGAGCTGGAATAAGCCCTCGTAATTATAAACGTGTTAGAGTTTGCGCCGCGTTGAATGGGAGACATTATAAAGGATTAGCATAGGAAATCGAGCTAATCCGCTAACAGTGGAAATGCATTAATTCTGGCGCGCCGCCGGTAAACAAAGCGTCTGAGAAATGATGCCCTCTGCCTGCGTGTTATGGTTTTCACGCTCGGTTGACACGGGGGGTTGAGAGTCGAAAAAAGCCATTGGACGGATTTTCCCACTCCCCCCAAAAAAACGTTTAAAGCTGCGTTGTGTAGCTTTTTGGTGGAGGGTCCATCAACCAAAAAGTGGCTTGTTTTAATTGCCCAGAATGTTCCACGGTATGACATTAAACAGCTCTAGAAAAACAGGCATTCTGACTGTGAGCGGGGTCGCCTCTCCACAGATCTGACCTGTAACTTGGTCCGGTTTGGTCTCCATGAAGATAGAAAATTCAAATTAATACCACACAATACTGCGAAATATTCCAGACAAAACAATAACGACTCCATGGAAGACATTTTCTGGCAGAAGGTTTGTCTAATGCTTTTCATTTGACAAACCTTCTGCCAGAAAAGTTACACAATGCACCTTTAAAGGCCCTGTACCCGATTTTATTTTATCCCCATTTATCTAAGCAAAATTTATCTCGGTTCAGTACAGCTATATTGTATAAGCAGTTCTTGGGGTCAAACTAAGTCTGCGTCTGTTAGCATGCTAGTTGTTATTACTTTTACCGTAAAACTCCACTCTGGTCTCCAAGAGTTGTTCTCTTTCTGAACAGGTTATTCATCTTGTTTTCAGAGTTATTATCTACTTATTAGTTCTGAGGCGGCTTCATTCTAGTCTAGAGGTCGTTTATTTTAAGATAATTTATCAAGTCTATGCATAAGTTATGCACAGTATATGCAACTTTTTACAGACAGTAGCTCATATTAGTTATTGTACAGTCTATGTTAATTCTTGCACTTAGTAGTTTTTTATAGTAGTTTTATTGTACATATCTTTTATTGTTTATTTATGTGTGCACATTATGGAGAAGCTTGTAATCTCATTGTACTTGTATAATGACAATAAAGGCATTCTATTCTATTCTATTCTATTCTAAGTCAAATGATCTTGCTGCATGGACAGATAATTTCACTACTTTCAAATCATTTTCTGATAGATTTAAGTGTTTATATACTTACGTTACTTTAATCTTTATTTGAGGGACAATGCACAGAAACATTAAATCGAAAGACAGAGATGCACTGTACCAGATTATAGCTGAATAGCTAGTTTCCATCTGTAGTCCCTTTTTGCATAAATAAACAGTGTACATTCCCCTATAAGTCTCTAAATTTCTCTAAAACTTCCCCAACATTCAAACCTCAGTTATACAGTCACAGTCAAACACCATCAGACAATTATAGAACCACTGTATCATTCACTGCATTTCACTCTGTATCTGTCCATTTATCCGTCAGATTACTTAATAATATATCTTAAATTTTGGCCAAGCTTTTCAGCAGTGCACCATCTGCGCCTTCAGTGGCAGAGTGGTTAGCGTTCTTACATCTTAACAATGCACATCTGAATCAGGAGGATAGGCTATTGGTCTGATATTTGCACATTATGGTATTAAACTTGTCTACCTTATTGGAGACAAGCAGCTGATGCCACTAGGCCAAGTTACAGATCAGATCTGTGGAAACTCGACCCTGCTCCCGGTAAGATTACATGCAAAAAACGAATTTTCGGACAATTAAAAAGACCTGTATTTGAAAAAAACGCAAGGTAAATCGGTATCAAGCCATACAGTGGGACATTTCAAACAAAGCAATAACAAGTTACATAGTGCTCCTTTAAGCAGATCAGCTGTATCGATGTTAAACTCCAGTATAGGCCGATATTTTGTTAGGGCCAAACACCATATGTGTACAGCAGAGGGCAGCACTTCCACAGTTTTATGCACACGTCCATATCCAATGCTCTGTTGTATTTACGTGTGTTCAAATGGGAGTCTTTTGCAACGAAACCAAGCTGCAAAAGAAATCCTCCTTGTCCAGAATATTGTATCAGCTGTGAGTCAAAGATTCCGGGAGTAACCCTATTTGGATAAGACAAAGGAAACGGATAAGACTGAATTTAATATAACATGTCAGTCTTTGTGAATGCTGTACTCCCTAAACACACACAGATAAAGACCCTGGTAACGTCGGAGCAGCCAGTCCCTTCTACACTTTGTTCGAATCAAGGGTCAGGAATTGGACCAGAGAGCGTGTGGATCTGGCTGGACCATTAAGGTCATGTCAAACTGCAAGTGAATAAATAAAAAATATACTAAAGAAGTTTTACCACAGTTGTATTATAGGGATGTAACAATCGTCAAAGGTCTCACAGTAATATCGTGGACCATCACAATACATCGACTCACAAGTCTCTTTGCTTAAATGAACAGTTCTGATGCAGAAATAGCTAAAAAAAAAAAAAAAACAGAGGGAACTACATAGACCATGATCCTTTGCTCCGTTTCAGTGCAGACGACATGAAGAAATAACTGTTCTAAGCACTTTGAAATCTTCATTCTTTGGATTAAGTCTTGTGAAGGCATTTTTAGAGGAAAAAGGAGCAGATTCACAGTTATTTATATTGTAATAAATATCGTACAGTGAGATGTATATGGTGAAAATATGGTACAGAGAGATTTGGATATCGTTCCATCCCTAATGGCAATAAATGTTGTACCAAGTGACTGGTCAAAGCATTTTAGAATGTCAGTCTTGTTATTCTGTGGAATATCGTACCGTGAGGTTCATACTGTGACAATATCGTACCGTGAGACTTGGATATGGTTACACCTCTATTGTATGTTGTATTGTAAGTTGAACATTTGACTAATTTACAGGGGTTTTGGATATTTTACATTTTAACTATGGTTTTACACATACATATTGAGTTCAGAACTTGAATTTCCTTCAGGACCAATAAAGTCTCTCTGTCTCTCTAGGCCTACAACATTCTGGAGTTTAGTGATAATAGTCAGATTTCCATGTTTGGTGTTGCTAGCAGGATTGACGCTTTTGCCTGGATCCAGAACACACGCATCTCAAATATCAAGCAATACTAAAGTCTGATCACCGATGACTCTCCCCGAGTTCAAATAGGTGCGTTTAGCAGGTGGATTCGTCAGTGAGGGACATATATGGTCTGCATGTATAAAAAATCTAACAGAGGACTGAAAACCATCCATCCATCCATCTTCTTCTGCTTATCCGGGGCCGGGTCGCGGGGGCAGCAGTCTAAGCAGGGGCTCCCAAGCTTCCTTCTCCCCAGCCACTTCCTCCAGCTCCTCCGGACGGACCCCGAGGCGTTCCCAGGCCAGCCGAGCGACATAGTCCCTCCAGCGTGTCCTGGGTCTTCCCCGGGGAATCCTACCGGTGGGACATGCCCGGAACACCTCCCAAGGGAGGCGTCCAGGAGGCATCCGGACCAGATGCCCGAGCCACCTCAACTGGCTCCTCTCGACGTGGAGGAGCAGCGACTCTACTCTGAGCTCCTCCCGTGTGACTGAGCTCCTCACCCTATCTCTAAGGGAGCGCCCGGCCACTCTGCGAAGGAAACTCATTTCGGCCGCTTGTATCCGCGATCTTGTCCTTTCGGTCATTACCCAGAGCTCATGACCATAGGTGAGGGTAGGAACGTAGATTGACAGGTAAATCGAGAGCTTCGCCTTTCGGCTCAGCTCCCTCTTCACCACAACGGTCCGATACAGCGACTGCATCACTGCCGACGCCGCACCGATCCGCCTGTCAATCTCACGCTCCATCCTCCCCTCACTCCTGACCCCGAGATACTTGAACTCCTCCACTAGGACAGAAAACCATCTGCAGAATCATTGAGCAAAGAGCAAAACTCTGCTAACCTGAGGTGAGGGGAGGTTGATTTTATTCTAAATAATATGACTAATCCATTACACATGCTTCACTGAAAGTCAAATCTGACCCTGACCCTCAAGTTTCGATAAAGGGAGTGGTGACCAGACTGATATCCTTATGTCCTTACAAAAGAAGGCTGAAACATTTTTTTTATGTTTTAGTTGAGGTTTAAGACAAATGTTGGCTAACAATAAAATGAGCCACAAAAGTGCAGAATTATCACTTTATTTGTTCGGTTCTTTTTGCAGCATTTATGATAAAGTCAGTATTCAAATTATTCAAATCAGAATCTTTGTTGAAAAACACATAACGTTTTATAATGCGGCCTACCTACAAATCATTTGTAAATGTTTATTAACCATAAATGCGTCTTTTACTTTTTTTTTTGTATTAGTACACAAGTAGTTAATAATTAATAAACAATGTAAAATTGGCAAAAAGTATTTCTCTTTTTGTTGCCATGTTCTACAGATATTCTCAGTAATAGTATAGTATGGTGGAATTTTATCAACGAGGATGGAATATTATTTAGACTGCGGTAAAATACATTTGAGTTAAATTAAAAAAAAAAAAAAAAACACTTCTATCCAGAGAGTAAACTGTTGGTGCAAATGAACTCTTCTCTGGTTAAAGTGTAGGCCATTTTTAGTAAATGATTAGTTAATCGTTATTAAACATTTACAAATGGTTTGTAGGTATGCCTTATTATAAAATGTTACCAATAAATACAAAACAAAAAAATACAGTAAAATATATGATCTTTTTGCTCACCTTTTTCTACTACTCCTTCTGCTATATTTTTGCTGCTGCAACTACTACACTTATGATTACTACTACTGCATCAACCACTACTACTAATGCTGTTACTACAACTAATACTACTACTACTGCAAGAAATACAACTAGCCTATTGTTACTTATTTACTTACTAACTTTTACAAGAGTTGGAGAAAAAAGCTGCTTGCTCTTATGAAATCCAGCTTTCCACCATTTCTGCCTGGAGGGTGAGCTGTGTGACTCTTTCCGAGCCCGGGTGCAAACCAGTCCATGGGGGAGGGTCCAAGTGATAATCTGCTGTATCACCGTGCATCTGCTTTCTCTGCAACTTCCTCAAACTATAAAACCAAACCGCATTGAAACGCTGAAATCTCTGAAAACAAGAAGGCAAAACGTGCGCGCTGATATGCAAATGCATGTCATGATATGGGGGTAGTGGAAAGTAAAGCGTGAAATAAAAATGCACAACAGGTTACCTTGAATGACTTGTACAATTCTGCAAAACAGACCACGCCCATGGGTAACGTGGGTTAACGTGTCCTTGGAGTGTGCCCAAACATGTTAGCAAAACGTGTGCAGCCATGAGACTTCTTCAGAGGGTGGATAGTGACGGTGTTTTTATCTGCGATGGACTTTAACACGTGGAATTTGATTTTACGCAAGTCCGACGAATGTATTACGCCAATGAAGGTCTATTTCGTTCCATAGTCACTGAATTATCTCGCTGAGGGTGGGGTCTGCGTGTATGTCTATGGCTGAATGTTAAGCAGTTACCGTGGCGATACAATGCACGCATTAGCAAACAGTCAAGAAACTCAAAAATAAAATGGATTAAAACAGCACATTAAAAAATCACCCGATGTAGTTTCTAAATCAGTTCTTTATGCTCAGATTGCGGCGTGAAAATAAGTCAAACTTGAGTAACAGAGCTTCAGACAGAGCAGTGCCTCAGTTAGCGTCACACCTCCCAGGGAATACGTATATGAACATGAATGTATCAATACCGTGTAGAGGTCTGATTTTGAAACTATCTTACAGTTTGGATTATGACGGCAATAATACAGTGATAGTGGGGCGTCCGTGTCAGGAGCTGCCGTCGTGTCCTTAGGCAAGACACTTCACCCACATTGCCTGGTATGATTGTGGTGCAGATCGGCAGGCTCGCTTCCAAAATTAATCCAATCCACTTCATTTACCGTATTTTTCAGACTAAGTCACACTTTTTTTCAGGGTTTGGGTGGTCCTGTGACTTATACTCAGGTGCAATTTATATATTACATTTTTCACACTGACAGTGCATAGACCAAATATATGAATCCTATATATGAATCAAAACTGAAAAAACAAATCATTATCCGTTTTTTCATTTTGGTTTTAGAGACAAATAATAAAGAAAAGAGTTGTTTTTTCGTTTTCTTATTTTTGGTTCTATATGGAAAAATAAATGAACGAATGATACACGGACTCTTCTCTACTGGGTTGTTTTTATTTCTATAACTCGCCTTTCAAGATGAAATGAAAATTCTCGGTTTCTGATAAATAAAATTTATAAAATAAATTTCCCCAAAAAGTGCGACTTATATATGTTTTTTCTTCTTCATTGTGCATTTTTTGGCTAGTGCGACTTATACCCCGATTTACGACTTATAGTCCGAAAAATACTGTATATAGAATATTTTATAAACATGACAGTTTCCAAAGTGCTGAATAATTGAAAGTAAAACCAACTTTGCATTTGAAGGATTTCTGTCTGAGCAGCAGCAGTGAGTTGTACTTCCTGATAGAAAGCTCGGCTGCGGCGGACTGATATATGAGAAAATAGTCCCTCAACATGCGACGATTCGTGCGATGCAAGGTTAGTTTTATTTCAAACATTATTCTATTGACACAGACATTCACATGGACAGTCTGACGTAATAATTCTTTTTGCTTCAGGTGCTCTGTGGAGTGGGTAAGACTGTTTTTAGTGGCAGGACGACTATGGCCATTGACATGCACTGGCCTAGCACCAGCAACCTCTGCAAATACAAGGACTGGATGGAAGATTTAAAAAAGTGTCTCCACACGTCTCCAACACTCATGAGGAAATGAGGCCCTATGTCCAAAATTCCAAACTGTCCCTTTAACACAATAGAGTGAACCGTAAAATCACTTAAAAATCGAACAGGAAGCCAGCGCAAAGCCGTGAGGATCGGTGCGATATGTTTTCCATTTTTTGGTTCCTGCCGCAGGGAAAGTGCATTGCAGTAGTCCCGACGTGTTGAAATAACAGCGTGCGTGACCTGTTCAAAAAGATAAAAATGGTCTGACATTGGATAAAAGCCACAAATGATAAAAACTCTATTTCTCACCCGTCAATCTGTTCCAGGGCAGCTACAAGTATGAAGTGAATACTGCACTTTGAAGAGTCTTAGAGTGACCTTAAAAGCACTGTTATATAAATCCACTTCTTAGTATTATTATTAGCACAAGAATACACATGACCATGGGCTGGATTATGACAACAATAATACACTGATCCTGGCTTCTTGTCATTGTCACTATAACATTCACCCTCTGTACTTTTGCAACTATTGTATGTGTGTGCTTTTAGTTCTGGCTGGATTTTTTTTTTAAATGTCATGGAAGGTCCTGAAAACACATAAAAACAAGTAACAACATGCAAAAAAGTAAAAGCCAAATTTGGAGTCTGTTTGTAACTTTTCTGCTTGTCTCCACAGAAATGTAATTGCTTTGCCCGGGAGCACTGAACTTCCTTAAACGGCCTATAAGCTATATTACGCAAAATCAACTCTTGTGAGCTTTAAATCGTGTTATAACACTTTAAATCAACAAAATATAGGCTATCCAGAGTTGTCTTTGTCTAACCTTTTATTATTAGTCTGTCTACAGTGTTCAAATTGCTGTGTTGTGATGTCATGAAGCTGTAGTTTTACAAAAAAGTTCTACATTTTACCTTTTGTTTAGTAGAAATGTGCAGTTCCAGGGCTGAAAATATCCAAATGATTCTAGTGAAAGTGTGCGGAGTTTAAAAGCGAGAAGAACTAAATTTGCAGGGTTAGTGTGAATAAAACAAAACACAATTCTAGGCGTGTTTGCGATGAGAAAACATTGCAACACACATGAGAAAATTGCATAATATGGGCTCTCTAACTTGCATTTATTTTGTAATAGATGTTTTACCTTGCAAAACAACAGCCTTCATTTCTTTATTGCAACCTGGCTCACCACGCCACAGTCCTGAAAAGTTACTGCGTTGTCACCTGCTTGTCTCCATGGTGATCAGACAGGCGTATTTTGATAACATGATGTAAAATCTAAAGAATATTTTAGGCTGACTTGACAACCAGGCAGTGACAGAAGTTACAAAACCGCGTTGTGCGAATGTGCCTCGTCATCCCGAATGCAAATCGAATCGTACCACGTGTTTTCTCGAGTCCGGCGTGCGCGCAAATACGCAGGTTTGGCTACACGCAACACAGTTTCAGTTTGAAGAATGCGTGCGCTTTGATCGGCGTGCGTCCCCGTGCCCGCGCCTCCATTACGCGCGTTTACCCGTGACTCCGGAGTTGCTGTGTCATGTTGGACGAGTACAGATTCCTCCCTCTCCTCCCCTCCCCTCCCCTCCTTCCTTCTGCCTCCGCTGCCCTTTGCGCCTGCGACAGAACCCCAGCCACCTCGACGCGCCGCTCAAGTCCGACTGACAGCGAGGGGGGGGATCGGAACGCTCTCGCAATAATCGTGGACAGGACGCACGGGACTCCAGCCAGAGGTGAGTCCTTCTTGTAACATTCGTGGGGCTACTTTCTTTCACGTTTGGAACCGCCCCAGAGAGACGCGTCGCACTACGGCGTGTTTCATTTGACAGCGCGTTATCGTAACCTGTTGGACGCTTGACACTTCGGGGGTTGTTTTGCTCACTCGTGAAAAGTTGACAGTTGAAAGCAGACGCAGCGTTTCCTCAATGTGCACCAAGTAAAAGTAAAAACAAAAGCGGATGGGGAATTGAAAGTTTGTCATTGTCCGGCGGTATGACTCCCTCCAGGGCAGGGCGTGCGTTTGCGGCGTGGAACTGATACTACTCATCGCGTAAAGTAATTGCTTTCTGCCTGACGCCGGGTGGAAAGGGGCTGATTTCGGATGCCAGCTCCGCGAATCAGCGCCAGGCAGCTTCCAGTGAGTCAAACCTTCCAGAAATAGCCATAATGTGATGAGTAACGCACACAAAACCAAGGTGGGAATTGAGAAGAAATGTGGCTACTCTGCACATTCTTGGGGTTGCTTGGTTCATTCAGTTGTGGCGCTGGTCAGATAAGTAGCCTACGGTGGTGACAGTATGGTAATAAAGTCGTAAATCAATGCAAAATGTCAAAAAAAAAAGAAAGGGTATGTCATCCGTCTTATGATTTAGTTAGGCTGTTATAAATTACGCACAGAGCTGGGGATTAACTGAATACATGAATACTAATTTTGAGTATTCTAGTACAGTTACTTCTTCATTTGGTGGTTTTCGGAATACAGTTACTTTTTGAAAAGCTAAGGGACACGTCAAACTGAGAAAAATGCTGCTTTAAGGTGCATGTGTGTAACTATTCCGGTGGAAGGCCTGTCAAACGTTTTTCTACGATGTTAGATGTCATTGCTTTGTCCGGAAAGCTTCACAGTATGGCATTAAACCTTTTTATTTTCACGGAGACCAAACCAGACCAAGTTACGGGTCAGTTCTGTGGAGAGGTGATCCCGTTCCCAGTGAAAATGCTTGTTTTTCTAGGTGTTTTTGAGCGGTAATTGAATAAATGGTATGTAATGTAGAGCCATTTAATGTCGTACTGTGGAACATTCCAGACAGAGACCCATAGTGACAGACCCTCCACTAGAAAAGTAACACAATACACCTTTAAAAACAGTGAAACAAATATAAAGCTCTTATTAATACAATATTTTGTCTTTACTTATCATTTAAATGCAGCTGGGTATGAAAGTATTATAAATACTCAGAATACGTTACAAAATAAAACATTTTAATGCAGGTATTCAGTATTGTGTAACTAAATACATGTACATTACAAGTATTCTTCCCAGCGCTGCGGTGAAGTAACTCATAAATCAATCAGAAGGAAAGGGCACGCTGTACGTCTTATGAATTATTTAGGCTATTTCAAGGTATGCAATCTTATATATATGCCTGCCAGTGGTGGATTGTAACAAAGTACAAGTAAAGAACTAGAGCTGCAACTATCGAATATTTTTGGAATCGAGTATTCTGTCGATTATATCATCGATTAATCGAGTAATCGGATAAATTACACTTTTTTGTTTTTATACAACTATATCAATAGTGTGTAACGCAACATGAAAGGCCTCTTAAAATGAGCAATTGCTGTTATTCCTCACAAAAAAGGTTTTTATTTAAAGTCAACATTTTTTTTAAACAAGTGTAAAACCTTTGGCTTATTGGCTTATAAGACAGGAGTTTTCTAAGTGACAACGTTAATCCTTTAACTAGCCTCATTAATAAGCTAAATATAGAACTAGCGAACACATAAGTGTTCGTAAACGTCGGTAAAATATTTCCTTTCTCTGATATTGGAATTATTGATGCCAGCGGTTCTAGATTAAATCAGATTTTTGGTAAAAGTAGAACAACGAACTAGACGTTTCTGATATGGGAAACACTGAGTGTGTGTGTGTGTCTGTGTATACGTGAGGAAGGGAGCGATTTGAGTGAGATCATTTGCTCTCTTGCTGCTCATTATGCCTCGTTACTATCGACTCATAACACAGGTTACAAATAATTACAAATACTGTACATTCTAATAGGCGTTACTTTTCATTTAAGTGAGCAATCGTAAAAGTACATTACCTCGTAGATTCTCCGACTCCGCTTAGAGAAGTACAGTTCACATGAGGATGCTTTCGCTTTAAGTGCTGCAGCATTGAAGACGTACTGTTGTGGTACATCAGGTTGGCTTTGCCAGTGCACACTGGCACCGGCCACATCATTATCTGGCATTTCCACACCGTGGAATAAATCGCGCCGCTTCAAATCTTTGACATGTACGTCATTGATAACTGTCCGTGTGAAACAGTGATCCCAGACTGGCGCAGCAGTCTACAAAGGAGGAGCGATACGATAGCAGAGACATTTTAAATAAATTGACTTTGGTGACATGAATTAAACGAAGCCTCGAGGCAAAGAATTTGCCCCGAATATTTTTTGTAATCGAATTATCCGAGTTACTCGAGTAATCGTTTCAGTCTTATAAAGAACAGTACTTAAAGGTGCACTGTGTGACTTTTCTGGTAGAGAGTCCGCTGTCTGCTTGATTCCATGTAGACGTCAATGTTTTTCCACATTCAGAGGACAGAAATGAAGCTTTCTTGAATAGCTTCAGACTGATCTTGAGAAGTATAAGAGCACATAGACTAGTATACGCCCATGGACCACTGAGGATAACACAGAGAAACAAGAAAATACTATGATTTTAATGTTGAAAATGAAATGCTCGGAATCGGCATTGAGTATTCCATAGTGTTGAAATTGTAGTATTGTGACAGCACTACTGCAAACTAGTTGCATATTATGATAGTTGCATAATATTCTGTCTTTTTAATAGAAATTCTTGTCATTCCAGTTTAGACCTCTACAAACTGGAATGCTTCTGAAATGCATGAGATTCTTGTATTGGTTTATCAGGTTGTTTTGGCCTACGATGTGTACCCTTAACACAATTCTTTTTAGACATACAGTATGTTGAAAATCCAAATGCAATTGCAGTTATACTTTTTCCCCAAAATTGTGCAGCCCTACTAATGATAATGCATCAGTTTTATATAGTGCTTTTTGGAAGCTCAAAGACGCTTTACAGAGCATTATTCATTCACTCCAGACACGGTGATGGTAAACTACTATTGTACTGAAGGAAGCGCAGCTGCCAATCTGCACCATCAGCCCCTCCGACCACCACCATCACACACACCACTTTCATACTAGGCAATGTGGGTGAAGTGCCTTGCTTAAGGACACAACGACTAGTGCCTCACTGTGGCACCTGGTATTCTAAACAGTCTCCCATCCCAGTACTAACCAGGCCAGGCCCTGCATAACTTATGAGATCTGACGGGATCAGACTTTGACAAGCCGGTATGGCCAGTACTCGACTACAACTAGGCCTACACTTTGCATACTGTAAATTCAAAAGTTGTTTACTACTTCTGTACCCAATAGACTACTACAAGCAGCCCAATGATCTCCTAGGAGTGAAGTTTCATTGGACTGCAGTGAAAAATGAAATTTTTTTGTTTTCTCAAAAAGCCATTAGATAAAGATATTTGAGGAATTTTTCCATTTTTCCCCCAATTTTCTACCAGATCTATCAAAGAAACTATTCAAGAGGGTCAAGAATAGATTATTTCATGATTTAGCAGCCCAATGATCCCCTAGGAGTGAAGTTTCATCGAACTGCAATGAAAAATTTTATTACTTCAAAAACTGTCCAGTTTACGGCATTTTTTCTGTCGGTCTGGAACCATTTTGGCGACCTTATAACTTTTTATTGGAGCAAACTTGACCTCTCAAAAAAATTAAGCTGAGATTAAATAGTAGGACAGGGAAAATGGCTTTAGAGGCTTCGTTTTGATAGATTTTTTTTTTTAATTTGGGCCTCCAAAAATGCCATACTTGCAATTTGAAACACAAAATTCAAAAGAAAATTACGCTTTAAAAACTCTCTGTTTTGCAATCTGCTGGGTAGATATTTCAAGTATTTCATAATAAACAGGTGTCAGTTCATTCGATTTCTGAGTATTAGCCTGCAAAAAAAAAAAAACACTTTTTATGCCATCTGGGTGAGCGTATCGGATGGGAGGGTAGTCAGAACTTCAGTTTTTGACTGCCTTCTACTAAGCTATACTACTATTATCATCAGCCGGTTACTACTACTGTTTCATCTAGTTACTTTGACCCTGTGTTGTCATGATACTAACATTTCTTACTCGATTTTGAACAGACTCGATACTCAACAATGACTCCGATACCATGATAATAGTAAAAAACGCTCTTTCTTTAGACGATAGAAAGTGATTTTCAACATTAACTCATAGTACTTTCTTTTATTTTCTCATGTGCCCATGTATCTGTGTTCTCTCTGTTATGATACAGCTCCAGATCATTCTAAAGCTACTTAGAAAAGGGTCATTTTTATCCCATGAATTTGTTAAATGAGTATCTAGTTTTGATATCGATTAGTATCTGATTCTCAATACTTTTGACAACCCTTTTGCAATCTCTGTTCACAGTTTTGGTATTGCTAGATCAAGAGTCTCATTCTAATGCCGTTTCTTACATAATAGCCCTGTTAAAATGCTTTGACTTCTACCTAAATAACTGTCATAGTTTTATTGCAGTAGAGCGTAGCAGATAGATAGACCATGATCCTTTGCAGCTTTTGAGGTCAGCCAACAGGGGAAATTATTGTTATTGCGTTATCAACCGTTGCACAGGAAAAAAACACTAGAGAGCTGCAAAATACTTCACGATATCCACAGTCTAATTTGATTTGAGTTCGAGATGCAGTCATTTATAAGCGTCAACGATCATCCTTGGGCTTTTCCATCGGTATTTTCACCTTCAGTAAATACATGTGTGCAGCACCTCAGTTGGGTTGGCGGTGCAATTCCAGCTCACGCAGATGAATGCTGCTGTTGTATCCTCGGGCAAGACACTTAAACTCGCTGTGTACTAAGGCCCAACTGATATGGATTTTGTTGCGGCTGATATGATACCGATAAAATTGGAGTTGGAGCTGTAAAAATTCACTGTAAATCTTCAGTTGTTCATAAAACTTAGGTTTGGCTCCATTGGATTTTCAGTTGGGTTTATTTCGGCGACATTTATTGTTATTCTACCACTTTACGTCATATTTAAAGACAGTAGGTCGGCCTAATGGTGTTTTTGTATGACATTCTAGCCAGTAAAGAAAGTACTGTAAATAAAAAAACACTATTAGCTTTTAGCGGTAAATGCGTGTGCCCCGCTGTAATTAATGATATGCTAAATGCTGATAATTCACACTTCTATTCACAGCTCATTTACATATCAGTGCATGTCCAGTAACATATGTACGGCCACTATAGTCACTTTACAGTCGCTAACAGAAGAGAAAACAGCCTGTTTATGTGTGGGAGCTACAGCAGCTAATCGCTAACCAATGAGAAAGAACCAAAACGAGCTTCAAAACTGACACATTTCCAACACTTAACGCTCACACAGGCTCCTCTCAGATCACAAGTCTGCACTAAGAACTGTCCTTTTAATCCAGACTCAAACTGATTGTCCGTAAAAAGAAGAGAATCTTACCGATATATCGGTCGGGCCCTACTGTGTCCCCTGGTGTGTGAACGGTTGAGCAGTTCCTCGACGTAAAACATACCCAGAGTTGTGTTTTGTTTCATTTGCACACGTTTAACACGCAAACAAGTGCTTCTCTCAAAAAACTTGTGGTGTCACGTGGTTATACAGGAAGTGCTCTGGCTCCACTGTGGTTTTAAATTTCATATACCTTCACTAGAATCATTTGGATGATTTCAGCCCTGGAATTGCTCATTTCTACTGAACAAACGGTAAAAACAGACAGACTTATAATGCAGGATCACTCAAACACGTGTGAGCGAAACAAAACATAACTCCAGGTCTGTTTTTGAGGATGTAACAACTTGTCACCCACCCATACTTCCTAAAAACAGAATACTTTTATGATACAGCAAAAAAGTTCTATTCTGTTCTATTTTCACTATTAGTTCGCTGAGTTGAAGAAGTAGAAGTGAAAATGCTACCGTCTGTCAGCTCGGTTAGCCTTGGCGCTTTGTTTTTTTTTGTTTTTTTCATGTTAAGTCCAGTCATGTGTCCCGCTTTAGTTTTGCCCGCAAGATAAGCCCCTGATTTGTGTACGTTTGTGTGGAGTCTGTGCGCGGACGGATATTTAACACACTATGAGGACTTGAATCTGTACACACACTCACATTATGGGGACCTGCTGCATTATAGGGACAAAAACAGGTCCCCATAATGTAAATCCTTTAAAAAATATAGTGTTAAGTCATATATTACACAAAATTAACTCTTGTGTGAGCTTTATGTTTGAGTAATCCTTTATTATTAGTCTGTATCTCCAAAGCTTAAATTGCTCTTCCTACACTAACCCCAACCCTAACCCATGAAGCTGTAGCCAAGTTAGCAGCTACTTTTTACATTTTATTCAGCAGAAATCGGCAATTCTAAGGCTAAAATAAAAAAAAAAGTGCAGCGTTTGTGTGTGAAACATGAAATGAATGAAGCAAAGCACAACTCCAGGTAGGTTTGTGATGAGGAAACAACATTATAAGCATGTATTTTCATATTTCTGACGATGGATTGATCTCAAAATCCAAACAATGTGACCTCTGTTTCTGTTTTCGTTTCAACTGGATAAACCCAAAGATATTAAACTGAAACATAAATTCATAAATCATTAACCAGAATTTCTCCCATATAATTATTGGACATGTGAAGTTCACGCAGAGGTCAAGGAAGTGAAAACTTATGTTTGATAATTACTACAGCAACTACTACAGCTGCTTCTGCTACTAGTATGATAATGTCCTTAAATCAGACAAACCTAAAACATTACATGACATAGTGTGGTACTACTACTACTAATAATACTACCACTACTTCTACAACTACTACTGAAACCTATATAGGACAATACTGAAAATATGTCTTCATTGTCATAACATACTTGACTTTATATGTGTATATGTAGGATTCTTCTCTACCCTAGCTTGTACTTCTGCTACTGCTACTATAACCACATCTACTGCTACTACTACTACTACCACTACTACTACGACAGCGACTACTGCTGCCTCCACTTACAAATACTATGACATTGTCCTTAAATCAAAATAAAAAACATCACATGGCCTTCCTTGTAGACTACCTACTGCTATTACTACCAACACCACTACTTTTACTACTGCTACTACTACAAGTACTGCTGCTACCACTACTATGACAATTACTACTGTTGCATCAACTTCTTAATACTATACATACATACTTGTTGTTTATTGTTTATTTAAGGATTCCCATTAGTCTCTATAATTGCACAGACTAGTCTTCCTGGGGTCCACGCTCATAATAAAATCACACAAATGCACATACAGTACGTACTATTAAACATTGCATGTGTTACCTATTTCTGCTACTACCAATACTACTACTTTTACTACATCTACTGCTGCTACTCAAACCTCCAATATACATGACTGAAAAGTTGACTTGATTTTATTTGTGTATATGTAGAACTCTTCCCTCCAGTGCCTGTCTCATTGTGTAGGGGCTCTAGGCTTTACGTTGCACTTGTCCAGCAGAGTGTCATGTGATTCCTGACCTTTGACCCCTGTCAGCAGCATTACGGATGAGTTTGCAAAGTCAGAACAATGCAAAAGTGTGTGTAATGGGGACCCTGCATTTAACGGGTCCATTATATGTTCAGTTTATTATCTTGAGTTGAGATTTGAATCATGTTATAATCTTGTTTTCTCATCAAAATCAGGCCTCAAATTCTGCATCATTCGCACAAGCAGGCTCTGTCTAGAGATCTCCGAATGCTCTGTTCCACTGTGTGATGTCATCAGGTGTAACCCAGGAAGTGCCTCTGCAGTTTTTACTGCATATACACCATACTGGACTCACTCTGGCCATTCAAGTGCACCAACTCCATTCAATCTGCAACCAGCAGCTAAGGTTTTCAACATTATTTTAATCAATAAACGTCTCATTCTCTCAGCTGGTTCATACGGTGTGCTGTAGAACCATTGAAACTGTAGGAATTTTGGAATATTGTGTTGTCACGTTAGGTTGTACAGTAGATCAAGCACGTGCCCTTTAATGGGAGAGCAGCTAGTTTCAACCAAATTATCATAAAAGCAAAAGATACCAAACAAATAATTGAAATGAAAAAGGGAAGGGAGACCTGCATGGACTCATTTCCAGGCATTTTGTCCATGCAATTTCTTAAAGACCCCGTACTCGATTTATTTTTATTTATTTGACCAAACTGTGTCCCCCTGTACAGATATATTGTATAATCAGCTATTGAGTCCACTATGTGTGCTGTCTGCATCTAATTACAAAGGATTTTATTGTTGAATAATCAGGAAGTGTGCGATGAGCATGCTAGTTGTTTACTGTCACAGCAAAGTACTGCTCTGGTCTCTGTGAGTTGTGAAAGATGCTTATACACTCATCACAGTGAGTCATTAGGATTCTCTGAAAGCATGAGATAAGTGAGGAATAACTTTGGACGACTGCAAACTGTTTCAGATAACCTAGCGCTGTCCTTCGTGTTTTTAAGACAGTAAAAATCAAGTACAGCGCCTTTAAGTTTAACTGCATGAAACATCAGGTCTTCTAAGGAGGGTCTAAATGATGCCGACAGCCAGACACATCCATAAAATTTTTAGTTTAAAATGTAACGGATGACTCCAGTCTGCAGTAGCCTGTAAATACATAACCCTGCTGTCTGACCATTTCACCACACGCTGCTGGTACGTGCATTCTGATATGCCACAGGAACATGAGGAAGAATGTGATTTACTTATTTAAAGCCATATTCAGTTTGGGTTATTACAATTCTAAGATACAATTCTAGTTTTATTCATCTTCTCTGCCTCTTTCTCCCTATCTGGAGTTGTGTTTTGCTTCACTCGCACGTTTAAGTAACCCGTTTTTATTAGTCTGTCTACATTTTCACAACTCTCAGAGACCAGTGTTTTGCCGTGACTGCATGCTAATGAGCACTTCCTGATTATTGGATTATCAAACGCTGTATAATAAGGCGCAGACAGTATACAGTGGACGTATTTTGACCTCAAGAGCTGCTTATAGAATATACATTTCAATCTCTACTGAACTAAACTGTAAAACGTGAATGAAACAAAACACAACATGGCTTAAAGGGTACAAGAGTCAGTTTTTGGGTAATATAAAGAAAGTAACATGCAGATTTGAGTCGTAATATACTGTAGCAAGTTCTATCTATGGTCTAGCTACTAAGAGAAATTATCCAAGTCTCACGATACAATATTGTCACGGTATGATATTTATTGCAATATCGTGGGAAAGCTCACGATATGGTGTGGAGGCTCATGATATTATGATATGATCCAAAATAACAAGCCTGACATTCAAATGCTTTGACCAGTTGGTACATTTATTGTCGTTAGGGATGAAGCGATATCCAAATCTCTCTGTATGATATTTTCATCATATACATCTCACGGTACGATATTTATTGTAATATTTTGTGGTGAATCTGCTCCTTTTTCCTCTAAAAATGCCTTCACAAGACTTAATCCAAAGAATGAAGATTTCAAAGTGCTTAGAACAGTTATTTCTTCATGTCGTCTGCACTGAAATGGAGCAAAGGATCATGGTCTATGTGGTTTTTTTTGTTTTTTTAGCTATTTCTGCATCAGAACTATTCATTTAAGCCAGGGGTGTCCAAACTTTTTTCATTAAGGGCCACATATTAAAACACAGACCAGTGTGACGGCCAATTGAGGGTCATAAACTGATGGTCAAAACAGTGACTAATTCAAATATGAGCATTTCTAACAGGTTTGAATGACCCACCAGACCTTTGTTCATACTTAGACCCTCAAAAGGACACACTAAATTTGCTTGATAAAGGTAGATTTCAAAAACATGCAGTAAAAAGTACTAATTGCTGTATGGGCCAATTCACCTGGAAGCCTGAGGGCCAAAACAATTGGTTTAAGGGCCACATTTGGCCCCGGGCCATAGTTTGGACATGCCTGATTTAAGCAAAGAGACGTGATTCGATATATTGTGATGGTCCACGATATTATTGTGAGACCTTAACGATACGATATGATATTTCAGTTATTGCTACATCCCTAGATTCCACATTTGTGTATTTACATTTTTAATATTTAAATGGAAAGTACACCATGAACAATAAGTATAGTAATACATAGGTTATATATAAAGCTTTTCACAGTAACACAAAGACGCTTCACAATAAAGTAACACTAAAACGAGGACAGGACAGACACAACAATAATGAGGTAATGAGGAGGAGTCATGTGTGGGGATTATAGGCTGAGGAAGGAAAATGTGTGTTTTGAGCAGGTTTTTCAAGGTGTTTAGTGAGTCGGGGAGAGAGTTCCAGAGGGTTGGGGCATCTCTGGCAGTGTTATCGGGAAAAACTGTCTCTTTCCCCCCATCTGGCAGTATGACACCATCACAACACTAGAATCTGTAAACCACCAATAGTGAAAGATAAAAGATAAAGATAAAAGTGCAGTGACGATTGTAATAATAAATGCACTATGATAACTTTCTACCATGAGTGTAGAAAAGTATGAGGAAATTAGATTAGAACTGAGGTCATGACATTTGATCTAATTAATAATATCTTTGTTTACAAGAGAAAGTGATACTGTTTGATATTAGGCCATAAATGTGATGGAGGCGGCTGTGTTTTACCTATAGACACACAGCATGGGGATTGAACCGGCAACCAGGGGCAGTATATGACAACCAAATGGATTCTGATCAGATCTCTGGAGTAAAAGTCTGTATTAGTGACACTCTCCACCTTGTGTATTTTAAACTCCACACAGCTTCACTAGAATCATTTGGAAATTTGCAAACACCACAACACGGCAAAAAGCCAAAACACACCCAAAAAAGCCACAACGGAAGTGGGACTCTATTTTCTGACAGACGAAGCAAGGAGGATCAAGCGGGAAATTATTTACAACGGTCAGACAGTGACGTCGATCCTGGCCACAAAACAATAAATTACTTTTACTTACGTTTCCAACTTTGTTCACTTCTCCGTTCCTTTACTTTTCACATACTTCTTCCTCAACATTTCCCATTCACTTCCCGCTTGATCCTTCTCACTTGGTCCGTCGGAAAATAGAGTCCCGCTGCCACTTCCGTTGTGGCTTTTTTTTGGTGTGTTGTGGCTTTTTGTTATGTTGCGGCATTTGCATTTGTGTTGCGGCATTTATGTTGTAGCGTTTGTGTAGCGGCATTTGCATTTGTGCTGCGGCGCTTGCATTTGTGTTGCAGCGTTTGCATTTGTGTTGCAGCGTTTGTGTTGCAGCGTTTGCATTTGTGCTGCGGCGTTTGCATTTGTGTTGCGCCGTTTGCATTTGTGCTGCAGCGTTTGCATTTGTGTTGCAGCGTTTGTGTTGCAGCGTTTGCATTTGTGTTGCAGCGTTTGCATTTGTGTTGCGCCGTTTGCATTTGTGCTGCAGCGTTTGCATTTGCGTTGCAGCGTTTGTGTTGCAGCGTTTGCATTTGTGCTGCGGCGCTTGCATTTGTGTTGCAACGTTTGCGTTGCGGCGTTTGCATTTGTGTTGCGCCGTTTGCATTTGTGCTGCGGCGCTTGCATTTGTGTTGCAGCGTTTGTGTTGCAGCGTTTGCATTTGTGTCGCGCCGTTTGCATTTGTGCTGCGGCGCTTGCATTTGTGTTGCAACGTTTGCGTTGCGGCGTTTGCATTTGTGTTGCGCCGTTTGCATTTGTGCTGCGACGTTTGCATTTGTGTTGCAGCGTTTGCATTTGTGCTGCGACGTTTGCATTTGTGTTGCAGCGTTTGCATTTGTGTTGCGGCGTTTGCATTTGTGCTGCGACGTTTGCATTTGTGCTGCAGCGTTTGCATTTGTGCTGCAGCGTTTGCATTTGTGTTGCAGCGTTTGTGTTGCAGCGTTTGCATTTGTGCTGCGGCGTTTGCATTTGTGTTGCGACGTTTGCGTTGCGGCGTTTGCATTTGTGTTGCGGCGTTTGCATTTGTGTTGCGGCGTTTGCATTTGTGTTGCGGCGTTTGCATTTGTGTTGCGGCGTTTGCATTTGTGTTGCGGCGTTTGCATTTGTGTTGCGGCGTTTGCATTTGTGTTGCGGCGTTTGCATTTGTGTTGCGGCGTTTGCGTTGCAGCGTTTGCATTTGTGTTGCGCCGTTTGCATTTGTGCTGCAGCGTTTGCATTTGTGCTGCAGCGTTTGCATTTGTGTTGCGGCGTTTGTGTTGCAGCGTTTGCATTTGTGCTGCGGCGTTTGCATTTGTGTTGCGACGTTTGCGTTGCGGCGTTTGCATTTGTGTTGCGCCGTTTGCATTCGTGTTGCGGCGTTTGCATTTGTGTTGCGGCGTTTGCATTTGCATTGCGACGTTTGCATTTGCGTTGCAGCATTGCGTTGCGGCATTTGCATTTGTGTTGTGGCGTTTGCATTTGTGTTGCGGTGTTTGCATTTGTGTTGTGGCGTTTGCATTTGTTTTGCGGCATTTGCATTTTTGTTTCTGCATTTGTTTTGTGGCGTTTGCATTTGTTTTGTGGCGTTTGCATTTGTGTTGCAACGTTTGCATTTGTGTTGCAGCGTTTGCATTTGTGTTGCAGCGTTTGCATTTGTGTTGCAGCGTTTGCATTTGCGTTGTGGCGTTTGCGTTTATTTTGCGGCAGTTGCATTTGTATTGCGGCGTTTGCATTTTCTGCAGCGTTTGCATTTGCATTGTGGCATTTGCATTTGTGTTGCACCGTTTGTATTTTTGTTTCTGCATTCGCATTTGTGTTGTGGTGATTGTATTTGTGTTGAGGCATTTGTATTTGTTGTGAGCCCTCCTGGCTTGGAAAATACAGTCCCGCTGTCACTTCCGTTGTGTTTTTTTTGTTGTGTTGTGGCTTTTGTATTTGTGTTGCGGCGTCTGCGTTTGTTGTGAGCCCCCAGCTTCCGTACTAATCACTACTGAAGTAAAGGTAAAAGGTAGCTGTTAAAGGTAGCTGATAAATATGCAGGATTTGTGCGTAAAGATATGTGAATGAAACTAAACACACCAAGAATGTTTGTGATGAGGAAACAACATAATAACATGGCTTGAAGTTCACAAGAATCAATTGTGTTAAAATTTATAATCATATAATTGACATTGCTACTGCAGCATTCATAGTGACTCAGCAAATCTTACTGTAGTGTTACTATAGTTCTAGTTTTACCCTCATTTTGACCTGACAGGGCATTGCACCCTCGCTCCCCTGGTCACATGAGGCTGTTTGGACACTACAACCGAACTGACCGCAATTACCATGCAACTTCTCAAAACTTCTCTAAAAGATTTCACAATGTCCTATTTTTACTGGTCCAAGTATTTCAGAGGAAATGCTGTGATTTACTACCAGGAAATAATGAAACAGTTCGAGTGCTAAAAGAAACTCCTGTCTAGTACATTGTAGGGTTGTGAGCATTGAAAATCAGATACTAATCAATACTAACCTAGATTTGTATTACTATAGATTTTACTTTCTTTTATTTGTACTTATACATTTATATAATTATGCTTTTTTGACATCAGTCTCTTTGTTATTATAATATCCAGGGTGTCCCAAAAATTCAAACATCTTTTCGCAGGCCATCAATTTAGGCAATTCTTGTTGAAATAACCTCAAATTTTCACAGAATGTATAGAAACAGATCAAGATTTTATATTTAATGTTTTATTTTTATTCTGTTGTCAGGTTGAGCCGTTCACTCCCAAAGAGACTGTGCAGCCTTCAGTGCAAAATTTGGAAAAACTTCACCAACTGGCAAACAAATCTGGACTTAGTACCAAAAATTTAAAGAGGAAGTTTGATTATGCAGGGCTAAAGGATCTGGTAGAGCAACAACAACATCAGAAAAGAAGTGAACGGGAGTGAAAACAGAACAAAAACAAAACATTAAATATTAAAACTTGATCTGTTTCTATACATCGTGTGAAAATTTTCGGTTATTTCAACAAGAATTGTGAAATGATGTCCAGTTTTTTGGGACACTCTGTTTTGTGATGTGCAAGCTACTGTGTCCAAATTATTTCCCTTGTGGATCAATAAAATGTGTCTAAATCTAAGTATATCTAGAACAAACAACTCATTTGACCAGGGCGGAGTTTTGCGGACAAAGCTAACAACAATGAAGGCTAACTGTACACTTCCTGATTCGCGGACACTTTATAATTAGATGGAGACAGAACACAGCAACTTATTTTGACCTTAAGAACTGCTTATACAAGAGAAATTTTGCTCAAATACATGGGAAAAATGGTTAGCTATAGTGCCTCTTAAATAACACAAAATATTATTAAAACTAGCTTTAGCATGTCAAGCGATTAGTTGACATAACTTGTGATTTATATTTTCCATCCGTAATCGTGATGACCTGATAATCCAATACTTGACGTTGGTTTATAGTTGTTGTGATGATGACGTGGCAGCTCACGCACATTAGAAGTTGTGTTTTGTTTCTTTGGTATGTAGCTGACGTTAGCCTCCAGTTCTCCTCTCTCACCGCGCTGTGAAATTCAGACTCCACATTCAGACGATAACAATAGAAGCTGGCCCCATGTCAAGAAGTGAGCTCAGGTCAGGCTCAAACAACACACTGGAAACAACATCTCAACTGGACCATTCAGTAAAACTAGCTACGAGATTTTAACCTAATTCCTAATGTATACATTTTGCTATTCAGTTTCCAATTTTCGCTTCACATTTGATTTAATATTTTTGTTTCCATTCTAGCTTGGCTTTTTGGAGCTATAAGAGATGTAACTCACTAATATGCAGAGGTGGAAAAAGTACTGAAAAATTGTAATAAAAAATTGTAAGTAAAAGTATCTTTACTTTGCTTAATTCCTACTCAAGTAAAAGTAATCACCTAAAAATCTACTTGGGTAAAAGTAAAAAAGTACTTCATTTAAAATGTAATATGTGTAAAAGTTACTTTCAATGATTTGATGTAAAAAGGATGAGTGGATAAATCTAATCCAGCACAAGTTGTTTTAAATGACTTTTAGGTGATACAAGCTCAAGTTCAGTGCAAACTTTGGACATTCTAACGATACTGAACTACTAACACTTCCTAATACTGAGCTTTTCCTTCTTTATATAGAACTTCATCGAACTTTACTTGTATAACAAATTTTAATTAAATGAACAATTTAACAAATTCTGAATTATATGGTCCAACTCACAACACTACAGTAAAAAAGAAAGAAACCAAAATCAAAGTCTGCAAAACGAAAATGTTACACACACTGCACATGACGTCCATGGCGCCCGCACACTTTCCTTTCATTTCCAGCCGACTGTTTGCAGATTGAGTTCCAACGTAATTAAGTAAAATACTTGGGTCAAAATGTACTTGAGTAAAAGTAAAATTACCTATTTGAAAAAATACTTAAAAAATGACAACTTACTCACAAAAACTACTCAATTAGAGTAATGTGAGTAAATGTAATTAGTTACTTTGCACCCTTGCTAATATGTAACACTTTTTTTGTCCAGTGGAAATATAAACACTAACTAAAAAATCTCATAAGATCATTTTTCTGATGTGTGCACAATCTTGTAGGAATTTTCTCTCACAGGATCTTGTGGCCTAAGAGCTCTGTTTCCCATGTATCTGAGCAAAATGGGTCTTGCTCCACTGCACATTGTAGAAGAAGCTCTTGAGGTCAAAATGAGAATGCTGTGTTCTGTCCGAATCTAGATGTTTTTGTTGACCTTTATTTAACCAGGGTAGTCTCTTTGAGATTGTAGATCGTACATGTTTTTTAGTGGTAGGGGCAACAAAACTTATACAGGCACAAGAAGAACATGCAAACTCCACACAGGAAGGTCCCACATTACCTCAGAATTGAACCCAGGACCTTTTTGGGCCTGTCACGATTATACAATTTGAGAGAAACCAAACCATAAAGCAGAATTACACAAAAAAAATTCTAAATGTACAATATTGTTAAAGATAATAATAATAAATGCAATAAATAAATCATAGAATGCAACACTTAGGCAGTTAGTTTGTTTCTGTAATGAGTCAGTTCAAATTTCAGTGCAGAAAATCCAAGATTTTCCCACTAATTCAAGGAAAAAGTGCCTATTATAATGAATAATAACTATTATATAAAATCAAAAACTGGGGCACATTCTGGTCTGGCCTTGTAGTCATTTGCAAACAGTTTTCAGTATTTTCGCTGATCAAATAATCTAAAATATATTCCCACTTTACTGTTGGCAGGTTTCAAATTGGTCCAAAATAGGGGACATTTCTGGGACGAATCACTGGTTTTGTATAAATCTGCTGTGACAGAGGACACGGGGCTCAAAACTGGGACTGTCCTGAGTAAATAGGGACATCTGGTCACCCTGTATTATAAATATTCACCCCCAAAAAGTATTAATGTATTGAACGATAAGTCAACATACTGTAGATGTGACAGGCCTACCCATGTTAGCACTACCATGTCAGCTCAACTGGGCTCTGAAAGTTGTGAAAAGCATGTATTTCAAGTGGGTTTTCAGCAGTACAGATGCACAGAAAAGTGTAATGCTCATAGACTGTATATATACATGGACATAGATAATGTGCTATGTGGCCAAACCGGCTTGTCAAAGCATCATCAGAGCTCAGAAGCTCAGCAGGGCAGGGCCTGGTTAGTACTTGGTTGGGAGACGACTGGGAAAATCAGGTGCCACAGGGGGAGAGCCACTCACAACTGCTGTCATTGTGTTCTTAGGCAAGGCACCCACATTGCCTGGTATGAAAGTGGAGTGTGCGTGAGTGACGGTGGTGGTCAGAGGGTCCGATGCAGCCGTATTATTATTATTATTATTATTATTATTATTATTATTATTATTATTATTATTATTATTATTATTATTAGCCGCACTCCAAATAGGAAGTTCACATGTGGCTCTTCCTGCTCCTCCTGACCCTGACTCCCATTGCCTTACAGTGGAATACTGTGCCCCCTCTCTCTGTAACTGCTGCTGTGAGCCTGAGCATTTTGGGTTTAATATGTTCATATTAACCCCTTCTACACCATCCCTGTGTTCTTATTTTGTTTTGTCCTTTAAAAAGTCTTATTCCTAATGACAAAGAGCAGAGTTCAATATGTCACCAAGACAATAACCCTTGTCCAGTTGACAAATTGAGCTCTACACTTTGCCATGGATTCTACCTGGACTGAGGGATTCTACACATCTTATTCCTAATTTAGACCCTGGCTCCAAATTGGCCCCTGTACCCTCTAGCACTGCAAGCTTCTATTGAGTGGAGGCTAATGCTATGGCTGACGTCACACTCTTTTCTTTACAATATTGCCATACTGTAAAACATTCCTGGAAAAAAACAAAAACATATCAGTGATGGAAGCAGCTAGCAAACCTACTCCCCACCCAAAAAGTTACAGAGTGCACGAATAATCACTGTTTTTATTTAACCGCACAATGTTGACCTCCAAACACTTAATATTCAAGTCAAACACTGTCTGTGATTTAGCTCGGGGTCTGTCCTGTTTGACCAAAACACTGGACATGGTTTTGGCTTGAGTCATTGAGGAGACAGGTTTGGTGTTACCATGAGTGATGTGATAGAACCAGGGAGTGGCTTTATGACTGTAATAAAGAAATGTACTATGTCAACACAAGCACACGCTTTAAGACACAATGACTTTGCAAAATCATTCAGAGTCAATGGTCCTGACTAGGCTTTTTTGTGTCTATAAAAAGTGCTGCGTGCAAAAACTCGAGATTATTAGAGATTAGAGACTTTACATTATTAAAGAGGACAGACGTCAGGGGGACTTATTTCTTTTACTGAGTCATTTTAGATGAATATTGCGATTTAAAAGGATTCAATTATTATTAAAATTAATTGTCCAAGTTATAACATAATGCTTTATTATAAAGCAGACACAAGCACAATATATGTTCTTTAAAATGTTTCTTTTGATACAGATGAATTGGTGAATTAGATGAGTTAAGTTGAATATATTATTGACCAGGAAAAGCGGTAACAAGCCCCAATGAAAGCACTTTACAAACATGCACAAGGTCCAGGTGGACTTGAGCCTGCTCTTGTGCAGAACCTGGTGATCTGTACACAGTCATGCTCATTTTTTCCACCTGGAGGTAATACTTCTGGTGCTGGGTGCAATGAGGCCACTGTTTGTCCAGAGGAGGAGCTCTGAGTGCTCCATTACATGATTTTGTTTCACATTTTTCTTATTTAGTTAAGCTACATATGGTGAAAATCTTAGTGGTCATAATGCTGTGTTAGTTTTCCAGTTAAATACAAAAAAAAATACAGATTACAGATTTATTGGCATGTATTTAAGAGTGTGTCAACAGTTTCTCAAGGGCTACAATGGTGCTGGATCTGATTTTTACGGTCTTAAAAATGGGAAAAACAGAACTAGTGCCATGGTCTAAACTTATTCCTCCCTAAAGGCCTCCACACACTACCGGAGAATTTGCCCAGTTTTGGCTGTGATTTCTTCTTCCTGAGTTCAGGGAGGTGTGACCTGACTTTTTGTCTCTGTGTGCAATTTTGAA
Source organism: Odontamblyopus lacepedii (assembly GCA_034769755.1). NCBI lineage: Eukaryota > Metazoa > Chordata > Actinopteri > Gobiiformes > Gobiidae > Odontamblyopus > Odontamblyopus lacepedii. The sequence continues at coordinate 28,756,024 of CM068364.1, forward strand.
GAGCCGATAAAACAGAGCGTCAGGGGCAGAGGAGCGACGGACACAGACGCAACATACAAACTTGGGATATAGCGAAAATAAAGACTTTATCACTCCCCTCTCGTAAAGTGGTGCATTTAAAGTGCAGCACCTGATCCACATTATCCATAGAAATTGTCCTCCGCAAATAATGACATCCAGTCCACAAAACCGCAATATTAATCCATCTTGAAGCGTTCTTTAAAAGTAAAAAGACAGTGTTTCCTTGTGTGTTTGTTTACGCAGACATTGCGCGGTGAAGCTGTAGATTCGAGATACTGACTCTACTTCCTGTGGACTTTATCGCCTCTTTTATGCTTTAAAAATCCTGTATCTGAAGTATTGCACCACATTTCACAAATAATAATAACACAGTTTTGACTTGTATCTAAACTAGAAGTGCAGAGCTCTGATCTTTGAACACTTCAGAGTCTCAGAGCGAGTGGTTTTACTGTAGACAGGAAACAGTTGACGCCATCACGCTCACAGCTTTATATCCTGTTTTACGCAGACAGATCCCGCTGTAGTCTTTGAGATCAGAGATTTTTAGTTTCATAAGTTTCTCCTCGTGTCTGTAGTGTTTGCGCATTTTGTTGCGCATTTAAAAATCATTTAAGACCAAAAAATCCTGTAGTGTGTAGCAGTTTTTTATCTTATGCTTTCTGAACATCCTAATTATTCAAAGCAAAATGTTGTCTAAAATTTCGTCTTTTTAAACGTAGAACTGGGCCATCACAGGAAAACTAGCATGCTAAGGCACACTTTCTGATTATAAATAAACAAAATATCTGTATTGGGGCAAGACACGTATTTGGAGTAGTAGTAGTAGGAACAGTAGTATAGGAGGAAGAGAAGTTGGGGTAGTGGTAGTGGTAGAAGTACGATCACCATATTGCATTACTGAAATCTATACCTGCCAAAGTTCATCCATTCATTAAACAATTCATTTCAGCTCACTAAATGATCTTGTTTAGCAAAAAATAACCAAAATCATTGTTCTTTTGTTTATTTTCCAGAGACGGTTGGCTTCGAAGGACATGCACCCACATTGGACAGATACAGACTGTAGAACTTGTGGCATCGGGATTAGAAGCCTCCTCGTTCCGCCAATGTTGAGATTCACCCTTTGGAGATGTGGTCCGCCATGTTGGAACCTGTTCGTATGGAGACCAAACTTATCAACTTATCACCTGGTTCTTGGACAGTTTTCCGATGCATTTCCAAACTAAACCAGGACCATAGAATCTCCATCAGTTGTGGACTGCTCTTACTACCAAGCAGCTGATATTGATAGATGTTGATATTTTTGTAAAGTGAAGTAAAAATACTGCAGTAATTTTAGTATTAAGCTGACTATAAAAATGGAAAGTTAATAATATATTGCGGATATATGCAAAATTTCAAAATGTCTCCCATGTCACCATGAAGCTTAGACATAGTAGCAGCAAAAAGTAGTAGACAAGAGTACTTTTTAATATATTACTCTAGTGAAGTATGCAAACACTGCCTACCTCTGCTGTTGTAGATGCTTTTAAATAATAGCCATGGTGGATTTTTTTTAGTTTTCGCCAAAGCCAAACCGGCGCCGGTGCCATTAGACATGATGGATACGTGAAGTGTCTCGGAGCTTCAGAAAGACTTTTTGAGCTTAGCAGAGTTTGCACTGTATTTAGGGAGAATGCACTGTCCCATAAGGAGGAAGCGTCCAACCCGTGAGTCTGACTTCTCTGCCATCGTGGTGCCGTCTATGCACGGCTTCGGGTACCTGGACTACACTGTGGAGAGCCACGCCTCCAAGTGCCTGAGCGTAATGGACCAGTTCAGAAGACAGGAGGTGCTGTGTGACCTGGTGCTGCATGTGGCCTACAAAGACACTGTTGTGGATTTTAAGGTGAGCAGATAACAACAAGAGCGTGCTTAGACAAAGGTTCTCAAACTGTGGTACATGTGTCACTGGTGTTACAAATCCTCCTGGGTAGGGCTGGGCGATAACGATATCTCGATAGACATGTACGATATCAATAAAAAATGCCTTCGATTGAACATTTCGATAGAATTTTTTTGTTTTGGCATAAGTTTAGCCAGATCCCTCTCTGGTTTAGCTCCACTTTAACTCTTTGTTGCAAAACGAGCTTGGTGCATGAGCAAAGGCACTCGTCCTCTGGTGCGTAGCAAATCCTGGGACCACAGACAGTATAAAGAATATAAACAGTCTTTGATTAGGACCCGACCTGAACCCGCGCACATTAAAACTCACGTGTTGCGCTCCACTGCGGCGTCCGTAGTATCTGCGGGGGCACCATGCCAACACACGGTTCCGTTTGCGCAACGAATCAGCCTTCGTTTTGTTATTTACGCTCAAGTGCACTGTGGGACCTGTCTGAAATGACCCACGCACTCACAGGATTTACCGCACACAGAAGCTTTCAGTGGACTAAAGCTCCTGGATCATGGAGCGAGGAGCACCTGACGCAGCACCTGACGCAGCACCTGACGCAGCGTACGATCTCTGGATGAGTCTCCGTCCAGATGAGGAGCTTTGTCTTAGTGTGTCTGAGTCGTGACCTGTCTCGTTCACCCTGGAGCATCGATTGTGTGGTTTCGATGCAGAACTATGAAACTCCAGTATTCACGGAGCAGACCCGTGAATACTGGAATAAAAAAAAATTTAATTAGTATTTTTCCCTTCTGGTCCTTATTTTAAATAGGTCATACAATGTTTCAGTAATTATTGATATTGACCGATATGAAACACTTATATCGTGATACAGATTTCAGCCATATCGTCCAGCCCTACTCCTGAGGTTCCTCTGTAGTTCCGCTTATTTAATTTAGTTTTCTTGTAAAATTATATGTGTAGAAAATGACATGTGAAATGAAGGAGCTCATTAATCACCATCATGTTGAAGACCTTTACATTTCTCTCACCTCATATTAACATCTTTGCTCATTTATCCTGCAAAAAATTTGCTATGATTTCATTTCCTTGTGCTATAATTTTGTAAGCAGTCATATTTGTTTTGATATGGATGGAACATGTGTGTCCCTCATTGGCTAATCCACCTGTCCATCACGCCCATCTGAATTCACATTCTGATAAAGTATTGGAGACGTTTGTTCTGGATCACAGGCAATAAATGTTAGTTCTATCTTCCTTGTGTTAAATTCTACTGTAGCTCTGGTGTAGTCCTATATTTACCAGGATCCACTTCTCCAATACTTTATCACTGTATTGACTTATTGTTCAATAAATGATAAAAGCCCACTCCCCCTGAGCGGTCACAAAACACGTAGTTTGAATTTTTCTAGTCTTGTTATGTTAGAGGTGGAGACCCTGTACAGTTTGCAAGTCCAAAAATCATTGCCAGACTTGTTTAGACCTGATTTCGGCCAAATTTGCATCTGAAATAGTCGAAAAATAGACTGGTGTTTTTTTTCCCATGGTTGTACTTAATGTAAAAGCTTTGAGAATCACTGCTAAGAAAATACTTAGAAATGCATGCATACATATTTTGTCTTGTGTATCTGAAGGTGCATAAGGTGGTGCTAGCGTCCTGCAGCTCGTACTTCAGAGCCATGTTCACCGGTCACTTCAGAGAGTTTGCTGCGTCAGAGGTGACTCTGCGGGACGTCTGCCCTCAGGTGGTGGGAAGACTCATCGAATTCGCCTACACCGCCCGCATCACTGTCGGGGAGAAGTGTGTGCTGCATGTCCTCCTGGGGGCTATGAGGTAACAAGAGATCACGCTCTAGTTTCACTTTCTTAACTTGAATATGCACATAGACAATGTCACATCCTATTTGTCTGATTGAGATTCGGTCATTTTTAATTGTCAGTGGTTTTAATTCAAAGATCTAAATTCAGACTTTCTGACTTTGGAGGAAGAAATTTGCTTCATTCATGCTTGTTTGATGAATCTTGTGCAGTCAGTCAGCTTCCACAAAACACTTGGTTTGAATTTTCCCAGGATTGTTATGTCATAAATTGCGTTTTTTAAATAAATAAAAAAATCCCTGGACTCATTTTAAGCATTTGTGCTGTCAAAGCGCGTACATTAATGCTGCGCGCTTACATCAACATGTCAACAAAAATAATGTCTGGTCATTCCTGTAAGTTCTTAAATACTGAAAGATTGTTTGTTGAAATCAAAAATCATTTGATAAAAAAGCCTCACGTTGTTGCGTCAGGTACCAGGTGGAGGACGTGGCTAAAGCCTGCTGTGACTTCCTCACCAAACACCTGGAGCCCTCCAACGTCATCGGCATCGCGCGCTTCGCAGAAGAGATCGGCTGCACCGAACTGCTGCAGAAGAGCCGCGAGTACATCAACACCCACTTCTGTCAGGTACTCCTACTGTCCTAGAGTACATCAACACACACTTCTGTCAGGTACTCCCACTGTCCTAGAGTACATCAACACCCACTTCTGCCAGGTACTCCCACTGTCCTAGAGTACATCAACACCCACTTCTGTCAGGTACTCCCACTGTCCTAGAGTACATCAACACCCACTTCTGTCAGGTACTCCCACTGTCCTAGAGTACATCAACACACACTTCTGCCAGGTACTCCCACTGTCCCAATGTACATCAACACACACTTCTGTCAGGTACTCCCACTGTCCTAGAGTACATCAACACCCACTTCTGTCAGGTACTCCCACTGTCCTAGAGTACATCAACACACACTTCTGCCAGGTACTCCCACTGTCCCAATGTACATCAACACACACTTCTGTCAGGTACTCCCACTGTCCTAGAGTACATCAACACCCACTTCTGTCAGGTACTCCCACTGTCCTAGAGTACATCAACACACACTTCTGCCAGGTACTCCCACTGTCCCAATGTACATCAACACACACTTCTGTCAGGTACTCCCACTGTCCTAGAGTACATCAACACACACTTCTGCCAGGTACTCCCACTGTCCTAGAGTACATCAACACCCACTTCTGCCAGGTACTCCCACTGTCCTAGAGTACATCAACACCCACTTCTGTCAGGTACTCCCACTGTCCTAGAGTACATCAACACCCACTTCTGCCAGGTACTCCCCACTGTCCTAGAGTACATCAACACCCACTTCTGCCAGGTACTCCCACTGTCCTAGAGTACATCAACACACACTTCTGCCAGGTACTCCCACTGTCCTAGAGTACATCAACACCCACTTCTGCCAGGTACTCCCACTGTCCTAGAGTACATCAACACCCACTTCTGTCAGGTACTCCCACTGTCCTAGAGTACATCAACACCCACTTCTGCCAGGTACTCCCACTGTCCTAGAGTACATCAACACCCACTTCTGTCAGGTACTCCCACTGTCCTAGAGTACATCAACACCCACTTCTGTCAGGTACTCCCACTGTCCTAGAGTACATCAACACCCACTTCTGCCAGGTACTCCCACTGTCCTAGAGTACATCAACACCCACTTCTGTCAGGTACTCCCACTGTCCTAGAGTACATCAACACCCACTTCTGCCAGGTACTCCCACTGTCCTAGAGTACATCAACACACACTTCTGTCAGGTACTCCCACTGCCCCAATGTACATCAACACACACTTCTGTCAGGTACTCCCACTGTCCTAGAGTACATCAACACCCACTTCTGCCAGGTACTCCCACTGTCCTAGAGTACATCAACACCCACTTCTGTCAGGTACTCCCACTGTCCTAGAGTACATCAACACCCACTTCTGTCAGGTACTCCCACTGTCCTAGAGTACATCAACACCCACTTCTGTCAGGTACTCCCACTGTCCTAGAGTACATCAACACCCACTTCTGCCAGGTACTCCCACTGTCCTAGAGTACATCAACACACTTCTGTCAGGTACTCCCACTGTCCTAGAGTACATCAACACCCACTTCTGTCAGGTACTCCCACTGTCCTAGAGTACATCAACACCCACTTCTGCCAGGTACTCCCACTGTCCTAGAGTACATCAACACACACTTCTGTCAGGTACTCCCACTGTCCTAGAGTACATCAACACCCACTTCTGTCAGGTACTCCCCACTGTCCCAGTATACATCAGCTTCCAATCTCCAGCCACCATTACTCACTCACACATCATTCTAGGCAGTGTGGGTGAAGAGCCTTGTCTAAGACAAATAGTGGTAGCAGAATCACTGACTCTGCTGAAGACTGTAAATCAGGCTCTCCTCTGCGTGCAGACATCTTTATTTGACTCTGGAAAACAAACAGTGTCATTTGACATGACTGTTACTGCTCCTTACATAACTCATAACGCTGGTCTTATCTCAGTGTGAATGTGACACACGTGTCTGTGTCCAGGTCACTAAAGAGGAGGAGTTCCTGAGTCTGTCCCACTGTCAGCTGCTGGAGCTGATCAGCCACGAGAGCCTCAAGGTGCTCTGTGAGTCTGAGGTGAGGACACACAACAAACCAGTGCTTATGAAAAGAACCTTCACCAGCTCAGAATACAGATGCCAGTCAAAAGTTTGGACGCACCCTCTCATTCAGTGTTTTTTGTTGTTGTTGTTTTTTTGTACTACGTTTTACATTTTGTATACTTACAGAAGACATCCAGTGTATGAAGTTAGATATTTGGAATTATGTAGTAAAGAAAAAAATGTCAGTTTATATTCAAATCCTCCTCTTGGCTTTGTTATAAAATATTAAGTGGAGTTATTTATTAGCGGGTTTGTCCCAACCTTTTGGTAGTGCATGTTTCAACAACACCAGTCAGTGTTCTTTATTTTTACATTTTAGCTGTTTAATGTCTCACTGTGGAATATTCCAAGCAGAACAATGACATATCCATAGAAACAAGCAGGTGACCCTCCACCAGAAAAGTTTTACAATGCACCTTTAAATAACTACTTAATATTTTTCAGCAAAGTAGGATTCAAATCCTACTTTGAGGATTTGAATAGAAAGCATAAAAAATGTCTCATTTTATTTATCTTTTTTCTTTGTTACATCTTCTGTATGTCTCTAAAACAGGCGTCTCCACCCTTTTTCCTTCGGTGAGCACCTTTTCAAAATGAAAAAGAGCTATACTAATTTTAGCGGTTGCAAGAAATTGAGTAAGTATAGAATTCCCTGGAGACCCCTGATGTAAAATGTAGAAAGCAGTAAAAATAAAGAAAACCACTGAATGAGAGGGAGTGTCGAAACGTTTGAGTGCTAGTGTATTTATCTGTGTGTGTGTATCAGGTGTACAAAGCGTGCACAGACTGGGTGCGCAGTGACATGGAGGTGCGCTCCCAGTACCTTCACGCCCTCCTCAACGCCATGCACATCTACGCCCTGCCCCCCAAGTTCCTCAAGAACCAACTGCAGTCCTGCCCCATCCTCAGCAAGGTAAAAACACCAACTGCACTGTGAGAGGCAAATTCTGAAGTAAATGTGGAAAATAATAATAAACTGAACCAAATTATCCCTCAAAAAGTATTCTTAATGTACAGTATTGGTTAAAAACACAAACTACAATACATGAATAACAGAATGCAACACTCAAAGTCCCATATTACAAAAAATTGACTCTTTAAGACGTTCTAATGTTGTAACGTTATCAAAAACAAACCTGGAGTTGTGTTTTGTTTCATTTACTTGTATTTGAGTCTGTCTACATCTGCAAATACTCTGTTCCACCTTGTGATGTCAAGAAGCGGTACCTTTATTTTAGTAGAGATTTGCAATTCCAGGACTGAAAGTATCCAAAAGATTCTAGTGAAGGAATCTGGAGTTTAAAAACACAGTGGAGCACTTCCTGTATTACCAGATCATGTACATCACAAAGTGGAACTCAGCCTAAATATGCAGAACATGTGTGAATGAAACAAAACACAATATAGATCAGAAATTTTCGATATATTGCAAAATATGGTGAATAAACGATAATATTGAAACCAAAAAGTACAGCAGAATTATCCCTCAGAAAGTGCACAAAGTAAAACACAAACTGTCGTGAATAAATAACAGAATGAAACGTTTTCGTATCTATAATGAGTTATACAAGTTTAGAATTCAACATTCTACAGCTCAAAGATCAACATTTTCCCACTAGTGCAGTGCTTCTCAATTATTTTATGTCACGCCCCCCCTAGGAAGAAGAAAACATTTCACACACCCCCAGGACTAAACCAGGGACTAAACCAGGGACTAAACCAGGGACTAAACCAGGGACTAAATCAGGGACTAAACCAGGGACTAAATCAGGGACTAAATCAGGGACTAAACCGGGACTGAATTAAGGCTGAATTAGGACTAAACCAGGACTAAACCAGGACTGAATTAGGACTGAATTAAGACTAAATTAGGACTAAATCAGGACTGAACCAGGACTGAATTAGGACTGAATTAAGACAAAATTAGGACTAAATCAGGACTGAACCAGGACTGAATTAGGTCTGAATTAGGACAGAATTGGGACTGAATTAGGAATAAACCAGGGACTAAACCAGGGACTAAATCAGGGACTAAACCAGGGACTAAACCGGGACTGAATTAAGGCTGAATTAGGACTAAAGCAGGACTGAACCAGGACTGAACCAGGACTGAATTAGGACTGAATTAAGACTAAATTAGGACTAAATCAGGACTGAACCAGGACTGAATTAGGGCTGAATTAGGACAGAATTGGGACTGAATTAGGAATAAACCAGGGACTAAACCAGAACTGAAGCAGGATTGAATTAGGACTAAACCAGGACTGAACCAGGACTGAACCAGGGACTGAACCAGGTTTAACTTTATTCTAGTACGGGAAAAAAAGCATGTCCCCCGAGGTCACTGCACTAGTGTAAGGAAAACATACCCTTGATATATTCTAACCCCTCCAAAAGTATTGTTCTGTCTGTCACGTATTGAATGATGAGTCAATATAGTATTTATTGTGACATATTTAAGAACTATCCATTTAAATCTGATCAGAAATGTTTGTCCTTTTTAGGCCAACTCGTGTAAAGATTTCCTGTCCAAGATCTTCCAGGACATGACCCTGCGCAGAGTCCCCCCTCCTCCGCTCAGGGGCAGCCAGCTCATCTATGTGGCCGGAGGGTACAACGGCGGGTAGGCGCTAATGCCTACGCCTTCACTTTCTATATATACTAACACATGTGTACTGGACGCACCACCAGGCAACAGTCTGGACACACTTTTTCATTTGGTCTTTTTTATTTTCAGGATTATTTACACTGTAGATTCTCACTATCAAATTACGAATGACACATGCAGCCTGTAGCCAACAAAAAATAAACTCAAAATAAATCCACCCTTATTTTAGATTTTTAAAATAGCACTTTGTTTTGATGACTGCTCTGCACTCCTGACCCTGACAAAGTGCAGCTGCGAAGTGAAAACCATAGATACACACAAAATATTGAGTCATATTTGTTTTTTTCTTTACTTAATGAAAAAAAACTGTGAAAAAGAAAGTGTCCAAACTAACTGGTAGTGTATTTATGTTCAACAATCTAAAGATGCCTGAACATGCCTCTCTTTATGCTAATTTAATCTCCTAACTAACTTCACATTTTGCTCAAATCGTGACTAAACGTACAGATATTTTCATGCATTTTAAGATGCACTGTGTAACTTTTCTGATGGAGGGTACATTACCATTTTAATCTAAAAATTATGTTTCAAAATTACCCTTATTTAAATTGTTTTTATTAAAGATTTTTGATCGGGTCGCCTCAAGTCAGACCTGACCTAGGGATAGACAAGTTTAATGCCATATTCTGAAACATTCTAGGCTCTCAGTAGCATCTCCATGGAGACGAGTAGCAGGTTGACTCTCCAAACGAAAAGTTACATTAGCTTTAAATTGGTTATTTTGGTGATGCTTTAGTTGTTTGTCTATTTTCTGATTTGTTTTATAATGTTGTTTCCTCGTCACAAACAGCCCCGGAGTGGTGTTTTTGTCATTCACACATTTTAAGCTTAACTAATAATAACGCAGGCTCACTCAAACGTGTGAATGAAACAAAACACAACTCCAGGTATGTTTTTTAAGCTAACAACATTATAATAGTCCATTTTGCGTAACTCTTGGTTCTGTGTGCTCAGTTACAACCAGCAGTCCCTGTCCACTCTGGAGGCCTATGACCCCAGCAGGAACCTGTGGATCCCTCTGGCCGACATGGGAGCGCCCTGCAGCGGCCTGGGAGCCTGCACCCTCTTCGGACTGCTCTACACTGTGGGTCTACTTCTACAAACTACTACAAACATTGCCTATAGAGCTAATATTGTTAAAACTGACCTGGAGATGCATTTTGTTTCATTCACACATATTTGACTAAGAGAATTTCAATTTGTGCACTATTGCTTTACTTACACATTGTTGTATTTTATGTTACTATTTTTTGCTCTATAGTGTAACCAAACTTCATGCAGAGTATATTTTAAACAAACTATACGTAGACTTTTCTCTTACTGTTTTTTAAAAGGTTTTACAATCACAACTGAGCCTGTGTCACCAGAGCCTTGACCTGCAGACAGAGACACATCCAAGTTTGTCTCATTCTCACACAGACTCATGTAAAAGCTCAGAACCTCCAGAATTCCCTCCCTGAGCTGCAGAGGCTGCACTAGCACTGGTTCATGTTTGGCTGGGGTTTAGATAGTTTGTGTTTATGTATATTGTATTATCGTGAGCTTTACCCATGTTATCACAATAAATATCGTATTGCGAGGTGTATGTACACCCCTAGTAGTGCCCATTCAGATCAGAAAGTGGCATTTTAGGTTCAAACCAACTGGATTTCGGCTGTGAAACTGGCACCCCGAATCAGAGTCCTGCACGGGTCTATTTGTGGAGACCCGCACCCACTCACTCCTGTGCAGTACAGCACCACACCCGCCCGCACCCGTGATTATATCAAAGTTAAATCCACACCCGCCCAAACCCGTCAACATTCCACCCGTTATCCGCCCGGGCCTGTGATAAATCACACACAAATTAGAAGTGTTCAAACTGATGCACTTCTCAACGAACAACAACAAACAAACAGCAATCGTAGGTCGCTGCTAAGCCTTAAACTAGTAATACACGATACAGTCCATTTTTTCTTTAATTTGATCTAACCAAGGTCACTGTACAGGAACAGTATCATCCTCAGTCCAGGTTTCAGCTGCGTTCTGCGTTCTTGGATCACAAATCCAGCAGAGGAAACGTCTCTCACGGGCAGCGCTGGATGCAGGATTGAGATCACACCCTGTGCACTGATTCACCTGACCCGCCTGAGTGGAACCACTACCCGCCCACATACCCGCCCGGAAAATTCCAGAACATTAAAACCCGCCCGTTTCAGCAACTATTTGTGGGCACCCGTCAGGTACCCGCATGTGCAGGACTCTGCCTCAAATACTTTCTGATTAGATAATCTACTTGAAATTAAAATACCAAATTACTAGTGGGAGCGATATTTGACTTATGTTTAGGTCCTTTCTGGGGCTAGAGTCTAACTCTTACACACAGTTTTTGAAGTTAGACTTCGAGAAACCTTTATTGATCCACAAGGGAAATTATTTGGACACAGCAGCTCACACATCACAATATATTATAGTAACAAAAAGCAAAAATATGAGATTGAAAGTCTATTTTGGGGACAAATAAAGGTTTACTTATCTAATGTTATTCCTTTATATGTGGTACATCCTCATACATGAAGCTCCTCTGTGTTTTTTAAGTTAAGCTCTGGCACCATAGTTTGCTGATCATTTCAAGACTCACATTTTTTCTTTAATATTTTTGTTTAATAGCTTTCCTGATTATTGCGTGTTACCAAATGCTTTTTTTTCCACTGCACCTTTTAGCTAAGTTATTTTCTGTAAACAGGGAACGCCAAGATCAAGGTTTAAGTGCTTTAAAAGGTCAGACCAATGAATCATTTAGTCTCTTTGCTGATTTACAGGTGGGTGGGAGGAACCTGTCTCTCCAAAATAACGTGGAGTCCAGTGCGCTGCTCTGCTACAACCCCATGACCAATCAGTGGAGCCCGTGCGAGCCCATGAACATGCCCAGGAACAGGGTGGGCGTGGCCGAGGTGGACGGGTGCATCTACGCCGTGGGGGGCTCCCAGGGGTCCACACACCACAGCACAGTGGAGAGGTGAGGGTGTTCTGACTATACTTAGATTTAGACCCACTTTAAAGGAGGATTATCTGTTACATAAGGGTGAGTTGTACAGTTGTAGGGAGTATTATCTGTTACATAAAGGTGAGTTGTACAGTTGTAGGGAGTATTATCTGTTACATAAGGGGGAGTTGTACAGTTGTAGGGAGTATTATCTGTTACATAAGGGGGAGTTGTACAGTTTTAGGGAGTATTATCTGTTACATAAAGGTGAGTTGTACAGTTGTAGGGAGTATTATCTGTTACATAAAGGTGAGTTGTACAGTTGTAGGGAGTATTATCTGTTACATAAGGGTGAGTTGTACAGTTGTAGGGAGTATTATCTGTTACATAAAGGTGAGTTGTACAGTTGTAGGGAGTATTATCTGTTACATAAGGGGGAGTTGTACAGTTGTAGGGAGTATTATCTGTTACATAAGGGGGAGTTGTACAGTTGTAGGGAGTATTATCTGTTACATAAGGGGGAGTTGTACAGTTGTAGGGAGTATTATCTGTTACATAAGGGTGAGTTGTACAGTTGTAGGGAGTATTATCTGTTACATAAGGGTGAGTTGTACAGTTGTAGGGAGTATTATCTGTTACATAAGGGTGAGTTGTACAGTTGTAGGGAGTATTATCTGTTACATAAGGGTGAGTTGTACAGTTGTAGGGAGTATTATCTGTTACATAAGGGTGAGTTGTACAGTTGTAGGGAGTATTATCTGTTACATAAGGGGGAGTTGTACAGTTGTAGGGAGTATTATCTGTTACATAAGGGTGAGTTGTACAGTTGTAGGGAGTATTATCTGTTACATAAAGGTGAGTTGTACAGTTGTAGGGAGTATTATCTGTTACATAAGGGTGAGTTGTACAGTTGTAGGGAGTATTATCTGTTACATAAGGGTGAGTTGTACAGTTGTAGGGAGTATTATCTGTTACATAAGGGTGAGTTGTACAGTTGTAGGGAGTATTATCTGTTACATAAGGGTGAGTTGTACAGTTGTAGGGAGTATTATCTGTTACATAAGGGGGAGTTGTACAGTTGTAGGGAGTATTATCTGTTACATAAGGGGGAGTTGTACAGTTGTAGGGAGTATTATCTGTTACATAAGGGGGAGTTGTACAGTTGTAGGGAGTATTATCTGTTACATAAGGGTGAGTTGTACAGTTGTAGGGAGTATTATCTGTTACATAAGGGTGAGTTGTACAGTTGTAGGGAGTATTATCTGTTACATAAGGGGGAGTTGTACAGTTGTAGGGAGTATTATCTGTTACATAAGGAGGAGGGGCGGGGTCTTGAAGTATAAGGAGCAGTGTGATTGGTCTAACAGGTGTCCACACTTCAAACTCCGCCCCTGTCAGAAACACCCTGGCTGTAGTCGGGGCAGTTCTGTGTGATATCATATAGTACTTGAGACCGCAGAGGTCACTGGAGGCAAGACACAAAGCTGCAAATGTACCGAGTTTGTACTAAAACTGGAAACAGACAGTGCTGTTAAAACACCATATACAGAGTTTAGTAAGGAAGTTTACTCATTTAGATCCACTTTAAAAGGGGCATATTGTCATGCAGTAATACAGGAAGTGCTCCACTGTGTTTTTAAACTCCGTACACCTTCAATAGAATCATTTGGATAATTTCAACCCTGAAATTTCCAATCTCTACTGAACTTAAGGTAAAGAGTAGCTGTTATCTTGAAAACTACCTTTACATTGCGGCACGGTGGCTGAGTGGCTAGCACTCATGCCTCACAGCAAGAAGGTTGCGGGTTCGATCCCCGGGTCGCCGGGCCTTTCTGTGTGGAGTTTGCATGTTCTCCCCGTGTCTGGATGGGTTTTCTCCGGGCTCTGGTTTCCCCCATCAACCCAACACATGCACTGTAGGTGTGAAAGTTGTGTGAGTGAGTAAGTTGTGTGAGTGAGTGATGGTGGTGGTCAGAGGGACCGTTGGCGCCTGTTGGATTGGCAGCCGCGCCTCTGTCAGTCTGCCCCAGGGCAGCTGTGGCTATAACAGTAGTTTACCACCACCGGGTCTGTAAATAATCCTCTGTAAAGCGTCTTTGTGACATCTGTCTGTGAAAAGCGCTATATAAATAAACACTTACTTACATGACATCACAAGGTGGAATAGAGCATTTTGAGGGGGACAGACTAATAATAAAGGATCACTCAAACTAGTGTGAATGAGACAAAAGATAACACAGTATATTTTTGAGGAATAACATGGTTTAAAGCTCGCAGGAGTCGATTTTTGTGTAATACAGGGTCTTTAACTTATGACCTTTTAACCATGTTGTAACTCGTCATTCAGAGCCCTACAGAGTGATTCATGCTTGTTTGAGTAATTCAGGATTGTCATGCATAGACTTGAGTGCTCAGAAATTCTATCCCCCTTATCCCCTCCCATTTCTCTGTACTTACTGCAGTTATTTGAAAAATGTGTGCAGTGTTGTGCTGCTTTGTCCTGTGTCTCGACTCCAAATCTGCTTTGTCATTGTTGATAAGAAAAGCTTCTGAGCGGAGTGGCCAAGTTAAATAAATCTTACATAAGTGTGCTGGTTAAAAGTTACAGCTCGAGTAAACATGTTGTAGCCTGCACATCATCATTATCTAATACTGTATCATTTATACACTGCCTTTAAACAATAACTCCACTGACCTTGTCAAAGACAGTTACCATTGGATGTTTATCATGGTTAATTTGTTGAAGCAGAATCTCCAGTTGCATCATGGGAGTTGTAGTGGACAGTTGGAGAAGAGCGCTGTCGAGTTTAGGTCAGCATGGCCCACAGTTCATCCTAATCCTTGTCCTCGCTCATAGGTGTAACAGCACATACACTTCAAGTGGACTCACTAAATAGATAACAGCAAAAGTAAGATTTCAGCAGCTCTATGCTGTGTAAATGTAAATGTGCCCAACCTAATTAGTCTAGTGGGACGTCCAATTATAAAGTTAATGAATGAATTAATCATTGGATTTATATAGCGCCTTTGAGACACCTAAAGTGCTGTTACAGTTCAGTATTCAGTCACTCTACACTGTGGTGCAAAGAGACTGTTGTAGCCACAGATGCCCCATGACAGACTAATGGAAGTGAGGCGCCAATCTGCACCATCAGCCCCTCCGACCACCACCAGCACTCACACACAGCACTTTCATACGAGGCAATGTGGGTGAAGTGTCTTGCCTAAGGACACAATGACAGTTTTTGTGACTGGCGCCCCCCTGTGGCACCTGATTTTCCCAGTGGTCTCTCATCCAAGAACTAACCAGGCCGAGCCTTGTTTAGTGTCGGAGATCTGATGAAATCAGTCCGCTATGGCCACCAAAGTGTTTTATAGTGCATGTGTTAGCATGCTAGTTGGTGTTAGCTGTACCATGTCTGAAAGTTGTGAAAAGCGTGGAGTAAAAAGCAATAAGCGATTAATAATTAGGATACTCTGAATGCATAAGGTAAGTGAAGAATAACTTTTTACAATTTTCTATTCTATATTTTTTTGTAATTATTTCTCCACCATTGTCTTTTGACTTTGAGCACAGCAGGCATAACACTTCCTGGTTGCTTTTATCCTTCATCTTCACGAATCTCTATGTGATGTTTCCAGGTGGGACCCGGAGACCAACCGCTGGGCCTACGTGAGCCCCATGGCGGTGGCCCGTCTGGGGGCAGGGGTCACAGGCTATGGGGGGGCTCTGTACGTGGTGGGGGGCTTTGATGGGCAGAACCGCTGGAACAGTGCAGAGAAGTACCAGCCGGAAGCCAACGCCTGGGTACAGCTGGCCCCCATGAGCACGGTGCGCAGCGGCCTGGGTGAGTCTGGATACAGATAACGTTCACATTCTAAAGTGTATCATGTTGAAGTGGAGGAGCCAGACACTGAAAAGTAAGAGTACTGTTATTTCTAAATATTCTTACTCAAGTACAAGTACAAAGTAGTCCAAGAAAGTACTCAAGTAGCCTATACTTTGAGAAACTGCCTCACAATGAGAGTGTTGAAATTTGAGGATAAATAATGGAACAAAACAATAAATACTGAACAAAATCTGGCATTTTCAAAGGACAGAATGCAGTGAAAAAAATAATTTCACTTTTTTCATTTAGATTTGAGATTCAGCTGATTTTTTCGATCTTAAAACGTGAAAAAACAGAACTAATCCATTTAAAAACAGTTTGCAGCGGCCCAATGTTATTCCTCACTTACCTTATGCATAATTATTCACCCAGATGCGTTTATAAGCGTTTTGCGCAACTTTCAGAGACCAGAGTGGAGTTTTGCCATCGCGGTAAAGCTAACAACAACTAGAATGCTAAACACACACTTCCTGTTTCACGTAGAATAAAACAAACAGTAGGCGTCGCTCTCATTTTGACCCTAAGAAATTTTTCTCTCTTTTTAAAAATCTGTTCTAATGTTGTTTCCTCATCCCAAACGTACCTGGAGTTGTGTTTTGTTTCATTCACACACGTTTAACACACAAACCTGCAGATTTATGATGCAGTGTTCCTCTTCCAAATTGAAAACACTCCACATCACCTTGTGATGTCATGCGGTAAGACAGGAAGTGCTCCATACACCTTCTCTAGACTGATTTGGATCATTTCAACCCTGGATTTGCCCATCTTTTCTAAACAAAAGGTGAAAAGTAGCTGTAAACTACCTCTTTGTGACATCACAAACTGGAACAGAGCGTTTTGAGTGTTGGAGATATAGACAAACTAATAATAAAGGGTTACTCAAACATGTGAATGAAAGAAAACACAACTCCAGGCATGTTTTTAATGAGGAAGCAACATTATAACGCGACTTAGAGCTCACAAGAGTCAGTTATATATAGTAGTTATATAGTTATATATATATATAGAGCCTTTAATTACATGAAAAAATCGGGTACAGCCTCTTTAACATTTTGAAACAACACTGAAAAATGAACTGATAAACTAATATGAGAATGCATTTCAGAACATGTTTTTTGCAGATAAACAGACTAAAACTAACTAAAACCGTCTTAACTCTGCATATACACTGTACGTATTGTTTTCATAGTTCCTCTTTCTCGTCCCTCCGTGTGTGTTCTAGGCCTGGTGTGCATAGGCTCGTACCTGTACGCCGTCGGGGGGTATGACGGGCTCAGGCAGCTGTCGTCGGTGGAGCGCTACAACATCTGCAGGAACATGTGGGATGCCCGAGCCCCCATGGAGCACAGCCGGAGCGCCCACGGAGTCGCCGTGTACTCCGGGCGCATCTACGTTTTCGGTCAGTCTGCTAATGTGTGTCTGAGAAGGTTTAAGTCTAATTTATTGATGCTCAACGTTCCCTGGGGACGTGATGCTAACTAGAGGCTCTGTTAGACTTGAATTTTAGCTTTTTTTTTAACTTTAGGTTTTAGCATGTGCTGTTTAAATATATTTTCTTAAAACTTATTTGACAGTGTTTGCCAGTCTGTCTCATTGTATCTCCATAGGAACTTCTGAACATACAGCCATAGAGATACATGTAGAACACCCTCATATTTGTTATATATGCATGTTATATATGTGTTGGTGGCTCAGTTGGTTTGGTTTTGACTCAAATGTCCTTAAGCCCCCAATATTACTTATTTAGTCCAGCTAAACTGCTTACTGTAAATAATCTATGGCAAAAAAAAAAGGTGAAGGAAGTGAAGAAGTGAAGGTTATTCCAGGACATGACAAAGCAGTAAATGACACATCATTTAATGCTGTGTAATCCCCTGGAATAACCTTAGCACAAACGATGACACAGGACACATATTGTGCATTCTTGTTCTTTAATTCTCTTTTAAACATGTTTTTGTTTACCTTGGGATACCTATTTCACATTTTTTAAATTAATATATTTAGAAATTAACCCATATTTAGAAATGGGAATGGACAATGTAAACAAATGAAGCTCTTAAGGCCTCCACACACTACAGGAGAATTTGCCCGATTTTGGCTGCGATTTCTTCTTCCCGAGTTCAAGGAGGTGTGACCCGACTTTTTGTCTCCGTGTGTGATTTTGAAGCCGCTGCTCCTCATGTGTGGAGTCAGTGTCAGATCAGAACCACCGAACATCAACAACACGACTGAAACAGCCGATAAAACAGAGCGTCAGGAGCAGAGGAGCGACGGACACAGAGACGCAAGATACAAACTCGGGATAGAGCGAAAATAAATACTTTATTCCTCACCTAATGTAAAGTGATACATTTAAAGTGCAGCATCTCACCCACATTATCCATACAAATTGTCCTTCGCAAATAATGACATCCAGTCCACAAAACTGCGCTATTAATCCAGTTTGAAGCGTTCTTTGAAAGTCAAAAGGTGAAAGTTGTTCCTCGCATGTGTTTGTTTACGTCCACAGGGCATAAAGCTGCAGATTAGTGATAGTGACTCTACTTCCTGTGGACTTTATCGCCTCTTTTAGGCTTTAAAAATCATGTATCTGAAGTATTGCACCACATTTCACAAATAATAATAACACAGTTTTGACTTGTGTCTAAACTAGAAGTGCAGAGCTCTGATCTTTGAACACTTCAGAGTCTCAGAGTGAGTGGTTTTACTGTAGACAGGAAACAGCTGACGTGATCGCGCTCACAGCTTTGCAGCCTGTTTTACACAGACAGATCCCGCTGCAGTCTTTGCAATCAGAGATAGTTAGTCTCATAAGTTTCTCCTCGTGTCTGTGGTGTGCGCATTTTTTTCAATTTAAAAATCGTTTAAGACCGAAAAATCCTCTAGTGCAGGGGTGTCCAAACGTTTTTCATCGAGGGCCACATATTAAAACAAAGAACAGGGTGAGGGCCGATAGAGGGTCATAGATTGGTGGTCAACACAGTGAGTAACTTTGTTCATGCCTAGACCCGCAAAAGGACACACTAAATTTGCTTGATCATTGTAAATTTAAAAAACATGCAGTAAAAAGTGCTATTTGCACTAGTATGGGCCAATTCTCCTGGAATCCTGAGGGCCAAAATAATTGGTCTGAGGGCCACATTTGGCCCCCGGGCCATAGTTTGGACATGCCTGCTCTAGTGTGTAGCGGCCTTTAGGAAACGTGAATGCTGTGATAATCGAGTGTTTGTTGTGAACACAATTTTGACTTCTAAACTGTGCAGGAGAAGATCGGATATTTACCTGTGACTTAACAAAACAGGCAAAATTCAAATGGAGCATTTTTAGTGCTCAGAGACGACAACTTTGGATTAATGGATAAACAAAGAAAAAGAAAACACCTTTTATAAAGATATGAAGATAGGTTTGAATTAGGGCTGTCATCGTTAACACGTTAACACATGTGATTAATCACAAAAAATATCACACTAATGTTTTATTTAACGCAGATTAATCACACAATTTATTTTGAACGCACATGCTCCTCTATGGAAAGTGCGATGGTGACCTGGAAGGCGGCGCAGGTTATTAGGTCAGTGATCAGGTCCATATGCAGATGTGAACACGACAGATGAGACTGTGACTAGGGCTCAGCGGCAAATTTCTCTTCAAAAAACTGCCCAACGGGACTTTAGATAAACTAAGGTAGTTTGCAGATGGCGGCACGGTGGCTGAGTGGCAACACTCAGGCCTCACAGCAAGAAGGTTGCGGGTTCGATCCCCGGGTCGCCTGGGCCTTTCTGTGTGGAGTTTGCATGTTCCTCCCCATCAACCCAAAACATGCCCGCACCCCTATGAACTAACATCAAGGACCATGTTGTCACCACCTGCAGAGGGGTTCATAGGGGGGGTCAGGTGCTATGAGTATTGGGCAGCACGCTGCCCCCGCGACCCAGCTGGATTAAGCGGGAGAAGATGGATGGATGGATGGAGTTTGCAGATATTGCAGTGATGAACTCTCTTTGCACAGAAGCACAACAAGTTTAAAATACCATCTTAAAGTAAAACACGTGTTTGATTCAGTGGCAGCAACAACGCTACTTGTACCAACAACAAACCGAGCACGACAAACAACGTTGGCGGAGTGAACCTGCAGCAATGTGGTCAACAAAACTACCAGCGATAGAAAAATGTCAGTAATAGAACTTTTTGATAATAAATTGCATTTTTGTCAAAATATTTTGGTCTTTTTTTTGAAGAATAATTAACTGTGATTAATCGTGATTAATCACAATTCTAAAGTGTGATTGATCTGATTTTAAAAATGAATCGTTTGACAGCACTAGTTTGAATATACAGTTTCCCCATCCTCTGTGTTTGATGACGCTGAGTTAAACCTGTCAGGACGGAGTTAGCAGGACCCATCTCCAGATCTTGAGCTGGTCTTGGTCAGGATTACCTGAGCTGCAGGATTTGACCCATGGTGCATGTTTTGGGTTGATGGGAAAACTGGAGCGTCCAGGAAATGCACCTAGACACAGGGAGAACAAACAATGATATGTCACCTCAAAATGTTAGTTTCCCTCTTGTGGTGTCATAAGGAAGCAATTCAGAAAGTAGAAAACAGCTCTAGTTTTAAGTTCTTCAATATCCAGATAGATCGCTCAGGTCAAGTCTTAACGCTGCTGACAACACTGAAGTTCTTATATTTTAAACTGTAAAACGTCTTAAGATGTATCCACAAAAGGCTTCTCACCAGTCACGATGATTCGCTTCTACTCTTTTCTACAGGCGGCTTCAACCAGCACGGCTTCCTGTCCAGCGTCGAGTGCTTCTGCCCCGAGCGAAACGAGTGGGCCACGCTCACACAGATGTCCATGGGGCGCAGCGGCATGGGCGTGGCCGTCACCATGGAGCCCTGCCCCGGGAGCCTGCCCGAGCTGGAGGAGGAGCTGCAGGAGGAGGGGGCAGGGGGCAGGTAGCACAGGACCACCACCAGGGGGAGACCAAGAGCTGCTTCGGTCATCGGCTGGAACGGACAAGGAACGGACAATATGTACTAGATTGTGTTTGAGAGTGTGATGTCAACATTTCAGATGGATGGCGTGGGTTACATTAATGTCACTTATTATTTATTTTTCTCTTGCGTTTGACCCTTTGTTTGTATCCGTCAGGAGCAGTTCGCAGTTCCCAAGATTTTATATGTAGATTGACAGACTGCGTTCACCTTCTAGAATCTGATGATGTTGTGAGCGTGAATTTATTTTCAGGAGTATTTAGCTGGAGAAATGCCTTATTTGGAAAGCTGAAGGAGCAGGAGGAGACCCATCCACGGAATAGAACCAGGAACCTTCTTGCTGTCCGTGTTTGTGCCACCATATAGCCAAATGTATTTTTAGAGATTACGTCTGCAAACTTGTCGTACTTGTTTTCATAGCGAATAGAATTACATAATAATAATTCAAGGTAATTCAAGGTAATAGAACTAAAGGTGCACTATGGACTTTCTGGTTGAAGCTCACTTTATTTTGTGATTATTTTTCGCATTATTTTATTCAAACGAAACAGCAAATAGATTATTATTTATGTAACTTTTTTTTTTAAATTAACTTTTATTTTATTTTTTTTCTGACGGTTTTAGATATCTAATTATTTTATTCAAACAAAACAGCAAATAGATTATTATTTATGTAACTTTTTTTATTAACTTTTTTTTTAATTTATTTATTTTTTTTTTCTGAAGAGGTTTTAGATGTTTAATTCTTTTTATTCAAACAAAACAGCAAATAGATTATTTATGCATTTTTTTTATTAACTTTTTTTTTATGAAGAGGTTTTAGATGTCATCCACGCATGTTTGACTAATCTAGCGATCTCTCCCAGACCCTACTCAAACCCTCCTTATGGTTAGCTGTAAGATTCTGTACGAGACTCCGCCCCCAACCGTACGTCACCCACACTCCCGCACGACAATTCTCCGTAAATATACAAAAACACGGTACAAAACTGTACACGGTAACCTCACAAACCCGATGCGACGCGCAGTAGTTTCCTTCGCTCTGAAGGGGGAGTGACTTAACACGGGGAGCGAAGGGAGGGAGACTCGGAGCGCCGAACCAAAAGTGAAACTAAGAAAACGTGGTACATGGAGATCTAAATATATTAGCAGTTAATACCTCACCAAGTAATATACCTCCACTTTATGGTATTTTAGCGATGATTAATCTCCATGGAGACCAGGAAATGGAGTAGCCACAACCAGAAAAGTTCCACAGTGCACCTTTCAATCCTACAAAACTCAAATCCCTTTATTGCCATTACAAAAAATGACTCTACCACACAATGTTGACACCGCATGACATTTTTGTACACCATTTTTCAGCTGTTTTCAATGGACGTGATGTAGAATTCGCTGTGGACGCACAAACTGACCACTGAGAGCTGCCAAGACTATAAACCGCAGTGTTGCAAGAAGTCACAACAATCCTATGTTTGAAATGTTCACTGTCATGTCATTTAACGTGCGCAAAAAGCAAAACGTAATTATTCGAAGTGTGATTTTGTAATCTTTTGTATCGTGCGTCTACCTCCGCTCGGACCAGGTTTCCAATGGTCTGTCGCCAGCATTTTCACTCACTTTGTAATTATTGTCAAGTAATTTGTACAAATAAATGTGATTCAAATGAAAGTGAAATAACGTTTTTATATTTTAGTATTAACATTGTAAGTTCTACATGTATGTCAATGGCGGAATTGTTCGGTAGTTGTCATGGTAACGCCGTACACACATTAGCAAAAATTGAGAAAACGTTTCAAGAACATTTCAAGAAAATACACAGATTTAAACAATTTCAGTTTGATTTTCAACTAAAGATTTGAAGGTGGCTAACTGGACAACCGCTGGCTAATGCTAGCTAGCTGGTGAGTGTCATTTTGCGTGACTATTAAGCGTACAAATCAGCTCATTTGTTCTTCCAGCTAAATCAGTTATTTATAGTCAGATTGTGTTCCAACAAAGCTCAGATTAACGTCTAAATCAGGGGCGTCAAACTCATTTTGGTCCGGGGGCCGTATACAACTAACTTTGATTCCAAAGGGGCCGGATCAGAAAACTCATGGTATATTTACCCCAAAAATAGCAATAAGTCCAAATATTTGTGCAGAGAAATGCACATCTTTTTTATTTGATTTTATTTTACAAAATATTATAATATTATGCTAGGTTAGGTTGCTTTCACAGTAGCATCACGGACCTCTTGGCTCTGGGTGAAAACAGACGTCTGTTTCTTCAGTTTCAGCAATAATTCGTTTATCTTCTGTCTTCTCAATTCTCCGTTCAAGTTATTGTATTTTTCGCAGTGTCTCGTAGTGGTGTTTAAGATTATATTCCTTGAACGCCGCCACTTGTTGCAAACACCAAGCGTACAGGTTTCTCATTCACCTTCATGAACAAATAAGAATTAGTCCATTTTTCTTGGAAAATCCTGCACTCAGCTCCACTTTTCTTATTTTTGACATTTTGCTGATGAGGGTCACGGTCAACAGTCAAAACGATCATCCTTTAAGAGCGTTTGGAAAGAGGCAGGTCTTCATTTGTCTGGGTGGAGGCGCAGGCACAGAAGCACTGGAGACGCTGCTATGCTTAGATGCTCAGAAAATTACCAGAAAAATCTGAAAATTTTTAATATCTTAATAGAAAATCAGCCGAGGGCCAGATTAAAGGTCTTGGAGGGCCGGATCTGGCCCCCGGGCCGCATGTTTGACACCTGTGGTCTAACTGAAGTTACAGCTCTTCAGACAGAGCAGTGCCTCCAGTTAGCATCACACCCCCATGGAATGTTAATGACATCAGCTCCAAAGTAGGAAGTATCATTATATTTATTTTCTATTTTCAATTTTAGTTTGATTTTCAACCAATAAATATTTTGATTTGCAAAGACACTTCCAGGATCTTGCCACTAGATGGAGCCATCCGTTTATTAACTCATTTGCGTGAGATATAAGTTTCATATTTTAGCGATAAATGTGCATTGAAAAAAATCTGAAACAAACAATAAACACTTTTAAATAATAATAAATAAAAGTCTATAAAGGTTTAAAAAAAAAACATTCTGACAGCTCTAAACAGTATAATCAGTATCCATCATGCACACAAGCTCATGTTTCATGTTCTTTAAAGGGGCATATTATTGATTCATGCACGCTTGGGTGGTTCTGTGTCATCCTGCATTTAAGACATGAGTGCTAAGAAAATGTCTGTTTTCACCTACCCCCTATCCCCGCCCATAACTCTGTAAACACAGACTCCGGGTCATATATGTAATGTTTAAAAATGTCATCATAGGAGTGACTGAATCGCACCTTTTCACAGCTTTTCTCTATTTACAAAAACATAAAAAGCATCGCCAGCTCTGATAGGTCCATCACTTGTTTGTTTCCATGGATATGTTATTGCTCTACCTGGAATGTTCCACAGTATGACATTAAACAGCTCTACCTTACATTTACTAAATTACAGGTGGTTTTATAGCTCAAAAACACCTAGAAAAACAGGCATTCTGACTACATGAGTGAATACATCTGAGCTGGGTCGCCTCTCCACAGATCTGACCTGTAACTCGGTCTGGTTTGGTCTCCATGAAGATAGATTTCAACACTGGAAACCCAAATGAAAGATTCATGTGAGGTTTATTCTGTTTTCTGATTGACATTTTCAGAACCAGAACACCAAATTACAACATGAACAACTTGCTCAACATGTCGATGTTTTGTAATTTAGAGCAGATCAACAGTAGAACTGATATCAGTAAAAGATAGATTTGAACCTGTTCATACTTTATCTGGGGACACAGTTACGCCAAGTTCATGGACTTTAAAGCCAAAATCTTACGTAAGCTTTCGAAAGTTGTTTACAAATTGACTGATCTAAAATGTGAGTCACATTGCGTAAGGAAAAAGTACTCATGTGTACTATTTACTTTTAGTCAAATGCACCTTCGGCAGCTATTGATTCTTTGCAG
Organism: Odontamblyopus lacepedii; assembly: GCA_034769755.1. NCBI lineage: Eukaryota > Metazoa > Chordata > Actinopteri > Gobiiformes > Gobiidae > Odontamblyopus > Odontamblyopus lacepedii. Next base: position 28,780,991 of record CM068364.1, read on the forward strand.
CGACATCCCCCTGGGGGTGTTCTACATGCATCTCTATTGGCGGAATGTTCAGCAAATAGATAAAACAAAAAAAATCATTTTAAGGATGTCCAAAAACTCAAGAAAAACGATCAAATTTAAAGAACACATTTTCAGGAGCCTGTGATCAGTCCGAGTGTTCGTGGTCCTGTTTAGGAGTTTGATTTTCAGTTTTTCAGGTGGAATGTAGCTTTTAACTGTAGTTTTATGTGTGAGAGACTTGTTTAACAGATAATCTTACCTGTTGTACTTTTTCTGAACAAATTGTGTTAAAATAAAGCTCAGATTAAAGTCTAACTTGAGTAAAAGAGTTTCAAACAGAGCAGTGCTTGCAGTTAGCGTCACACTTCCAGGCAATGTTGATGACAGCTGCAAAGTATCAACCCTTGTAGTAACTGAGTACATTTTTAGCCGTGTACTACAAATCTTCAGTACTCGCTCCATACACTGGACACTTCTTACCTCTGGCTTGTATTTTGCACGACTACGGATCAGCTCGAACATTCTGAACCTAAACCCATCGTCGTGGAGTCTCCCGCTCTCGTCACCCGTGCACGTCACCTGTCCCCACCCCCCCTTACCCATCACCCTCCATCTCACCCCCACCCGCTGCAAACACCGTCCCCCGCCGTCCTATTATTCAAATGAGGCCCTCTCTAATCACACGGAGATTTGCGACAAAGGGAGTCGTACAGTGCGCCTTAAAATATCTATTTGTTTTTCAACTTATGTGGAATAATGGACCGGCAGGTGAAACGTGCAGGTGAAACGCGCAGGATCAGATTTCAAATGTCATATTCAGACGATGATAATGACTATATTGACCAAGCGACCTCAAATGCTGTGTGTTAGCAGTAAAGTCAGAGTACAGGGTATTTTAAAGAGAACATATTGTTTCCTCATCAAAAACATACCTGGAGTTGTGTTTTGTTTCATTCACAGTCCTTTATTATTAGTCTGTCTGCATCCCCAAAGCTCAAAATGCTCCGTTCCACCTTGTCATGAAGCGGTGGTTTTTAAGTTTCAGTAATGTGGCAACTCCTCAACCACATGTGCATTTACAACTGCACATTCATACATTCATACAATCAAGATCGGTAAAGCGGAAGTGTCTTGCACAAGGACAAAACAACAACAACAACAACAACAACTGACAAGAACAGGATTCACACTCAGCCTTTTACATTTGCTTCAGCAGAGATGAGCAATTCTAGGGCTTAAATTTGACAATAGAGTCTAGTGAAGGTGTATGGAGTTTAAAAACACAGTGAAGCACTTCCTGTATTACCACGTGACATCACAAGGTGGATTGGAATAGTGGCGTGTTTTCCGTTTGAGAGAAAAACTCAAATAAATCTGCAGGATTTATATGTTAAACACGTGTGAATGAAACAAAACACGACTCCGCGTCTGTCTGTGATGAGGAAACAACATACAAATCTGAAAATAGTGTAATATGGGTCCTTTAAAAACACATATTATCAACATCTCCATGGAGACAAGCATAAAAGTTACACAATGCACCTTTAAAATAATGTCTGCAATTGGAAAACACCCTTAACAAACAACACCTGAGTTTCTAATGAGGTCTTTAGGTACTGGAGCTCCCCCTGTGGTCTGCACTGAGAACAATGAAGTAATAAACAAATGAATCTCCTTGGAAACGTGATTGCCATGTTAATAGAGCCATGTGTTTGTTGTGAACACAATCTGACCGCAGATTGAGTCTGGAGATGATTTAAGGGCTTTAAACTGCGTATGACTTTTATCTATGATGCAACTAAATGGACAAAATGCACACAAAACATGTTTGTGCTCAGGGAAGACTTTGGATTAATGGATTAGTAAAACATGTGAACAAACAGAATACAACCCCAGGTATGTTTCTGATGAGGAAACAGGCATAGAACATGGTCAAAAGCGTCACAAAAGTCCATTTAAAGGTCAATAATAGTTCAGTAGTGTCTTGCCCAAGGACACAACAATAACTGACTGGAGCCTGATTCTACCTGCCAACCTTCCAGTTATAGGCACCTGTCCATATGCCGCTTTATTGAAATATTTGCTCTTACACATTCATACAGGCAAGATGGATGAAGTGTCTTGCTCAAGGGCACAACAACAACAGCAATGGGCTAGAACCAGATTTCAACTGCCAACCTCCCAGTTTTAGGCTGACTCCTCAACCATATGTGCCGCTGTTAATTCATCTTTCATCATTCATTGTATTTGTATTTGTATTGTACATTCCCATTCCCATTTACATGTCTTGCTCAAGGACACAACAACAGGATAGACTAGACTGGACTGGAGCCGGATTCGCACTGCCAACCTTCCTGTTATAGGGCTTCTCAACCGCATGAGCCACTGTTAACTCCTCATATAGATGTCACATAGGTAACTGACTTTGCAATTACACTCAACAAAAATATAAATGCAACACTTTTGTTTTTGCTCCCATTTGTCATGAGATGGACTCAAAGATCTAAAATTCATTCCAGATACACAATATTACCATTTCTCTCAAACATTGTTCACAAATCTGTCTAAATGTGTGATAGTGAGCACTTTTGCTTTGCTGAGATAATCCATCCCACCTCACAGGTGTGCCACATCAAGATGCTCATCAGACACCATGATTAGTGCACAGGTGTACCTTAGACTGCCCACAATAAAAGGCCACTCTGAAATGTGCAGTTTTGTCTCACAGCAAAATGCCACAGATGGCGCAAGCATTGAGGGAGCGTGCAATTGGCATGCTGACAGCAGGAATGTCAACCAGATCTGTTGCTTGGGCATTGAATGTTCATTTCTCCACCATAAGCCGTCTCCAAAGGCGTTTCAGAGAATATGGCAGTACATCCAACCGGCCTCACAACCGCAGACCACGTGTAACCACACCAGCCCAGGACCTCCACATCCAGCAGGTTCACCTCCAAGATCGTCTGAGACCAGCTACTCAGACAGCTGCTGAAACAATTGGTTTGCATAACCAAAGAATTTCTGCACAAACTGTCAGAAACCGTCTCAGGGAAGCTCAACTGCATGCTCGTCGTCCTCATCGGGTCTTAACCTGACTCCAGATCGTCGCCGTAACAGACTTGAGTGGGCAAATGCCCACATTCGATGGCGTCTGGCACGTTGGAGAGGTGTTCTCTTCACGGATGAATCTCGGTTTACATTGTTCAGGGCAGATGGCAGACAGCGTGTGTGGCGTCGTGTGGGTGAGCGCTTTGCTGATGTCAATGTTGTGGATCGAGTGGCCCATGGTGGTGGTGGGGTTATGGTATGGGCAGGCATCTGTTATGGACGAAGAACACAGGTGCATTTTATTGATGGCATTTTGAATGCACAGAGATACCGTGATGAGATCCTGAGGCCCATTGTTGTGCCATACATCCATGAACATCACCTCATGTTTCAGCAAGATAATACACGGCCCCATGTTGCAAGGATCTGTACACAATTCTTGGAAGCTGAAAATGTCCCAGTTCTTGCATGGCCAGCATACTCACCGGACATGTCACCCATTGAGCATGTTTGGGATGTGCTTGACCGGCGTATACGACAGCGCGTACCAGTTCCCACTAATATCCAGCAACTTCGCACAGCCATTGAAGAGGAGTGGACCAACATTCCACAGGCCACAATTGACAATCTGATAAACTCTGCGAAGAAGATGTGTTGCACTGCATGAGGCAAATTGTGGTCACACCAGATACTGACTGGTTCTGAGTCCCCAGACCCCCAATAAAGCAACAACTGCACATTTCAGGGTGGCCTTTTATTGTGGACAGTCTATGGTACACCTATGCACTAATCATGGTGTCTGATGAGCATCTTGATGTGGCACACCTGTGAGGTGGGATGGATTATCTCAGCAAAGCAAAAGTGCTCACTATCACACATTTAGACAGATTTGTGAACAATGTTTGAGAGAAATGGTAATATTGTGTATCTGGAATGAATTTTAGATCTTTGAGTCCATCTCATGACAAATGGGAGTAAAAACAAAAGTGTTGCGTTTATATTTTTGTTGAGTGTACATACAGTAAACCCATTTAAACCTTTAAACATTTAACTCAAGCCAGGTTAAGCCTCTTTAACTTCCCTCTCAAACCAGTAAGGTGAAAAATCTTGCCATAAACACTTGAAACTAGTGTTTTCTGCTTAGAACAAGATTTGTATTTCATCTTGTTTTAAGAAAAGTTGGTAAGTGAAAATTTCTTACTGCACTGGCAGAGAATTTCACTTAAAATAGGACATTTTTACCTCACAATTTGTATTTTTTTCTTATTTTTGATAGGCCTTTTTTTCAACTTCAGCTTCATTCAAATTCAGATTCAGAATATATGGATTTTTATGTCTCCAATTTTAAACACGCAAATTGTCTAAAAATATTTCCAATTTGAAGAAAAAAAAGAGAAAATAATCCCGAATAAAAAGACTTGTTCATAATGCTGTGACTCACACTTATGACGCAGGCACACACAGATGCAGCCTTTAGTGCAAAGCCACACACAACACACACACGACACACACACAACACACACACAACACACACGACACACACACAACACACACACGACACACACACACAACACACACACAACACACACACCACACACACACCACACACACGACACACACGACACACACACCACACATTATAGAGTGAATGGTGTCACGAGCTGCTTGTGGTCAATCCAGAAATACACCGGATGTCTGTATGTCAGAGCGTTGCCTAAGGTCCAATCCGAGTATACTGTTTAAAGACGGGGCGCTGGGGGATGTTCTACATGTATCTCTACGGCGGGATGTTCAGCGGTTACCACGGCGATGCAACGCATTCGCAAACATTGTCATAAATGTTGAAAACGCGAGTAAAAAAACACTCTAAACCAGCTCTTTCTGTCAGAATGTGTTAAAACGAAGCTCAGATTTTGTGTAACGGAGCTTCAGACATAGCGGTGCCTCCAGTTAGCATCACCCCTCCAGGGAATGTTGACGACGACGGCTGCGAAGTATCAACTGGACGTTAATCGCTACATACAACATATTTAGAAGGTAAAAGGTGCCATGTTTGAAAATGCGATATTCACCAAAAACGACGTATTCACATGTTTTATAGCCTAAGTTTCAGTTTCGTTTTCGTTTTTTTGTCGCTCCCTTCAGAGCGCTACTACTGCACATCGTTTGTGAAGTTGTGGCGTACAGTTTTGCATCGTGTTTATGTATATTTATGGAGAATTGTTGCGCGGGAGCAAGAGTGATGTAGCCTCGTGGGCGGAGCCTTGTACTGCTAACCGTAAGGAGGATTTGAATAGGGCCCGGGAGAGAACGCTAGATTATTCAAACACGCATGGATCACATCTCAAACCTCTTCAGGCATATTTTTGACAAGGGAACGACGTTATAACATGGTAGGAATCTCCAAAAAGTCCATTTCCATACTAATCCCTTCAGAGTTTTGACGTCACCGTAATGATAACAATAACTAGCATGCTAACCAGCACTACCTCCTGGTTCGCGGACAATAATAACACTTCGTAATAATTACTTGAATATATGAACAGTCAATCTTTTCCTAGGCAGATTCAGAATATATATTTTTGACTTAAACGTGGTGGATGGGACGCAGGAAATTTCGCCTTCTGCGTTGGATTTACGTTGCGTCTTAAAGCCACAAGGGGTCAGACGCGAGCAGCTCTTGTGCCAGTCCCAAGCCCACGTGAATAGGCACGTGTAGATAGCTCGTGGAAGGGCATCTGGTCTAAAAACTGAAAACAAAACATAAGTATAGTTAAGTAATGTTAGTAGATCGTAATAACCTATTCATTACACGCTAATAAACCAACATATACTTAAAGGGCAAACACTGCACTTTGTGATGTCATGTGGTAAGACAGGAGGTGCTCCTGTGTTTTTAAACTCCATACACCTTCACTAGAATCATTTGGACGCACTAGAATCATCATTTTTGACTTAAAACGTCCATTGACTCATAAAGCCCTGATGAATCCATAAATAAATTAATATTGTAATTTTCACAAAAACAGTGGCGTTTACAAAGAATATAAGAATATAGGTATTATTTTGTGAACTTTAATTGTCAAATTTGATTATATATATTTTATCATATATTTTTTATAAATGACCCTTTCTTACATTATTCTATACTAGCCAGCTACACTTCCACACAACCCAAATCAATCTTCTCTATAACGAGAGAAACTACAATGAAAGACATTTTAGAAGTCATCCATGCATGTTTGAGTCATTTAGTGATCTCTCCTATGTCACCCATGATTCCACATGACAATTTTCTATAACCTGGCTTCCCTGTTTCGCAGATTTTTTTAGTGTTTTTTTTTTTTTTTTTTTTACAGTGCATTGTGTTCTGAATCCTGATTGGCTGAGGTCGTCTAGAAGTGAAAAAAGTTGACATTGGTCTTTCACTTAGACCAATGTCAACAGTTTCTGTGCCTCGTCTCTGTTCAGCCCGACAAATTTACCTTTGCAAATTTTCTCCATGACAAAACCCACAATGTCAACGAAACGTTCTGCACAACAAAGGCAAAAGGCCGAGGAAGATGCAACTATTGCAGAAAAAGTTCAACTTCTGGACACGCTGAAGGAAGGTAGAAGCTATGGCACCATTACGGAATAAATGAATCTTCGGTTCGATCTCGGAAAAAGATGCCTGCACCACAGCTTCAGCAGAAAAAGATGCTACAGTAGAGTCAGGATGAAGAGGCACAGTCAGATACGCCTGAGTCACAATGTGTCCAACCTCCTATTCATTATTAAAATGATTATTTTACAGTATTTTAAAAAACTTTCATAGTTATTTGTAAGAAAACGTTTCTAATTTTATTTCTTAAACAAATGCTTGGGCCTGAAAACAGGTTCTGATCTTAAATCATGATACAAATCTGTACACAACACTTCACAAACCTGACGTGATGTGCAGTAGTTTCATTAGCGGTACGTACGCTGTGTTGGAGTAGCGCTCTGAAGGGGGAGTGACTTAGCGTGATGAGCAAAGGGAGGGTGGACTCATGTGTTAACAGTTAATCCCCCATAGAAGTGCAGTACCTCCTCTTTAAAACAAATGCTTTCCCCTTTATAACCGCCAGCCTCCACGACCTCTTCCATGACACACACCATATCATATCCGGGAGGCCCTTTACCGGACAACCTGCGGGCCCCTCGCTCCGGCCCCGTCCCCCGCGCGTGGGTGTGACCTTGGGGAAGTGACGACCTCATCAACATCGTCGCGGCAACGCTAATCTGCCGCGTTCCGAAGGATGCTGCTCCTCCAATGAAGATAGCCATGAAGGTGACTTTGGAGCCGGGGCCCGCACACAAGCGCACCGCCAGCTCTCGTATTCAAATAAGCATGCAGGGTGTGTGCGCGCCGGCTAGCTAGCGCACATGCAAATACTGTGTGGCACTCGCGTTCATTGTCCCACGTAAGCGTATGGGGACGAAGAAGGCATCGGGATACAGCTCAGGGTGTATTGTTGTTGTGTCCTTGAGCAAGACACTTTAACCCACCTTGTGTATGCACGAATGTCAAACTAAAACTCTGTCATTCTAGTGTAGGTTCAAAACAAAAACAACTTAAAGGGCCCATATTACGCAATTTTTTACGCAACGTTTTAATGTGGTTTCCTCAAACAAACATCTGGAGTTGTGTTTTGTTTCATTCACACGTTTAATAGACACACAAACCCTGTGTATTTCAGCTCCATAGCAGCGCTCTACTGTATTTTAAAACTCCATACTAGGGATGGACATGATTAGTCGACTAATTAATAATTCACCATTAAGAATTTCGTCGATCATTAAGAATTTCGTCGTTCATTTTATTCGACAAACCGAATGTAGGTTTCTTTGCGTGAGGAGTCGAGGCTGGGTCTCACAGCACAAACACTGGAGCTGTGGCCCCACAGTCCCACGTCTCGGCTCTGGCTCCTTGGAGATCACTATATCCCCCAAAGAGTGTGTTTACCTGCACAACAGTAACACAGTTATGATCGGGATTTTTGAGTATCCTGGTTTCGCATGTATACACAGCATCTCCAACGCAACACATGCACAGAACAGACTCACAGCCTCATCACATCCTCTGTCACAGAAAGAACACTCATATTCCACTGAGTCGTGTTCTTTAGTCCGACAGAAGCTGAAGCTGCTTTTTTTCTTACTGTTTATGCAAATGAGCCATGTGGTTTTAAGTTTTGTTTCTGTAAGGCGTAAACAAATGTGCTAAAGCTGCATTAAACACATTCTAATCTCACACGGGCTGATGCGGCTCTATAGTGATTATAGTTTATATGTTGTAAAGTTCAGTTTATTTATGCAGATTAGTAATAGTAATAATTGTGATGACAGTTTTAATATAAACAAGAGCTCCGCCAGCAGGGCAAAATACGCCCGTACTTTGAATTATTGTATATAGAATTAAGTTAGAATTTGTCAAACCTAGTTATATATATATCGGCACATGCCCCACATGTTTTGCCTCTTCATGAAGACAAAGCTTCAAAGACTTCAAAGCTTTGAAGTTTAAAGTTCAAAGGTGACACACAGTTCCAGCTGCAGCGGTCGCTAGGCAACGGGAGAGAATTTGTCAAACCTAGTTAAAGATGAATTGTTGGTGCAGTTTGGAAGTTTGACATTCCTAGGTGAGACGGTTGTCGAGTTAGAGCGCGGACAAAGCTTCAAAGACTTCAAAGCTTTGAAGTGTCCACAGACGGACAGACGGACGGACAGCGCCATACCATAATACGTCCCGTCTTATTACAACGGGCGTATAAAAAGTTAATGATTAATCGAAAATCGATCATTAATTTTCCCGACGATCGATTAAGAAAATGTCATCGAATGCCCATCCCTACTCCATACAAATTCACTACAATCATCTGGATGATTTCAGATTTGGAATTGCCCGTCTCTACTACACTAAAGGCAAAAGGAGCTGTTTACTTGAAACCACTACCACTACATGACATCACAAGGTGGAACTGAGTATTCTGAATTTTGGAGATGAATTTTGCAGACTAAAGGTTTACTCAAACATGTGTGAATGAAACAAAACAGAATTCCAGGTATGTTTCCGAGGAGGTAACACTCTAACTCTAAGCTCACAAGAGTCTATTTTGGGTCATATGGGATGAGACCTTTAAAGGGTAATGAAGCAAAATAAGTCTTGCCCCAGTACAGATATGTTATAAAAGGAGCTCTTAGGGTCAAACTGAGACCACTTTGTGCCGTCTGCATCTAATCAGCCTGTAAAGTCACATTGGTGCACTGTTAGAATGCTAGTTGTTATTAGAATTTCCGCTCTGGCCTCTGAAAATTACGCTCAAGAGCCGCAACCCGTGTCAGAACGCCGTTACCTCATAAAAAAACATACCTGGAGTTGTGTTTTGTTTTGTTCGAGGAACTCTTGTCCACATCTCCAAAAGCTCAAAACGCTCTGTTCCACATTGTGATGTCACAAGGCGGTAGTTTTCAAGTTAACAGCTACATTTTTACCGTTTGTTCAGCAGAGATCAGAGATTCCAGAGCTGAAATGATCCAAATGATTCTAGCGAAGGTGTGTGGAGTTTAAAAACACAGTGGAGCACTTCCTGTATTACCACATGACATCACAAGGTGGATTATTTTTTGTTAGAGAGAAAAACTCACCCTAAATATTGCAGTTTTTGTGTTAAACGTGTGTGAATGAAACAAAACACAACTCCAGGTATGTTTACGATGATGAAACTAACAAAATAGTGTACGTAATATGGACCCATTAAAAAATATAATACAGAAAGACTTATTTTCTGTTTCCTATGGTTTTAAGCCAGTAAAAATTATATAAAGGATTCTTGTTGGACAGTGGGTGTGTTGATCCACTTAATTTTTTATCAACAATTCAACCAGTAGAGACTTGAAGCAACATCACATAACACTCCGGAGGTGGCACATACTTCAGAACATTCTCAATGGAGGTAAATGGAGTTTTATGGCAAATTCTGGAAGATTTTATTCAATGGAGCAACAATTCCATGAAGATACGCAAAAAAACTGCATTCCTCCAAGCCAAATAAGAGTTTACGTCCTTGGTCCACAGTAAGGATGCGTATTTGTATCTGTTTTATGCATTTATTGATTAATGGGAAGACGTTTGGAAAGATGCGACGACAACTTCCGGCGTAATTCCCGACACTGGGCTCGACCGACTGCGATAAAACCCATTGACATAAATGTGATCGTTGGTAAAATGAAGACTGCATACGTATACATGAAGTTTGGAATTGTCTTGATTTTGGCGTTCTCATCTCTTCTATTCGCTCGGATTTGTGCGTCGGTGTGGAAATGAATGAAAAATGAGTGAAAACTGAGGTATGTTTGTAAGGAAGTGGCAAGACAGGTTCAGCTGTGATTATAGCGCCTTTTTAAAACTGTAAAAGCGCCGGTTACATTCAGTCAAACAGACATTAACAAATCACCGAGAAGCAATGAAATGTTTATGGCGACGATCAGACTTTGACCCTTGCCGGAGATGGATTTGTGAGGCCAAAGATCTCCCTCGGGCCCCGGACGTTGGAGGTGGAGAGGAGACCGAGGGGGGCGACGGTTCTGCTGCTGCGGCGACGAGACGATTAGCGTGTTTATACGAAGAGCTGGAGACGTGATTGGTGAGGTTAAGGTCAGGCCATTGGCGGACAGTGGCGGACGGGACGTAGGAAATTCCGTCTTCCGGGTTGGGTTTACGTTGTGTCTTAAAGCCACAAGGGGTCAGACGCGAGCGGCTCTTGCGCCAGACCCAAGCCCACATGATTAGGCACATGTGGATAGCGCATGGAAGGGCATCTGGTCTAAAAACTAAAAAAAAAAAGCTATGAAAACAGAATCAGAGTAATAAGTAAATACATGTTAATACAGATCGTAATAACCTATTCATTACACACTAATAAACCAACATATACTTAAAGGGGACACTTTGTGATGTCATGTGGTAATACAGGAAGTGCTCCATCGTGTTTTTAAACTCCATACACCTTCACTAGAATCATTTGGATCATTTCATCCCTGGAATTACCAATCTTGACTGAACTAAGAGTAAAAGGAAGGTGTTAACTTGAAAACGACCACTTCATGACGTCACAATTTGGAACAGAGTATTTTGAGCTTTGGAGATGTAAACAGACTAATAATAAACGGTTACTCCAACATGTTTGAATTAACAAAAGACGACTCCAGGTATGTTTTTGAGATGGTAACACCATTATAACACGGATTAAAGCTCAGAAGAGTCAATTTTGTGAAATATAGAACCTTTAAAACGTTTTGTACACCAGATAACTACAACACACTCTCTTCTAGGGCAGTTCTGGTTTCACTTTTGATTTTTTTTGGCGTTTTGTCTTACGACGTTGTGTCCTTACGTATGTCTCTTATGAGTAGTGAGCATAGCCTGTATACTAGTGTGCTGCTCCGGCTCTGCGTTCACTTGCACTGTTTCTCTCAAACTCGGAGGAAAGCATGAGCGGTCGGTTTCAAGCTCCCCTCTCGCTGAATTGATTCTACTATGGGTCCTCTAGAAACGCGACGCGAACGAGCAGGGACATACGCACATCCGCGCTCCTCGGACGTACGCGTTTGGAACACTTTTACGCGCTAAAATCGACAAGCGGACGCGTAATGATCTATTTAAAGTCTCATTACGCGCAGGGGTTTTACGCGCTGGCATGGTAAAGCGCACGTCTCCAAAGCGCACGTTCCCAGCTCCCCCCTGTACCCAAAGATGGTATATTCCACAATTTATTCCAGGGAAAGACTGACAGTTTTTTGGGTCATGAAGCAGCTATTCAAGTCAGTGGCCTGCCCTCCCTCCGTAAGAATAAGGAATTAGTACATTTCAAATTAGATAACTACAGCGTTGGTGCAAGCGGGAGAAAGTATGACATATTGTCCGTAGCACTAAATAAATATAGTCTGATCCAAGATACGTGCTTTTAAAGGTGTATAAAATTAATGTTATTGTTGCATATTTCTCAACGTGGTAAATCGAAAGTGGATGTTGTTTATTCCACGCAATAAAATCGCGCTGCGCCAAAATACGCGAAATTAGCGGTGTTTTTTTGTTGTTTCCGGTACGCGCGTGCCCATATAAGACTAGTAAAGTATCATTGTGTAACATTGGTGAGATGAAAGTTGAACCTTGTTATATGCGCAGGCCATCCATCACTGACGCTATGGGGTGTCGGGTTACGTTTTACATCCGAGCACTTAAGGAAACTATAACTGTAATGCGAGCGTACAAAATAAGACGTGAAATGAAAAATATAAAATAGATATTAATTAAATATTTATCAGAAATGCGCGTAGGCCTATGTTTTGTAGGCTAAAGTAATAGTAGTAGCAGTTGTAGTAATCGTAGTACTACATAGGTATAAATAAATAAATAAATAAATGAATGAATGAATGAATGAATGAATAAATAAATAAATAAATAAATAAATAAATAAATAAATAAATAAATAAATAAATAAATAAATAAATAAATAAATAAATAAATAAATAAAATAAAATAAAAAAATATGGCTAAACAAATTTTTTTTTCATACTTGAAAAATTTAACAAATAATTTCAAAAACTCCAAATAAAATAGCTCTCTACGTTGGGCAACTGGGAAGATAAGAAAATAGTGATTTATTTTTCATGAGAAATTTAAAAAACGATTTTCAAAAAAAAAAAAAAAAACCTACAAAATCACACTTTCTTCTACTTTATTTTTTCTGTTTCAAATTTTTATTACTCCAAAAAGCATGTTCAAATCTGATTCACAGCAACACCCACACTCTCCAAAAATAAACCACAATATACAAAAATACACACAAAACCACGATACTGGTCAGATCTGTGCAGAGGACAGCAATGAAAACACACATCACCCAATTAATGGAAGATATGGATACGTTTAAATCTACACTTTCAGACAAAGTGATACAATCTCCATGGAGACGAGCAGGAGGCGGACCCTCAACCCGAGAAGTTACACAATGACCTATACAGCTTTGATTTAAAAAAAAGAAGAAGAAAAAACGAACAACATTGGTTCCAAAATAGTTAACCCTTTAGGTATGGGAAAAATCTATACATGTTCTAAAGGTGTGAATGAATGGAGCTTATACATTTGTGTGTGTGTGTGTGTGTGTGTGTAACTTGTCAATTTGTAGTTTATGTGTATATATATGTGTGTGTGTGGCTATGTAACTTATGTATTTGTAGTTTATGTGTGTGTAACTTGTGTTCGTAGTGTATACATGTATCTCTGCGTGTATAGTGTGTGTAGTCATAGGTATGCATACGTGTGTGTGTAATTTGTGTATTTGTGGTTTATGTGTCTATGTGTAGCATGTGTATTCGTAATGTATGTGTATGTGTTTATGTGTGTGTAGCGTGTGTAGTTGTAGTGTATGTATATGTGTGTATGTGTGACTTATGTGTAAGTATGTGTGTGTATATGTGTGTGTGTCTGTGTAACTTCTTTATGTGGTTTATGTGTGTGTGTGTGTGTGTGTCTGTGTCTGTGTGTGTGTGTAGCATGTATATGCATAGTGTATGTGTGTATGTATGTATGTGTATGTGTGTGTAGCTTGTGTAGTCATAGTGTATGTGTGTGTAGTCGTGAATATGTATGTGTGTGCAGTGTGTGTAGTTGTAGTGTATGTGTGTGTGTGTGTGTTTTCGTAGTGTATGTGTATTTGTGTGCAGTGTTTAGACCTAATGTATGTGTATGTGTTCAGTGTGTGTAGTGTATGTGTATGTGTGTGCAGTGTGTGTAGTTGTAGAATGTGTGTGTAGCTTGTGTATTTGTGGTTTTTATGTATGTGTAGCGTGTGTAGTCGTAGTGTGTGTGCATGTGTGTGTACTCGTAATGTATGTGTATGTGTGTACTATATGTGTGTGTCGTGTGTGTAGTCGTAATATAAGTGTATGTGTGTACTATATGTGTATGTGTGTGTAGTGTGTGTAGTGATAGTGTGCGTGCATGTGTGTGTAGTGTGTGTAGTTGTAGTGGATGTGTATGTGCATATGTAGCTTGTGGTTTATATGTATGCGTATGTAGTGTGTGTAGTCGTAATGTATGTGTATGTGTGTATGGAGCTTGTGTATTCATGTTTTACGTGTGTGTGTGTGTGTGCGTGTGTGTGTAGCCGAGGTCAGGGCCTTGGATGCAGCCTCAGCCCTGGATCCTGCGGTTTTAAGTGGATTAAAAGTGCCGGACAATCCCCCGTCCTGGACCATAGACAGACGGGTGTAGTTTAGATCAGGACTTAACACTGATTACGCCTCACGCTGCTTTTGTTTGTGCTGCTACTGTAAGGGGGCGGAGTTACAGCTCCTACATTACACAAAATGGACTCTTGAGAGCTTTAAGAGATGTTAGAATGTATTTGACCAGAGTATGTCATGCCCCAGAACAGATATGTTGCATAAGCAGCTCTTGAGGTCAAAATATGTCAGCTGTGTTCTGTCTGCATCTTATCTGAAAGCATTTTATTGTCTGGTAATCAGGAAGTGGGCGTTAGCAGGCTAGTCATTACATTTACTGTGGCAGCAAAACTCTGATGACTTAAGTATGTCAGTTATCCCGGTGAATAGTTAGGACGCTCTGAATGCATAAGGTCAGTGAGTGATAACTTTGGACCACTGCAAACTGTTTAAAAATCTAGTTCTGTTTTTCACATATTTAAGATAATAAAAATCAACAACAGGCCCTTTAAGTAATCTTATTTTGTAGGAGACTTGGTTTCAAATATAGCCTCTACTTTCTCAGTTAACATCTTACTGATAGTTCTCCTCGTAATTTGCCTTTTTAAAGGTGCATTATGTAACTTTTCCATCTTCTAGGGTCTCTCACCTGTTTGTCTCCATAGAGATATTAGAGAATAACCCTGAATGTTCTATGTTCCCCTATGAACTGACATCAAGGACCATGACGTCCACCCTCCTGTGGGCTCACCACCCGCAGAGGGGTTCATAGGGGGGTTGGGTGGACAGAGGACTGGGCAGTGAACTGCTGCTCCCAGGACCCAGCTGGATAAAGTGGAAGAAGATGGATGAATGTTCTATGTTCATGGAGACAAGCAGGTGATCAGACCAACAAACCCTGAGTTTTCTTCTAATCAGACAAACCGAGTAAAACGCAAGTGATATGTGACATGTCTGATATGTTTCAGAGGAAAGACTTCCACCTCGGTCTGTCCTACCAACAGAAACCAGTTTGGCAAAAAAGAAGATGCAATGAATGTTCTGAACATACCCCCAGACCAAGCTACAGGTCACATCTGAGGAGTGGCAAGCTCGCTCACAGTGAAAATGGATATGTATGAAATGAACGCATGTCCAAAGTTCTAACAATGGCATTTTGTTGTAAGTGATGTGTTTATGCTCATAAGGAACATTCAGAAGTGAAGGTTCTTCTGCATTTGACCCACCCTTCTGCCCAGGGACCCAGCTCCAGATCCTGAGATAGTCTTGGTCAGGACTGCCTCAGTGGTGGGCTCTCTTAAAGGACCCTTCACTAGCGAGGACCATGCCACAACACATGTGCGAAAAGCATTTATTGTATTGAGACGAAGCAGGTCGGCTGGGTTGAGACTCAGGGTGGGGGTACAGTCTCAATCTTCTCATGGCCCAGGCAGGACGGGACCCTGGTCGTAGGCATTTTATGTCTGAAGGTGAACAGATATGGGATGGGAGGGTGGGGTCGAGTTATTTGGAACAAATTGGGTTGCCGGGTTATGCAGCTATAAATAGGCTTCTGAAAAATTGAACCGTGGCAGAAGTGAGCTGTGATTCACTGGAGAAGAGGCGAGGGCGGTTGAGGCGTAGTCCTGCTCCCGAACTTAACATATTAACTACATATATTACACTGTTTTCTGACAAATGATATAATTTCCTCATCACAAACATACCTAGAGTTGTTTTGTCACACATGTTTAACACACAAACCTGCATATTTAGGTTCCTCTTCCAAACTGAAAACACTACTCCACATTGTGATGTCACGTGGTAATACAAAAAGTGCTCCAATGTGTTTTTAAAGGTTCTACATTAGCAGAATTGGCTCTTGTGAACTTAAAGCGATGCTATAATGTTATTTCCTCCTCAAAAACATACCTGGGTTGTTATTTGTTTCATTCATACATGCTCGAGTACGCCTGCATTATTAGTCTATCCACATCTCCAAATGATTCCAGTAAAGGTGTAAGTTTTTTACAAGAAAACAACATTAAAACAGAGTCAACTTTGCGTTCTAGCTCCTTTAATAGCCTCCTTGCATAAATCTGACCTGTCACTGCGACTGGTGTGAGATAGCCTACTTTCCAGACACTGTCCCCAAAACTGCATCAGGTGGAAATATTGACCTGGTTTATTTGTGCCAAGACACTGCACAATGACATAGTTTGTGCATAGAAGCTAACCTAGCCTAGCCTATTGTAGCGTAGCACGTCGCGCACATAGATAAGCAGCCGGACGGTAGACTAAACACGAGCGGGGCAGGTACCAGTGTTGTGGTGTTGTGGATGGGAGACAGATGGAGCGGAGCTAATAGCTGAGTGTGACAGGAAGTGATGTCATTTAGAGAGAAATGAAGGAATCTGTACTCGCGTTAAAGTAGCAGTTACAAATATTAAAGGGTCCACATTACTCTGTTTTCTTAGCTATGTTAGAATGTTGTTTCGTCGTCACAAACATACTGGAGTTGTGTTTTGTTTCATTCACATGTTTAACACACAGTCCCTGTATATTTTGCTGAGTTCTTCTTTCAAACTGAAAACACTGTTCCACCTTGTGATGTCATGTGGTAATACAGGAAGTGCTCCACTGTGTTTTTAAACTCCACACACCTTCACTAGAATCATTTGGATCATTTCAGTCCTGGATTTGCAAATCTCTACTGAATTAAAGGTAAAACGAGCTGACATCATAAGGTGGTACAGAGCAATTTGAGCTTTGGAGATGTGGACAGATTAATAATGCAGGCGTACTCGAACATGTGTGAATGAAACAACACTCCAGATATGTTTTTGATGAGGTAACAGCATTATCCAGCCATTTTTCTTCCGCTTATCCAGGGCCAGGTCACGGAGGCAGCAGTCTAAGCAGGCACTACCAGACTTCCCTCACCCCAGACACTTCCTCCAGCTCCTCCAGAGGGACCCCAAGATGTTTCCAGGCCAGCCCAGAGACATAGTCCCTCAAGCCTGTCCTGGGTCTTCCCCGGGGCCTCCTCCCGCTGGGACATGCCCGGAACAACTCCTGAGGGAGGCGTTCAGGAGACATCCGGAACAGATGCCCGAGCCACCTCAGCTGGCTTCTCTCAACGTGGAGGAGCAGCAGCTCTACTCAGAGCTTCTCCCATGTGACCAAACTCCTCACCCTATCTCTAAGGGAGCGCCCGGCCACTCTGCGGAGGAAACTCATTTCGACTGCTTGTATCCGCAATCTCGTTCTTTCAGTCACTACCCAGAGCTCATGACCATAGGTGAGGGGAGGAACGTAGATGGAGGTAAATCGAGAGTTGCACCGATCCGCCTGTCAATCTCCCATCCTCCCCTCACTATGAACAAGACCCAGAGATACTTGAACTCCTCCACTTGAGGCACGGACTCCCCACCCGGAGAGAGCAATCCACCTTTTTCCGGTCGAGAACCATGGCCTCGGATTTGGAACATCTCATTCTCATCCCAGCCACTTCACACTGATAAAGAAGGCACAGAAGTTTATCATTTATGATCTTATCAAAATAAGCAAATTGAGAATGAAGAATATAAGAATTTATTTGTTATAATTTTATTTTTCCGTTTATGGTTGTACAGCTAATAATTATGTTAAGGATTTCATCGCTGCTTTTTGCAGATGATGTTGTCCTGTTGGCTTCATCGAACCAGGACCTGCAGCGTGCACTGGTTGGAGGACATGGTTCTCGACCGGAAAAAGGTGGATTGCTCTCCGGGTGGGTGGGGAGTGTCTGCCTCAAGTGGAGGAGATCAAGTATCTCGGGGTCTTGTTCACTAGTGACCAATCTACGTTCCTACCCTCACCTATGGTCATGAGCTCTGGGTAATGACCGAAAGGACAAGATCGCGGATACAAGCGGCCGAAATGAGTTTCCTCCGCAGAGTGGCCGGGCGCTCCCTTAGAGATAGGGTGAGGAGCTCGGTCACACGGGAGGAGCTCGGAGTAGAGTGGCTGCTCCTCCACGTCGAGAGGAGCCAGCTGAGGTGGCCCAGGACACGCTGGAGGGACTATGTCTCTCGGCTGGCCTGGGAACGCCTCGGGGTCCGTCCGGAGGAGCTGGAGGAAGTGGGGAGAAGGAAGCTTGGGAGCCCCTGCTTAGACTGCTGCCCCCTCGCCCCGGCCCCGGATAAACGGAAGAAGATGGATGGATCTCGACCATAGACTGGACTGGCAATACTGCCCTACAGAAAGGGTCAGAACAGGCTGTACTTTCTCAGAAGACTGAAGTCCTTTAGCCAGAACCTCCTGCTGATGTTCTACCAGACGGTTCCACGCTGCTATTCCAACATGACTTTTTTTTTCATTGTCGGAGTAGCTGCACTTTACAATTTTTCAAACATTCTGCTTTTCTGACACTATCCCTAACCCTACCCTAACCCTATGAATAATATTAATGTGATGAGCGCTCCCGTATATCATAAGATGCTTGGGCTGATCCAACGCACAAATGATCAGTGAACTTTCAGTTGGTCTGTCTGTACTGTGCAAAGGTGTGTGGGTGTTATGCTTGTAGTGAATAAAGTGCTGTGGTTGACCTGGGCATGGGGTGGGTTGCTAAGTGAGCATGGAGGAAGAGCATGAACTACAAATATTTGTCATTATGAAGTTATTATGAAGTATGTCAGTTTTGTGTGTGACTTGTTGAGATTAAGAACAGTGAGAGACGTGCCTGGGTAGACTATCGCAACTCTCAAAAAACAAAAAAACGATGTGTCGGAAAAGCGATGCTAAAAAGCGCCCTTAAACTGGCACATCTAAATAGAGGAATGTCGTAATACCAGCTCATCTAAACAGAGGCATGTCGTAATGAAGGGATGTTGGCATAGGTGGCGGACCCCCTACCAGACAGTCATCTCCAGTGTCCTGTTCGACGTTGTGATTTTCCTTAGGAGGAAGCCTGAAGCAGAAGGATGCCGTGCGTTTGGATAAGCTGTTGAGGCAGGATCTGTGGAGGGGGCAGTTTGACTCACATCTGTGACTGAGAAGAGGGACCGAAAGAAGCTCCTGGATACACCCAGCACCACCTGAGTGAAGTTGGCCCCCGATCAAATGCAAACCTACACAATGTCGATGATGTCAATCGTTTGTGCTTCGTTTGTACTG
This sequence comes from Odontamblyopus lacepedii, assembly GCA_034769755.1. Classification (NCBI taxonomy): domain Eukaryota; kingdom Metazoa; phylum Chordata; class Actinopteri; order Gobiiformes; family Gobiidae; genus Odontamblyopus; species Odontamblyopus lacepedii. Next base: position 28,800,428 of record CM068364.1, read on the forward strand.
TTTTGTGCTGCAAATAGTTTCGATTCTGGTTCTTAAGATATTCTCAGTTTTATTTTCGGCCGATGACGTCATCCAGCCCCTCAAAATGTGAAATAGCCTCAAAATAGGCAGAAAATGACAGAAAACATTTGTATTTCATTTGTGCTGTTTTGTGCTGTGACAATTTTCATTTGTGCGAGTTTATTTCTAAAATTATTCATTATTATTTTTGCGGTAATTTTAGGACGTCATTTCCGCTCAGCTGACAGCAGCGACTTTAGCAAAACTCCTCAAATCTAGTGAAGAGAAACGATCTCAGGCAGGAGAAAAGTCTGTAACAGTCTTTAGTGATTTGCTTTTGATTCACATTTTATATAAAAATACAGACTTTTCCACAGCCTGAGATCATTTATCACCAGTAGTTTTGCAGAGTTCGCCACCATCAGCTGAGCAGAAATGACGTCCTAAAATTATCTAGCCTTAGGAATAATAATGAATAATTTTAGAAATAAACTTGCACAAATTAAAACTGTCACAGCACAAAACAGCACAAACGAAATACAAATGTTTTCTATCATCTTCTGCCTGTTTTGAGGCTATTTCACATTTTGAGGGGCTGGATGACGTCATCGGCCGAAAATAAAACTGCAACAACAAAACTTTTTGCAGCACAAAACAGCACAAACGAAGCACAAACGATTTACTCCATTTTGGATGTTTTAGAGCATTTTGAAGCTTCCTGGGGACTGACCCCAGTTTGACCTATAAAAGAATCACTAATTTCAAATGAAGCACACAGTTTTTGTGTAGGTTTGAGTTTGATGGGGGCCAACTTCACACAGGTCCCCAGCTCCACCTGCACAGCACCGTCACCGGACAAGAGAGCACCTTTGCTTCACAAACAGACTCTGGAAATCATTTGTTCCACACGTCTCGGCTTTTCAATGCTTTACTATAAATTCAATTACTGCTGTATTATTATGCATCACTGTTGCTTCCAAAAATGAATTTCTTTTGGGATAAATAAGGTATCTGTCTATCTGTCTCTGTATGATTAACAAGCAGCTTTTAACCTAATATTTGGTTTGGATAAATCATTTTCCGCCATGTCTGTATTGTGCTTGTGTTTCTCACCTCGGTGTCTGTCATATGTAGAGGTGTGGGTGCCTGCTGTCCCTCACACCTGCACCGTCCCTCCTTCCATGGGGTCTAAACTCGGCGTATTTTTAGCCCGGACCCACGCCGCTTTTCTGGGGCCTCGTGCGATCGCGTGCCCCTGGTGAACCAAAGTGTGAACTCTTAGCTTCCTCACCATGCCCAGTTCTGCTGTGTTTGCACGGGAACAGGATCTCAGCGCGGTCAGGTCAAAATATATAAGAAGAAAAAGGCGCTGTACCTGATTTTTACTGTCTTAAAAATGTGAAAAACAGAATCTCACAGAAACTCACCACAATGTGTTTATACTTCTCACAACTTTCAGACACCAGAGTAGAGTTTTGCAGAGACAGTAAAGCAACAACAACTAACAACAACTGGGGGAAAAGAAAATGGCTAAAATACAGGGTGTCCCAAAAAAAATGACATCATTTCTCAAGCCAATAATTTTGGCAATTCTTGTTGAAAGAACCTTAAATTTTCACAGAAACAGAAATAGGAACCAATCAAGATTTTATATTTCATGTTTTATTTTGTTCAGGTTGAGCCGTTCACTCCCAAACAGAAGTCATTTTGTGTCTTGGAATCTACTCGCACACTGACACCCAAGACTGTGCAGCCTTCAACGCAAAATTTGGAAAAACTCCACCAACTGGCAAACAAATCTGGATTTAGTACCAAAAGTTTAAAGAGAAAGGCTTCTGAAAGGATCTGGTAGAACAACATCGACATCAGAAGAGAAGTGAACAGGAGTGAACAGCTCAACCTGAAAACAGAACAAAAATAAAACATTAAATATCAAATCTTGATCTGTTTCTATACCTTCTGTGATGATTTGAGGTTATTTCAACAAGAATTTCCAAAATTACTGGCCTGCAAAATTATGTCAAATGTTTTGGGACACCATGTATATAAATGTGAGGGGGGCTAGCAGTATAGTTATGCCACACTACCACGTTACTTTTAGTTTTAGTTTTATTTACTTCATTGTGTGTGTGTGTGTCTGTGTGTGTGTGTGTTTTATGTTTTTGTATCTTGTTTTCTTGTTTATTATTGTATTTTGTTTATTGTTATATTCAATTGTTTTTAATTTTAAAAAAGCTAACAACAACTAGCATGCTAACGTGCACGTACTAATAGCCTAAAATGCTTTATAATTAGATAAAGAGGACTTAATTGGACCTCAAGAGCTGTTTCTACAATAGAGCTATCCTTGTGCAAGACACGTTTTACTCAAATACACAGAAAAATAAATCTTAGGTAGGTAAGGTAAGTCTAATGCCTTATTGTGGAACATTCCAGGCAAAGTAACAACATCTCCATGGAGACTAAATACTAGGTGTCAGGGTTTGGTGTCTGTTATGTGTTCCCCCTCCCTTCTGTGTCTGTCTGCTCCTCTCGGGGGCGTGGCTGGGCTCATGCTGCAGTGGTTCACCTGCAGCTAATTGTCTAATCAGCCCCACTACTTAGTTCTGTCCTTGTCCTTTGTTCGATGTCAGTTCATTCCTCCTCTATCCCTTGTCTACGTCCTCATCCTGCTTGTCCACGTCCACGTCCACGTCCACGTCCACGTCCACGTCCACGTCCACGTCCACGTCCACGTCCACATCCTGCTTGTCCACGTCGTCCAGTCTGTCTACCTGTGAGTCTACCCCAGTGTCTTCCCTCCGTCTATGTCTCCAGTCAGTTTCCATCACCACATCCTTCATTCCCGGCAATAAACCTGTTTAACATCTACCTGCGCCTATGTCTCTGCTTTGGGGTCCTCAACCACACTCAAACCATGACACTAGGCAGTCCACCAGAAAAGCTGCATAGAATGTCTTTAGAGTATATTGGTTAAACTTGATCATTTTCATAGTTTCTTTGTGATTTCAATTTGATTTTTATTGCTTCATTCTACCATTTCAAAACCAAAAAATATAGTTTTTCATAGTTTGTTTTCATACCTGGTGGTTTGGACTACTACCCACATGTTTGAGAGATCCATTATGAGTCCGTCTACATCTCCAAACCTCAAAATGCTCTTTTCCACCTTGTGTTGTCACAAAGTTGTAGTTTTCAAGTTTTTTAGCAGCTACTTTTTATCTTTAGTTCAGTAGAGAGGGCAATTCCATGTCTGAAATGATCCAAATGATTCTAGTGAAGGTTTATAGAGTTTAAAAACACAGTGGAGCACTTCTTGTAGAGAGAGAAGAAGAATGAGAAAAGAAATCATATGCATATGTGTGTTAAACATGTGTGAATGAAACAAAACACGGCTCCAGGTCTGTTAGTGATGAGGAAACAACATTAGAACATACAATAGATCCAAAAATAGCATCATCCTTTAAAGTACTTACTAGTACTACAGGAATCTATACTATACCTATAGCCCACTACGAGTATTTTCTAAGTGCATCAATGGCGACTTGTACGACACATCTGGTTGCCAAGGACACTTTCAGTTGTGTGAAGAATAATCTTCTTGTATTCATTTCATACTTAATGCTTGCTACAGCTACAGTGTAAAATGTTCTGCACAGTAACCTTGAGTGATGCTTGCTACTCTGTTTTATGATACAAACTTCAGAAGCTCCGGAAGATTCCCAGGGTAAAACTATCAGCTGAACATTTATAAATGGACAATACAAAAGAGTCTGTGCACTATTTGTTCTTTTGAATTTTAATTAAGAATGAAAAACAATAAAACGGAAATCTATTTTGCCTATTTTGATATTTTATTCTCTCTGGTTTATTTGCTGTTAGAAGGACGTACCTGAAAAATCGTTGCAATTTTGTGGACGAACATGTCGTCTTTTATAGCGACGCGTTTATTTTCATGTCTTAGAAAGTCATTGTTGAACTCCAGGATGAAAAGCAGTGGAACTTCCAGGGCAAATAAACCAGAGAGAATAAAATCTCAAAAGTTAAATATTCACAATAAGTTTTTTTTAAAAACAATTTTCTATAACAGATTACAAAGTATGTGTACCAAACATCATTTTACCCTGTTAAAAAAAAGTAAAATAACACTAAAATAAAATTTAAAAAAGTAAAAAAAAAAAGAAAAAACTATTAATAATAATAATAAATGAAATAACAGCAGATGATTCAAAGACGGATACATACATAGTGACAGCGCATGCGAAAGCCCAAAAGACTCGATCACTGATGTCGTTTCTAATCCCATTTATTTATGAATGAATTATAGTTTTTGAAAAACGCTAAAAAAATACATTTTGAAAAAAACATTTTCTTTCAACACTTTCAGTTTCTATTGTTCTTCACCATCAGTAGTCGATTCTCACTTGTTGCTTCTGGAGGCTCGAGCATCTCGCCGCCGTGGAGTCGACAGTCGAGTCTTTTGGGCTTTGGGATGTGCAGTGGGAAATCAACAAGCTAATGCTAAGGCTGCTTATAAAGTTGTTTTCTAATGTTTCCAGACACTAATGAGTGAACCAGGCAGAGCGTTTTGTTTGTTAGGCTCGTGGCTGTTGTAAGATGGGTTAATGGTGTTAAGCTTCTTCAGTGTCAAGCAAATTAGCGTTTTACGTGGAAGTTAAGAACTTGCCCCCATCACTACACTAGTTTGTTTCCTTGACAGACTCACTGCTACCACCTCTAGAAATGGACTTTAGCTTCAACGTGCCGGAGTTCCCCTTTAAAGATTCTGTAGGATAAAGAATTTCCATGCCTTTGTGCCTGTCTTTTCTTTTTCAAACAGAACAGAAATCAACAGTTGCTATGGGATCACACCGTTTTTCTGTGTTTTTTTTTACATCCTGATGACATCACCCCGGCTCTCTCCTCTACGCTCCAAAACAACCGAAGTATCCTCAAAAAATCTCCCTTTAAACCGCCGGGAGAAGAAAGCGCTTGGCGAACCTCGACGGCCTGCATGCAGGGCCCCCGGATCGGCCCCTACCGCGTGCGCGCATGTATACCTGGATGTCTCGCTCGCTCGTACCAGTCTTTTTTTTTCTTTTTTTATGAATGTGCAGGCAACCTCTCGTCCCTCCTCCTCTTCCTCCTCCTTCCCCCCGCTAATGGGTATCATGTGTAGCGTCAGCAGCGGCGTGCACACAAAAACACGCTAACCCCCCTTCGCTTTACCCCTACCCGATCCGCGCACGCTAGGCTAACACACACACACACACACACTGTTAGCTCGTCTGTGGCTAACACACACACACACACACACACACTGTTAGCTCGTATGTGGCTAACACACACACACACACTGTTAGCTCGTATGTGGCTAACACACACACACACACACACACACACACACACACACACTGTTAGCTCGTATGTGGCTAACACACACACACACACACTGTTAGCTCGTATGTGGCTAAGTCAGCGAGTTAAGAAGAGTCTCTGGTGGGGCGGAGGGGGGATGAACGGAGCGTGCGTTTTGTTTCGTAAGGATAAGGAGGAGGAGGAGGAGGAAGGAGAGAGAGAATAGAAAGAAGGGGAGAGGACAGAGGCCGGATTGAGAGAAGTTTGAGGGGGGCTAGAGGGGCCCTTGTGGGAGAAAAAGACGGGAGGGGAGGTGGAGGGGAAAGACGGAAGGGGAGAGACAGTCAACAACACGTGGAGCTGAAAAGAGAGAGAGGAGAGGAAGAGAGAGACGAGAGGGTCAACAACACTGGATCTGAGAGATAGAGAGAATGAGAGACAGCGAAGAGAGGAGAGGAAGAGTGGGTGAGAGAAAGGGGCTGGAGAGAAAGAGACAGGAGAGAGAGAGAAAGAGATAGAGGATCAAAAGATAGATCGAGAAAGAGAGACAGTGGAGAGAAAGAGAGAGAGGAAAGAAAGAGAGGCTGAAAAAAGAGAGAAACATGAGAGAAAGGGAGGGACAGAATAGAGAGAGGGAAAGAAAGAAACAGGAGCAAAAGAGAGAGTGGAGAGAAAGAGAGAGAAACAGGAAAGAAAGCGAGGTTGAACGAAAGAGAGACAGAGGAGAGAAAGGGAGAGACAGAATAGAGAGAGAGAAAGTGACAGAGGAGAGAAACAGAGAAGAGAAAGACAAAGAGAGATAGGAGAGAAATAGAAAGAGAAAAACAGAGATAGACGACAGGAAGAGAGGTTAGATGGCTAACACTGGATCTGAGAGATAGAACAAGAGACAGAGAAGAGAGACAGGAGAGGAAGACAGAAAAAGACACATTGGAGAAAAAGATAGAGAGACAGAGGAAAGAAGAGAGAGAAAGAGAAACAGGAAAGACAGGGAGAGACAGAATAGAGAGAGAAAGAAACAGGAGCGAAAGAGAGGAGAGAAAGACAGAGGAGAGGGAGAGAGAGAAAGTGACAGAGGAAAGAAAGAAGACAGAGGAGAGAAAGAGAGACAGAGGAGAGAGGAGACAAGAATGAGAGAGAGTGATAAAGAGAGAGAGAGAGAGAAAAGCAGAGGAGATAAGAGAGAACGAGATAGAGGAGAAAATGAGAGAGCGAGAAAGAGAGACAGTGGAGAGAAAGACAGAGGATAAAAAGAGAGGCAGAAAGAGAGAGAAAGAGGAAAGGAAGAGAAACAGGAGAGAAATGGAGACAGCAGAGAGAGAGAAAGACAGAGAGAGGAGAGAGCGGAGAGAAAAAAGAGAGATAGAGGAGAGGAAGAGAGAGACAAGATGGTCAACAACACTGAATCTTACAACCCAGAGACAGAGGAGAGAGGAGACAAAAGAGTGATAAAGAGAGAGAATGAAAGAGAAACAGAGGAGAGAAAAAGAGAGACAGAATAGAGAGACAGAGGAGAGAAACAGAGACAGAAAGAGACAGAGGTGAGAAAGAGAGAGACAGAAAGAGACAGGTGAGAAAGAGAGAATGAAAGAGAGACAAAGGAGAGAAAGAGAGAGAATGAAAGAGAGACAGAGGAGAGAAAGAGAGAGAATGAAAGCGAGACAGAGGAGAGAGAGCATGAAAGAGAGACAAAGGAGAGAAAGAGAATGAAACAGAGATGGGAGAGAAAGAGCGAGAGAATAGAGAGACAGGAGAGAAAGAGAGAGACAGAATACAGAGACAGAGGAGAGAAAGAGAGACAGAATAGAGAGACAGAGGAGAGAAAGAGAGAGACAGAGGAGAGAAAGAGAGAGACAGAATAGAGAGACAGAGGAGAGAAAGAGAGACAGGAGAGAAAGAGAGACAGAATAGAGAGACAGAGGAGAGAAAGAGAGAGACAGAGGAGAGAAAGAGAGACAGAGGAGAGAAGGAGAGACAGAATAGAGAGACAGAGGAGAGAAAAAGAGAGACAGAGGAGAGAAAGAGAGACAGAATAGAGAGACAGAGGAGAAAAAGAGAGAGACAGAGGAGAGAAAGAGAGACAGAATAGAGAGAAAGAGAGAGACAGAGGAGAGAAAGAGAGACAGAATAGAGAGACAGAGGAGAGAAAGAAAGAGACAGAGGAGAGAAAGAGAGACAGAATAGAGAGACAGAGGAGAGAAAGAAAGAGACAGAGGAGAGAAAGAAAGACCAAATAGAGAGCCAGAGGAGAGAAAGAGAGAGACAGAGGAGAGAAAGAGAGACCGAATAGAGAGAAAGAGAGACAAAATAGAGAGCCAGAGGAGAGAAAGAGAGACAGAGGAGAGAAAGAGAGAGACAGAGGAGAGAAAGAGAGACAGAGGAGAGAAAGAGAGACAAAATAGAGAGCCAGAGGAGAGAAAGAGAGAGACAGCGGAGTGAAAGAGAGACCGAATAGAGAGACAGAGGAGAGAGAGACAGAATAGAGAGACAGAGGAGAGAAAGAGAGAGACAGAGGAGAGAAAGAGAGTCCTTGACAGTGGCAGTCGGTGTAACTGACCATGTTCTGGATGTAATGGTCCAGTTCAGTGAAACATTCTGAAAACACACAGACATTAAAAAGACATCGATGTAGTGATAGTGGACACAGGTGATTGGTCCAGTGTTGGTTCACACAGGTCATTTAAAGGTGGACTGTGTAACTTTTCTGTTGCGGGTCAGATCTGCGGAGAGGCAGCCCCACTGATGATGTTAAAGGGCTCATATTACGCTACTTTCTTCTCTCTTATAACGATGTTTCCTTATCAAAAACATCCTGGAGTCATCTGATTATAAAGTGTTTTTTTTGTCCAATCATCAGGAAGTGTGTGTTTGCATCCTAGTTGTTGTTAGCATGACCGTGACAGCTTCTGAAATGTATGAATGTTTAGTCATTCAGTTCAATCACATATTACGTCTCAACTGTTAATCTGTCAGTTACTCTCACTGAAGTCGTAGTTTTCCTAAATACTTCTTACTCTTCTTTGTGTATTTTCTTGGTCCACTACTTCACACTTCTACTTGAGTAATATTATTTTGAAGTAACGTTACTCTTACTTGACTAGTAGTTTTCCCAAATACTTTTTACTCCTACTTGTGTAATTTTTTGGACCACAACTTTGTACTTCTACTCAACTTCTACTTCTACTTTACAAAATATACACAAACATTTAAAATAGTTGATACAATTGGCCAGAAGTCTTGTAAAAGGGAAGTTCCTTACCTTATACAAGGGGCCCCAGATATACACGAATAACCAGAGGTAGGGACTCAAGTCAGACCCGAGTCACTATTTTTAGGCCTTGAGACTTAACTTGATAAAATGGACTGACTTGGGACTTGACTCGGACTTGAGGCCTGTGATCTGAGAAGACTTGATGCTTCTTCTAAAAAAAAGTCTGTTTTTAGAAAATACTTTTCTATTTTCAGCTGTTAGATGCAGTGCTTCATTTTACAGGAACAAACTGGACCATGATCCTTCCATTTCAGTGCAGACTTCATGAGAAAATAACTGCTATTTTGCACTTTTAAATCTGAATTCTTTCTATTCTGACTGCAGTGATTCATACTAACATCTTGTCTAGACATTTAAAAAGGAAAAAGTAGTAAATCTTATAAATATAAATATTCATATCTAAATATACCATGACGTACAATTTAGTTTAAAAAGCATATAAATGACTAAAAACTATAAAAAAAAAAAAACGTTAACACGTTAACACATGCAATTAATCACAAAAAAAAAATTGTATTCATGTTTTTTAATGCAGATTAATCACACAATTTATTTTTAACGCACATGCTCCTCTATGGAAAGTGCGATGGTGACCTGAAAGGCAGTGCAGGTTATTAGGTCAGTGATCAGGTCTGTCCATACGCGACTTTAGATAAAACTAAGGTAGTTTGCAGATATTGCAGCGAAGAACTCTCTTCCCACAGAAGCACAAGTTTAAAATACCATCTTAAAGTAAAACACGGGTTTGATTCAGCGGCAGCAACGAAGCTACTTATACCAACAACAAACCGAGCACGACAAACATCTTTGGCGGAGCGAACCCGCGGCAATGTTGTCAACAAAACTACCAGCGATAGAAAAATGTCAATAATATAACTTTTCGATAATAAATGGCATTTTTGTCAAATATTTAGGTCTTTTTTTGAAGAATAATTAACTGTGATTAATCGTGATTAATCAAAATTCTAAAGTGTGATTAATCTGATTTAAAAATGAATTGTTTGACAGCACTACTATATACCTAAGCTACATTTGGTATTTTGGTTTAAAGACTTGAAATAACTTGAAGCTCAAAGCAGACGACTTGGACTTGACTTGGACTTATGGACCACTGACTCGTGACTCCACTTGGACTTGCCTGTATTTGACTTGGGACTCGACTCGGACTCCAAAGGTCGGAGACTTGCAAAACGACTTGGTAACACCTCTTCAAATAATCCACAAATAATAGGACTTTGAAGTTAACGTTCCTCTTACTCGAGTGCCATTTTTCGCTCTGTAAGTTCGCACGCTTGGACCACTGCAAACTGCAAATGGACTAGTTCTGTTTTTCGCATTTTTAAGATGGTAAAAATATATAAACTCTTTAAACATATGGTATAGCTGTGTCACAGAAGTGAAATTGGTGATTTTATAGTTACCATTAGTCACCCCACAGCTCTTTAGTCTCAGCCATTAAACCCCTGATATTGGATTTTCAGTCTGTGGGAAAAATGAATGGGGATCTTGTTTCGTAGAAGCAGACCTCGACGCTTTCAGACTTATACAACATAAAGTAGACTACACCTGCACTGAAAGGGCATCCGGTTTAAAATACCCATGTACTATGAACTAAAAAAACGAACGTTTGTTTTGAAAATGCTTTATTCGCCGAAAACAACGTATTGACATGCTTTCGCTTTCAAGTTTCGCTTTTGTCGATGATCTGTTTCCCTTTGCTCTTTGCGTTAAGTCCCTCCCCCTTCAGAGCGCTATCACTACACAATCCGAATTTGTGAAGTCGCCGCGTACAGTTTTGTATCGTGTTTTTGCATATTTACGAAGAATTGTCGCGCAGGAGTCTTACAGTTGACCGTAAGGAGGGTTTGAAGGGGTCCGAGAGAGCAACAACTACTATGCTAACACGCAATTCCTGGTTATCGGAATATACAATGCTTCAATCATCTGATATTTTGACGTATACATGATGTCTTTTCTGGGGTAAAACAGATTTTGTTCAGAGAAGTGTGTGAACAGTGAGGACCTGCCCTGTCAGAACTAGGCCGGGTTACACTACACTGTTTCATAAGCTCAGCCTGACCTCCTTCTCTCTCTCTCTTTCTCTCTCTCTGCTGTCTCTTTTTGCTCTCTCTCTGTCTCTCTCCACTTACACTCCCTTTCTCGCTTTCTCACTCTCTCTCTGTGCTGTCACTTTCTGTGCTCTCTCCATCACGCTCTCTTTCCCTCTCTCACTGTGTGCTCTTTCTCTCCGTCACACTCCTTGTTTTTCTCTTTCTCTCTCTCCATCAAACTCCCTCTTTTTCTCCCTCTCCCACCCAGTCTCTCTCACTCATACGTTCTCTCTCTATCTCTCTCTCCCTCTCTGTCTCGCTCCTCTCTTTCCCTCCCTCTCCCATATTCTCTCTCTGTCACATCCTTTCACTCTCTCTGTGCTCTCTCTTTCTCTCTCTCTGTCACACTCCCTTTCTCTCTCTGTGCTCTCTCTTTCTCTCTCTGTCACACTCCCTTTCTCTCTCTCTCTCTCTCTCACTCACTCGCTCTCTCTGTCACACTCGCTTTCTCTCTCTCTGTCACACTTGCTTTCTCTCTTTCTCACTCTCTCTCTGCACTCTCTCTACCACACTCCCTTTCTCTCTCTCTATCTCTCTGTCACACTCCCTTCCTTTCTCTCTCTCTTACTTTCTCTCTCTGTGCACTCTTTCTCCCTCTCTCTGTCATACTCCCTCCCTTTCTCTCTCTCTTTCTCTCTCTCTCTGTGCACTCTCTCTCTGTCACACTCCCTTTCTCTCTTACACTCTCTGTCACACTCCTTTCCCCTTTCTCTCACTCTCTCTGTGCACTCGCTCTCTCTCTGCCACACTACCTTCTTTTCTCTCTCTCTCTTACTTTCTCTCTCTCTGTGCACTCTTTCTCTCTCTGTGTCATACTCCCTCCCTTTCTCTCTCTCTCTCTGCCACACTCCCTTTCTCTCTCTCTCTCTCTCTCTCTCTCTGTCACACTCCCTTCCTTTCTCTCTCTCTTACTTTCTCTCTCTCTGTGCACTCTCTCTGTCACACTCCCTTTCTCTCTCTCTCTTTCTCTCTGTGCACTATTTCTCGCTGTGTCATACTCCCTTTCTCTTACTTTCTCTCTCTCTCTTTGTACATTTGCTCTCTCTGTCACCCTCCCTTTCTCTCACTCCTTCTCTCTCTGTTCACTCTCTCTCTCTCTCTGTCGCACTCCCTTTCTCTCTCGCTCCCTTTCTCTCTCTTTCCATCACACTCCCTCTCTCTTTCCTCCCACCACCCTCCCCCCCCTTTGACACACACGCTCTCTCTCCCATTCTCACTGTCTCTCTATCCCTCTCGCCATCTCTCTCTCCCCCTCTCCCTCTCTCTTCTCCCTCTCTCACACTTCCCAACATTAAACTTGTCTGTTTTCACCTCAGAACACTGTGGATTCTCTGCATTGAGGCGAATTCTCATGACACAACTGGAAGAAAAGTAAAAACTCAAATGAACCGAAGCAAGCACACACACACACCTACACACACACACACACACACACACACACACACACACACACACACGGGCATACACTTCAATAATACTTTCATATATGTTCATTTGTGTGGGATGATGTTTGAACTTTTCTTACAAATACATTAAAGTTTGAATTCTCTCTTCGTTCCATGTTTGCACCATAGAGTCAAACAGAAAACGTCAATAGAAACGGACAGAGCTAACCCACTAGCCGCCACGCTCCAAACAGGAAGTGCTCATGGGGGCGTTTCCTGCTCCATCAACTCTCCAATTGAATTTACATTGAAAAATCATCGCCCGTCTCTTTGTAACTGAGTCCGTTTAGAGGAACAATGTAAGATTTAGATATTATGTGAGGACATGAGGTAAACATAGTCAAATCAAATAAAGCTTTAACAGTTGTAACGCTGATTTATTCTGATTTATGTAAACGTTTGATGACGGCTCAAGTATATTATGGTGTTTTTGTGAGTTTCATGAGTCTTCTGTTTGGGTTGTCAGTTCCAAAGCTGAAATCCAGGTGGTTTAAACCTAAAATGCCTCTCTCTGTCTCTCTCTGTCTCTCTTTCTCTCTGTGCACTCTCTCTCTCTGTCACACTCCCTTTCTTTCTCTCTTGCTTTCTCTCTCTCTGTGCACTCTCTCTGTCACACTCTTTCTCTCTCTCTCTGTCACACTCCCTCTGTCTTTTTCTCTTTGTGCTCTCTCTCTGTCACACTCCCTTTCTCTCCCTGTGCTCTCTCTCTCATTGTCACACTCCCTTCCTTTCTCTCTCTCTTTCTCTCTATCTGTGCACTCTCTCTCTGTCACACCCCCTTTCTTTCTTTCTTTCTTTCTTTCTCTCTCTTTCTCTCTCTGTGCACTCTCTCTCTGTCACACTCCCTTTCTTTCTTTCTTTCTTTCTCTTTCTCTGTGCACTCTCTCTCTCTCTGTCACACTCCCTTTCTCCCTCTCTCTTTCTTTCTCTCTCTGTCACACTCCCTTTCTTTTTCTTTCTTTCTTTCTCTCTCTCTTTCTCTCTCTGTGTCACACTCCCTCTCTCTTTCTTTCTTTCTCTCTCTGTCACACTCCCTTTCTTTTTCTTTCTTTCTTTCTCTCTCTCTTTCTCTCTCTCTGTCACACTCCCTTTCTTTTTCTTTCTTTCTTTCTTTCTTTCTCTTTCTCTCTCTGTGCACTCTTTCTCTGTCACACTCCCTTTCTTTCTTTCTTTCTTTCTTTCTTTCTCTCTCTTTCTCTCTCTGTGCACTCTCTCTTTGTCACACTCCCTATCTTTTTTCTTTCTTTCTTTTTCTCTCTCTGTGCACTCTCTCTCTCTCTGTCACACTCCCTTTCTTTCTTTCTTTCTTTCTCTCTCTTTCTCTGTGCACTCTCTCTCTGTCACACTCCCTTTCTTTTTTTCTTTCTTTCTTTCTTTCTTTCTTTCTTTCTTTCTCTCTCTCTCTCTGTCACACTCCCTTCGTCTTTCTTTCCCCCATTATTTCTCTCACTCGGTGCACTCTCTCTGTCACACTCCCTTTCTCTCTCTCTTTCTCTCTCTGTGCACTGTCTATCACACACATTTATTCTGACTTATGTAAACCTTTGACATGATGGATACATTATATTATTGTTGTGTTTTTGTGAGTGTTTTTGGGTTGCCAGTTCCAAAGCTGAAATCCAGGTGGTTTAAACCTAAAATTCAAGATTTAAGCTTTTCAAGATTCAAGATTTGTCATATGCAAGTTCAACACAAGATGAAAAGAACCGTTTGACTCGCTAATATTCAAGAAGTACTAACAGCTGCAATAAATAGTACTGGTAAAAAGGGCTCGCAAATACAACACTAGAAAACCACCACTGCATGACATCACAAGGTGGAACAGAGCATTTTGAGCTTTGGAGGTGTTACTCAAACGTGTGAATGAAACAAAACACAACTCCAGGTTCAGGCAACAACATTTTAACCCGGTTTAACACTCACGAGAGTCGATTTTGCGTAATATAGGACCTTTAAATGCCAGCGTGAATCACACTGAAACAAAAGGTATGCGGCCGACTGATGAGTAACAGAGAGGCCGACAAATACAGACACTGGAGGAGAGGGGGATGAGGTGGTGGAGAGGGGGGTGGAGGGATGGGTGGGGGCACGGGGAGAGCACAGAGGCGGCCTGTGGTCCCACTCCTCGTCGGCAGCAGCAGCAGTAAAAATAGGGGAGAGGAAAAACAACGATGGCTGGAAAGATTAAATTCCTGGTGAAATAGGAAGGGCAGAGAGGGGAATGTGGGAGGAGAGGAGAGAGTAAAGGAGAGAGGAGGAAGAGAGAGGAGAAGGGAGAAGAGGGGAGGAGAGGGAAGGAAAAAGGAGGAGAGCTGAGGAGGGAGGAGGAGAGATGAGGAAAGGGGAGGAGAGAGCAAAAGAGAGGAGAAGGGAGGAGGCGGAAGGAGGCAGGAGGAAGAGACAGAAGGAGGGAGAAGGAGAGAGGAAGAAAGAAAATAAAGGAGGAGGAGGGGGAGGAGAGAGGTGGAAGAGACAAAAGGAGGAAGGAGGAGAGATGGGGAATGAGAGGAGAAGGGAGAAAAAAGGAGGAGAGGGAAGGAGAGAGGAGGAGGGAGGAGAGATGAGGAAAGAGGAGAAGTGAGGAGAGAGAAGGAGAGGGGAGGAGAGGCGGAAGAGAGAGAACGAGAGAGGAGGAGAGAGGAAGAAAGAGAGGAGAAGGGAGGAGGAAGAGAGGAGGAGAGATGGGGAAAGAGAAGAAGGAAGAAAAGAGGAGGAGAGGGAAGGAGAGAGAAGGAGAGGAGGAAGAGAGAGAAGGAGGGAGGAGGAGGGATGGGGAAAGAGAGGAGAAGGATGAAAAGAGGAGGAGAGGGAAGGAGAGAGAAGGAGAGGAGGAAGAGAGAGAAGGAGGGAGGAGGAGGGATGGGGAAAGAGAGGAAAAGGAAGAAAAGAGGAGGAGAGGGAAGGAGAGAGGAGGAAGAGAGAGAAGGAGGGAGGAGGAGAGATGGGGAATGAGAGGAGAAGGGAGGAGGAAGAGAGGAGGAGAGATGGGGAAAGAGAAGAAGGAAGAAAAGAGGAGGAGAGGGAAGGAGAGGAGGAAGAGAGAGAAGGAGGGAGGAGGAGAGATGGGGAAAGAGAGGAGAAGGGATGAGAGAGGAGAGGGAAGGAGAGATTGCAGAGAGGAGGGGAGGGAGGAGAAAGGAGGGGCCAGGGAGGAGAGGAAAGGGAAGGTGTGGGCGGATGCTCACAGAAACTAGCATGCTAACAGCACACTTACTGAGGGGAGAGTGGAGGATTTGGGCACAGAACAAGTTTTTGCGGAGAATAAAAAAGTTGTTTGTGGAGATTGTTTTGAGTCAAAGATTTCTGCTTTTTCACTGTGCTAATTGTGTCCTTTCAAATCGCAACTTCTGTGTGATTTTGTTTCATATTTCGGGGGAATAACACAAACTTCAGGAATTTATTTTTTACCCAAATTCTCAAGTAGCTCAGTTTGACTAATACGTATTTAAGGTTTTGAAATAAGGCTGTCCCGTACTTTCCTCAAGCTTAATCTCCAAAAAGGACAAAGCGCTTGGTGTCCAGTAGTGCTCATCTCGTCCCGTCTGAAGAGGAAGTCATTCAGTGCACAAGGACACTGGAAAGAAGGTGGGTGAAGTGTCTTGCCCAAGGACACGACTACAGTGTGTAATAGGAGTGGGGATTAACCTTCAGTGAATGCTCTATACCTGCTCTATTTGGCATTAAATACGTGGACCATTTATTCTTACAGGCGTCTTTCTTTCTTCTCTTAAAACCTGCATTCTTACTGTGAGCAGGGCGCCTCTCCACAGATCTGACCTGTTACTGGGCCTCGTGGTATCACCTGCTTGTCTGCTTTGAGATCTTTCATGGCTCTTTTAGTTTAATGCCGTACTGTGGTACATTCTAGGCTAAGCGGCTGTATAATGGTGGACTGAGGGAGTGTGACGTCACCCCATAATGTTCAGCTGCAGCCAAATGAAGCTAACTGAGGATAGCAGTTATAGTGGTTAATCTGGAAATAAGTCTCCTATTTGGAAATCCTGCAACCTGGTCTGTGTACCATGTGTACCATTCATTCTTTTCAGTTTCAATGAAGAACGAAAAGGGTTTTAGAGTCTGTTTTGGAGAGCGTTTACACTGAAACGAATCACTGTATCAGAAACAATTTGCGTCCACACACATCATGTTTGGATCGCCAGAAACACTAGTCACATGACTAGGCTGGCGTCACGTCGTCACGACACCACGTGGGCGGTAAAAACGAGGAGTGGAGCACCGTGTCTGAAGTTGCCGTAGTTCTATGAAATTTGCAGCAACCGATTTCGAGGAAGATGCAAGTGTGAAAACAGTCTTTTCGTGGACCAACGCTGTTTCATGTTTGTCTCGGGTTTGTTTAAACTTTTCCCAATAGAGTCACATGACCGATGTCACGAACCAGCGAATCAGGAAGGCGCAAGTCACAGTGACGCGGCCCAATAAGAACAGCAGCTAGAGCCCCGATGTCAGCCTATCAGCGTTTTCAGTGTTTTCATGCATCCACACAGCGCCGGATCAGATCTGTACTCTGGCGAATCCAGATTGTTCTGTCTCCGGAGCCGTTTCCATCGGATTAGGCCTTGTCCACACGTAGCCGGGTATCTGATAAACCGAAGGTGTTTTGCTGCGTTTTGACCTGTCATCCACACGAACACGCATCAAAAACGAGTATTCAGGGAAAACTCCGGCCAAAGTGAAGATTTTGGAAAACTCCGTTTATGCGTGTTTGTGTGGACAGAGATAACTGGGGTTTTGCATTTTAAAACGTCACTGTCTGCGCCAAAAAATATGAATCTGCCCTGTGGCAAACGTGCTTTGTTTAGGCGACTGCAAAAGCCAAAGCAGACTATGGATCGGAGTCGTTTCTTGAGAGCTGTGGGAGCAGTTTATACTCCAAAACTGTGTTTAGGAGGAATTCTGACTCCGAGTCTGTCCAGACAAAAGAGCTCGGCGCCATGTTTTCTGTTGTTTAAGTTTAGGCGGAAGTGACGGCGAAGTGAGGGCTCAATGGAAATAACGCCATCTACAGGTTTGGAATGCGTATGAATGTGGTTGAAAACCCAGATGTTCAGTTATGTGTGGAAGGTATTTTTTTCGAAGACGAGGTGGTGTGGATAAAACAATTTTTATAAACGGAGGGGGGGAAATGTTCGGTTTTAAAAATACCCGGCTACGTGTGTACATGGCCTTAGTGTGAACGAACACTGCATCTGCAACAAAAACGACTTAAATACAGACTAGTGTGGACAGGGCCTTAGTGTCAAAAAAAAAGAAAAAAAAAAAACGATTTCGACCTCTATTTTCAACATTTCCAATAAGTTTATTTCAAGTAACACCAATCAAAAAACAGTTTTGGTGCCTATTCCAATTCTGATATTTAATTCTCTCTGGATTATGTGCTCCAGAAGTTCTGCTACTAGAAGGACTTACCTGAAAAATATATATCATTATAGCGACGCGTTTACTTTCACGTCAAAGTCATTGTTGAACTCCATGACGAGAAACAGGAAGCAGAGATAAACTCTCCTTTGTTCAGGTAAAAATAGTTTTGATTATAGATCCATGGGTGACACTGAATTCACACACGGCACTGAGCAGCAGAACTTCCAGGGCAAATAAACCAGAGGGAATAAGTCTTGTAAGTAATCTGCCAAGGGACTACGAATGTAAATTAGCCGTATGCTAACGTCGGCACATTTACACTTGTCTTCATGTGTTCATAAATGTCCCTTTTAAATAAATAAATAAATAAATAAATAAATAAATAAATAAATAAATAAATAAATAAATAAATAAATAAATAAATAAATAAATAAATAAATAAAATTAAATATCAAAATTAAAATAGGCACAATGATTGTTTTTTGATTGGTGTTAGAAACCATCACACATGACAAAGACTTTAAGATCAGTGAATATCACTGTAGTCATATTAGTCAAATTAGAACACGCTAAATGCATAAACACCACATACATTAAAGTCAGAAGACACAAATCACAATCACACAAGACAGAGACATTTACATATTAGTAGTGTTGACATGTGTGATTGTCCAGAAGATCTACTGAAGCTCTGGATAGAGCTCATGTTCCTCATTTCTGTGGGGATCAGATTCCAGGAGTGCGCGGCACAAACTGAAAAGGCTGAGTGTCCAAATGAAGTCTTTCTGAATGAGATTTTATCGTCTCCTCTACTTGATGCTCGGGTGTTCGTATTTAAATTCAACTGTCTGTTTCTATGGAGATGTCATTGCTCTGCTTAGAATGTTCCACAGTATGACATTAAGCAGCTCTACTTGACATTTATTCAATTACAGTTCATTTTAGAGCTCAAAAACACCTAGAAAAACAGACATTCTGACTGTGAGTGGGGTCACCTCTCCACAGATCTGACCTGTAACTTGGTCCGGTTTGGTCTCCATGAAAATAGAAAGGTTTAATACCAAACTATGAAACATTCCAGACAAAGCAATAACGTCTCCATGGAGAAAAGTTACACAATGCACCTTTGAGTGTGGTACCTGATTTTTACTGCCAAACTTAACAACCTGAAAAACAGAATTACCTCATTGTTTGCAGTGGCCTAAACTTTTCCTACGAACGCTTTTTCAAAACTTTTGGAGACTAGAGCTGACTTGTGCTCACAACTAGCATGCTAACAGTGCACATTCAAGTTTACTTACTATAAAAATGCTTATAATTATGAGCAGACAGCATATTCAGCTCATTTTAACCTCAAAGAAAGCTGCTTGCGAACAAATTTCACTTAAATCTACTGCAAAAAGCTTCAAAATGTAAGATATAAACACTTAAATCTATCAGAAAATAACTGAAATTATCTTGATGCATGGACAGATTTTACTTGACATATTTAATGATCTTAAAATAAATCTGAAAACAAGATGAATAACCTGATATAACTTTTAAAATCTTGAGAAATTTGCGTTGTACATGAAAAAAATCCCCCAAAATCAAATTCAGCCCCTTTAAAAAATGCAAAACAAACTCCATTTCTGTCATTTTAACACATTCCCTGGTTCCCCTCATTCCGTAATAACAATGGGTTTAAATATAGCCTCTTTCTCATCACACACTCGCGAGCTCGTACTTTGCGTGTTAGCTCAAAACCGCCGCAGCAGAAGAGCCGGGGATAAGGAGGAAGGAAGTGATTGCTGAACGCTGGAATGACTAAAACCCCCCCTCCGTCCCCCTCTCTCTCTCTCCTCCCTCCTTCTCTCCATCTCTCTCTTTCTTCAATGAGCCCTGATAGAAATAAGCCAACAAACCGGCTTGATTGGCGTCGCAAAGGCTCCCCATTCACTTGCGACGCGAGCGGGTGAATGCCGAGGGCTCTGGAGTGACGGAAAATACGGGCTGGGGTTGTGCCTGAGCCCCCCGACCCGTTATGGGAAGAGGGGGGGTGATAGAGAGAGAAAGAGAGGGGCTTCGTTAGGCTAATTACAGCTTAACTATGTAAATAAGGCAGCGTAAAGGGGAGAGACACACCCACGGCTTTTTCAGCGTCAATTAACCTAAGACTCCAGAATCCACACCTAGCAATCTGCAGACGGCGACACAGACACACGGAGCGGCGCGTTTACGCTCACTTGGCCCGATAAAAGTCAATAAATTATGCTAAAATCTTAATAAACTCTCAGGCGTTGATGTCAGAGTTGCACACGGAGGGCTGGGGCCTTTTAAGTTAGAGGAAAGCGTGAGGTACTTGAAGCTGTTTGGTCGAAGAGTCACAACAACTGAACGCAAAGAAATCAAACTTACGCAAAATTCTGTTGTTGTCATTGAGCGTATATATGAGTGAACAAGTGAGTGTGACGTCACCCATAGTGTTCAGAGCTGCTCAAATGAGGCTCCTGAACCGTTACAGGAGCAAATTTCTCCATATTTGGAAATCCGACCACGAGTATCATAGCAATCACAAGAGCCAATTATGACTGAGGTTATTAAATGTGCCCACCCTCCTCACCGGAGAGCAGTGATATTCTACTCTGCAAACTTTATATAGTAAGTTTAAGTCACTGATTTATGTTATATGTTCTGTTATGTGCGAACACTGTGATGAGTTTATGAATGCTTTTCAAAACTTTCTGGTTCTAGAGGAGATTTTTGCTAACAACTAGCTGGCTAACAGTGTACTTCCTGGTTTGCTGACTACAAAAATGCTTTATAACAGTACACAGCGGACTCATTTTGAGCCTTAAAGGTGTAAATTTTTAGTTCGGCATCCATCACCTGTCTGTTTATATTTATTAATTAAATATGGGACAGTTTAAGTCATTGATTTATGTTATATGTTCTGTTATGTACGAACAACAATAGAGTCACAATTTAACGAAATTCACTTTACTTTATGCTAGTTAAGTTATGCTAGTTAAGATTCTAGTAGCGTTAGCTATTGTAATTGATTTATTTTGTCGTTTTATTTCAAAAATAGTCACTCGGGCAGGAAAGTGAGAAGGGAACTTACTTAGCAGTGAAACTAGCTGTCAATCAAACCTGTTGCTAACGCTAGGCGGCAGCGACCTCGGGGAATGAAGGCGTCTGATTGGTCCGTTATTTATGTTCATATCTTGATTTAGGAACAAAATAGCAAAATGAAAAATTCATGATCATGTGTCGCGGGTTCATATGAACATTTTAAGACCAAAATGACGAGGCCACAGCAACAGGTAGAGAGAGGAGCAATAAGTAAGTAAGTCAATGGGAAAAAGGGAGAGAAGGAGCCGGAAGAGACTCCTAGAGCACTTCCTGTTTGGCACGCGGCAGCTAACGCTTTAGCTATATCCACTCATATATACGGTCTATGATTGTTATTTCTCTGCCTTGAATGTCCCGCTGTATGGCATTAGATTAAGGTGACCGGATTTTTAAAATAAAAAAACTGGGACATCCCCGGTTTTTTGGTAGTTGGTAATAATAAAATTGTGAAATGAGTGTGGAATTAAGGAAAATTGTTACGTACTTGGCACTAATGGGAGTCAGTGTAATCGCATTTTCTTGGTGTTTTGGTCGTTTTTAAGCAGCTTTTCTGTATTTTACCTAAACAAATTACAATTTATGTCTCTATTTACTGTTGGCAGGCATCAAATTGGTCAAAAATAGGGACATTTCTTGTATAAAACTGGGACAAATCAATAGTTTTGGATAAATCTGCTGGGACAGGGGACACAGGGCTCAAAACTGGGACTGTCCCGGGTAAATAGGGACGTCTGGTCACCCTACATTAGGTTACAGGTCAGATCTGTGGATATGTGACCCTGCTTACAAAATAAATGCGGGTTTTTCAAGGTATCTTTAACAATCAAATAAAATACAAGCTACACGACAAAAGGTTACACAGTGACTCTTTAAAGGTTCCACGTTATGCTGTTTTCTGATCTATGTTATAATGTCATTTCCTCATCGCAAAAATATTGTGTTAAGTTGTGTTTTGTTTCATTCACACATGTTTAACTCACAGAAGAAAAAACTCTGTTCCATCTTGTGATGTCATGTGATAATACAAGAAATTTTTAAACTCCATACATCTTCATTAGAAACACGTGGATAATTTCAGCCCTGGATTTGCCCATCTCTACTGAACAAAAGGTAAAAGGAGCTGTTCACTTGAACGTCACAAGGTGGAACGTCGCATTTTGAGCTAATAAACCAAGATTACTCAATCTGTGAATGAAACAAAACACAACTCCAGGTCTGTTTTTTAGAAGGTGTCAACTTCATAACTTGGCTAAAAGCTCACAATAGTCAATTTGCATAAAATTGGACCTTTAAGCAAGAAGATGTAGCCTACTTACAGTAACATGGCTACTTGTCGCTTTAACGTTTTATTTTGACGTTCACAAATCCAAGTTTTTGAGGTGGTAACAGCATTATAACATGGCTAAAAGCTCACAAGAATCCATTTTGTGTACTATAGGATCTTTAAAATTGAAACAGCTTTCTCCGATGTTATAACGTAGTTCCCCCATCAAAAACATGCCTGAAGAGATTTTGGATTCATCCACACGGCAAAAACGCTTGGCCAGAAGTTAAGATATAAACATTTAAATCTGTCAGAAAATTATGGAAGTCCATTTCCGCCAGTAGATAAAAATTAAAACCTCACATCATAATTATGAGTTTAAAACTCATAATTACGAGTTTAAAAGTCATAATAATTATTAGTTTAAAAGTCATAATCACGAGTTTAAAAGTTGTGATTATGAGTTTAAATGTCGTAATTATTAGTTTAAAAGTTATAATTACGAGTTTAAAAGTCATAATTATGAGTTTAAAAGTTGTAATTATGAGTTTAAATGTCGTAATTACGAGTTTAAAAGTCATAATTACAAGTTTAAAAGTCATAATTATGAGTTTAAAAGTCATAATTACGATTTTAAAAGTCGACTCTGTGTGAATCTGTCCTTGTCGTGGAAGCACTCGGTCATTTTCCTGTAGAGTTCGTCCTCCAGGAGCTCAGGACATCTCCATTTCCTCGTTCACTTATGAATGGTTTAAAAAGACAAGAAAGAGAGAAATCTACACAAATTCCGTATGAATGACACGTGCAAAGTGTCCATCAGTGTGACTCTGTCCATGGAGCTGGTTTAGTCCAAACGGGGGATGAATTTAAAACTCATAATTATAACTTTTAAACTCATAATTATGATTTTTAATCTCATAATTTTGATTTTTAATCTCATAATTTAGATTTTTAATCTAATAATTTTGACTTTTAAACTCATGATTATGACTTTTAAACTCATAATTATGACTTTTAAACTCATAATTTTGATTTTTAATTATGACTTTTAAACTCATAATTATGACTTTTAATCTCATAATTTTGATTTTTAATTATGACTTTTAAACTCATAATTTTGATTTTTAAACTCATGAATAATGACTTTTAATCTCATAATTATGACTTTTAATCTCATAATTATGACTTTCTGTGAGGTTTTTATTTTTTATTTAATGGTGGAAATGGGCTTCCATAGAAAATGACTTAAAAGTAGTGAAATTATCTGTCCATCTGTCCAATTTGACTCTCAAGTTCTCTTAAAATAAACTACATCTAAATTAGAATAAAGCAGTCTCAGAACGAGTAAGTAGATAATACATTTGAAAACAAGATGACTAACCTGATGTAAGTTTTAAAATCTTGGCCAGATCAGAGAAATTTGCTCACAAGCCTTTAACGGGATGCATGCTGATTGTGTTTTGATAGAGTGCTGAAGGGGGAATGACATAGCACAGAGAGCAAAGGGAGGGGAGACTCAGAGCATCGAAAAACGAAAGTGAAACTCCATTGTTTTTGGCAAATACAGCGTTTTCAAGACAATAACAGGTAATATGGTGATCTAATTGTGTTATGGGTTAACAGTTAATACCCCACAGAAGTAAAACACACCCTTTTTAAATCCAGGTGAGAGAAAACACACACATCTTTCTGGTCCACAAAAGCTGAAATAGGCTCAAGTACATTAGTTGGACTCACCTTGTTTGTTTTGGTAACAACTTTCTAACTAAAAGCTCACATGAGTCAGCGTCTGTCGTTAACCAAAGATTTAAGATGTTTAATACAAAATAACACATGTTTTGTCATGTAGTCTGCCGTTAAATGGAGCAAAGGATTATGGTCCATGTAGTTTCCCTTTTTCCCACTGTTACTGCAACAAAACAGGGGATTTTAAAAGCATTGGAGCCTGTAATGTAATTTATTGTGAGACATTTGATATTTGGTAATACGATATCATATATTCATATATTATTCACAGAAGGAATTATTGTATTTTTGAGCAACAGAAACACCCTCCTGTGGGCTCACCACCCGCAGAGGGGTTCATAGGGGGGGTCAGGTGCTATGAGTATTGGGCAGCACGCTTCCCCCGCGACCCAACTGGATTAAGCGGGAGAAGATGGATGGAAACACCCATAATGAATCATTTCTGGATGGATATCTTTAAAGGACACCTAATCTGCAAAATCGACTTTTCAGAGCTTTTAATCATGTTATAGCTGTTCCGCCCTCTCATGTACCCTCTGGAAGTTAAATTTGGAGTGATTCATGCAAGTTTGAGTCATCTTTAATCACTTATTTTCAAGAAGCCATATTGCTGATCATGCCCTGTGTGCACTGCCACCGGTAAACGCCCACTGTGATGTACTAACTTCGTTCTTCAGTTTTATTTTCCCAATCACTGAGGGGGATCATTTTGGTAAGAATGAAAAGAAAAACCTGCTGAGGTGCAGATATCCATTGAACTGCAGGTGTTACAGGTCTGGTGGTGATGATATGTCACAAGGGGCAATGTGGGCGTGGCCTTACAAGGACCCAGCTTTACTAAACATAACATTTCGTGGTATCTGTGTTTCTTTTGAGTACGTTTCACTTTATTAAATCATCCCTGAGGCAAAGCGGCCATATTAGCTCATTTGAGCATAAATGTAATGATAAGTGCGCGTCGCTCTGGACTGACATGACTCGATTGCACTGACTCCAATGGAGGCACGAAATCCTCACCGTGAGTCTCAGATACACAAACCTCTCACCGCTTTCTTTCTTTTCTTCCTTTAGTGCGGACGAGTCTGTAAATCCACATCTCCACTTCAGACAGGATAGAAAGGAAGATTCAGAAGAACATTTACATTTTATTTAGACAGCGCTCTAGAGGCCCTGGGAGAGATATCTGTGTGTCTGCCTGCAGAGGGCGCTCTTCTTCTTAGTGCGCAATATGAGCCATGTACAAATCCGTAACACCGACTCTGTTCGTGATGATGTTTGACGTTTGGGCACTGGATGTTTCTTTGATTAAACGGTTTTAGATGAATGCTTCAAATGTGTAAATAACATCATGATCCACAGGTATTGTGCATTTGAACTATAAAGCAGGCTCAAGCACAATATGTGATCTTTAATGTCATACCATGGAACATTCCAGGCAAAGCAATAACATCTCCATGGAGACAAACAGGTAGTGGACTCACCACCAGAAAAGTTACACACCTTTAAATTAAGCACCAAAAGTTCAAATCAGTTTGACAAGTCGAGTCTTGAATCAAGAGTAGTGACACAAGTCTGACTCAAGTCCATGTGATGACAAGTTCCCGCCTCTATTGCCATGGTTACTGCCACGGAGATGACATTAAGTTACACAGTGAATCTTTAAAAGCAAAGTATATATTCAGAAAAAACAGTTACCGGCAGCTTTTTCATCTTAGTTTTAACACAATTTTCTATTTTGGGGACAAGATGTGGTCCAAATGTGTAAGTGCTGTGTTGGGACAGAAATGTGACCGGAATATAAAAGAGGTTTGTAGGTCTGCAAAGATGGACAGAGAGAAAAAAAGAGGTAAAAAATAAAGGTGTCATGTGACCAGGGCAGAGATGTGGGGATGTGGGACAGAACCGACCGAGATGGAGAGAAAGTGGGTCAGAGTGTGAGGAAAGCATGAGGAAGAGAAGGAAGAGGTGGAAGAAGAGAAAGAGAGAATAAGGAAGATGAAAAGAGGAAGAAGAAGAGATGAGGAGAGGAGGAGAAGGAGAAGAGGAAGGAGGAAAAAGAGGAAGAGGAGATGAGGATGACAAGAGAAGGAAGAGACGATAAGAGGAGATGAGGAATGGAGGAAAAAGGATGAAATGAGGCGGAAGAAGAAAAGAGGAAGAGAGAAGTGAGAGAAGGAAGTGAGGAAAAAGAAGAGAAAATGAAGGAAAGATGAGTGAAGGAGAGGGGAGGAGGAAGAAGAGGGGGATCATAGGGGAAAGAGGAAAAAGGAGGTGACTTCAGGAGGAAGAAGATAGGAGGAAAGAGGAGAGAATGAAGAAAAGGAGGATGATATCAGGAGAAAGAAGAGGAGGAAGAAAAAGTGGATAACATCAGGAGGAAGAGGAGAATAAGAACAGAAGAGGAGGAAGAAGAAAAGGAGGATGGCATCGCAAGAAGAGAAGAACAGAAGAGGAGGAAAGATGAGAGGAAGGAGAGGGAGAAGAAAAGGAGAATGACATCAGGAGGAAAAGGAGAAGGAGAGGAAAGGAGGAAAAAGGAGATGAGGAAGAAGAGGAGGAGAACATTGGGTGAAAGAAGAGAGGAGGAAAAGGAAGAGGAAGAAGACGAGAAGGGTGACATCAAGAGGACAAAGAGAAGAAGAGGAAAGGAGGAAAGATGAAAGGGAGAAGAAGAGGAGAGTGACATCAGGAGGAAGAAGAGAGGAAGAAGAGGAAAAAAGGAAATGAGGAAGAAGAGGAAACAGGAGGAAGAAGTGGAGGTGAAAAAGAGAAGAGAAAGAAGAGGAAGAGAGGGGGATGAGTGGAGAATGAGAGAAACAAGAGAAGGACAATATGAGGAAAAGATGAAGAGTACAAAGAGGAGAGGAGGAAGAAGAGAGGAAGAGAGGGATCAATAGTGCAGTTATGAGCTTTTCTTCATCACAAACATACCTGGAGTAGGAATTGAAGAAAAGAATGGAAAGAAGAGTGAAAGAGAAGAGGAGGAGGAAGAAGAGGAGGGTGAGGAAGAGAGGAGGAAAGAGGAGAGGCAGAAGAAGAGAAGGACATCCGTGGGAAGAAGAGAGGAAAAAAGATGAGGCAGAAGAGAGGAAAGAGAAGAGAGGAAGAGGATGGTGTCAGGAGGGACAAGAGAGGAAGAAGAGGAGGATGGCATGAGGAGGAAGAAGAGAGGAGAAAAGAATTTACAGGAAGAGGAGGATGATATCTGGAGGAAGAAGAGAGGAAGAAAGTTGTGTTTTGTTTCCTTCACACATTGAACACACAAACCTATAGACGACTCATGATACACCATTACACAAACGTGTGACTGAATCAAATGCACACAGATTGTGTTGAGATTGTGCTGTGAAGGGGGGCGACTTAGAGCAGAGAGCAAAGGGAGTCAGGACTCAGAGCATCAAAAACAAAACTGAAACTAACTGAACATTTTACTATGTTGTTTTGGGTGAACAGAGCATTTTCAAAATGATCTAAACCCCATAGAAGTGCATTATCACTCTTTAAGAACTGCACCATGTTACTTTAATGTGCTCCTACAAACATGGAGGCCTGAGAAGCTGTTGCTACTGTAGGAAGACCAGATGTCCCTATTTACCCGGGACAGCCCCAGTTTTGAGCCCTGTGTCCCCTGACCCAGCAGATTCATCCAAAACCAGTGATTTGTCCCAGTTTTATACAAGAAATGTCCCAGGTATCCTATTTTTGACCAATTTGACCCTTGCTAACAGTAAAGAGAGGCATAGCATACATTGTCACTTGTTTAGGTAAAATACAGAAAAGCTGCTTAAGAATGACCAAAACACAAAGAAAATGTGACTCTGCTGACACATTACTGTCAAGTGCGTAACAATTTTCCTTCATTACGCACTCGTTTCACAATTTTATTATTACCCGCCCAAACCAGGGATGTCCCATTTTTTTATTCTGAAATTCTGCTCACTCTATGCTAAATGTTTCGATGTTTTCATTTAGTGTAGCATAGCCACGTTAGCTTTAGCCTTTACTGACGTCACATACATTTTATTTTGAGTTGATTAATTCTGCAGTTCTGGGTATTGATGCTAATTATAAGACTGTATTTACAGACACAACATGATAAGTTGTGTCAAATGAAGCCTTTTCCGTTCCATTTTGCCTGAACAGTCCAATGTTGCGCTCTCCTTATGTGGTATGTGTATCCCCTTGTAAAAAGACAGGCGTGCAGCGCTCACAAACGCGCCTCCTCTGTCCTACTCTGCTCTCTCTCCTCACGCACGCGCACGGACACGCACGGACACGCGCCTACGTGCACACGGGCAGGGCGCGTGCAGACAGACAGTCAGCTGTGCCCTTCCCACAGCAAGAAACACAACACAACACACTTTAGCCTCACACACACACACACACACACACACACACACACACCACATACACACACCACATACACACACACACACACACACCACATACACACACCACATACACACACACACACACCACATTCACACACACACACACACACACCACATACACACACCACATTCACACACACACACACACACACCACATACACACACACACACACACGCACACACACACACTCACGCGCACAGGTTCCACACAAACCTGCTCGTGCTCCGCGCACACTCTTAAAGGGACAGTGCACTCGCTCCACACTGATACGGACCAGCACATGTGGCCATGGAGGAATGGTGCATCTGCACTGGTCAACACTGAGGCTCTATGAGCCCCGGTCAGGTAGAGGAGAGCCAGGCTGAGGGGCCCCACAGAGCCAGTAGAATCAGACTGTTTGGAGCATACAGGCTTTAAGGCCTACAGGCCTTGTCTTTGGTAAACATGTTTTTATGTCAGATCACTCCAGACTCATGTTCCACACTGGAGCTGCTGGTTTAGTGAAGAGCAGCTTCACTGGACCGGGGCCTTCAGCATTCGCTGTAGACTTATGGCAATGGTGTTTACCCAGGAGTTCAGATCAAATGGAGTTTAGCTATAAATAGCATGTAGGCTACATTTGGGACACTAACTCAGTTGGTAAGAGTGTTCAAGCCTCTGGCCTGAGAGCCGCTTTATAGGAAAAGGCCATAGCTCAGGTGGCTAATGAGCCTGGGCACAAAGAGCCGGATAAAAAACTCCAGCTTTGGGCCTCGGTCAAACATAGGCCCTACCTGATGGGACTGGATCTAATATTCTATTATTCACTGGTTTTGTCCAAGTATTAGATTCTACTCAAAGCAGATCTGATTCAATGTGATGAGAAACCCTTCATATGAGTAATTATCAGTGACCTATGGCTGACCTCAGTGTTTGGAGACGCAGGAGAAACTGTCTGAGCCTGTGCGCTGTTGTTTTGACAATAACACTCTCTGTGTAGGCTGTGTGTGGATGAGGACACTCTTTTGTCTGAAGTAAAGATCTTAAATCTGTCATGGCACAGACACATACGTGTCATGTTCGGCCTAAAGTTGAAGGCCTACAGAAAAGAACTTGAACTTGAGCGAAGTTGACTAAAAGTGCGCCGCTGTCGCTTTAAGAAGCCCCCACCGCCGCACAGCGGAGGGGGGCAGGCCGACTCCCGGAACAGCGATTGAAAAAAAAAAAAAGCTCCACTGCGGACGGTTTCAAGTGGCCCGGCTCAGGCTCCTGATTTGTGGGCAATGTTGGGGAGGTAGAAAAAACGGAGCGGAGCGAGAGAGAGCGCTGAGAGACAGGACACAACACTCACTGGAGCTATGGAGACACTGGCTTTTCCTCGGAGCTTTCTTTGACAGGTGCCGAGTGGGCTCAGATAAAGTGTCACAACAGCCTCCAAGATGTACGGCAAGGGCAAAGGAGCCGTGGTCCCCTCCGACAGCCAAGCGCGAGAAAAGTAAGTACCTCCAGCCTGGCACAGACACCGAGAGGCGCATCCACTCTGAGCCCAACTCAGGTGCGGGAGCCGGGGCAGCAGAGCCGGGGGACCCTGTCCTCCAGGTTGTGTGGAGCGGGGAGCTGAGGTGGTACCCCCGGCTTTGGCACACTAATGTGGCGGTGCACAGCATCCTCAAACTCGGGCATGAGTGCTACGTTAGCCGGGAGCTAGCTCCGCTGGTACTCTGCTCTGTCCCAGCAGCAAACTCCGGAAAGTTGCAGCTGTAGTTGAGCAGAGAGTGCAGACGCACATGTGCACGGCGGGCTGGACTCTGAGCTCACGGTGATTTTTGTACACAAACGGAGCCGGGCATCCCGGGGCTCCTCATGCTCCTCACACCGGGAACAATGCGTGTGGAGTGGCGCCGGGGCTTTGTGGCTGCTTTGTGTCGCTAGGACAGAGCACAGGGCGAAAATAGAGTACAGCTGTTCAGAGCTTTGTTACTGAAGTGATCCTGAACACAAAACAGGTCCGTTCCAGACGAGTCGATGTTTGCACTGACACTGTCCGTGAGGGGAGCACTGAAGCCGGGAAGAGGCGGCTCACTCCGCTGCTCCATAACTTCTGGGGCCCTGGTGCTGCTCTGGAGTCCGCTGGAGCTCTGCGGCTCACACCGGTTCAGAGCTGTGTGGACCTGGTGCTAGAAGAACAAACAGCGGGACTGGTGCCCCTGTATTGCTCGGGTCTTGTCATTGGAGTTAGCGTTAGCTCCGAGCCTAGCTCAGGAGCTCTTTGTCTGCTGTGGCTGCAGAGCATGGAGCCTGTTGTTCGCTGTGGAGACGGGCGCACTCCGCGCTCTGCTCCAGAGTGCTCCGCTCCTCAGGCACTGGCCTGGGCTACGTGTGCACCACTACACTATGGCACTAGCGCTGTGACCGTGGACTTTAATGGTGTTAGGAGCAGTGTGTAAAAGGTTTATAGGAGTTGTTCACTCACAGTTCACTCACCCCGGGGTAAATAAGAGGTGAGGGGTTGCACACAGGTGAGCCTTATGGTGCTGTGTGAGGAACAGTGGTCAGCCTGGGACCTCCAGGGGCACAGCACAGTGTTTGTGTGGACATCAGTAGGTCTTTAGCTCCACAGCTCTGCTCCACAGTGCCCCTGCCTCAGCCCTCTCAGCCTCCCTCCTCCACCATCCTTCACTCCTGTGTTAAATTATTGAGATGACCGGCAGTGGCTCCGGCTCCAGCCCAGAGATGGGACTGGAGGAGGACACAGGAGAGGGGGAGCAGAGATGTGGTGGACCCTCTCATCCATCTTTAACACAGGGTTTGTCTGTGTCTCTGCTGGTCTTTACTGCTTACAATAGTGGAACAAGTTTCAATATAGTTTAACAGATGAGTTACTTTAAACTGCAGCATATTGTCCTCTTCGTCCAGAAGACTGTCGAATTGTCTGAAGTTTCATGTGTTAAACGTTTGCTGGATTTGATATTGTGTGCATACTTGTGAGATTAGTAGTTGTTTGGTTAGCTTGACAAAGTTCAGATAGGTCAACAATGGGCAAAAAGCTATTGGCTAGTTTTCTAAAGCACTTGCAGTTTAAAATCCTGTGATAAAAATGACAAATGGAACTCCCAAAAGTTGTCCGTGTGAAATTTCTGAAAATGAGATCTAACTTTTAGCACCCGCTGTAGTTCAAGCAATCACATTTTTGCCTTTCAGTTTGCTACCCATCCACTGCACATTTCTTCCCATTAACTTTGTGCCTACACAGGAACCATACCAGGGCTGCAAAAAAATGTACTGCGATTAGGTTTGCAATGTATGTTTAAAAATGTAGGATTCTGGTCAGAGTGTACTTTGTAAACAACTTCAAGAGTGTTAAGATTGAACTGACGTATGAACTGATAAACTAATGCAAGAATCCCATGCATTTCAGAACATTTGTAAAGGTCTAAACTACAGGCACAAGATTAAATAAGTTCTGTCTTTGAATATTTATCTTATGATGTTTAAAAAAAAATGTAGAATATAATTGTTCTGGAGAGAATATTGAGTATTTTGTTTGAAAATACAAAATAATTTTTACAAATGACAGCGAAAAGAGCTTGTTAAGAGTTAAAATTAAATGAGCTAAATAATAATAATGCAAAGTGATTTTTCTGCACTTCTGTGGTTTAATCTTAAGGTTCTTTCAGGTTTTGTGTGATACTCGAACCTCAATCTAGAGACATTCCTGATGCTTAGTTGAAGTTCTCATGTTACGCTATTTTCTGATCTGTTTTAATGTTTCCTCTTCACAAACATACCTGGAGTTGTGTTTCGTTTCATCCACATGCAAAAAAAAAGAGTTCTTCTCTCAAACAGAAAACACTCTGTTCCACCTTGTGATGTCATCTGTAATGCCGGAAGTGCTCCACTGTGTTTTTAAACTCCATACACCTTCACTAGAATCATTTGGATAATTTCTTTCATCTCTAATAAACAAAATGTGAAAGGTAGTACAGTTCAGAACTACTTCTTCACAACATCACAAGGTGGAACTTTGGTGGGCTTTGGAGATGTACAGACTAATAATAAAGGATTACTCAAACATGTGAATTAAACAAAACAACTCCAGGTATGTTTTTGAGGAGGTAACGACGTTCTAACTTGGCTTTAAAGCGCACAGGAGTCAATTTTGCGTAAATTAGGACATTTTAAAACGTAAAAAATATAGAGTGATCCATTTTTGTCAATACCGCCCAACCCTACTTGCAGCCATCCCACCCCGGCCTCCCCGCTCCCTCCCCGGGGCTCGCGCGCACCTCTCTGGCCCCTCCGACTTCCCCTTCTTCCTCCTTCTTCCTCCTTCCTTCTCCCTGGTTTTAATAATGCAGAGAGCCAGGTGCGTGCATGCTCTGCCCCCTTTACAAGCGGGACAAAAACACACACAACGTATAAAAGTTTCATAGAGGGCCTCTCGGGGGGGATCCGCGCCGCCATCCAACAATCCCCAGACCGACGAGCAGAAGCAAAGGCCTCAGCTGCAGCCCACAAGTCCGACGTAAAGTAGCCAACGGCAGGTGAAACTGCACAAAGGGTAAACAACATGAATATTTGACGTTTTTTTGCGGATCCTAAAATGCTAACTTAGTGATAACTGTTGCAATATAAACTAGCTGCATGGGATCGGGGTTGAAATCGCCGAGCCTGGTTTTTACAAGCGTAAAAACGTGAAAAACTGAATAAAATTTTAAATGCTTCTCATTCCTATTCTTAGCGTCCTAATTTTTCATGGCAATGAGTTTGAGTGTGTTTCAAAACTTTCCGGAGTGGAGTTTTGCAGTCACAGTACTGCTAACAATACGAGCAACAGTAGCTCAGTTGGTCGAGTTTTTGTCCACTGATCCAAAAGTTGGACGTTTGAACCCCGCTGTCACAGATGAATGCTGTCGTTGTGTCCTTAGGCAAGACATTTAACCCACTTTTCCCCCAATGTGTGTGTGAATTCTTGATGTAAAGCGCTTTGAACGTGGAAAAATGCTATATAAAAATTTGCCCATTTACCATTTTTACCAATAACTAGCGCACCAACAGCCTTACTTCCTGGTTTGTGGACAATAAAAATGCTCACATAAATCACATTTCAATCTTTATTTGACCCAAAGAGCTGCTATCTGTCCTTTGTTACATGAAAAAATCGGTTGTAGTCCCTTTTAAATTTAGAAATTTAATTCGTCTTTTACCAAAATGCGGTGTGTCAAGTTCTCTCCATAGATCTGTTGCTCCATGGTATGACATTAAACTTATCTTAAACTATCTCCATGACAACAACTATAGGCAACCGCCAGTTACAGTTGCAGGTCAGATCTGCGGAGAGGCGACGCCCGCTCACAGCAAGAATGCAGGTTTTTCAAAGTATTTCCCACCAGAAACGTTTCGCAGTGCAACTTTTTAAGATTTGGTTTAGGTGACAAGTGAGATGCAATGAAAGTTGTTAACCTCAGTGCTCTGATCCAGATAAATACAGATTATATAGATTTAAATGCACCAAGGCTATGATTGGCTGGCAGTGACTGATTTACTGGAAGGAAGGAACTCTCGAGTATAACTTCTTGAGTGATTTTTGTCATGATAACACATTTTGAAGTATGATATATAGATGATATTGAATTGATTATTGAAACTAATTTATCTGATTAAGTTTTACCGTAACCAAAAAACAAGGTTTATCACAAAGAACTATTCTAAATGTACAATATACTTAAAAGTACTACCCTAACCCCGAATCCTTGCTGCAAAAACTAAATGGCGGGATTAAACTTTTTCTCTTCCGATACCATTGTTTATATTTTGATTTAAAGTATCTTCAGATGATACCCGATATCAGGCGATGATACGACAGAGACTGAGGCGTATGGTTAAATATTATCTAAATATTAGGCCTCATACCGCAAGATCTCGATAGACAAAATAGTCACAAGATCGTGCACGCATGAGAAAAACGATGTGAGATTGTCGTCCTACATTTTTACATTTGGATGGGACAAAAAAGGGTTAAGTGTAGGCAAGTTCAATTTCTTGAAGCTGTTGGACCAAAAAAACAGGGCTACAGTGTCATCAAGTAAATCATAAATGTTGAGGCCCAAATTGTAAACTGAAGCACAATATTTATTTATTGAATTTGATTATGAATTAAGTTAAAATCTCATCTTGTTTCATTCTCATAGACTCAACCTTGTTTCTCGTCTCATCCCACAACTAAATCCTTACTAAATATGTTTTGTAACTTTTATTTTTCATTAAAAGTAACTAAAAAGAACAGCTTTGAAATCAATAGTAAGGTGACTGGACTCGCAGTGTTCACCTAAGGACATGAGAGCGTCTTTAGGACATGGGTCAGACTTTAGGACGTTACAGTGGACAGTGTAGAACATGTCGTGTTTTGATAAAGATTCACAAAGAGACATTTATGGCTTTTTCATCCATAACCTTTGGATATTGAGTATATTGTAATAATCAGTGTATGTATGTGGGGATTTACACTGCAGAATTGGTGTTTAAAGCATAAAGGTTGTTTTAATGCATTTAGGCTATGAAAAGCATAGGATGAAAATGACTTAATTTTTACACACAAAACACATTCACAACACAATATATACAAAACGCAAACTAAAAATCATGCTACCAGAAACTGGGAAGTGATCAAACTGTTAGTTCAAAATGTCGTCTCATTCTCATGGACACTGTTTTAAGGTCATTATCTCGTGTATCTTGTATTCTCGTGAGAATAATGTCTGGTCTGTTTGGTCCCGACCCTATTATCTCATCTGTACTTTTATTTTAGCCTTGAAAATCACTACCAAATGCCTTATAAATATACAAATTGCAGAAGCTATCCTGTGAAAAAGTTTGCATCTGTCTCTCCAGCATATACTACATTATTTGCCTCAAGATTTGCGCATGTTGGCGTTTTGCATGTTCAGTCCGTCATTCTCTCTGTGAAATTATGGTGAATTTTTGCTTTTAGTGTGCTTAGCCATTAATTCTTTAGATTTTTGGATATTCAACCATCAAAGCACTGAACTGTTATCTATCTCAGGCAAAAGATGTTATATATTTTCGTAAGAATTTTTGAGAGATGTCTTCCACATTTGAGAGATGCGTGATTTGATGATGAACTAGTTACTTGTTCTTCCCATTTTAAGACAAAATCAGATATCAGGCATGAAGTGATTGTGGATCCAAAAATCTATCCCCACATTATGATGAATACCCGCCCAGACACACATGTAAACCTGTGTGTCCATGGAGACTGGCTGGAATGTTTAACAGTATTATGACATTTAACTTAAATTGCAGGAGTAGATGGCAATAAATTTAAAGCACAGTCTGTGAATCCTGAAATAAGAGACAAAGATTTTTATATATTTTTTAGATGTTTTAATTTACATAAAGGCCAAAGGTTTGACTTTAAACGGGTAATATTTTTGATTGACAAGCATCACGTTGTCAAGTTTGAGGTCTGTGTGGACAACCCCAAATGCTTTGAGGCCCTCAAAAGCTACCAGAAGCTGCTGGGTGATTGGTCTTATCTCACTCAGACTTAAGGTATCATTCCGCTTGATCATCATGTCTAGTAGGCTGGTGTCCAGGCTGGTCTTCATTCTTAATGCACTCATAGTCCCTGGATGAGTGGAGGGAGTCACACTGATTGGGGCTCACTGGGGTTGTTGTTGATGACCATGGCCATCATGTCCCGCGCACAGTTTGCATAGTCACTGTGGTCCTCCAAGTACTTCATTGTTATAAATAGGTGATATAAGGCATCACCTGGAGTTATCCTCTCCCTGTAATCGAGATCCAGAAGAAATTCACAAAGGCTCAAAAAGTTCAGCTTGTCTCTGAATTCTGAGCTCTGGGTTACTGGTGAGTGAGATCGGATAGCTTCATCTAAAGTGCAACCTTCTAGAGGACATTGACCATCGAGTGGCTCCAAACCTGTATCTCTTTTGAATTCATAAGGAGTCTTGAATCTCCACTGGCCGTCTTCCTGCAGGGAGTAGTATTTTTTTGTGAATATTCCCTGGCTCAAAAGTTCATTGGGAGGAAAACCCAGTGTTTGAATAATGCTCTTCTGGTTTCTGTAAGGTAGTCCAGAGAAGGGGTGGTTGCCTAGATACAGATGCACTAGAATACAGCCCAGAGACCACATGTCTATGGCTTCAGTCAGAGGTAGACCTAGGCTAACCTCTGGAGCCTGGAAGGCATTTGGCTGCACCCGCATTCCCAGTTTCAGCTCTGACTTTGGGTATGCTAGACTAAAGTCAATCAGTTTCACCTTCAAAGGATGAAATTTCTGATCAACAAACATCACGTTGTCAAGTTTGAGGTCTGTGTGCACCACCCCCAACTGGTTGAGGCCCTGAAAGGCCCCCAGAAGCTGCTGATCGATTGGTCTTCTCACTAAGAGGTAAGATATGCCGTTTGGTCAGCATGTCATGAAGACTGATGTCCAGCCTTTCAAAAACAAGGCACTTCTGGTTTTCCCAAACAAAAGAGTCAATGAATTTGACAATGTTGTTTTGGTCAGGATCCAGCTGTCCAACTTGGTGGAGCATGTGTCTCTGAAAGCTTCCTCGTCTCCCTCTTCGCCCTCCATGATTTTGACTGCCACAGCCTTTGGTGTATTAGGCTTGAAGCAGTGGAGGACCTTTCCATAAACCCCTTCACCAAGAAGCTGCAGGGTTCTGTACTCCTGGATAATATTTAGCAGTAGTTCTGACATATTTGTGTACGTTTTACAAGTGTTAAGTGACCTTCTACGTTCGATGAGTTGTGAAAATGGCTAAATCCGTTTCTCACTTGGACCCACAAACTCTTAAACTCTCTTCCTTGTGCTGTGTGACATCTTGTGCTTTATGACGTTTCTATGACAACAAGAGTGCATTTTTTAAACAGGCTGCTCCATTATAATAAGCGGGATAATAGTGGAACTTTTCAGTCTGGCCATAATTAGAGCTGCTGTGAAGATTTGGCACCGGAGAGAGTATTTTCTGTGTTGACTTTTCAATAGGTAAAAAATAAATACTGATGGTGTCTATAAATCAGGGGCATAAATAAAGTTTCACTGAGGTCCAGTTGAAGAACATTTCAAGGCAGGGTCTGGAACATCACAGTGTTGAAAATGAAGATATAAAAAATTTGTAATACTATTTTTCTGCTATACCCAAACTAAGTATATTTGTTATAAAAAGGCATCTTTTAACATGAATTGAAATATGTTAAGATGATCTGAGGGATAATACAGACACGTGCTGATTTGAATGTGCAGTGACTCAGAAAAGCAGACGCTAATTTGGAGCTGGACTCTGTGGATATACTTGTTTTAGTCTTTTCTTCCATGACTTTGTTCAGTCAGCTCCAGACGGGGACCTGTGAAAACTTAATAGTAGGTTAACCTGTCTTAGCCTATCCTTTTCTCTTTGAACTCAAACACTGCGTGACGTAGCGTGGAAGTACATGGATAAAAAAATGTATGAGCCTGTGGCATCGTAGTGATACAGAGACATGGACACACATTGCACCATCCAGGATTCTAATAGTGAAGCTATGATGTGAATTACTCTGTTGAAGGTGGACTTTAAAAACAGAAATGAAGTCTTCTCATAGGCCTGTAGATGAGATTAAATTCTTGGCCGTCTAAAGAGGTGTTGCGACCACACCTTTACAGAGTTCAAATGTACTTGAAACTATTGAAATGTCATTTAAAACTGTGTATTTATATATAAAAAAGTAGACTAACTCCAAAATCATCTGCTAACTCACTATACATTCTCTTATCTGCTGTTGTCCCATAGAAATCATTTAAACTAATGCGTCACAGTCGACTATTACAAGTTTTCATTGACTATGACACAATTAATCGACTGAACGGCTAAAGGACTAGAACCCTCCTTTCTAGATTACCCCCCTGATGAGTTTAAGCGCTAAGGAAGGACGCCTATATATGCAACAATACTCAAACATGAATAAAATAAAACCAAGCTAACGTTTAATGAAGAAACAACCTTGGGTAACAGCTCAGTTTAGCTAATATAACATTGAACCTTTTGAATGTCCCTCTATTACCTTGTGAAGCTTAAACCATGTTAGAATGCTATTTCCTCATCAAAAACCTGTGTGAATGAAACAAAACACAACTCCATGTGTGTTTGTGATGTTGGAACTTTATACCAAATCAGAAAATAGTGTAATATGGGCCCTTAAAACAAAGTATTCTAACCCATCCTTCAGAGTTGTCTGTAGTGTCGGTAGTTTGTGTGAAAGTGTGAGTCCGCCGCTGCACTCTACACCAGCGGTCAGACACAGTGTTGTGACCTACAAATTGCCAGAAGCCTCAGAAAGTGGTCAGATTCCCTAAAGTGGTCAAACGCGTCTTTAGCCCCGGGTTTGTTCCTGTCTAGTCCGCCTCAGGTAACTCTCCTCTTCACTACGTTTACAAGATCACCTGCGTACAACTAGGCCTGTCACGATATTTTGATTCTGAAAATATCACGATAAACGATAATATTGAAATGAATGTATACCGCTTTCACAGTACCTTTTGAATGTCTATATTGCACTCCTCTTACATACCTGGAGTTTTATTTCATTCACACATGTTGAACACACAATCCTCTGCCATGTGGTAATACAAGAAGTGCTCCACGGTGTTTTTAAACTCTATGAACCTTCACTAGAATCATTTGGATGATTGCAGCCCTGAAATTGCCCATCTCTATTGAACAAAAGGTGAAGAGTAACTGTTAACGTGAAAACTACCTCTTCATGACATCACAAGGTGGAACAGAGCATTTTGATCTTTGGAGATGTAACCAGACTAATAATATAGGGTTACTTAAATATGCGTGAATGAAAAAAAACCACAACTTCAGGTATGTTTTTGAGGAGGTAACAACAGT
Organism: Odontamblyopus lacepedii; assembly: GCA_034769755.1. Taxonomy (NCBI): domain Eukaryota; kingdom Metazoa; phylum Chordata; class Actinopteri; order Gobiiformes; family Gobiidae; genus Odontamblyopus; species Odontamblyopus lacepedii. The sequence continues at coordinate 28,839,412 of CM068364.1, forward strand.
AGAACATGGCTTAATATGTCATCATAGGTCATCATATAGTTTAAGTTTAAATTTATGTTTAAAGTACAAATCAAGTGTCTAAGTGCACTTAAATTAAAATACCGTAAATTCCGGACTACAGAGCGCACCCGATTAAGAACCGCATGCTCAGATTTATGAAGAAAAATCAATTTTGTAATTATATGAGCCGCACCATATTATAAACCGCTGGCCAAAGACTAGGCGGGGGGTTCGCTTCTGCGTCCCCACCGCCTGGAGCGCCTCCGGGATGGGCATGGACGCGTCCCCGCTGAACTCTGGGGACGGACTCGCTCACTGGTGACACTTGGGACACACACGCGCCACAGGCACTTACACACCTTCACACACTTGGGACACACACACGCGAAATGCACATACACACCTTGGCGCTCTGGGAATAAACCACGGTAGCGATCGCTTTAGCCTTCAGTCTGATTTGTACAGCGGAAACACCGCCTGCTCTTTGCGTGTTAACCCAGTCCTCCAGAAAGTTTTCAAGCTCAGGCCATCTGCTATGGTTACCTCTGAAAGCTCTGGTTGTCTTTTTACACTGGCTCAGTTCTTCTTGCTGGAGCCTCCACCTTCGCACCATCTACTCGTTTATGCCAATTTTACGGGCAGCAGCTCGATTTCCTTCTTTAACTGCCAGAGTGATCGCTTTTAGTTTAAAAGCTGCATCATATGCTTTTTGTCTGGTATTCTCCATGTTGATGAGGGTTAGCAGAAAGACTGAAATAAGGAAGTTGTGATTAATCATACAATTTCATTGGACCTCAGTGAACTACTTATTCATTTTATTGGTCCATGTTTTTCCCGCGATGAAAATAAAAAATAAAAAAGCCGCTTCATATTACACGCCGCAGTGTTGAAAGTGTAGAAAAAAAGTAGCGGCTTGTGATCCGGAATTTACGGTATACACATATATACAACAAAATTACAACAATATCCTCCTGGGACCCGAAGAAAAAAAGTGTATTGCAATATATATATATTTTGTGATTTTCCATCTATTTGGAGGTAAATGAACACCTTAGCGTTTAGATTTTGTTAATTTAGTTTTGATTTTTAACGTGATAGCATGTTCTCTGTAACGGATGCCAGGGACATTTTGGTGTTAAATTCGTGCGACGTTAACAACCGAACAAAAACTTTTTGATGACCAACATCTCTGACAAACTTCTACTTCTACAGCTGCCTCCAAAACTTTTTAGACTCCCTTTTAACATCCTGGACGTGATCGTACCCTATAATCCCCCAGCTCTATTTAGGTAGAGGAATCTAGTCCCCAAATTAAGAGTCTATGTCAAAACACTTAAAAGATCGACTGGTTAACTCAATGTGCACTATAAAGGACACAAATGAATGGGCCGGGTCTCAGGAGGATATACAGTGATTGACAGCAATAAACAGTGGTAAAAATGACAAAACAGTGTACAGTGTGCAAAATTACACTAAGATTGCACAAACGTACACATGTGCATTCACTCATCTACACATCATACACATACACATAGACCTACATGCTTACATACATGCCTGCATACAAACATTACCTGCAAAGTGGTTTATTGATTGCATGTGTGATATTTAGAAAAATACTAAAAAAAAAAATACTATGTACAGTTAAGACAAATTTCCCCACAAGTGCAAAGAAGTGATCCACTCAATAGATATTGGAAAAAAATATTTTTCATCTAGCATAAATTGAATAGTAAGTCAATAAGTAATTATTGTGACAGGCCTACTTGCAACATGGTAGGGTTGTATAATTTTGGACCAAAAAAAGAAACAAAAACATTTTTTTTTTCTAAATATTGCGATTTAGAGTATTCAGAACATTTTATATATGACGAGGAACATTAGCATTTGAGAGAAGATTGAATTATGAACTGAAAAACGAATACAAGAATCCTTTACATGTTTGGAGAGGACTAAACTATGGTTGTCAAAAGAATCAAAAATGGATACCAAAACTAGTATCGAAACTAGACTCTCACTTGAGCAAGTATCGGTACTAAAAGTCCCATTCACAGGACAGAAATGAACCTTTCTTGAAGCTTTAGAACGATCTTGAGCTGTATCAGAACAAGTATAAGAGCACAGACTAGTATACACATGGGCTAGTGGCCCATGGACCACTGTGGAATCTACCTGGACCACTAAAGGATTACACAAATATAAGACCACATGGGAAATTAAAGTACCATGATTTAATGTTGAAAATTATATTCTATTGTCTAAATTGCGTTTTTAAATTCTCATCATGGTATCTGAATCGGTATTGATCAAGTCTATTCCTTAGTACTGAAATCGAGTTTGAAATGTTGGCATCGTGACAACACTAGCTGAAGTATAGGTACAACGAAAATTTTCCTCTTAAAAGACTTGTGTTTATTTTGATCTTTACAGTTGGAGTTCAAATATCAAAATAACTGCAGCCGATTTGATAATTGTGCCAAGTTACTCAAATTACGATCTTGATTGCGATATATTATACCACCGTGCAGAGTCACACCTTAAAAAATGCTAAATGCTATCTGTACCATGTGAATATGGTTGACCTAATAAACCATGTAAAAGGCTTTTGTAGTTGTGGGTAATTTGTTTTGTTTTGTTCCTGGAAGTCGCGGTCACAGAGCCAGAAGTGCACATCGTTCACGGTTTAGCTGAGGTATGACGTCAAAGATGACGTGCTAGATCATCAGATGAAGACGGAGCCAAGGCCACAGAGCTGACCCCTGTGTGAACGTACAGAGAAAGCATGTGGCTGATGACAAAATAGTAATCACTGTATTGAGGATTTGATTTTTAAATTTGAATCCATTTAAAAAAGCAAATTTAAAAGGAAAAGTTTCATTCATTTACTAACTTCTGTTGTTTACGCTAAGAAAAGTAAAGCCGGATATTTTCTTCAAGTCCATAATCTAGAAAACAAGAGTAACGCTAACAGCAACTAGCATGCTAACATGTGCAGTAGCCTGGTTTCTAATGAGATGACAGCGTTGCTTACACAATATATCTGTACCGGGGCAAGATACTGCTTGGCACCAACATGCGCCAACTACCCTTTTCTTTTTAAACGAAACAATTGGCACATAATTAGCCGGTTAGCTCGCAGGTAATTTGTTATTTTGCTGTGAGGTTGAATGAACGCGGTACATTAACAAACGTCTAGATTGAGGTCACTGCGCTCATTTGGGAACATTAAAAAGAGAGTGAAGACTGAAATATGAACTGCTAACTAGACTTTGCACAAAAACAGATGGATTTCTAAACTACAGCAGCTTTTATATACGGCTTTTATACAACATATGAAGAGGTTATTATGTTCTCTGGAAAGAATATTATACTACCACAAATAGCAATGTAACAATATATAAAGCTCGCCGTATGATAGAATTACAGTATTCATTTTACGATACGATATTCACTACGATATTGTGAAGATGCTAGATGCTACTTTTCTTATTAAAAAGCCTTGAGAAACCTTTAGGGGTTATAATACTGTCATTATACAAAGAACTGAGATGGAAAAGCTCTTTATAACAGTTATGTCTTCATGTTTTCTACATTGAAATGGAACAAATGATCGTGGTCTATAAGGGAAAAATTTTGAAATATCGTAGTACTAAATATGGTGATACAGTATCTTTATCATGAGTTGCTGTATCAATATATACAGGCAAGAGTATTTTTTGGATATCTTATTTGTGACCGCACGACAATTTTGTTGCACATATAGTGAGAAGAAACGTGTTTATGCAATGCACTTGACATATTCACTGTTTTGCTAACAGGATATATACATCTAGTTTAATCAACATTGCACAAGTAGTGGTTTAACAAAAAATATTGCTGCTAAAATGTATTGTGTAATATATAAATTAGGCCATTCAACGTTAATGCGTTAACGCATGCGATTAATCACAAAAAAATCACCCTAATTTTTTTTTAAAGCAGATTATTCACACAATTTATTTTGAACGTACATGCTCCTCTATGGAAATTGCGGATGGAGACCTGAAAGGCGACGCAGGTTATTAGGTCAGTGATCAGGTCTGTCCATACACAGATGTGAACACGACAGATGAGACTGTGACTGGTGCTTAGCTGCAAATTTCTCTTTAAAAAAAATGTCCGATGGGACTTTAGATAAACTAAGGTAGTTTGTAGATATTGCAGGGATGAAGTTTAAAATACCATCTTAAAGCAAAACACGTGTTTGATTCAGCGGCAGCAACGACACTACTTGTACCAACAACAAACCGAGCACGACAAACAACGTTGGCGGAGTGAACCCACGGAAATCTTGTCACCAAAACTACCAGCGATAGAAAAATGTCAATAATATAACTTTTTGATATTAAATTGCATTTTTGTCAAAATATTTTGGTCTTTTTTGAAAAATAAACTAAAACAAAATTCTAAAGCGTGATTAATCTGATTAAAAAAATTAATCGTTTGACAACACTAGTATAAATGTATATCATGTGCAATATAATGATTATCGCATGTATTGCCAAAGCCATATCGTGACAATATCATGTATCCTGTGTCATATCGAATCGCAAGGTCCCCTGTGGTGTATGTGTTTTTTGCGGTTGCTGCAATAAACCAATGGATTTAAGCAAAGAAGTTTGTAATTTTATATATGGTCAGAATTTTGACGATACGATTTCACAATATTTCGATTTTCTTTACAGCCCTAGTCAAAAATAATGGCAGCTGTGATTTCTCATATTGCAATTTAGATTTGATTGTGAGTCAAGTGTGCGTGGGGAGTTTGCCCTGGACGTGGCTGATGCTGAGTCTATGGTTAGCCTGTCACAGCGACTCTATATGTGAAGCTGTGAAGTGCATTGATGAGGCCTGGGTTTATATCGGGCTTATGCGTGTTCACATGTTGGGGACATGTGCAGCTAGGTCACGGTGGACAGATCTGTGCTAATATAAACTAGCGCAGTATTGACACTCGAGTCCATTAGGTCCATGTAGGTCTAGAGGAGCGGATGGTGTTGCTTTTAGTTTCAAATGACTGCTGTAAACTTTAGGGTTGCCACTAGAATCGAAAATCGGATACTAATCGATACTGAAATTGGTATCAAAACTAGACTAGTATACACCCATGGACCACTATGGAACCTACCAGGATCACTGAGGAATTACAGATAAGAAAATCACAGTCTATACCGTAAAAGTTTTTATTATCATCGTGGTATCGGAATCTGTATTGAGTACCTTTTCTATTCCTTAGTATTGTAGTAGTGTGTTGTTGTGATATCAAGATTACTGAATTGTTAGATGATCATTGTCCATCCATCCATCTTCTCCCGCTTAATCCGGCTGGGTCGCGGGGGCAGCTTGCTGCCCAATACTCATAGCACCTGACCCCCCTATGAACCCCTCTGTGGGTGGTGAGCCCACAGGAGGGTGGACATCATGGTCCTTGATGTTAGTTCATAGGGGTGCGGGCATGTATGTATGTGTATATATGTATGTATATATATATATATGTATGTGTGTATATATATATATATATATGTATATATACATATATATATGTATATATATGTGTGTATATATATATATATATATATATATATGTATATATACATATATATATGTATGTATGTATGTATGTGTATATATATATATGTATATATACATATATATATATATGTATGTATATATATATGTATATATATATATATGTATGTATGTATATATATATATATATATGTGTGTGTGTATATATATATATATATATATATATATATATATATATATATAAAAGAGTACAGATACAAAGTGTATAATTATAAAAGATACAAACTATTACACTGTATTATTAGATCATATTAGCCTTTATTGTTTTGAAAATGCAATATTCAGAGAAAACAATGTATTAAATGTATTAACATGTTGGGATAGTCACTTCTTCAGAGCGCTATCCCAACATAGTCTAAAGCAGCTAAAGAAACTACTAACCACACCGCATCAGATTTGTGAAGTTTCACTGTTTTGTTTTGTATCCTGCTTTTGTATATTCCATGTTTTTCGGACTATAAGTCGCACTTTTTTTTCAGGGTTTGGGTGGTCCTGCGACTTATGCTCAGGTGTATATTACATTTTTCACACTGACAGTCCATACACCAAATATATGAATCATATATAGGAATCAAAAATGAAAAAAAAAAATTGTTATCTGTTTTTTTCATTTTGGTTTTAGAGACAAATAATAAAGAAAAGAGTTTTTTTTTTTCTTTTTCTTATTTTTGGTTCTATATTAAAAAACAAATGAACGAATGATACACGGATTCTTCTCTTTTGGGTTGTTTTTATTACTATAACTTCTATAACTTGCCTTTCAAGATGAAATGTTGGTTCTTGGTCTCTGATTTTATGAAAGAAATTTCCCCCAAAACTTATAGTGCGGTGTGACTTATACATATATGTATTTTTTCTTCTTCATTGTGCATTTTTTGGCTGGTGCGACTTGTGGGCTAAGCGTTGAACAGAATCTTACCGCAAACCGTAAGGAGGGTTTGAATAAGGGCCGGAAGAGATTGCTAAATTACTCAAGCATGCATAGATTTTATAACATGGTAGAAAGCTCCAAAAAGTTGATTTTTGCATAAGACCCCCTAGTCTTTTAAACCTGGACTAGCTCAGTACTAAACCCGGACTAAACCAGTATAAGAACGGCATCTACATCCAAACTAAACCATCTGACCCAAACCAGGACAAGTGTTGGAATCTAAGTCTAAAGAGATGTTGAAATTCCACGAGTTTTATTCCGCATTCACAACAATGGTCAAAATGGTTCACCAGTTCTATATGTGCATAGCTCCTGAATAATTACGTCAAATATTTGCATAGTCCAGAAGATGTGGGCAAAAGCTTTGTGTAATAGCCTCTTAGCCCCTCGACCTTCACTATATGCAGACAGGATATGCATATTCTGTGTTAATTATGGAGCATAATACTGAGAAATAGTAACGCAGTCTCCAAATCTCTCCAGTTGTCATCGTCATATAGATATTTAAAGGGTCTATACTTTATTTCTATTCATGTAGTAAAGTAAAATTTGTCATGCCCCAGTAAAGGTATTTTGTAAAAGCGAAAGTTCTTGGGGTCAAAATGAGACTTCTGCGTGCTGCATGTTGTTATTGTTATTGTCCGCCAACCAGGGAGTAATGCCGGTGCGCTGTTGGCATGCTAGCTGTTGTTAGCGCTATCGTGACATTGAAATTCCGTTCTAGTTTCCGAATCCTTCAAAACAAGCTTATTGCAGTTTTAGGTAGGATGTTAGGAATGCGTTTGGAAAGCGAGGAATAACTTTGGACTGCTGCAAATGATCTAAATTTGAGTAGTTCTATTTTTCACATTTTTAAGGTGCTGGAAAAAATGTTCTCAGTATGAATAAAAGCTGCTAGTTTTTAAGTTACTTTAGACCTCTACAAACATGTTCCAAATGAACGGGATTCTTGTAGAAGTTTAAGAGTTCAGATTTCAGGCTTCCATAACATGAATCGCAAAACTAAACGCAATATTTGACTGAAGAAGATTATTTAGCAAAAAATCAAGCAACCATACAGCAATTTATCACGCTAAAACATGATAATACATCCCAAATATTCCAGTTTACCTCAGAATTAGTGTAGTCCCGATAATAACATTTCAAACTTGATTTCGATACGAAGGAATAGACTCGATCTGTTTCCGATACCACAATGATTATAAGAAAGACTGTGTAATCCCTTAGTAATCCATGGGCTTATGGGTTCGGATACAGCTCAAGATCATTGTAAAGCTTCATTTCTATCCTGTGAATGTGACTTTTTTCATATCGACCCTCGCTCAAATGAGTATCTAATTTCGCTATTAGTTTTAGCATCGATTTAGTATCTGATTTTCCATATTTCTGACAACCCTTCTCCAAACCGTTCTGGATAAAAGTACAGTAGACAGATCAACCCCGGCGGTGCATATAAGAGCCTGATTATCTGAAGCTTGTTGCATTGATTTGGTATCGAGCCTCGCACAGCGCATGCAGTTCCTCCCATTAGAACATTATGGGATTCTGTCATAGCACACTCCACTTCATTGATGCCCTATTAACAGACAATTAAACATGACTTGGTGTAGTGTACGGGCTCTCACGCTGGCTAATTGACCCAGGCTATTACCTTATTTCAGTCATTACTTTTCCATGGATAAAATAGTCAGAACAAAATAATGGAATACCTCAAATTTGGTTCCGTGAGCTTTGAAAAAGTGAACAATTTTGAAGGTTTGTTGATCTATTCTATTCTATTCTGTTTAGTATTTATTGATTGCTATCAGATCCCTGTATTTCGCGCTGTTGTGTTCTGTGACACCACCACTTGCAAGTACAGCAAACTTGATTTTGATAAGGAATAGATTCTGTACTCGATTCAGATTCCAAAACCAGGATGATAATAAAAAACATTTTTAGACAATAGAACGTGATTTTAAACATGAAATCATAGTACTTTTTTTGATATTCACATGTGGTCTTATATCTGTGTAATTCCTGTCATCCTGATTACCGTATTTTTCGGCACCGGAGTATAAGTAGCCAAAAAATGCACAATGAAGAAGAAAAAACATGTATAAGTCGCACTTTTTTGGGGAAATTTATTTTATAAAATCAGACGAAGAACTGACATTTCATCTTGAAAGGAAAGTTATAGAACTTATAGTAATAAAAACAACCCAATAGAGAAGAATCCATGTATCGTTCATTCGTTTTTCAATATAGAACAAATAATAAGAAAACGGAAAAACAACTCTTTTCTTTATTATTTGTCTCTAAAACCTAAATGAAAAAATGGATAACGATTTTTTTTTTCATTTTTGATTCATATATTTGGTCTATGAACTGTCAGTGTGAAAAATGTAATGTATAAGTCGCAGGACCCAAACCCTGAAAAAAGTACGACTTATAGTCTGAAAAATACCATAGTTTTGATACAAGTTTTAGTATCTGATTAGGATTACTTTCTGATTTCCAATACCTGTCTAACAACCCTACTTGCAAGTACAGATTTGTCACTGTAGAAATGGATGTCACAAGGTCAGTCAGTTATTGAAAGTCTGTATTGTTTACAATCAGGAAATGAATATTGAAAAGCCATTTATATATGTTATTGTGCTGTGACAGCATCACACTGCCAGCTCCAACTCTTGCTTACATCAGTTCTTTCTACAACAATATAAAATGTAATCTTCAATTATGATGATTTTTGTATGTATTATTGCGCAGGCTTGTTATGCATTTTGAGTATCTAGTCCTACTACTACAAATCAAATACAGTCTTTTTTTGTATTTGATGAAGACCGTTTAACACTAATCCCTCTTTTGTTGTTTCCAGGTTGGCGTTATATGTATACGAGTACCTGCTACATGTGGGAGCCCAGAAGTCCGCACAGACCTTCCTATCCGAGGTAAGACCAACACAGTATATTCATTAGAAAAGTAACAAGTTCATAGTTTAAGAACTATATGATACGTGAAAAGCAGAATTTGACACTTTACCAAGAAGATAATTGCAGTACTGATCACAATATAAAGTAGGTGTATAGTATAAAATTAGAACAGATATTTCACGTTTGTACTTACCGCAATATTAATCTAAAACTGCAGAACTGATAGGCAGTGGGTGGTTGTAAGGCGAAAACAGAACATTACTGAGCGCTCAAAACTCAAATACAGGGCAATACTATATAGGATTAATCAAACATGCTTGAATTAACTGACCGTGTTTATCCATTGATCCAAAGGTTGGCGGTTTGAATCCCGCTCTTGATGTAAATTGTTAGAGCAGTCATATCCACTGATACACAAGTTGACAGTGAGATTCCAGCTGTGGTTGTGTCCTTGGACAAGACACTTAACCCACCTCACTCGTAGTCCCTATGTACACTGGTATTTGAATGTGTGTGTGAATGGGTGAGTGGTTCCTTGATGTGTAAGGATCTTTGAGTGCCTTGAAGGTGGAAAACTTACCATTTAACTTTAAAATTCAACCCAAAACATGCACTGTAGGTGTGAAAGTGATGTGTGTGTGAGTGTTGGTGGTGCTTACTACCATTGGGTCTGGAGTGAATGAACAATGCTCTGTTAATAATGCTCTGTAAAGCATCTTTGAGGACGTGTCTGTGAAAAGCGCTATAGCTGCTGTTGTAAGGCGACCTTGGGTGTTCAGAAAGGCATCAAATAAATAAAATTCATTATTATTATTTACCATTTAAATAGGCAAGGCAAGTTTATTTGTATAGCTCAGTTTGTATACAAAGTAATTCAAAGTGCTTTACAGAATAAGAAATACTTTAAAAATACAACTAGGTGTAATCACATGTCTTTTAAAGTAGTTGATTCTGTTCAGTCGCCTCCTGTATGTTCACTCTAGAACTGTTGTTTATTTTTTCAACGCAGAATACAGTGTCTTGGCCGACTTGTTTAATATCGCCAATATCTATTTTCTGACATCACAGAATAGACCCAAAAGCGTACGCACGCACCACCTCTGCACTGTGGGGATGTACAGCGGAGCCTAAACACGGTTAACATGATTACAGGGCGCGCGCTGTTACATCAATCTTTCATGGAAATCCGATAAAGCCACGCTAGATCATGCTCCTGTCCGGCCCGCTCAGACCAGGTGCGAACAACAACCCCATGCCGTCATCCGTGCTCCTGCAGATTTACTCCGTCTCCCTCTCCTCAGCCCCGACGCTTAAGCGCTCCACCCCTGCTACGTCAGCATATTGTAATGATACATGAAGTGGTTCTGCGTTTTTAAAGGCCGTACACCTTCACCAGACTTTTTTCTAATCATGTCTCAGCACTAGTATACCAAAGACCCAAAATAGTCAAGTTTTGTACCTGGTATAGATAGATTAGACAGATGGATTAGGTAGATACTTTATCCTGAAGGATTGTAATTTTTCAGCCAGAATACAATACATAATATAATACGTAACATCAATTTATATCAATTTACGTGATAGTACTTGGAAGGCCACAATTTCTTAAGTGCTGCTTGTGAAAAGTTTGAGAACCACTGATAAAAGACTTGGCTGTAAGATTCTGTACAATGCTCAGCCCACAACCCTACTTCACCAAAGCTCCCACAAAGCAATTTCTCATAAATGTATAAAAGTGCGTTACAAAATAGTACACAAACTCACTAACCTGATAGCAGGAAGCATACTGATTGCGTACTTTGAAGGGGCATGGGTAGTAAAAGAAGGTGGGAACGAAACTGAAATTAATTTTAATACATTGGTTTTTGGTGAATATAGCATTTTCAAAATACTAAAAAGTATCATGGCGATTTAAACAGTTAATGTAATTCCCCCTCGTTTAGGCCTGCATTTTTAGAATTAAGGCAACAATAGTGCAGTTAGTACTTATCCACCTAAGGCCCCGATTACACATATACAGATATTTTTAAAAACTAATATTTCCCTCGCTCCGTTTTCTGAAATAACATCATGCACACAGCATTGTTTTCGAAAAAGTTTCCGTTTACATGAACCCGCATAAATACGCCATCGAGCGCCGTCATAACTACGCCAAGCCTCTATGGGGCCAGTGCAGGAATAAGGAAAACACTCTGCAGCCAATCAGAATCCTCATTTCGACAACAGCAACAAATAGAGTTGCTTCCTATTTCTTTCTTAACAACAAACATGGCTCCAGGTTTGTTTGTCTGGACAGAGAGCAAAGTTGAATTGACAGGAGAGCGCATGACGGTCATCACCATAGAAAAACGTTAACACTGGTTGCACTTTGGCGTGTCAACTGCCTAAAACGCCGTTTATGTCACTTTACACGCAAACACGAAGCTGTAGTTTTCCAAAATCTCCACTTTAGCCGGAAAGATTCGTTTTCAGAGGCAAATTCTCCATTTACGTGTAAAAGATGGATAGAAGCAAAGGGACATTTCTTTTTAAAAATATCTGTACGTGTAAACAGGGCCTAAATCGCACCGTTATATTACTATTTAGTTGGTTCCAGCAAAACTAAACAGTAAAACGCCCTGAAATATTGAAATCTGCATTGCCAATTTTATTCCATGTTACTAAAGTTTCCGTCTTTTTCGCAATGTTTTTCCAGATCCGATGGGAGAAGAACATCACATTAGGAGAGCCACCCGGATTCCTCCATTCATGGTGGTGGTGAGTATCTACTTGGTCTAAACATTTATTCTACTTTTCCCTCGGTGCTCTGAAGGCTGGAGTTATGGGTGGCAGAGAGGCAGACAGTTTATATGCAAAACTTCCAACTATATACAGATTTGATGAAAACGTCTCACTGGAATTCTGTCAGAAGTTCGGAGAGTAGTAAAACAATGGGAGCGGCAGTTTAAACTTCTACGCAAGGACTCCGATAAGTCAGATGTGAAGTCTGATTTATTTTTGTATTTTAGTCAGAAAATGCATCTACGGTAGCTATAGTGGTAGCTGTAGTAGTGCTGGTAGTAGTATTAGTTGCTGTGGTAGTGATAGTAGTAGTGGTAGTAGTGGTGGTAGTACTTAGCAGTAGCTGTAGCTGTAGTAGTAGCTGTGGTGGTGGTAGTAGCAATAGTGAATAGCAGGAGTAGTAGAAGTAGTAGCAGTAGCAGCAATAGTAGTAGCAGTAGCAGCAATAGTAGTAGCAGTAGCAGCAGTAGCAGTAGCAGTAGCAGCAGTAGTAGTAGCAGTAGCAGCAACAGTAGTAGTAGTAGCAGTAGCAGCAGTAGTAGTAGCAGTAGCAGCAACAGTAGTAGTAGTAGTAGTAGTAGTAGCTGTAGTAGTAGTAGCTGTAGTGGTAGCTGTAGTGGTAGCTGTAGTAGTAGTAGTACCTGTGGTAGTAGTAGTAGTAACTGTGGTAGACTTGCATTTATTATTAATTATGAAAAGAGTAATAAAATACAAAAGTAATACAAAACAAAATGCTTTACTAGAGTAGAATTTTGACTATTAAAACACCACTGTGTAACATACACAAAACACAACACAAAAAAAAAAAATCATTACCAGGTTCCTGTACTACAAAGCCTAAAGGGGACTTTGCCTCTGCACAGACTTGACCTGATGATGGAGAAGTTTTCATTCTGCCCCTGCCCGCTACCAGAACTCTCACAGCGTGCCGCTTTAAGCTACATATTGTTTTATGGACCATTCCATAATCCTACAGCAGTCTATTTAGAGCAGTAGCATTAGCACGTGAGCAGTCCACACTAAATATTGTTGTTGTTGTGATGCTCGGGGTTTTAGCGTTTAGCCGAGTGGATCAGATTAGTCATAACACGCCACAAGTGAGTGTCAGTGGAAACCTCAAGATAAGCAGGCCTCCTCCAGCTCTGTTTACGAAGTGAAAAGGAGCACAGCAAGCTAGCATTAGCAAGCCCCAGCATTAGCATAAACTATGTGTCTGGCTTTGATTAAAATGCTTGGGGTTTGCGTTATGCTTGACTAGCGTTGCATTTCGGCTAATACTGGCTTTTGTGTCATGCTAAATGCTAATGACTAAATTCTCTGTAATTATTTGTAAAAATGGCAGCTACAGAAGAGCCGTCCGACGCTAGGCTGGATACGGACAAGGCGTTTCACTATTTTTATGTTTTGATAGACCACAACGCTTGACAAATAGCGAGTGTTTGTTAGGTATTTACATTTCTCTCAATTGTTAGCATGTGTTACCGTGCAGATGTGGGGCCCATTGTGAGGACAAGATCAAAGATTTCTAAACTTTTACATAGGCTACACAAAACAAATATTAATATAAAATGGATTCAAAAATTCTTGACTCAAGCTATATATAATAAAGTATTCATCTATTTATAGTGGGAGTTAACTAGGTTTAACCAGGACCAGCTAACTCAAAGGTTTCAGGTTTCATTCTTGTAGTGCCTTTGCATACTTGGGCAAAATACGTCACACACTTTGCCTGTGTAAGTCTGTTGGGTGCCAATCTGTAAATCTGTTTAGTGCCGTTCAAGAGCCACTTTGATCAGTCTGTCCCAGGGCAAATGTGGCTACAAAAGTATTTTACAGTATATTATAGCCAGATTGAAGAAGTTGCATATAGGCCTGTCATGATAATTACTATATTTAGTTATCGTTCAATATACGAAAGCTGGAACAATATATTTTTTGGGTCAGTAATTATCGTGTGTATATTTTCTCCGCACTACTGGGAAATTTGTGGTTTATTTTATGGCTATATGATCCAAATTAAGTCATAAATTTGAATTAATAGCTTCTGAAACTCATTACGAATCCAAACTAAGCACTAAAGAGGTTCATTCTGCTATTTATTTGTTGCAGCTCATGTTTTTTAACAATATTGTAGATTTAGAGTAGCTTTTGTGATTTAGATTTGCGCTTGCATTTTTACATGACTGGTATAAAATTTGTTTCAGTATTATCGTTTATTGTCTATATTTAATTCAGCGATATGACTTAAAATGTGTTATTGTGACAAGCCTATAGTGCAGTGGTTCTTAACCTTGTTGGAGGTACTGAACCCCACTAGTTTCATATGCGCATTCACCGAACCCTTCTTAATTTGAATTTTTTTTTTTTTAAATTCAAAACATAGGTATATATATTTTATTGGTGCACACATGTGAATCCATATTGCACATATTCGTCTGACCACTTTCTTTTTTTGCTCGACATAGTATGAAGGGAAAATATTAAGAAAGAAATGACACGACACCATCACGACAGTCACAAGACTATTGCGTGCACAAAATTTCCTGCAGGCAATAACGGCCAAACAGGGTGTGACATCACCAATCATATGAGTTGGATGTGAGTCTGACCCCTGCCGAACCCCTGAGACTGACTCACCGAACCCCTGGGGTTCAATCGAACTTAGGTTAGATAATATGCCACTGCTATAGTGGCATATTATTAGTAATATAATTAGTTTGCACAATTGTTGTTATTGCTAAATGATACATAAAAATTTATATAATTAAGTAAAATTTGTGCGCTATCTACAATAAATTTTTAAAGCCTTTTTACCTGTGAATCAGGAAGAAATGAATAAATACAAATAATATAAATAAATGAACCAGGAGCTAATGCTGGTTTGCCATTGCATGCTAGTATTTGTTAGTGATAGTGATTGTGAAACGTGCTTATAAACTCATGATGAATAATCGGGACACTTTTAGGAATGCGTCTATAAAAGCGAGGAATAAGTTTGAACCATTACACAATGTTTAAATGGCCCCTACTAACGCTATTTTCTCATGTTTCCTCATTAAAAACATACCCGAAGTAGTGTTTTGTTTCATTCACACATGTTTAACACACAAACCTCGCATATTTAGACTATTTACATTTTTTCTCTCAAACTGAAAACTCTCTGTTCCACCTTGTGATAATCCATTGAGTGCTCCATTGTGTTTTTAAACTCCATACACCTTCACTAGAATCATTTGGATATTTTCAGCCCTGGAATTTACTGAACAAAAGGTAAGGTAGCTCAGTTAGTAAGAGAGTTTGTCTAGGTTGGCGATGCGATACCAGCTCCCACAGATGAATTCTGCCGTTGTGTCCTTGGGCAAGACACTTCGGACAACCCACCTCACCCCTAGTGTATGAATGGGTGAGCGTTTCCTTGTTGTAAAGCGCTTTGAGTGCCTTGAAAGTGGAAAGCGCTATATCAAAATGTATGAAAGTAGCAGTTAACTTGAAAACTACCACCTCATGACATCAGAAGGTGGATTTTTGAGCTTTGGAGATAGAGACAGACTAATAATAAAGGGTTACTCAAACGTGTAAATAAAACAAAACACTACTCCATGTATGTTTTTGAGGAGGTAATGGTATTTTAAAAATGGCTTCAAGCTCACAATAATCAATCTTGTGTAGTATAGGACCTTTTAAAATGAACTAGTTTTGTTTTTCACGTTAAAAAATCAAATACAGCACCTTTTAAGTGACTGGATGTTATCCCCTAGTTCACAGCGGTCAGACGTTAGCAGCCCCCCGACTCTCAACCATCAGCTCCAGTTTGACCACTGGGCCCGGACTGTGACCCCCTCCGCCCTCTCCCCTCCTCCAGCCGTCCCCCAGACAATGGCCCCAGATGGTTCGGACCCTAACCCCCTTCCCCGCTGCCTTGTCACCCCTTTGTCCCCTGCGCGCCCCCCCGCCGCCCTCCCAACGCCCGGGCCTTTGTTTGGTTCTCGGCAGATTAACCCGTCGCATTCCGGATCCATTGTGCCGGTACCTTTTCGCTCGGCTCTCTCCGTGGCCCCCCTCCCCCGTCCTCACACGTGGAATATGTGGACCTGCCTGGTGAGTCACCTCTGGCACGTCAACGCATATTTGAGGTGCAAGACTCAGTTTTAGCCTCATCGTATGGAAAGACTCTGTGCAATATAGGCCATTAAGGATGCAATAATAACCAAAATATCATGCTATCGTATCTTTTTTTTGGTATATTTTACTACATTATTTTGCATAAAAGTTAGAGTTGTGTTGCTTGTTCGGAGAAAGGAAACTTGTTTATGCAATACCTTTGACGTTTTTATGAGTAAAATGGGTGTTTTTCATATTATCTTTGCACAAACTTGGCGGTTTAATAAAGACTTTTAGTATCACTGCCTTTATTTAATCTTTGTTATTTACTGAACCGTATTGAATCGTTTTGAAATATATCGTATTCAATCATAAGTGCACAGTATTGAAAAACTTATTGTGTCGAGGTATGTATCGTATCGGCGACTTCTTAATGATACCCGGCCCCAAGTCTCACAATAATACCGTGGCGCCATCACAATATATCGAATTACACGTCTCTTTGCTTAAATTCATTGTTATGGTCCAGCAACAGCTAAAAAACTGAAAAAAAACTACATAGACCATGATCCTTTGCGCTCTCTCAATCCAATCTACATGACGAAATAACTGTTAAGCACTTTTAAATCTTAATTATTTGAATTATGACAGAAAAGGTAGTGTATATGGAAGGTAATTTGTTCCGTTTTAAAATATTTTAAATACCGCTGACTTTCTCACTTTCAAAATAAAAAATTTCACCTTTATAATTTTCACATACATTTTCAAGCCCTCAAATTCAACAGTCAAAATTCAGAGTACAAAATTTGCAGAGAAAGACGGCAATTTTTATAACTTTACACTGTTGACTATTGAAAATATTTGTGCTGAATATTTTAAAAGGTGATTTTTTTTAATTATGATGATGATGATGATTATTATTATTATTATTATTATTATTATTATTGCATTTTAAACACTTCAAATATACATTTCAGCAACTAAAATTCAGGATAAAAATAATTCAAACATGTTTTTTCAGAGTTAAAAAAAATTAAGCGAGAAATTCAACGGCATTTAAAATTCAAAATCTAACAAATTCAATAAATTATCTTCCATATAGAACATCCACAGTTTTGTTAGCCTCCACAAAACACCTCAATACCATGAAATACATATGGTGAAAATATCGTATCGATAGATTTGAATATCGTTACATCCCTATAGGCCACTGTGCTTAATTTAGTTAATTAATGCAAAGTGGTCCATGCATTTTCTATAGGATTTCTGCTGTAAAGTGTAACACAAGTGAGCTGGAATGGGCCTTTTAATAATACCAGGTGAAAAATGGCTTGAATTTGTGTGTCATCCACTTTAGCATTTAAATTACAAAATTTTATGCTAAAATCTTGCAACTAGTAATATGCTTTTTTGTTGAGAGTTTGTATACTTCTAAAACAAACATAATGGATGATATATTCTGAATTCAGGTTATTTTCTGACTTTGTAGAACAGGTTTTTAAGTACATTTGAAAGAGGAAGTTGAAGTAAAATAGTCATTTCTTTATCGTTTCTTCTTAATGTTGTAGACTTTGAAAATAAAGGAGTTTGTATTCTTTATTACTATGAGAGGCTATTAAAACTTATGTGGTTTTGCTATTGGAATTTGATCAACAGGTAGTGAAAGTACTGATGGTTAACAAAGATAATAATTTTGGCCAGTATTATTGCAGCCCACTTATCTGACTACGCCATCTGTTTTTGCTGTTACTACGAGGGCTGGGCCACGGTGGAGTGAAACAGTAAAAGTAGTAAAGTACTGTGCTTAAGTAAAAATTGTAGGTATTTTACTCAAGTAGATTTTATATGGGAAACTTTTAACCTTTTGTTTCACTGCGTTTGAGAGCAAGTATCTGTATTTTCTACTCCACTATGTTTTTGAACAGTACGGTAAAGTAAAAGTATTTTTTGACTAGAGTTCGAAATCTGCTTAAAAGACTTGGAGGTTTATTTTTGACACATTCATAGTTTGAGCAGTATAGTTTGAGTTTGAACAAAAATATAACAACAAATGCACAAAAAATAAAAGCGGCTAGGAAAAATAATACAAATTCTGTTTCTGTTAAACAAAAAATCACTACATGTCTATTAAAATCACTCCATTTGAAGCTTTATTAGAAACATGAAATACTTTTACTTTTTACTATTTAAGTATATTTTTAAACCAGTACTTTAATTCTTTTATTTTATGTGATACTTTTAGTTGAGTATTTTTTGCTGTAGATAGCTGCACTTTTACTTAAGTAACAAAACTGAGTACTTCTTCCCCCACTGGTGATATGTGATAGTCGAGTATATTGGCAGAATATAAAGTTCGGTGGCTACTTGGTAACTCTAAAATCATGAGAAACTTAAACACTGTCTGTGGAGGATCCCCAGAGCGTTAAAAAAACTGTAATAATGAAAGAGATAAGACATCAGGGGTGGAAGGAAGCACAGCTAGCTTTGTAGATATAATTTAAATAACGAATATTATAAAAGCGCTTGTCCCCAGTTGCTTTGTATTTGAGTAAAATTTACCTTTCCCCAGTACAGATATTTTATATAAGCAGCCGTTGCAAACTCCACTCCTCTCAAAGTTGTGAGAAGTGCTCATAAACGGAATGCATAGGTAAAATGAGGAATAACTTTGGACCAGTTCTGTATTTATATTTTCAGCATTTAAAGGTCCTGTGTTACGTAGAATTGACTCTTTTGAGCTTTAATCCATGTTAGAATGTTGTTACCTCATCAAAAACATACCTAGAGTTGTGTTTTGTTTCATTCACACATGTTTTATTAACTTTTTATTATTAATATGTCACCTCGTGTTGTCATGTAGTGGAAGTTTTCAAGTTAGCAACTACCGTTTTCCTTTTTCTTCAGTAAAGATGGGCAATTCCAGCGCTGAAATGATCCAGATGATTCTAGTGAAGGTGCATGGAGTTTAAAAACACAGTGGAGCACTTCTTGTATTACCACATGACATCGCAACGAGAGAAAAAGCCAGTCCAAATATGCAGGGATGAGGAGACAACATTATAATATAGATCAGAAAATAGCGTACGGTAGTATAGGCCCTTTATCCATAATATTATCACAAATTTTTTTTCATTGCGGTTTACAATTTTGGCCCGATCTGCTACTGTTTTTGCAACTGAATCCAAAAGTTTGCCCGCTCGTTTGCCCGTGTGCTCGTTTGCCTGATAAGTAAAGTGCACATCTTGTCGTGAAAGTGTACATTGAAGGGCCCTACGGACATGACAAATGACAAGTGCATATGCTGAGTGAGGGTCTGGCTGAGAGGGGCGTAGCGTTCCCGTACGATGGTGCTCAAGTGTACGAGAGCACTGTGGAGATACGAGAGGCAGAAATGGCTCATGAATTGCCGCCACTCCATTTCCTGTATTGCTCTGCGGGCCGACCTCTGACCCCCCACCCCCGTCTCCCTCTTTGTTTCCATTGCAGTGTATTCTGGGATTTGTATTGCGCGGCGCCGGACCGGAGAGAAACGTGTGAGCACTCCAGCGAGGCCAAAGCCTTCCATGACTATGTAAGTACACCGGGAATAAGGGTACCACTTGACATCACGCTGGGGGGTGCTGCACGTGCGTCTACGGCGGAATGTTTCGTGCAATGCAAACACTGACAATAATTTTATAGGTCTGAAAACCACAAAATGCACATTTATTTACACTGAATTGACCTATGCCTTTTAAAAATCACGTAAGACTTGATTTTAGATTCCCAACACTCTAAAAAAAAAAAAAAAAAATTTAAACTAGGGTGTGAACATTTGAGTTGTTGTGGCCCAGTCTCGCTGCGAAGACAAAGATACATTAAACTTGATTTTGGATGTTCAACACTCTAGAAAAAACACATTTTAAACTAGGGTGTGCATATTTGAATTGTTGTGGTTTGCTGTTTTAGTTGTTGTGACATAGTCTCATCTCGCCAAGAAGACTTGGGTATATTAAACTTGATTTTAGATTCTCAACACTCTAGAAAAAAACACATTTTAAACTAGGGTGTGAACATTTGAGTGCTTTTCAACAACACAAATCACAAACGTAAAAACTGTTGGCTAAAATTAGCCCACTCGTTGTAGTTCCAGACAGTTTATTGGTCAGATTATGTTACAAAAATCAGATTAACTTGAATACCAGAGCTTCAGACAGAGCAGTTCCCCCAGTTAGCTTCACCCTGCTCAGAGAATGTTGACGACATCAGCTGCAAAGTATCAGATGTAAGTTATTCAATTCACTGTTTACTTCCTGGTTGTTGATCCTGGCTTCTTATCATGTAAATGCAGTAAGAAATTCAAATTCTGACTTTAGTTTTGACCCTTTGAGGTTGCCGTACTTTACCATTACAGTAATGTGAAATGAGTGGAGTTTACAGCATTAATCATTTGAGTAGTTCTGACTTGATTTGATTATAAAGGATTTAAATTGGTTTTGTTTAATATGCATCTCTTTTTGTTTTCAAGCAAAGTTGCTCTTGAAATGAGAAACAAAAATCTTATTTCAGTGGAAAATAATTTTGCCTGAAGTATGAAACAATACTTTGAAGCAATTTAGAAAAATCTTAAACCAGTTGTCTCTAATCCTTCAAGTAAAGAGTTTCTACTTGGCAAAAGTACTAGAGATAAATATTAGGGCCTGACTGATGATATCGGCTGGCCGATATTATTGGCCAATATGGGCACTTGGAAACGTATCGACTATCGGCCTAAATCTTTCTGATATGGGCCCATATTCCACTTGGACATGTTTTACCTTGTTATAAAGCTCAGACTCATTTAATTCAATTTACAGACAGATAAATGTTGCATCAGTATTTATCTGTGGAGTCATTTGTCTGCGTCTGTGACGTTGTACTACCCCTGAACACACCCCCACATGCACTTGTTTACACCTGCAGCTCTAGATCCACGTGCGCAACACTGAGATTATATTCTTTTGTTTGAGTCTGGATTAAAAGGACAGTTCTTAGTGCAGACTTGTGATCTGAGAGGAGCCTGTGTGAGGCTGAGTATTGGAAATGTGTCAGTTTTGAAGCTCGTTTTGGTTCTTTCTCATTGGTTAGCGATTAGCTGCTGTAGCTCCCACACATAAACAGGCTGTTTTCTCTTCTATTAGCGACTGTAAAGTGACTATAGTGGCCGTATATATGTTACTGGACACGCACTGATATGTAAATAAGATGTGAATAGAAGTGTGAATTATTGGCATTTAGCACATCATTAATTACCGCTGCGCACATGGATTTACCGCTAAAAGGAAATAGCGGTAGTTTACTTACAGTACTTTCTTTACTGGCTAGATTGTCATACAAAAATGGTATTAAGCCGATCTACTGTGTTTAAATATGACGTAAAGAGGCAGGATAACGAAATGTTGCCTAAATAAACCCAATTGAAAATCCAAACCCAAGTTTTATAAACAACTGAAGATTTACAGTGCATTTTTGCGTCATAAATATATCAGCGATTATTTCGGCTATCGGCAGCTCCAACTCCCATTTTATGGGTATATCGGCCGGAACAAAATCCATATCTGTCGGGCCCTAATAAATATTCAGAATTGTTTTTTTCTACTTTTTTTGCTATGAAATCAAAAGTGTCACTCCTGCTGACTTTAATTTTTAGTACTGAAACTTTGGGACCCCAACTTTAGCTGTATTAAAAAAGAAAATTTTACCTACACAATGGCATAAACACAACAGAAGTTTATGGATCATTTAAACAGACTTTTACATTTGATCATATTTACATTTGAAAATTGTTATCATTTTTCAGTGAATTTCAGTTCTCACACTACTAACAATGATTCATTTTTTATATTAAACATTTGTAAGATTAGCCACAAGAAAAGCAGAACACATCTAGTTCCACTGCATTGACCTATGCCTTTTTAAAATCATGTACGATTTTACCAGAAGTGACCAGACTGGACTAAAAATACCACAAGAAGACCACGAGGGACTCCACTGAACTCAGCGGAACTGGACTTCATTTTAGATTTTAAACACTCTGGATCTAAATCTGAAACTAGGGTGTGGACATTTGAATTGTTGGTACCTTAAACTTGATTTTTGATGTTCAATACTCTAGAAAAACACATTTTAAACTGGGATGTGAACATTTGAGTTGTTGTGGCCCAGTTTCGCTAAGAAGACAAAGGTACAATAAACTTGATTTTGGATGTTCAACACTCTAGAAAAAACACATTTTAAACTAGGGTGTGGACATTTGAATTGTTGCGGTTTGCTGTTTTAGCTGTTATGGCATATTCTCGTCTCGCCAAGAAGACACTTGTATATTAAACTTGATTTTAGATTCTCAACACTCTAGAAAAAAAAACATTTTAAACTAGGGTGTGAACATTTGAGTTGTTGTGGCCCAGTCTCGCTGTGAAGACAAAGGTACATTAAACTTGATTTTGGATGTTCAACACTCTAGAAAAAAACACACATTTAAACTAGGGTGTGAACATTTGAGCTGCTATGGCCCAGTCTCATCTCGCCAAGCAGACATAGGTACATCAAACTTGATTTGGATTTTCAACACTCTAAGAAAAAAACTAAAACTAGGGTGTAAACATTTGAGTTGTGGTCCAGTCTGGTCTCGCCACGAAGACAGAGGTACATTGTGTCTGCTAACCGTATAGTGTTGGAGATAATGGAATAGACTTCTAATCCGCTAAGCCTCGCACTGGTCCGCAGCTAAACCAGGATTTAGCTGTGTGTGTGTGACCTCGTGCGTGTGTGTGTGTGTGTGTGTATTTTTGGATAGGCCATCTTTGACAATGAGCTGGTAAGGAGGAGGAAGGTGCTAGGGCAAAGTGACAGCCAGTCCACACTGCAGATACAGTACAGTGATGGGTTTTCTTTGAGTGATGGTGAAGACTGAGACGAGAGGCAATGGTTAGGGTAGGGATTCTTTTTTTTTATTTAGTTATTTCATAAGTCAGTACTCAATACTCGTATGGGAGAAAATCCTTGATAAAACACCAATGTTTTTTGCATCAGATGTGTCTTTTTAAACAGACTAGCGAGTTCAAATAGAAAGAAAAGCATGCCAAAGAGAAGGCGCTATGTTTATTCGTGACTTAAGGTAGAAATGAACTTGTCACTTTAACTTCAACTTTACTTCAGTTTGTGGTTCTTACTATAGACAAAAAAATGTCAGTATGTCATATCTGCTGTCCAACCAGGAAGAAAAATTATCCTTACAATTATAACTTCACCAAAACTACAAAACTAGATATGACTAGACAAGGTTATGAGTCAACTTTTATAATCAGGTTATCTATATTTTAGAGAATTGAGTAATCTAAACTGTCAGTTAAGTTAATTCAGAATTTCAACCAAGAGACGGGGATTGTGTGTGCTGTTTGGGAGGATGGACCGCATGTCTCCTTTCCAAATATGGACAGTCTAGTCACTGCTAAATTGAATCAAAATAGATTTTCTGATGTCTTCGCAATCCCCCAAAGTGGAGCCTGCAGGCCAAACCGGACTCTTCAAGAGCTTTTGTTTTGCTCATGCCTTCTTTGGGAACCAGACTGGAGAGGAGGAGATGGAGAGGCTGATGGTTCTGCTGCTGGAGAAGGGGTTAGAGTTGAGATGGCAGGAAGAAGAGTACATGTATTTATACGAATATGAACATGAGCGCTAATTGAGAGGCTCGACCAGGATAGACGGGACTTTCCAATTTAGCTCTTAAATAATTTCGCCATGTCTTGCTCACCGACTTTAATAACTCTTACGATCCCACTGAAAAGCCCACCATTTCGTCGAAGCTCATAAATTAGCCCGGACACCCCCGCAAGCCCCTCTTCCTCCCCGGGTCAAGGAGAAGACGTCGAGGTGCGCCGGCCGGAGGAGCGTCCAGAATGCAGATGAGTGCAGGCATTTCTATATCGCTTTGGCCATACTTTGTCAGTCCACTGTTTATGTCTGGGCCCCCGGAGGCATCAGCAGCGCTCAATAATGTGTTGAGCACTATTGATCGGCCCAGGTGCTGTGGCTGAGAGGGGAGAGGCGGAGAAACGGAGACTCGGGATCAATGCCTTTCAGTATGGATGGACCCTCCACATAGACTGTAACCAGCAGCAGCCAATCACATCCACGCAGGGCTCGCTAATAGATTATTCATCAACGCTGCGTTTTCCGGCGAGGGAGGGAACGCCGCTTTGGGTCATATAAGAGTAATGTGAGGGGAGGTCTAGCAAAAGGGAAGGTGCGTGCTTGTTTTTATTTATTTTGTGGTGTATCTTCTAAATAGGGGTGGCGTAGTAGCGTTGGCAATGGCCTAGCGAGATTAATCGCGATCGAAATGGCAGTTTGAATGGACGCAATTAGCAAATCGCAAAGGGTGCAATTTTTGAAGTACCATAATTTCCCCCGCACACAACAATTTGTTCTATTCTGCGCAAACCCGCTAACCCTGGAGTGTAGATCCGCACAAGCATGCTCTGAAATGCGGCAATTCTTCTGGATGTGTTTAAAGTGTGATTTGCGATTTATAATAATAGTTTTAATAATAGGATTCTGCGTAAAGTTCACAATGCTTGTCCGAAAAGTCGTAATTAGGTGTTTTCCGCAAATCATTCAGCGCTAGTTGGCTAATATCGTAATTTAAACTGGGTGCTAAGTTGCTTTCGTTAGCTGGTTTGTTTATACTGCTTTTTTATGGCATTTTTTTCCATTCCAATAGGTTTTACTTTCTTTTCTAGGTGTATGGGGTGAGAGATGTGTCTAAAATTTTAATAACTCTGTAACAATTTATTAGCGAACGAATGCTGAGAAAGTATAAGTTTTCCATACATTATTCTGAATTATGAAACGTGACCGATCAATGTTACAGTGTAAGCGTATGCTCACAAAACTTGATAAAACTAACATAAAACCTGACTTGGTTTACGGGGGGAGCGACGTCGATGAAAATTGAATATCTGTTTATTTTTGGAATAATTTGGTACCAACAATTAGCTCTTATGGCTAATCATAATTTAGCTAAAACTTACCTTTAACCGTTGGTCGAGATTCAAGTTTCGCAAAATAGTGAATGGACTGTACAATTATTTAATCACAAAAAGGCAGAATTATTACAATTTATAGCCTTTTTTGGAAAATTACACTCAAAGTTTCTGTTTAAAGCTTCTGTATCTGATGTTTATTGCATGAAAAACAGAATTAGGGCATTTTAAACAGTTTGCAGTGGTCCAGCGTGGAGTTTGCGTGATTATCCTGGTTATCGCACAATGAAATGCTTCCTAAATAGACACAAACGGTACACAACGGACATATTTTGATCTCAAGAACTGCTTATACTCTATAACTGTACTGGGCCAAGACTAAATTTAGCTCAAATACATGGGGAAAAATCAGATATTGGATATTTTTAAGGCAAATTCAAGTCATACTCCTGGACATAAAAAATCTTCTTTCTCAGCCCTTCTCACATGTCCGTTATTAACTCGCCGTGTTTTGCATATCCTTCTCCATCCTCGTACTGCGCGCCGTCGTCGAGGGGGATGCCAGGGGGACGGAGCGCTGATAGGACCCGTCTCCATAGCAACAGCTTCTCGCGCGAGCCGCTGACACCCCACTGCGGGGAGGGGGGGCCGGGGAAGGAGAGGTGAGGGGGCTGAGGGAAAAGTACAGCGGTTTTAGGTGCGGAATTCCAATAGGTAGAGGAAAAAATATTGTGAAATTATGTTTTTTGGCATTTTGGATAACGCAACGCCTAGATTCTCTACAAGTTTCGGTCAAATCACTTCTCCCTGTTTTGGACTGACATTTTGACATTTTTTTAACTCAAAATTAGAATGATTTGGAATTGTTAATTGTCATTGCAAATTTGTCATGACCCTGAAACTCATAGATTGTAAATTTGAATAGTTATTTTTATCCAACAGCTTCTTTTTTTGTTAAAAAGTATAATTTTACTGCTTATAATTTTAGTCATATTTCTCCTTCATGTTGTAGTGTAGTGTGCTAGTTTACATTTTGAGACCGTTTTACTAGTACATTTTTGCATTTTACTAATCAAAATGCGTATTACTCGTCACATTTTGCATTTTATGTCAAAATTTGTATTTTACTCGTCAAATTTTGGATTTTGCTCGTAAAATTTTGCATTTTACTCGTCAAATTTTGCATTTTACTTGTCAAATTTAGCATTTTACTTATCAAATTTAGTATTTTACTAGTCAATTTTTGCATTTTACTAGTCAATTTTTGCATTTTACTAGTCAAATTTTGTATTTCACTAGTCAAATTTTGCATTTTGCTCATCAAATTTTGCATTTTACTTGTCAAATTTTGCATTTTACTTGTCAAATTTTGCATTTTACTCATCAGAGTTAGCATTTTACTAGTCAAGTTTGCATGTTACTCGTCAATTTTGCATTTTACTAGTCAAATTTTGCATTTTATTAGTCAAATTTTGAGACAGTTTTACTCATAAAGACTCAAAGAATGCTTTTAGATTAAATTTGAACACATACCAAAATTTCATATTAAAATGGCAAAAAACTGTGTTTAAAAGAATAATTCAACCATTTATTCCCTATACCATGCAGTGCGTATACTGGTTTTGCTGGGAAAAACTATACGAGAAGAGAGGATGGAGAGGAGGACGGATAGAGAGAAAGCGAGAGAAAGGGGGGAGGAGGAGGGGGTGGTGGAGGAGAGGATCCGACCCCGCTCTACCCTGCTCCCCCCCAGGGACTCTGTGGCCTGCTCATGTTCGGATCAGAATTAGCATAAAGCGGGGGAGGGGTGCGTGGCTGCGCTGCTGGTAACCGATAGGAGCCTCCGCTGGTCACCCACAGCACTCGCGGGTGGTGGGCGGAGCTTTGGAGCAGCCCGTTATAATTCTAATGTAGGTTAAGACTGCGCGATTAACCAAATTCAATGGCGATTATAATTATTGTGACTGAAATAGTTGAGTAAACGAGATTAGAAGACAAGATTTTGCTTGCTATAGTTATAATCTATGATACTCGTGGATTATTATGTTATATTTTGGACATTTTATCTAAACAACTTGAGGTGCATTGTGTAACTTTTTTGTTGGGGATCCATCACCTGCTTGTTTTCATGGATATATCATTGTTCTGCCTGGAATGTTCCACAGTATGACATTAAACAGCTCTACCTTACATTTACATGCAATTACAGGTGGTTTTATAGCTCAGAAATGTCTAGAAAAGCATGCAATCTGACTGAGCGGGGTCGCCTCTCCACAGATCTGTGTATCTTGTGTGGTTTGGCCTCCCTGAAAATAAAAAGGTCCAGTACTCAGTTGGTAAGAACGTTTGTCCGCTGATCCGAAGGTCGGCAGTTCGAATCCTGCTCTCAAAACATCATCGGTTGAGCGGTCAGATCCACGGACCCACAGGTTGGCGGTGCGATTCTAGATCCCACAGATGAATGCACTGGGCCTTTCTTTTTGTAAAGTGCTTTGAGAGCTTTGAAGGTACAGAAGCGCTATATAAAAACGTGACTATTTACCAGTCCAGACAAAGTAATAACATTTACGTGGAGAAAACCATTTGACCAACCTTCCACTAGAAAAGTTCCGCAATCTTTAAAAAGTGCATTGTGTAAATCTTCTGGGGGTCCGCAACCTGTCTCCATGGAGATGTAAATGCTTTGGTTTAAATTGTTCACCGTATGGCATTAAACTAATCTTCTTGAATCGTCTTGAATTTATTCAGCTCAAAAATTTAAATCCACCAAGCACATGACCAGACAATGTACACAGTTTTAATAAAAGAAACAAGTCTGCTGATTTCTGTGGCGCCAATTCCCACCTGTCTATTTTACAGTACAGTGCTATAAATGTCATCACAACAGAGTACCATTTTCTAGAGTTGGTTACTATGAGCTTTTTAAAATATAAAAAAGCACAACATAATCTCTGTATACTTCAGACATTCAATACATGTGCAGTTAGTGAAAAGGGTAAAAGTTAAAAACATAGCAGCTGATTTTATTTTCCTCTGTACCAAAATGGCAACGTGACAGTGCTGAATCCTACGTGTATCACAAATTTAAGAACATAAGTGGAAAACAAAGCAAATAAAGAGCAATGGGCATGAACCTTTGGTGGTAGAAACAAGGAGAATAAAGATTACACAAAGATATGCGCAAATTACTCTAAATACAACTTTGAGAGGCTAAATGAGAAGGGAAACAACTGTAAAAAGCTGATTGTGCGTAATCTGTCTCCTTTAATACTTTGTTCTGCCAATTTCATATCCACTTAAAAATGTACTATTAAATTTTGACGTTAATTTGTTTGCATTCACTTTATAAGGTTGTTAACGGCTCTTCCACCCACTCATTTTCGATTTTTGTAAACGAAATGCTACGACGCTTGCATCATTTCTCGTATTTTTGCAGGTTAGTGCCCGTACCAGTAAATCTCAGATAAACTATGTACCCGCTGGTTACTGTACTTTTTGCTGCTGCAGTTTTTCCCCTATAAGGCCATCCGAGTCCGCACTGTTTGGACGTCTGAGGCTCCTTCATTTAGTTTTGACCCACTGAGACCGCCATAGTCTTCATTTAAACAGTAGACGGCGATGGGATGGCAAAACCCAGCAAACTGCATAGACCATGATTCATTGCTCCAAACGCAGCCAACGTGAAGAAAGAACCGTTTAGTGAAATCTAGTTTCTTTCAAACATTTGTAGAGAATCAACGTTTACGCAAGACCGTATCGCAGGTTTTGGATGGAGGTTCACGATATTGGAGATTAAAAAAAAGAAAGAGATGCAATGACTGTTTAAAGTAGCGCTGTGACTGATTTTTACTGTCTTAAAAAGGTTCAAAACAGAAGTACTTTTATTCAAAATGGTTTGCAGTGGTTTTTATGCATCCTAACTACTCACAGTGATGAGTTATAAGCGCTTTTCACAACGTTCTCACTCCAAACTACATTTTGACAACTAACAACAACTAGCATGCTAACAGTGCACTTCCGTAAAACCAGTTTGTCTATTTTCTGTCAGATAGAGAACCTTGGTTTTATTGCAGTACATTGAGGCCCCATCCACACTAGTACGTATTTGAGACGTTTTTGTTGCAGATGCAGTGTTCGTCCACACTAATCTGATGGAAAACGGCTCCAGAGACAGAACGATCTGGATACTCCAGCTCCCATGTACTCGCCTGAGTACAGATCTGATCTGGCGCTGTATGGACGCATGAAAACACTGATACGCTGACATCTGCGCTCGAGCTGCTGTTCTTATTGGACCATGTTACTGTGATTTGCTCCTTCCTGATTCGCTGGGTTCGTGACATCGGTCATGTGACGCGATTGCGGAAAAGTTGAAACAAACCCGAGACAAACACGAAACGGTGTCGGTCCACGAAAAGACTGTTTTCACGCTTGCATCTTCCTCAGCTCGAAATTGGCTGCTGTAACTTCCATAAAACTACGGCAACTTCAGATAAGGTGCTCCACTCCTTGTTTTTACCGCCCTTGTGGTGTCGTGACGACGTGACGCCAGCCTAGTCATGTGACTAGTGTTTCTGGCGATCCAAACATGATGTGTGTGGACGCAAATTGTTTCCAATACGCTGATATGGTGATTTGTTTTAGTGTAAACACTCTCTTAGCTTGTCACAATATCGATTACTGTGTTAGCTATTATACTAATAGTGATAGTGATATCGATACTGGGGATGTAACAATATCAAAATCTTGATATTTTCATGATAAGCATCTTGCGGTTCGATATTTATTGTGGTATTTTGTGGATTCTTACTAAATTGCTAACATGCCACTTTTCCTTTTCAAAGTCTTTGAAAAGGCTTTGGTACTGTTTTAATGTGAAGAATGAAGATTTAATAGTGCTTAATAAGTTATTTCTTCATGTAGTCTACACTGCAACACCAAAGGATCATGGTCTATGTAGTTCCCTCAGTTTTTGCTATTTCTGCACCATGACAAGGCAAGGCTAGTTTATTTGTAGAGCACAATTCATACACAAAGTCATTCAAAGTGCTTTACAGAATAAAAAAGACATTAAAATCACAAAGAAAGACATTAAAATCACCCTGAGTATGTATTTAAGCAGAGAGACTTGTAATTTGATATATTGTGATGGTTCTTGATATTATTGTGAGACTTTTGACGATACAATATCACCGTATTTTGATTATTATAGTTACATCCCTAATCTCGTACTATCTAATATCTATTTAACACTCTTGTGATATATTGTGTCGCCTTAAGTTTGGAGATCAGCCCAACTGTCCCCATATCTTCCATTATTTAAAAAATCTGCTATTATAAAAATTATGGAAATCCAAAATGGCCGTTGTAATCCATTAAATATTGATAGATAAATGTTAGGTTAAAGCCCTTCTCCTGGTTACAGCTCGGCTCTCGTGTTAAAGAGACCGGACTGCACAGCTCATGTTTGCACTTCCTGTGTGTACTTTTTTGTGTACTTTGGGTGTGTGCGTACTTGCGTTTGTGCGTGTGTGTGTCTGTTTGTTCTGCCGCCTTATATAAGCTTATGTCTACTCTGAACATGCTGCCGATTACGTGTTGACAAGGATACATTTATATTTAACCAGAGCCTCATTTGCCTGGTCATATGAACCCATTAAACAGTCTGTGAAAAACGTTTGATTTTTCTTTTTAGTTTCAGAGACTCGCATTTAGTTTGTGCTCATATAGTTTTAAAGATATACACACATTTGGGAGCTTTAAGCCATGTTATAATGTTGTTACCTCACCAAAAACATACCTGGAGTTGTTTTTTGTTTTGTTTCTTTCACACATGATGAGTAATCTGTACATCTCAAACTTAAAATGCTCTTTTCCACCTCATGATGTCACGAAGTGGTCATTTTAACATCAAGTTAACAGCTTCCTTTTACCTTTTAGTTGTTATAATGTTGCTGCCTCATCAAAAACATAACTGGAGTTGTGTTTTTTTCATTCAGATATGTTTGAGTAATCCTACGTTATTATTATTATTATTATTAGTCTGTTTACATCTCCAAAGCTCAAAATGCTCTGTTGCACCTCGTGATGTCATAAAGTAGTATTTTTCAAGTTAACTGAAATTTCCAATCGTTTGTTCAGTAGAAATGAGCAATTCCAGGGCTAAATTACCTAAATGATTCCTGCGAATGTATCCGGAGTTTGAAAAAATAGTAGAGCACTTCCTGTATTACCGCATGACATTACAAGGTGTAAGGGAGTGTTTCCAGTTTGAGAGATGAACCTAAATAAAGGTTTGCGCGTTAAATGTGTTGGTCCAGGTATGTTTTTGATGAGGAAACATTATAGCGTAGATCAGAAAATAGCTTAATATGGATTGTTTTTAAAAGGTATCTTTCGTTGATGTCTGTATCGTCAAATATTGATATTCTATACCGATATTCAGTCCTGTATTTATTGCATTTCCTCATTCTCTTTTATTCCCCTTTAACACACAAATGAGTAAAAATTGAAACACAAGCACTTTATACGTCTAGCTATGCCTTTCTATGGATTTTAAAAGCTAAACCGTACCAGCAAATATCGGTTATCGGCCACAGCAGCTCATCAGATATCGATAACGGCTCCAAAAACAAAATCCTTATTGACCCATTTCTAGTTTTTCAGCATTTAAACTGGCAACTGAAACGGGATACTCATGTGAGGCTCATTGCACGTTCTAATTGCGTAATCATCTTGAACCAAAACATCAAATTATAACATAAACAATGGCAACTGTAACGGAAAGGTTAATTACAAAAAAATGATATATATTTTTACGTTTCCAAGCCTTCATTTGGGTACTTCCTATAGTCTAAAGCTCATATGTGTGTTTTTGTGTTGCAGAGTGCAGCAGCAGCCCCCAGCCCCGTCATGGGAAACATGCCGCCCAACGACGCCATGCCTGGTGGTCCCATGCCCCCTGGTTTCTTCCAGGTACGTAGACCCCTCCTCCTCCTCTTCCATCGCCCAGTCCGCTGTCACCTCTGTCCCGTCACTTTACCCGTACGCATCCATCTGACATGAGTCCTACAGTGGCCGTGTTCACATCTACTGTATGGAAACGCTATGGCTATTTAACACTACTTACTCGCGTGCTTTTGACTGTTTCTCCATGAATCCGTTCAAGAAAGGATTTGAGAACATCGCAGGGTCTCGTATGAAGGCGCGGGTGCTGGTGGAACGAAGAGTGAAGCGGTGTAAATCTGGCGAAAACGGTAGTAGCTTCAGTCGGTCAGGGTTGTCGTAGGAAGCGTGAAAGCTGGACTCATCCAAATCACCTTAGTGGAGGCGAATGGATTTTAAAAACGCAGAGGAGCACTTCTTTCCTACTAAATATAGAGGACTGCCTAAACATGCGTGAGTGAAACAAAACACAACTCCAGATACGGGTGGGCTATAACATATAATGTAAATTAATATCATGATTTTGATTTTATTACGATTCTTTTATAGTCTTGGAGGTAATTAAAGCTATAGTGTGTTTCTGGAAGTTCACTCTTCACTGTGATTGGTTGAATCCACCTGTCAGTCACTCAGAGTGTGATGGATTGACCAGTAGGAGAAGGTGGTGGAAAGTGTTTTTGACAATAGAGAACAAAAAGATCTGCCAGCACCACCACCCAAACACTCGGTCATACTCACAGACGTATGTTGACCTACAATTTTTCTTACTCAAGAATCTACAGACATGGTTAATTAAGACCATTTAAGATATCCTTACCCACATCTTTCATAGTTACTAGTAAAATGGCTCATATTACACTATTTTCTGCTGTTATTATGTTGTTTCCTCACCAAGAACACACCTGGAGTTGTATTTTGTTTCATTCACACATGTTTAACACACAAACCCTGCTGATTTAGGCTTTCTTCTCTCAAACAGTGACAGCAAACACTGTTCCATCTTGTGATATTGTGTCGTAATAGAGGAATTGTTCCGCTGTGTTTTTAAACTCTACACCTTCACTAGAATCATTTGGATCCGAGAATTTCCATTCTCTGCTGAACTGAAGGTAGCTGTTCACTTGAGAACTACTGCTTCATGACATTGTAAGGTAGAACAGAGCATTTTGAGCTGTGGAGATGTAGACAGGCTACAAATAAACTCAAAATGCGTGAATGAAACTAAACACTGCTTTGGATAGGTTTGAGGAAACAACATTCGAACGTGGATAAATCCTCACATGAATCAGTTTTGTTCCTACACACATTTTTCATAGTTTGAAGGCGCTAGAGCCGTATGAAATCTCCCTTATTCTAGAAGACCCTTGGACCTCCCGTTGGACATTGTGTAGAGCAGCTTCTTGATATTTTGGCAGCTTTGTTTACGTTCTCCCGCAGCCTCCATCCATCTCCTGCGTTCTGTGGTCCGTTCGAACCATCCAGCACCATCTCTCACTTTCTCCGTGCCTCCAGCTCAGAACTTAGACTCCACATGTCCTCCAAAAGCCATTCTGTGACATTAGCTAAGAAACCGGTGATGATTGTCGCACGCTGATGGGCGAGGAGGGCCGGGGATGGGGTGGCGTTGCGCAGTAGGGGGAGCGCGGAGGAGTGGGGCTGGGGGCTCGCTCGCTCGCTCACCACTGACAGTATGTTTTCAGAGTATGAGGGAGAGAGGGAGAGAGGGGGAGAGGAGAGGAGGGATGCATGGCTGTGCTATTTATAACCAGCGCGGGGGGAGTGCGAGCAGGCGACAGTTTGTGTTTTTCTGCATGTTTTTCTGACTTGGACTAAAACGGCTCCAAGAAAGAAGGATGGAGGTTTTAAAGGAGCTATATGGAAGATTGAGGTTTAAAATTTCATAAACATGGTGTGTGTAGACGTGTTCAAATCGAATCTAGCTTCTGATGACAGTTCTAATGCAGATTTTTTTTCAATATATTGGACATATATTGGAACAGTTGTTTGTTATAAGAGGCCCTATTCAAGTTTACGTCACAAACCAGGAAGACGTTTGGAAACATGCGATTATAACTTCCGACGGGCTTTGTTTGTGGTAGTAAGTCTGACAAATCGAGAAAAAATGGGAAAATGGCCCAGTTTTCTTCATCTCCATGTCAATGTAGCGTTCCGTTATGTTCGGCTAATCAACAGTTCCAACTGTACCTCAGTTTTCATCATTTCCCCATTGACCCACAACTCCGAGCACATTGGGTAAATGGGATTAGAAGAGACGAGGGCGCCAAATTCAAGATGATTCCAAACAGCACATACGTCTGCAGTCTTCATTTTACCAACCATCACTTTTACTTCACTGGGTTTGATCACAGCATCTCAGCAAGTCCAGTGTACAGAGAACTACACCGGAAGTCGTCATCACATGTTTCCAAATGTCTTCCTGATTTGTGACGTAGGCGTGTCAAGAGCCTATTTGATGGTTTGGTTCTCAAGATGATTATCCAATCAATTGCCAGTTTTGGTTGCTGAAATCCAGTTGTTTTAAACCTAAAATGTCTCTTTATGAACTGAACTGTCACTGTCTAAACCCCAGCACCTGCTGCCAGTCATGAGTCAGTGCTAGTGCAGCCTTTGCAGGAAGGGAATTCTGGAGGTTCTGAGCTTTCACATGAGGCTGTCCATACACTCAGAATGAGACACACTTGGATGTGTCTCTATCTGCAGGTTAAGCAATGGCAACACAGGTTCAACTGTGATTGTAGAACACTTTTAAAACCGTAAGAGAACATGCATACAGCTCCTTTAACCACTGCTTGGCTATTTGTCTAATGCGAACAATGCTACTTCTTTTGTATCTTTTGTTGTCATCATGTATTCTTCCTGTAAACAATATTCTTTTAATTAATCTATGTATTTTGGATAGGCCCCTTGAGATGCATCATCTCTTTTTCACGAGTCAATCAATACTTTGAATCTGTGTTTTTTATTGCAGAAGGTAATGCTGTACTCTCAGATAGGTGGGCACAGAGGTTATCCAGACTGATTAGAGATTCTTTTGTTAAAATAAGTCTTTTCACCGTCCATTCACCAAGACATATTAGTTTTGAATTGTTAATAATTACTATGGCAACAACTGTCACAGCTTTCAATCATTCTGTAGCCAATGGATATGCTAGATTGTATAATATGTTGTTACTTAAATTAAGAAATGGTGTTTACTTTCCCTTTCTAAAATTCTGTGTGAACTGTATTCCCATCGCCTACACAGTATTTTATGATATTTGTACTATTTATTAATTACAAATGAACATACTCGCCTATCTATCCAAACATAACACAGTTTAGGCGAATCACTAACGAAAATTTCAAACATGAGCGTACAAATCTCTATTCTTCCAGTAGCATTAGCTGGCTACATGGAGTTAATCTGAGCAGAAAAGTGGGATCCGACAAAAGGCAGAATGCGCTAATGACTTATTTATTAGCGGTGGTTAGCCTCTGGTTTCAGGGGACAGGGACGAGTGTGTGTGCTTGATGTGGATGCCCTCCCAGCACCAGGCTTCGCTCACATACTTTATCATCATTTCAATCATTTGGAAGCAGACACAAGCCTCACTTATTGCCATGTTTTTGGTCCCAGCGCCAGTCTGCCCTCTACCTGCTGGTGCTAATGACAACACCGCCTCCCAGTGGTCCGACCAGACACTACAGCTCCATATGCCGTAGTAGTCCCTGATCTCCTGCTCTTACTCAATTGAAACTGTTTAAAGTGCATGTGACAGGTTAGACTGTTAATTTACTAAAACAAAGATGACATGATTATATTTAAAGCCCCAGTATGTAACCTGTTTTTTTTTTGTTTGTGTTTTTTTTACTTTGGTTGTTTTTATTGCACTGAAAAACACAAAATTGTGCTTCCTTGCTGTGAGCAGACTTGCATCTCTACAAAACCTGGCTCTTATATGGTCTGCTCTTGCTTGTTTCCATGGAAATGTTGTTCCATTATGTTTTATGACATACTGTGGACTATTATTCCTAGGGCTGGGTATCATTACGAAGTTGCCGATAGGGTACATTCCTCGATACATAGGCAACGACACAATCTATATCTCGATACAGTGAGCTTTCAATTTGATACAAACTTAAAGGGAACGATTGGAATTTTGGACTTAGGGCCTCATTTCCTAGTGATTGTTGGAGACATGTGGAGACACTTTTTTAAATATTCCATCCAGTCCTTGCATTTGGAGAGGTTGCTGGTGTTAGGCTAGTGCATGTCAATGGTCATAGTCGTCCTGTCACAAAAAATGGTCTTACCCACTCCACAGTGCACCCGAGGCAGAACTATTATAACATCAGACTGCTGATGTGAATGTCTGTGTCGATAGAATAATATCCATCAATCCCCTCCTATGAACCCCTTTGTGAGTGGTGAGCCCACAGGAGGGTGGATGTCATGGTCCTTGATGTTAGTTCATAGGGGTGCTGGCATGTTTTGAGTTGATGGGGGAAACCGGAGTGCCCGGAAACCCATCCAGACACGGGGAGAACATGCAAACTCCACACAGAAAGGCCCGGGCGACCCGGGGATCGAACCCGCAACCTTCTTGCTGTGAGGCATGAGTGTTGCCACTCAGCCACCGTGCTACCTGATAGAATAATATTTGAAATAAAACTAACCTTGCATCGCATGAATCGTTGCATGTTGAGGGACTATTTTGTCATATCAGTCCGCCACTGCCGAGCTTTCTATCAGGAAGGGTTAGGGTTAGGGTTAGCTACTGCTGCTCAGACAGAAATCTTTCAAATGCAAGGTTGGTTTTACTTCTAAAATTATTCTATGGACACAGACATTCACATGGACAGTCTGGAGTTCTAATAGTTTTGTCTCAGGTGCACTGTGCAGGGGGTAAGACTGTTTTTAGTGGCAGGACAACTATGCCCATTGACATGCACTAGCCTAGCACCAGCAACCTCTGCAAACACAAGGACTGGATCGAATTCAAAAAAAAAAAAGCGTCTCCAACACTCTGGCTCACTAGGAAATGAGGCCATGTCCAAAATTTCCGAACCGTCATCAAAACAGTGAATATGCCAAATGTGCTGCACAAAGTTGAGTTTCCTGCCTCCAAACAAGCAGCAAAACTATAGCGCTGTAACAAAATAATTGAATAAAATATACCAAAAAATACTCTTGCCGATATATCGATACAGCAGCCCACTATATCAATACTGTATCATCATATTAAACAATATGATATATCCATATTTGGATATTTTTGCACACCCCTAATTATACCTATCTATTTCCATGGAGAATGTTGCGAAATTTGCTGTTGGCTTTCCACTCTCAGAAAGTTACATCTTGTTAAGTTAAGATTTCACACAAAAAAAAAGCATATTTCTTTTATTTCTAGTTTTAATTTGATTTCTTGGTTGAACATGGACAATAGATATGACACAGGTAAAGCTAATTCTCTAACGTTACCTCGCAACCATACTATTCCTACTTTTTATTTCACTTGGGTTTGCACTTTACCAACTTTGCACTTCATCAACTAAGCATGTGAAGGCTCCAAATGCTATTTTGTTGTTTTTTTGTGACAATGACAATAAATATTTGAATCTACTTATACACAATAGTTCTGATTAGACTAATGCAAATAAATGGCAGCACCTTATTTTGGATGGAATTTTCCGCGTTAAAGACGTAGGTAGAGGCATCCGTTTTGAACTCAGCGCTACTTCCTGTATTTTTGTACCTCTCAACGTTTTTCCACAAACTACCACTTAAACTCTGATAGATATTAATCACAGGTACTTCCCCACCAAAAGTCATAATTAGAAAAACATGAAAACCTGTCATATGTACTTTAATTTCTTTGACCAAATTGTCCATTCTTACATCCCATTTTTCTCCTTCTAAAAAAACCTCCCTGAAAATCTCCATCATTGTAAAAAAAAAAAAAAAAAAAAAAAAAATTTCCCTGTGAAAAGTGCAGCGTCGTGCCCCTCTGGCCCCTCTCCTCTCTGATATGGCTCTTCTTTCTTAAAGGGACCACCCGGCTCTCAGCAGTCACCCCACGCACAGCCCCCCCCTCACAACCCCAGCAACCCCATGATGGGACCCCACGGCCAGGTAAGCAGCACACAAACTCTACCTCCAAGTCCACTGCGGAAAAACAGACCATCCACAGAGGTTTAAATGACTTGGTGTTCCAAATATTTCCTCTTAGTTTTAGTCAGTTTGAACTTGTCTAGAGGTTTTAACTTATGATATATCTAGATCTTTTGACGCTTTTTATGCTTACAAACACTTTTAATTTCAAGAAAAAATACTGATTCATCATAAAAAATTTGTTATAGTTGGAAAAATGTTACTCCAGATACAGACACAAGAAAAATCAGTTGAATGTGAAACAATCAGAAATATAATGAAATTAGTTGAGACTCTACATAATATAACTAAAGCATCTCAAATTAAAGGGCTGTACCTTTTTCACATAAAAAAATCCACTATAAGCAGTTCTTGAGGTCAAAATGAGACCACTTTGTACTGTATGCATCTAATTATATATAAATAAGTATTTTTTAACAAAAAATAAGGTTGCTGCCCTGTTAGCATGCTAGTTGTTAGCATTACCGGCAAAACTCAACCCTAGAAATTGTGCAACGCGCGGCTAAACTCAACACACAACTGAAACGCATATTATATATATATATATATATATATATATATATATATGAATTTAATTACTGTGAAAAATTATGATGTTACCAAGAAGTTAGGAATACTGCTATTTAGCATGCTAGTTGTTAGCATTACCAGCAAAACTCAACCCTGGAAATAGTGAAACGCGCGTGATAGCTACACTCAACGCACGACTAAAACACATATACTATAAATATATAAAATTGAATTACTGTGAATAATTCTGATAAGAAGAAGTTAGGAGTACTGTTAGCATGCTAGTTGTTAGTATTACTGGCAAAACTCAACATGAATAATTGTAATGCTAGGAAAGTTCAGAATAACTTTACAAACATTTCAAATTTCTTTGTTTTTGAGCGAGTAAAAGTCAGGTATAGGGTCTTTAATTAAAACAACTCTCAATTCAAGTCATTTTAACTCCTGTAGATGGTCATTTTTTACAGTGTACCCCCTCCCTCCCTCTCCCCCCATCGCTATCAATCTTCCCCCTTTTGCCTCCACTCACCCTCCCACCCACCCACACACCCTCCGGGGCCCCCTCCGTAGCCGTAGTCCCCACAGACGCCGCGCGAGAACCCGTCCTCCGGTCCGCGGCGAGGGCCCCGAATCCCGCGGCAGGACCCGTCTTTCCCGGACCATGAATAATTGAGGGGGCGCCCCTCCCCCCCGAGCGGTCTGCGGGGGCTACACGCCGCTCCGGTTCTACGTCCCAGCTGCTGCTAAATAAAACAAATGACCAACGAACATGTCACCCCAATGAAAGATCGACATTTCTGCTGGAGAATGTGGAAAAGAAAGTGGGATTCTGGGTTAAAATTCAAATGGAACTTTAGATTTATTATGAATGACGCTAATTAGGATATAAAAAGCTGTGCAGTCGTGGCCAATCATGTTCTGACATGAAACGAAAAATAAAGGATGCTCCAATGGCCAAAGTTTATCTACAAAACAAAAATAAAATGTTTTTTTTACAAATATGGCAACAAATCTGTTATGACGACATATTTGTATTTCTATCTGAAAACATGGCCGCTCTAGCAATGCCCAAGTTTATTCTCTGATAAAACACTATAGATTGTCTCTTTAGTTTTGGAATCTAGATTAGAGAGCTGATTGCGGGATGATTTAGTGAAATTATAGGAGAAATGTATTGAAATTTTAGACAAACATGGCAAGAAATATTTGCTAAAGTATTAACTTGTCAACAGCCAATTCACGGGCTGCAAAAATAATGTGAAATGTTCAAATTCTGCTAGTTTTGTATACATTTTATTATGACATGTTTATTTAAAAAATACGTCAGTCTAAGGGCTGCAAATAATATATGGAAACGTCACGAATTCTGGAAAATTTTTGATTATGGAACTTCTTAATCTAATCAGTCAGATTTTTCTAAAGCACAATGCATGGGTTCCGTGTGGGATCAGTTTTTCTCCCACTTCCACTCTCTTACCGCCTCCTGTCAACACGCCGCTCTGTAGTTTTGGGTTACTCTCCCCTCTCCCCAAACACATGTCCCGTATTCAGGCCTTTCCAAAACAAGCCCGGCTGCGTTTCACCACTTGTCCACAACAGTAGCTTAAGATGTCACCGCGGCGGGTAAAGCTAGCCCTCTTTCGCCCATTAACTGCGGTCCGGCACGACTCCACCACTTTTGCGGTTTCCAGTTTCGGTTTTGAGTGCGAGCGAGCGTACTCTAGTTTTTTTGTAAAGGTTTGGAGGTGTCTTTAACTCCGGCAGGCAGACCGCAGGGCCGAATCGGCTTACACCGCAGTTAGCCGCCGTCCACATCAAGCGCACACACTCTCTTTTGTTTGTAGCGTGTTGAAAAGGACTCTGCTCCGGTAGTTCTTTTGGTTTGGCACGGCACGGATAGTTTTCATCTCCATCCTCAGCCTCGCCGTGTTCATCCATGTGTCCTCGGTGCAGCCTGCGTCTGAGTGCTCTGGACTTATGAATAATGAACATGCAGTTTTCTCTTCTCTTCCTCCTGTTTGCTCGTCTCAATCTTCTGTCTCTCTCTGTGCATCTTTCAGCCGTTCATGTCGCCGCGGTATCCGGGTGGACCACGCCCCTCACTCCGAATGCCAAATCAGGTATTAGTTTGACTCTTCTGAGTGTTTTTGAGGTTTGCCACAAGCATTTGTACTGTAACTGTGTGTGTCTGTGCTCACAGCCTCCTGGGGGAATCCCTGGATCTCAGCCTCTGCTGCCAAACAGTTTGGACCCAACA
Organism: Odontamblyopus lacepedii; assembly: GCA_034769755.1. Lineage (NCBI taxonomy): Eukaryota > Metazoa > Chordata > Actinopteri > Gobiiformes > Gobiidae > Odontamblyopus > Odontamblyopus lacepedii. The sequence goes on from CM068364.1 coordinate 28,880,657, forward strand.
CGACCACAAGGTAATGGGCATGTGTAAGGTGGCCTTGTGCTCAATGTGTGAGGATCAGTTACTGTCAGACATTCTGTGATACTGGATACAGCAGTAAAACTCACTCCAGACACCACAGCAGTGAGTCAACGTGAAAAGCCCAAACTACCCACAGCCCATACAGAGAGCTGCTCCATGGAGATTAATACAGATTAGAGCTTTGGACGCCACAGGGTTAGGACTAATGGAATTAGGATCCAGCTTTGTCTGCTCAGCTCCAAGTCCTGAGTTTATTAAACCTGGGTCAGGTTTAAGCCTGTTGCTAATGCTAACACTCTGTGCTGTGTTTCTACAGGACATCCCAACATGGGAGGCCCCATGAGGATGAATCCTCCTCGAGGAATGGCCATGGGCCCACAGGTACATATCCCACTGTGCACATGCTCTGATGGAAGTGTCTCACACATACACACTCCCATTCATAATTACATGGAGAATAATTCGAATTGTTCTGTTGTAGAACTATGGAGGCATGAGGCCTCCTCCAAACTCCATGGGGGGTCCGATGCCTGGCATGAACATGTAAGTACAAATATTCCATTGTTGTCCTTGTGTTTGGACTTGTACTCACTGCTTTTGCTTTTTCCTTTTCCTTTATTACTTCAGGGGCCCCGGAGGCAGAGGGCCGTGGCCTGGTCCAGGACCTAACGCTAACTCTGTAAGTCGCACTGTGTTTGTGTATGTGCCTGTCAGAACAAGTGGCTCACATGTGGGTGGTGTTTAAACGGTTCTCTCCTCTGCTCTTACAGATAGCATACTCGTCCTCATCTCCAGGGAACTATGTGGTGAGTGTGCAGATCCTCACTATGCTCCTCTAAAACCACTGTATGTTCTCACGGCTCTGTGTGTCTTCTCTTCAGGGTCCTCCAGGGGGCGGCGGTCCACCAGGCACTCCCATCATGCCCAGCCCAGGTGGTGCGTCACCTCTTCTATCCCCTCTAGTTTAACACTACAAGCTAAAAGATCCCCCTTTAACTCCTATGGTCGACTGTAGATCTCATGCACGTCTCTTCTAACTGAACTTTCTGTTTTTCCATTTCAGACTCCACAAACTCCAGCGAAAACATCTACACAATGATGAACCCCATTGGTCCTGGAGGCAACAGACCGAATGTAAGCCTTGATTGGATTACTTGTGTTGCATGTTTTTGTTGAGGAAATAAAAATACACAAACTCTCCTACAAGAATTCATAATGTGTTCCAAGTGCCATTAAAAAGACTTTACCACAGAAGTAAGACTTGTTTTCCCATTTTGAACTTTTTCTCTCCAGTTCCCGATGGGGCCAGGACCTGACGGGCCAATGGGGGCTATGGGGTCCATGGAGCCACATCATATGAACGGATCACTAGGTATTCATCAGAAGAAACATTCTCTTTATCACATTACGTGCAGACATGCTAAACTCCCTCACTTCTCCACAGGGTCTGGGGACATGGATGGGTTGCCAAAGGTAAGTCAGGTCCAACTCCCAAACATGGAGCCATTGAATAGCGTGTGAAGCACTCTCATTAACTGGCCTCTCTTCTGTGTCTCTCTGCAGAGTTCTCCCAACAACATGGGGGGCATGAACAACCCTCCAGGGACGCCGCGGGACGACGGCGAGATGGGCGGGAACTTCTTGAACCCATTCCAAAGTGAAAGTGTAAGTGAAGCCAATCACATCTAGAAGAACCAAACAGCACTCTCTATGTCCTAAGCACAAGCAGATGAAAAAGATTAAAAGCATCACTTTTGACAGGCTCACTGCCCTATGCGCATGTCACTAGAGAGAGGAGGTGGGTGGAGTAGTCAGAGTTTACTCAAGTAGGAGTAGTATCACTTCAAAATAATATTAATACTTTTCTTGTTTAAAGTTGATTTAATGCTCAGAACAAATGTTTTAATAATGCCAAAAATCTCATATTTTCCAAGGATAGACACAAAAATGAAACTAAATCATATCTCAAGGAGCAGTGCAAGAAACAAAACCATTCAAACTTCCAAATCATTTTATATTATTAACAGAAAGCTTTTAGACTTTCTCGCAGTGTGAAGGGTCACCAAAACTTTTACTCAAATAAGAGTAATGTTACACTGTTGAAATTGATCACTCAAGTTATGAGGTCTTTAAAAAGTTACTCCAGCTGAGTTAATGTACTTTAAATGAGTAAATGTACTTTAAATGCAGCTGAGTAAATGTAACTTGAGTACACCCACCTCTGATAGTTCTCACTGCCCAAACTTTAAAACGTTTTCATTGTCTGCATTTCCACATATTGGTAATACTGAACGTCATTTCCAGCTCTAATTTATTCACTGTTATAGTAATGAATACGTATGATACATCTGTCTATAAATTATGTAAATGATATTGTGCGGAGCGCACAAAAGTACACAGAACACTCTGAAAACTACATGATACTTTTGCCTTGTAACATTCTAACTGAGAAAGTGCTGGCCAAGGCTTGTAAAACACTACCAATCCAAAGTCTGGGCACATCTTATTCAATTCATTCAAAGTTTACAACTTTTTCCCCTTTTATACATATGTAAATATATGATGCAAGACTTATGTAGTTATGCTACAAAGGAAAAAAGTGAAATAACAGAATTTTTTTTTTTACATTTTCTATTAAAATTCTCAAAGTAGCCAGAAATGGTTTTCTCTTCACAGCTGTGCAAAGGGTGGCTGGCTGGTTGATTGATTGATTGATTTTTCCTGCAGTTATTTTGAGTAGATTTTTTCGTTTACTACATTTATCTTCATTCATAGCTTTTATGTTTTCTATGAGAATCCAGAATAATCATGGAAATAAAGAAGGAACCTATGAAAAAGTGTGTCCAAACATTTGATGGTAGTGTATATATATAAAAATTTAGATCTCCAATTGAAAATGTATTTAATTTTGTCCCTATGTGACTTTAATGAGAAGCTCTCGTCATAACTCCATTCAGTGGTCTTACAGCTCCCTCTGGTGTCTAAAGCGTGCCAGTACCACACCACTTACATTTGTCCCCTCTCCCTCCCCCTCCTGTCTTCACAGTATTCACCCAACATGACGATGAGTGTGTGATTTAATTTTCCCCTACTTTTTGTATTTTTTCTTTTTGTTTTGTTTTTTTTGTTTTGTTTTTCTTTCAATTTTTGTACCTTGGCACCCGTTTTTTTTCTCCACCCGGAATCGGACCACCACAACCTCTCCTCTTCTTCACCCACACACCGTCGCTCGCCTGGGATCCGACCCTTCCGCCGTCCGCCCACCCCCCCTCCTCCCCTCCTCACTCGGGACCTGTATCGGCCTAGCAGAAGCAGCCCTCTTCCGGGACGGCCCCCCAGCATGAAAGGACTCTCAAAATGGCCGCCGGCTCGGATGAAAAGCGAACCCAGGGCGGCATGAGGAATACGCTGCCGAACTCTAGCTCTGGGTTAGCTGATCTGCTACTGGGGCAGTGAGGGGAGAGGGGAGGAAGAGGAGACTCGGACAAAGCAGCCCTCTGGAATTCCAAAATACTTTAAAGATTTGATTCCCGGCGGATTCGGGTCGGACGGAAAGAGCGCTACGTTATCGTCTTTCTATGTACATTTTAGCAGAGGTGTCGTGATAATCCGTGATTTTTTTTTTTTTCTTTTTTTCCATTTTGTGTATGTAATGTATCATTGCTATTTTTATTATTGTTATTAATGATATTGGTATGATCATTTTAAAAGTTAGGTTCTAATCTGTTTGAATTTTTCTAAAGGCACATCACTCACAAGAAGACCGCAGTGTGCTAACATGATCAGTCATACTTGTTTTGGTGAAATTTTACGGAATTTGACATTTGCAAATTCAAAATCTAAAAAAATTGACATGCGCTTTGATTTTCTGATTGGATGGTGAAATTACAAAAGGTTTCCTAAAGACGAGCCAGTCCGTTATGACCTAAAATTTTGTGTATTTGTGTTTTCTTTCAGACCAATTTGTAAAGAGTTAAGATTTGGTACTACAGTCTTCATTTAAACTTAATTTCAACTTTAAATCAGCATTTTATACATTTCTATACAATACCAACAGCCTTATTAGCTGACCATGCTAGCAGACGCGCAACATTTCACCACCATGGTACTCCCACATTGCCCTGCTCCTCTTTCACTTTTCTACTTTCATTTTGAACGACAGACGTTTTTAACAACACAGAAGAGAGGCTGCCCCCGCTTCGGTAGCTTCCATGCAGTAAAAATGCACAGCTATTTATTACTTTGTATTTTTTAATTATTTTTCATTTTAAAAAGTGTTAATCCTGTTTTTTGTTAACTGCAGAACTAGTAGCAATTGTGTAAATATGCACATCCTGTCCTGATTTCTCTGTCAATACTGCCATTTTCAAAGGTCCCATCACTGATCCCTGAGGTGCTCCCGTATTTCAACATGCATTTTTTTGATTTTGTCCCCGTTCATGCTGCTTCCACGTCGGACTCTCGTGTCTGCTGACCACTACTTTGTTACTCAACACACTGTGATGTATGTCTTTCTTATACGAGCGGTCGGCCATCTTGAAGCGCAAGGACTCGCGGCTGCTGCTCTTCGATCGGCCGATTCATGTCGTCATTTCGCCGGTGATTGGCCTCCTTTTTCATCATAGCCACTCCCACGACGCCACCTCCTCTTTTCCTTGCTTATTTTTGTACAACTCTCCATCTGTTGATTTTGTAAATACTGTAAAATGCATTTTGATATCATTGACATGTTTTGATATACACAAACTAACAGTCAGTCATGCTGATTCGGGACAGCTGTGTACTTGTTCAGAGATCGATGTCTAATACGAGTGAGAGTTGAGCGGATAAGAAAATGCTATTTCACTTTCTCAGACAGAGCAGGGCCGGGGAGGAATGTTCTCCAACTTTACTGTGCGCTAATGTTGTTGACTAACCCACTATCCACACATTTATTCTCATGCTTTGAGTTTGTGTAATCCCTCAGTCGTCCAAGTAAAGCAAAGGAGAAATGTTAAGTTTTTTGACGATTCGAAGCTCCTCCAAACTGCTTCTTCAGTTCTGGTCAGACCCTGGTGGACACTGGCTTATATCTGCCTGAAGGAAGGAGCTAATTACACTGAAACTACTCTGAAACTAACACACCTACTTGTTTACAGTTTGTTAGCTTGGTCTGTTGTTAGTTTCGGTTAGTTTCAGTGTAGTTAACTCCTCCTTTAAAGCAGATATAAGACGGTGTCCACCAGTGTATGACCAGAACTGAAGAAGCAGCATAATAGGCTCTATTTACGTTACGTAACAAACCAGGAAGACGTTTGGAAACATGCGATGACAACTTTCGGTGTAGTTCCCGACACTGGGCTCGACAGACTGTGATCAAGCCCACTGAAGTAAATGTGATCATTGCTAAAATGAAGCCTGCATACGTTCATGCTGTTTGGAATCATCCTGAATCAGCCCTCGTCTCGTCTAATCACATTTACGCAGTTCGCTCGGAGTTGTGCGTCAGTGGGGAAATGAGGAAATCTGAGGTATGGTTGTAATTGTTGATTTGGCGAACATAACAGAACGCTACAGTGACATGGAGATGAAGAAAACGGGCATTTTCTCATTTTTCCTACATTTTGTCAGACTTACTACCACAAAGAGAGCCCTTCGGAAGATGCCATCGCATGTTTCTAAACGCTCAAAAAACCTTTGTCCAGTTAACAAACAGAATTTCTCCTTTGCTGTGCTTTGAGCGTTACAAGCGTGGTTCTCAAACAAGCTGTACAAATTTTATTCAACATTCTACTCTTAAAGGTGCACTGTGTAACTTTTCTGGTAGAAGGTCTGTCACCCGCTTGACTCCATGTAGATGTTAATGTTTTTCCCAGTACGGCATTTAATGTAACTATCTCCGTGGAGACAAGACCACCACATCACAAGGCCAAGTTACCGGTCAGTTCTGCGGAGGAGTGGGGCTGTTCACAGTAATAGTGCATGTCACTGTCGTTTTAAGTACTAAAAGCACCTGTAATTGAATAGATACGAGATACGTTTGGCAAAGCAATAACATCACCATGAGATGGGCAGATGACAGACCCTCGATCGGAAAAGCTGCACATTGCACCTTTTAAATCTTCTGCTTGCAGCATTGTCTTGCTCTTCATGTTTTTAAAAGGCTTGAATTGAATGTTCAAAAACCTCAAATTTTGCCTTCTGTTCTGTTCTTGCAGTTATCGATACTTGACATAAGTAGTGAAACTGACCTGTACTGTCATCATTCATTCTAATTCAATCAACCGAAATCAGCCTATATAAGCGCTGCAGTTTTGAATATGTCGACTCGATGTGTCCTATTTCTTTTCACGTAGCTCCTCTAAGCTGTGATTTTTTGTGATTGACAACTGAGGAGTTAAAGATTTGAAGCAGAAACTGGATGAACCTCCGATAACTTTGTTTTCGATGTACAATATGACGTTTTTAAAAGCGCTGTACCTGTTTTTTTTTTTACTGTTTTTAGCTATAGTTTTCACATTTTTATTTTCTGCATTGGCTCAAAGTTACGCCTCACTTACTTTATGCATTCCAAGCATTCTAATGATTCACAGTGATGAGTTTCATTATTATTGGACAATAAAATGCTTTCAGATTCAATGCAGATCACACACAGTAGACGTTTTGACATCAAGAGCTTCTTATAGCTTATATTTGTACTAGGACAACTCAAATTTCGCTCAAATACATAAAAAAAAAAAACAAAACTCTGGTATAGGCGATTCCTCCCCTGCCCTCTGAATCAGTTGTACAAAAGCAGTCCTTTGTCTGTAAACTTTGGGTCACTTCTGTATTTCTATCGTGCTGATGTAAATTACTGTAACAATCAGGAGTACGGAAGCAGAGAGAGGATCGGAGGAAAGAATATTTTTGGTGGACTTCCTCGGCGTTCCTCTTGGAGACAGCAGTATTTGAGGTCCACACAGGGAGTTGATTTGTATCATGTTAGGCTAGATCCTAAATGTCTCGTGTAGTAAAAATAAGAGATTCCTTCTTCGTATGTTTCTTTATATTGTACAATTTCTTTAGACAAAAATGTTATCAGAAAAAGGTGGGAAAACTGCATCAATGATAAATGTATTTTTTTGTTTTTATTTTATTTTGTTTTCAGTTTCTCAAGTTGTCAGTCGTTTTTGCCTGTGTCCCCCTTGTTGTAGATACATATTAAAACAAATAAAATGAATTCACTCCTTTTGCCATGAATCTTTGTCTTCTTTTACCTTTGCATAACACTGTCTTATAGGTCCTATATTACACTAAATGGACTTTTGTGAGCTTTAACGTCATGTTATAATGTTGCTACCTCTGCGATGGCCGTCGTCTGCTGGGGCTTGAAGTTCTGACTCCATAACTAAAGGGCTTAAACACATAACATTATTTGCGTAATCATTTATTCTTTTAAATGCCTAAATACTTTTGATGTTGTAAAAGCTGTTTACCTGAATACTATTGAACTGTGCAATACATAACAGGCACTTCATTATCAAGGACCACGCCAACAGCACATGTGTGAAGAGAAAAGAGTTTATTATATGGAGATGAGCTGGGATGGGATGGCTGGTTGAGGCTCAGGGCGGGGGTGCAGTCTCAATCTTCACATGGCCCAGCAGGACGGGACCCCCCTCGTAGGCGTCTTATGTCTGGAAGCGAACAGATCGGAGTTGGGAGGGTGGGGTCGAGTTATTTGGGACAAACTGGGTTGCCAGGATAGGCTACTACAAAATAGGCTTCTGGGAAATTGAGGTGTGGTAGAAGTGAGCTCCTGAACCTAAATTAATCAGATTAACTACATATAATAATCTACCTTTTCACATGTTTGTGGAACTCTAACACACTGGCTTTAGCGTGCTTCATATGATAAATAGACATCTGATCTGAAACATTCTGCATAAAAGGTCTTCTGTTAGAATCATTTCAAGATTAATGTGAGCTTTAAGACATATTAGAAACATACCTGGACTTGTGTTTTGTTTTATTCACACATTTATTCATGTTTGAGTAATCTTTTATTCATGAGTCTGTCTACATCTCCAAAGCTCAAAATGCTCTCTTCCACCTTATGATGTCACGAATGAGTAGTTTCAAGTTAACGTCTACCTTTTACCTTTTGTTCAGTAGAGATTAACAGCTCCAGAGTTGAAATCATCCAAATGGTTCTAGTGCAGGTTTCGGCATGGCGTTTAAAACCACAGTGAGTGTTTTCAGTTCAAGAGAAGAACTCAGCCTAAAGGCCTCCACACACTACAGAAGAATTTGCCTGATTTTGGCTGCAATTTCTTCTTCCTGAGTTCAGGGAGGTGTGACCCGACTTTTTGTCTCCAAGTGCGATTTTGGAGCTGCTGCTCCTCATGTGTGGAGTCAGTGTCAGATCAGAACCACCAAACATCAGCAACACGACAGTAGCAGCCGATAAAACAGAGCGTCAGGGGCAGAGGAGCGACGGACACAGAGACGCAACATACAAACTCAGGATATAACGAAAATAAAGACTTTATTCCCCACCTAATGTAAAGTGGTACATTTAAAGTGCAGCATCTGATCCACATTATCCATAGAAATTGTCCTCCGCAAATAATGACATCCAGTCCACAAAACCGCAATATTAATCCAGTTTGAGGTGTTCTTTAAAAGTAAAAAGGTGTTTCCTTGTGTGATTGTTTACATTCGCACAACGTGCGGTGAAGCTGCAGATTAGCGATAGTGATCTTTTATGCTTTAAAAATACTGTATCTGAAGTATTGCACCACATTTCACAAATAATAATAACACCGTTTTGACTTGTGTCTAAACTAGAAGTGCAGAGCTCTGATCTTTAACACTTCAGAGTCTCAGAGCGACTCGTTTTACTGTAGACAGGAAACAGTTGACGCAATCGCGCTCACAGCTTTATATCCTGTGGTCCGCACACAGATCCTGCTGAAGTCTTTACAATCAGAAATTTTAAGTCTCATAAGTTTCTCCTTGTGTCTGTGGTATGCGCATTTTGTCGCACATTTAAAAATCTTTTAAGACCAAAAAATGCTGTAGTGTGTAGCGGCCTTAAATATGCAGGATTTGTGAGTTAAACATGTGTGAATGAAACAAAACAACTCCAGGTCTGTTTGTGATGAAGAAACATTATAAAGTACATCAGAAAATGGCGTAATATGGGCCCTTTAAATGAATATCCAAGTTAAAATACTATGCTATTATTCCTGCTGACCTCTCCTCACTGCTTTCCTAACGAAACACTCTGGGCTTCAAAATGGCCGCCCTTATCGACTCTTTCCTGGAAGGGGGTGGAGCTGAGCTGGGGGGGTGTGGCACAAACAGCATGCTAACTTTGGACGCTAACTTTTGACTACGATCTTTCCCATTCCAAGGCGGAAAGCGTAGCATGGAGGGCACCACCGTCAGCGAGGGCAGAGTGTTTCGACGAGCCCAGGACCCAGGCGCCAGGCAGGGGGGAAATCGCTCCACCTCGGGGGCGTCAGGAGGGGCGGAGAGGGTGAGGAGTGACCTGGAGATGCCTGGATGGTGTTCTTCCATGGCGGGGTGATCTCTCCGCCTTATCCCCCTCTTGTGGTCGCGGTGGAGGTGGGTCTGGTTGGGAAGAGCGAGCCACAGTTCAGAAAGTTGTCTCTGCCTGGGCGTGCTGGGGCTGGGAGTCCCTCTGCTGCCTGGAGGAACACAAGAAAAGCTCATTGGATATGTTATATGTTACAATGCACAATAATGATAATAAATTGACTTTTTGATCAGAATTTAAATAATTAGAAGATTACATTACATAGGAACAACATGTCTGTGGAAACAAGCAAGAGGTTGTTCATCCAGGCCAACAAAGGCTACGTTCAGACTGCAGCCTGAAGTGACCCAAATCCAATATTTTTCGCCCCTATGCGACCTGTATCTGATCTTTTAATGACAATCTGAATGACTCAGATCTGATTTTTTCAAATAGTCCCAGGCCACTTGTATATGTGTTCCTAAAACCGATAAATATCCGATCTTTAGACATGCAACCTCAGTCTGAACGGTCAGGTCACATTCATCCGACCTACATCTGACCCACACATCATAAACAAGCGAGAGTTTGGCTATTGTGCTGTGACAAGAGCCTGTTGTGAGCCAATACAGCCCAACAACAACATGTTTGCTCACTGAAATAGGCCAAAGATGCTTTTCCTCCCTCAGGAGTGGTATAACAGAAACTTTAAAATCTCCATGTGCTCAATGCAGCGTCCATGTTTAGGCGACTTTCATAAACCCTGAGCTCGCTGCTGTGACGTCGTTGTGTCCTCCAATGCTCATGCGGGATATTTTTGGGGTGTTTAAAGTTCACACTGGAGATCACATACAAATCGCATTTAATTGGAAATGTAAACGACCTCGCAAAAAAAATCGGATTTCACAAAAAAATCCAACTTGAGCATTAAACCCTGCAGACTGAACGTAGTCTAAGAGTCAGGTTTGTGGAGATGCGAGTCTGCTCACAGCAAGGACGCGTGTATCTGTTTAACTTTTGAAATAAACATATATTATTTGATTGTAATCTATTATTTGGCTTAAGTCAGATGTACACTGCAATTTTTGGCACTCTGAGACGATTTTTCACTTGTGCGACTGTTGGGATCAGGCCGAGCTTTGGCTTAATCGTGTGTTGTGTTTCCCTTATGACCAGCTCCTAATCAGCAATCATAGGTCACAAGAATATCAAAACTGTTTGAAATCCAGTCGCCTCTCGTGAGAATTTCACCGTTGAAGTCGTTAGTACAGTGTGAGAACATGAATCGTGAGCTGTGAACTTTTAAACCCTGTGATTTGGTCGTACAGTTTGAGCTGGAGCTGAGTGAAACTATCGAAAATATCGCACATTGTCCGGCAAGCTTTAAAAATGATGTACTAATGCTTTAAAGCTACCATCTGTAAGTCTGTTGTTTTCACCCTCACCTTAGTTTTGTTCAGACTTACTGTGCCCTCTGGTCTTTTTCTGTCTGGTCAAATCTGGCACACTCAGACAGCAGTAACATAGGCAGCATCTAGTGGTGACATGTGAGAATACAACAGGACTGGCTCCACCAATCTCATTACAGATGGTAACTTTAAAATAGTATTTTCATTCCGAAAGCTGGGTTTCATATACACATGTTAAAGCTTTGGTATCTTTACTATTCATGGTCTTTTTTTCCAAATACATGTTATAAAATAGAAAATAGATCGCAATGCATTAAAAAGTGAAGGCTTTGTCTGTGAATGCCTCAATAAACTCTTTTTCTCAGCAATAAAATGTTTTAAAACAACAATTTAAAACGGTATAAAATAAAAAATAATAATAATAATAATAAATGTAGCACTTTACAGGTGCATTGTGTAACTTTTCTGTTGGAGGGTCCATCAAATGCTTTTCTCCATGGAAATTTGAATGCTTAGTCTGGTACTAAACCTTTCTATCTTTATGCAGTCCAAACCAGATCAAGTTATAGCTCAGATCTGTGGAGTAAAGTAGAGCTGTTTAATGTCATACTGTGGAATATTCGAAGCAGAGCAATGACGTATCCATAGAAACAAGCAGGTGACCAACCAAAAAGTTACAAAATGCACCTTTAACTAATACCAAAAATGTTGAGAAGGAAAGCAGATAAGTTACAATATTTCAGTCATTTGAAGAGAACATTTTTCACACAAATTCTAGTTTCTATTTGTCCTAATTTGTCCACCAGAACCTCCAGGAGCACCTACTGTTCCACATTCTTCTCCAGACACTGCACTCTCACCATGAAGGTCTGAACGCACCTTTAAACGACAAAAGAACCCTTTAAACGGACACAACGCGGCGCACTGACCGTCCCCTCTGAAGGTGAAGACGTCCCTCGTGTTGAGGACGATGTCGGAGGGGGACGTGCAGAGGAGGGCGGGGTCAGGGGATGGGGGGATGCTCAGGTGGTCCCCGGTCACTTCGTTCAGGTTGGTTCCGTTGGTGATCACGTGCGTAGCTATGACGATGAAGTCCCTGCTCATGTCTCTGGAGGTGTCTAGGATCAGCTGGAAGACAGTGGAGAGTTATGGAGAGTTTAAAGGGCTCATATGACGCTGTCCTCTGATACTGGGATGTTCTAATGTGGTTTCTTCTTCACAAACAGGCCTGGAGTTGTGTTTTGCTTCATTCACACAAACACACAAACCCTGCAGATTCAGCCTGTGTCTTTTCTATATTTTATTTCATTGATTTGTGTTTTGTGGAATTGAAAGGCTTGTGTTTGAGTCTAACACATGCGATTAATCACAAAAAAAAATCACACTAATGTTTATTTTAACGCAGATTAATCACACAGTTTATTTTGAACGCACATGCTCCTCTATGGAAAGTGCGACGGTGACCTGAAAGGCGGCGCAGGTTATTAGGTCAGTGATCAGGTCTGTCCATACGGGACTTTAGATCAAACTGTGGTAGTTTGCAGATATTGCAGCGATGAACTCTCTTCCCACAGAAGCACAAGTTTAAAATACCATCTTAAAGCAAAATGTGTGTTTGATTCAGCGGCAGCAACGACGCTACTTATACCAACGACAAACCGAGTGCATTGTTGTCAACAAAACTACCAGCGATTAAAAAAAAAAGTCAATAATATAACTTTTTGATAATAAATTGCTTTTTTGTCAAGATATTTTGGTCTTTTTTTTAAAGAATAATTAACTGTGATTAATCATGATTAATCTAAATTCTAAAGTGTGATTAATCTGATTAAAAAAATGTATCGTTTGACAGCACTAATAATGTCATTATTTAACACCAGACAGAAAGCACAAAGTCTTAGCTTCACTTAAGCCGGGTGTACACTGTGCGATTTTTGGCCCTTTTTGAGATGATTTTTCAGTCGTGCAACTTTTTTTGGAACCGATGAAGACCTCACGACCAGATCCCCATCGGGAATCATAGGTCACAAGAATATTAAACCTGTTCAGGCGCCTCTCGTGAGGGTTTCACTGTTGAAGTCGTTCGTACAGTGTGAGAACATGAATCGTGAGCTGTGAACTTCTAAACCCTGAAATTTGGTCGTACAGTTTGAGCTGTACGCCCGGCATTAGACACCAAGATCATCCATGGCCCTGTACAGACCATAGACCGTATATATGAATGCACATAGCTAAAGCTTTAGCCACCGCGTGCCAAACAGGAAGTGCTCCGGGAGGCTCTTCCGGCTCCTTCTGACCCTGGATTGCATTGCCTTACATTGAGATCTTCTCTCCTCTCTCTGTAGCTGCTGCTGCGGCCTCGTCATTTTGGTCTTAAAATGTTCGTATGAACCCACGACACAGGATCCTGATTTTTTTTTTTTTGCTATTTTGTCCGTCAAAAAAATGTTATTCATAACATAGAGCCTGGCTCCAGATTCGCTCCTGTAACCGTGGCATCACGACGCTGAACACTGTGGGTGACGTCACACTCACTTAGTCCACTTTTTTATACGGTCTATAGTACAGACTGAGGAAACCCTCAGTTTATGTGAACTTTTCCTTTCCTGAGGATTTCACCAAACAAGGGCTTAACAGCTTAAACACTGAAGTAATTCATATATGAGACATTTACAGACGGGGACCAGGCTTCTCAGAGTCACAGCCGACACATTTCGGTTTGTAGCCGTGGTATAAGTGAATTAAACAACTTACCGTGCATTAGACAGTTCTAACACACGCCGGGGAATCGTTAAAACTTTTTAATGCTTACCTAATAACAGCTAATTAAGCTCTAACTTGTATGCTAATGAGCTGATAATGAGCACCTATTATGCGTCCTAATACGATGGGTCGGTGGTCGGCATTTCCTGCTCGTGCTGCGTGTCCTTCCTAATTGGACTGAATCATCTTCTCTGTTTCCTGGTGACTAATGTTTTATGCAAATGTATGAGTCAGGTTTTATTCAGACCAAAGGAAAGTTGCTAAAAATAACCTCTGTTTTTAAGTTATTTTACTATGTTGTGGCTGCGAGTTTCCTTTTTAAGAGCAGAGATCTTGTGTCACTGTCAATGTTAAACCCAACATAACAAAATTCAAATTCTTTTTATGTGTATTTTTTAAGGTTCTGAAGTTTTCAATGTTGCTTCCTCATCAGAAACACACTTTGAGATATACAGGAAGTGCTCCACTGTGTTTTTAAACTCCATGCACCTCCACTGGAATCATTTGGCTCATTTCATCCCTGGAATTGCCGATCTCTACCGAACCAAAGCCAAAAGGTAGCTCCGTCTGACCTTGAGTGTGGGTGGGTGCTGTGCTCTGGCTGCATACACCAGCGCCGAGGCCCCGCTCTGGTCCTTTACGGTGGGGTCGGCTCCGGCCCTCAGGAGCCCGGACACTACAGCGGTGGCCCCTTGCGCACAGGCTAACATCAGGGCAGTCCGGCCGCTCTGATCCTGGGCATTTGGATCAGCCTGGAGATTAAACGCATGTACAGGAAGTGCACAAAGTAATAACATCTCCATGGAAACAACCAGGCAACCATCTCACCACCAGAAATGTTACACAGTACAGTACACAAGAGATTTATATACATCTGAAATTCTATAACAAATTCTCTCATTTGTCCGTGTACCATTTGTTCTTTTGAATTTCAATTGAGAACAAAAATTTTAAATGGGAAAACTGTTTATTTCATTATTCTGTTTTAGTGTCAAACAAACAAAAAAGATTTCAACCTCCATTTCCAGTATTTAATTTAAAGTTTATTTTTAAAAAACACCAATCAAAAAACAGTCTCGGTGCCTATTTTAATTTTGATATGTTATCCTCTCTGGTTTATTTGCCCCAGAAGTTCTGGTACTAGAAGGACTTACCTGAAAAATTGTTGTAATTTTCTTCTTTTATAGCAACACGTTCACTTTTGTGTCTTGTTGAACTCCATGACGAGAAACAGGAAGCAGCGATAAACTCTCCTTTGTTCAGGTGACTCCACAGAACCATAATAAAAATAGTTTTTATTATAGATCCATGGTTGACACTGAATTCACATATGGCGCTGAGCAGCAGAACTTCCAGGGCAAATAAACCAGGGAGAATAAAATATCTAAATAAAAATAGACACGAGACTGTTTTTTAATTGGTGTGTTACGGCCCCAGGCCTCCAGTTCTTTTGATTTGTGTTGTGTGCTTTAATTGTTTTGTCATTTGGATTCCTGCTGTGTAAGCCCTGGTCCCTGATTGGTGGGAACTTCAACCCTTGGCCACTCCCACCTCACCTCCAGCCTCCTCCCCCTATTTAAGAAGATTCTTCTCACCTGTTCGGGGCGGCTGGCCTTTGTGGCCAGTTTGCCATTTTCTGTTTGTGTCTCTTTAGTGTGTTAGTCTAACTTTGTGTGTGAGACACTAGTTTAGTTTAGTTCTGTTTTGTGTCTTTTTATTTGTCACTCGATTCTGTTTGTAGGTTTATGTGACTTTTGTTTAGGGACTTTTGTGATTTTGTTATGTGTCCCTTAGTCCATCACTTTTGTTTTTGTATAGACCTACGTGACCCGTTTTGGCACAAAACTCGTAATTCAGTCCCGTCCTTTTGTTTCTTAGTTTAGCTTCTTTTATGTACATATTTTAGCATGTTTTGTTTAATTTACCTTGTACATTCCTTTTAATTAAATTACCTTATTTATTCCATTTTACATCTTGGTTATTTTGTTACTTCCGCGGTCCCTAGCAGAGCTGGGTCTTAACATGGTGTTTTTTCGTTCTTTCTTTAGTTTATTTGACAGGGACCATGTACATCAACATTAATCACAAAAGAAAATCTGCCTTAGTACCAGATTTTAGCTTCACAACTCATTTCCATCTGTATCCCTGGGCTAACAAGACACACAAACATGTATTAAACACAGAACAATGCAGGAAATACAAAAGTTCAACATTTCATAATACAAATAATAAAATAATAAAATGACCATAGTAAAAAGTGCATCTGAACCCCCCTGTCCACTGTAAAGTGCATTGGGACAGTTTTCTGACAAAGGGAAAACCGACATTTAGCGCTGACATATCTGTGGATTTAAAAGATGTTTTTTTGTTTCTGTACAGAATGTTTTTAAGTTTTTGCATAATTTAAGTTCTGGTGGGAGTTTATTCCATTCTGTAATTGTTTTAAATGAAAATGATGATCGTCCTAGAGCTGTTTTTCTTTTCGGTATGACACATTTTGCCCAGTTGTCGTTGAGCGGGTCGTTCTACTCATTTGTTCAAATTTTAGAGTAACAAACTTTTTGAGAGGTGGAGGTGCCATGTTATTAATTATTTTGAAGAGCGCACGTAAATTTGCATATTTGATATTATTGTCAAAATTTAACATGTTGTACTTTCTAATTATAAATTTGAAATAAACTTTAAATCAAATAATGGAAATAGAGGTCGAAATCTGTTTTGGTTTTTTTGTTTGACACTGTCGAAGCTTGCGCTGCGTAGAAGCACGGGAGCCTTTTAAAGGCTCCCGGGGTGAGAGCTCAGTTTATACTTCTGAGAATAATCCTATTGCTAATGTTTTATTGTTAATTAATTAGTCTTATTCTAGGATTATCAGGGATGGAGTTTTTAGGTTCTCGAAATACCTGTATGATAATTTAATTTGCCCTATGACCTCTTTTATCATGCCAAGTACTACGCCCTGTTCACCCTACGCTCACAATCTACTCACATAGGTCATTCGACAACATAAACCATGCTAATATTCTCACTGATAACTCTGATCTCTGTTACTTTTAGATCATATCCCCTTTTTATATATCCTGTACCTTTTATTATCACTGATTAATTTATTTTTAAGTACCTTTTGATTTCACCACTAATTACTCTAACCCTTTTTACTTTAAAGCATATTAAACCTAATATTGATATTACCACTTAATTAACACTAATTAACACTGACAGCTACTTTAACAGAATGAGTCTTGCTGAGATTACCACCAACCTCTGACCTTTGGACTATCTCAAAGTTACAGTTGCAGTTACTCTAATCTTTCTTAGTTCCGAATCATACCCTAGATTAATACCAACAATCACCTCAATACTTAAACCATAATCAGATTAACATTAACAATGTTTCAAAATTTAGTAAATTAGCATTAATATTGCTACTCTCACATGTAAATTCATACTCACACTATTGTGCTGTCTCAGATGTGACGATCACGATGATGTGTGGCAACTCTGGGTTTGATGTCTCAGACAATGAACTCAGATGAATCAGTTTCAGGGAGCAAATACTCGTTTCAAGAAATATTTATTTCCCTTAGTCAAGATAATCACCTGGTCGTCTGAGAGGTCTTACCGATTTCTTAAGGTGTTCCGAAGGATGAAATGAGAGAAAGTGACCAAGTTAATAAAGGAATTTAGGGCCTTTTACGAGACCCCTCGCAATATCTCAAGGTCCTCTGTCCACTACTAGGTTGCATCTAACCGTCAGGTTATTCAGACTAATTTAGGTTGTCCAGAAATGCAACTTTTCGTGAAAACACACTTCACCCAACGGAGTTCACCTCACCCCAAAATACCAGGGGTAGTTACCTTACCGGCCAGATGCCGTACATCAGTGGTACAGTGGCAAAAGGCGAAGACTACTCTCAGACTCCAGTATTTATTGAGCCCCGCGCCAGTAAACACCCACCGGTCCTTAGGCTCAACCAATTATTTTTTACAAATACAAATCAATGCCTTATTTGTCTTTTACTTGAGTTTTAGACTCAACCAATCACAAATTAAACACCTTTCATGGCATTACATCATAAGTCACATGTCACAGGTTTCAGGTGGTTTTCATCAACTGGTTCAGGCTGGTCTTCATGTTGGTTTTCACTCAAGTAAGATTACTTTGTGGTTAACACCTCTGCTTGTCTTTAGCTTATGCATGCAAAGTTACAAAAGGGTTCAAAAGTTCAGCTTCAATGTGCATCTATTATTCACAACTTCTTAGCTTTTCAAAAACATATTGTTACCTTTAAAACATCCTGTTTTCCTCTGTTTAACATTTCTAGTATAAAATCATAAGATGAATAAAAATGAATAATAAAAAATGAATAGAATCATGAATAATAAAATGAATAATGAATTAAATCATGAGTAATAAAATGAACAATAAAAATGAATTAAATCATGAGATCTCACAATTATCATTAATGGAATCAAAACAGAGAAATATGAAACTCAAAATAAAATAACTTTTCCCTTTTGGTCATTCGTCAGAAAGAAAGAAATATAAAAATCTCATTCACACCTCATAACAGACACTAAAACAGAATAATGAAATAAACTGTTTTATCATTTTATTGTTTTTCGTTCTTAATTGAAATTCAAAAGAACGAATGGTACATGGACCCTCATCCTCATACAGGGTTCAAATTGTGGGTTTATATGCAGTTTTTTCCACTCAAAAGACAAAAAGTTTTGTTTTAAAGCGCTCATATTTCACTGTGTTTTCTCATCTATGTTTTAATGTTGTTTCCTCATCACAAACAAACCTGGAGTTGTGTTTTGTTTCATTCACACATGTTTAACACACAAACCCCGCATATTTAAACTGAGTTCTCCTCTCATACACAAAACACTCTGTTCCACCTTGTGATGTCATGAGGTGACACTTTCTAATACCATCCACTGTATTTTTAAACTCCACACACCTTCACTTGAATCATTTTGTTCATTTCAGCCCTGGATTTCCCCATCTGTACTGAACTAAAGGTAAAAATGTTAAAGACTTAAAAATGAGCACTTCATGACATCACAAGGTGGAACGGCGCATTTTGAGCTTTGGAGATGTACACACTAATAATAATAAATGCGAGAAAACACCACTCCAGGTACGTTTTTGATGAGATAACAACTTTCTAACACGATTTACAGTTCCCAAGGGTCAATATTGCATCATATAGGAGCTTTAAATTGTTAATCTCTATGGAAACGGTCCTAATTCATACGAGACTTACCTTATTTTGCAGCAGGTAGTTGATCACTTTGCCGATGTCTGATCCTGCGTCCACACCGTCGCGTTGCAGACTCTTACACGCAGCCAGCAGCGGCGTCTCTCCTCTGAGGCTGGACCCGTTCACGTCCGCCCCCCCCTCCACCAGCAGCCGCACCAGCCGCAGTTTACCCCAGGACGCTGCACCCACCAGGGGGCAGCAGTCTGACATGTCCCCCATGGCTCCGGAGAGAAAAAAGACAATATATTTGAGCTAAACTTGTGCGTTTCGGTGACTAACTGGGGTTTTAAATGGTCAGTTGCCTCCAGCGTACTCCTGCGTCATCGATCCGGACTCTGAAATGTCACACGCTGCAGGTTGTGTTCTACAAAGAGAGCAGAGCGACAGAAGCAAGCTTTGAACTCACCTCATCCTATAGGTGCTGTCTCCATTCAAAGGCCACAGTTATAAACACGTAGCTAGCCGGAGGAACTTATCCGTATGGAATTGATTTAGAATGTTGTTCATGCATCATACATGTACCTAAAGTTGTGTTTTGTTTCATTCGCACATGTTTAAAGGGGAACTCCGGCACATTTGAAGCTAAAGTCCATCACTAGAGGTGGTGGAATTCTGTCAGAAGCCAAAAACATCAAAGATCTTCTCCCTCTTTGAGTAAGATAATAGAAAAGTTGCTTGCTATTACTATATAATTACCGCAAATTAGCGATTAGCATTACTGCTAAATAGTCTTTGAAGGTTTAACATGTTGTTCGTTGTTACTAATTAGAGAAAACGAAATGAAACTTTTCTCAACCGCAATTAAAATGTATTAAATTCTTTCCTTACCTCTTGTGTCTTGGGCCCTTTCGTGTGTATGGACGTGGATTGTAGGTTGGGGCTGCAGGTTCCTCCTGTGAGGGCGCAGCATGTTTCTTGAAACGGTTGACTGACACACCTGACCTGTGGGGTTCACATGTCTACCTCTATTAAAAAAGGAATGAATTTCTTCGTCCGTAGAGCGGTATACGTTAAAATGTGTATTTCTCATAAAACTACACGCATTCGCCAGGGCATTGATTGCTTCCTCGTTATTTATTATTGCTGCAACTAAATTTCTTGCAGACTCGCTCATGCTGACAACGGTAGGTAGGCTACGAAATGAAAGAAACAAAAGATGGCGCCAGTGCCGTGATGACGTCATTTTCAGGTTTCATTCAATATATTCAAGCGTTCATTCAGTATATTCAAGTTTCATTCAATATATTCAAGTTTCATTCCATATATTCTTTAATTTCCTAAACGGCATGCCATAATATATATATATATATATATATATATATATATATATATATATATATATATATATACACACACACACACACACACACACACACACACACACTAAAAAATACCTTCCCAAACAATTTTCTTTCAACAACTTTCAGTTTCTATTCTCAGTCAGTAGTTGATCTTCACTTGTTGCTGCTGGAGTCGACGATCGAGTCTTCTGGACTTTCACATGTGCAGTGGGAAATCAACAGAGGTAAGGCTAAGGCTGCTTATAAAGTTGTTTTCTAATGTTTCCAGACACTAATGAGTGAACCAGGCAGAGCGTTTTGTTTGTTAGACTCGTGGCTGTTGTAAGATGGGTTAAAGTGGTGTTAAGCTTCTTCAGTGTGAATCAAATTGGCGTTTTACATGGAAGTTCAGAACTTGCCCCCATCACTGCACTAGTTTGTTGCCTTGACAGACTCACTGCCACAGTGAGATCTTCTTTGAGGAAACACTGATCTGTGCCGTTTTTTTGGCTTCTGACAGAATTCCACCACCTCTAGAAATGGACTTTAGCTTCAAACGTGCTGGAGTTCCCCTTTAACACCAAAACCCTGCAATTTAAGATGAGTTCTTCTCTCAAATGGGAAACACATTGTTCCAAATTGGGATGTCATGTGGTGATACAGGAAGTGCCCCATTGTGTTTTTTAATTATTTCAGCCCTGGAATTGCCCATTTCTGCTGAACTAAAGGTAAAAAGTGCTGTAGCTATTAACTTCAAAACTACTATAAGTGGGTAGAGCAGTCAGAGATTTGACTATAAATAATAATAAATAATATGACTCAAGTAGAGGTACAAAGTCGTGGTGCAAAAAATAACTCGAGTAGAATAAAAAGTATTTGGGAAAACGTAAAGTAAGACTAACTAACAGGACTTAACATCTGATTTATAATTTGAAGCGAACGCTGCAAGAAGCACAAATGTTCACATCATTTCATATCGTCAACATAAAGATTTGTCACTTTAGATTTACTCACAGTGAGAAGAGGAATCGCAACTTTTACTCAAGTAAGAGTACTGTTACTTCAATAAACTATGACTCAAGTGGGAGTAAAAGTTTGCAGCTACCGAACAAAAACTTGTACTTCCAATCTTTAAAGGTAACGTTTCTGAAGAAGGGTATGTCACTTGCCTGGAATGTTCCACTGTGTAGCATTACACATGTCTGTCGTCATGGAGACAAGCAAATGACGCCACCAGTCCAAGTTGTAGGTCAGATCTGCGGAGAGGCAGCCCCCACAGTAACAGTGCATGTTTTTCAACGTATTTTTCAGCAACCTGTGATTGTTTTTTCCACCTGCTGCCGTGTGTAAACCATTCGTAAACCCCAAAGGAAACCTGCCTTAACTGCCCAAATATCTGGATTAAATTACTCGGAGGTCATTTTCACCTTTCCATTTTTAGATTGAGGACAGTCTGTTCCCGTTAGAGTCTATGAATGAGCCATAGAAAAAAAAGGAAATTCAATATCTGCCGTATCTGCTCTCACTGCCCTGAGTGATGTTAGCTGGCAAACACCATCGACTGTGTAAAGAAGTGAGCTAAGACAGTGTCACCCACGGCGTTCAGACAGTCAAATGAAGCTCACGAGGCCGGCAGTTTTAAGAGCGAATTTGGAGCAGGCAAGACAAGTTTATTTGTACAACACAATTCGTACACAAAGTAATTCAAAGTGATTTACAGAACAAGAAATACAGTGAAATCACAATGCAAACAAATCAAAACATAAATAATCATCATAAAGTTTTAAAATAGAGAAAGACATTAAATTAGAGAGAAGAGCGCGGAATGAGGAATGAAAACCTTTCAGTCATATGCACAGCTAAGGAGCAGAGTTTCATATTAGCAGACAAAATAGCAAAATAATAACCCTGGATCATGTGGAGCGAGTTAATACGGACATTGTAAGACCAAAACAACGAGACTCACAGTTGCAATTACAGAGAGAGGGGCGACAGTTTATGTTTATGTCTAGGGTGACCAGAGTTTCAAAGTCAGGAAC
This sequence comes from Odontamblyopus lacepedii, assembly GCA_034769755.1. NCBI lineage: Eukaryota > Metazoa > Chordata > Actinopteri > Gobiiformes > Gobiidae > Odontamblyopus > Odontamblyopus lacepedii. Next base: position 28,902,941 of record CM068364.1, read on the forward strand.
TGGTACATCCTGGTTTGTGGTGGTTGTGAAACAAGTGCCAAAATTAAGGAAAATTCTTCTACACTCGGCCCATTCATGACAAACATGAGGCAGTATAGTCACATTTTCTTTGCGCTTTGGTCATTTTTAAGCAGCTTTTCTGTATTTTACCTAAACAAATAACTGTTTCAGCCTCTCTTTACTGTTGGCAGGGATCAGATTGGTCAAAAATAGGGACACCTGGGACATTTTTTGTATAAAACTGGGACAAATCACTGGTTTTGGATAAATCCACTGGGACAGGAGCTCAAAACTGGGACTGTCTTGGGTAAATAGGGACGTCTAGTGTAGTCATCATTTATCCCAAGAAAACCTCTGTGGACATGACCATAGAATGTCCCTTTGGATCATCATGAAGAAGTGAAGAATTGAATGGATATAGCGTAAAACATCAATTTAAATCAGCGTTTCCTTAAATCTGTTTTTGTATGCGAATGTTACCTCCTCTCATCTATTTACTGTAGTATTAGTCTGTTTAAGCTGTTGTATGTATTGGTCATTTTCAATTTTGCCTCTCTTTACTGTTGGCAGGGATCAGAATGGACAAAAATAGGGACACCTGGGACATTTTTTGTATAAAACTGGGACAAATCAGTGGTTTTGGATAAACCTGCTGGGATATTTGATTGAAAACAAACATTTATTTTTAGATTCAGGCAGACAAGAGGTACTGACAGCTGTGGCATGCATGACTGAGGAACAACCGGTTGCTTTATACAGATTTAATCTCGTGTTATGAATGGACTGGTCCGCGGTTTGAGGTAATGCTAATGCTAATAAACAACAGATACGTAAATTTAAAGATAAAAAAGTCTGAAAAACACTCTTGAGACGCAGAGATTCCCTTCTTTATTCACACAAAACAGTGGCATTGAAGGAGGACAAAAAAAGTGGAAGTACTTGCGTAAAACCGTACGTAAGGGTTTATTTACGTCCCTCAGCCAATCAGATCCGCCCTGGGTCCAGCCGTCCTGACGTAATGCGGTTTACTCCGAGTTGCCAGATCCGTAAATTTAGATCGGCTTTGGGTTGTCTGGAAGTCTGAAATGTTTTGTTTTCACATTCGAAAGCTGTTCACTTCATTTAACTTCATTATTAAAATCTTTGCCAGAATAAGTAGAGATTAGTATTTGGTTGGGCTAAATATATCGTTTAGTTAGTTTGATATTGAGGATTAGTCAAAAGTTTTCTTTAAATGGGGTCATAGAGCGTGTATTCAGTGATTTTCTTACTTAGACAAACTTTATTGATCCACAAGGGAAATTATTTGGACACAGTAGATCACACATCAGAATATAATAGAATAACAAAGAGAAAAATTATATAAATGGTAATAATAAATTCTAAATAAGTATATGTATATATGTATATGTGTGTGTGTGTATGTGTGTGTATATATATATATATATATATATATATATATATATATATATGTCAAGAGACAGGAGTGAAGTGAAATAACGCATAATATTATTATATATATATATATATATATATATATATATATATATGTCAAGAGACAGGAGTGAAGTGAAATAACGCATAATATTATTATTGGCGGTAATTTATTTATTATTATTATTTTTTATTTATAAATTATTTATGACCATTTAAATATGATTAAATGGTCATAAATAATTTATAAATAAAATCAAATCATAAAATCATACTTATTTATTTATAAATTATTTATGACAATTTAATCATATTTTTACTCATTATATTTTATAAAAATAAAAAAAGCTACGTTATTGAACGTTATTGAATATTCTCTCGATCTAGAATCTTAAATTGATCAGATTTGACCTCAAAATTGTTCAAAATTCGCAATGTACAATAAAAAAATATTCGTACTAGTCGACTAATCAGGGAAAAAACAAATAGTTGCATCCCTAAACTATAATTCAGACGAAAATTCAACGTAGAGTCAAGTCCTGCCTGCTTCCTTTTTTCTCCCTTCATATCTGGCAACCCTGGTAATGCGCTCTACTCCAGAATTACGCGCGTCGGAGAGAGCACCAACCACCAGAGCCACCACAGGCACCACCACCCCCTTCGGCTCTTCTCTGTCCTTCTCCCCCAATGTCTGCGCGCTTGTCTCGGGACCGCCCGCTCCAGAACCGCGCTAGTTTCGCCCCGAACTGACGGCGCGATGTCGGCACTGAAGGAGAACCACAGCTACGGTCTGTCCAGCGCCAAACCCGCTGCGAACGTGTCTGTTTTTCACGTCAAACTCACTGACAGCGCGGCAAGAGCTATTGGGGGTTTTCAGAGCGCCAAGGTAAGCTATTTTCCCCACAATAAACTCTCCTATTCCCAAGCAGTTCGTGCGTAAAACGTTGACGCGCGCTTGGAACTGTTCTAAAATCGCGACCTGCGTGTGCGTTTTGGCTTTTTGGGCACCGATCTCGCAGCGAACTCTCCTGTAAAGCCTCTTGCAGCTTTAAAATGGTAATAAACGTTGCATAATAGGCTACAATGCGGAAACATGGCTTGTGCATGGATGGTCTTAACAAGCTAACCCGGCCAAGTCCTCACAAGCTGTTGGCAAGTGTTAGGAATGCAAATCTCCGTGGTTCTAAAGAAAAATAATTGGCTTTAAGTGTCGGATTGTGGCTGGCAAGAACGCACGTTTCGTTTGGAGTCACTGAGCGGTGAATCAGATCAGTACAAGGGAGGAAATCTGCAGATAAAATGAAAAAAGTCGGTTTATTTCTCGTCTATGAATCAGCAAACGTCAAAACTGAGCATTGAGTCTAGTTTCCTGTGCGATTATGTGTAGTGATGACTTGAAACGCACGGGAAAGTCCAGCAGGGAGTCTCCACCTATTCTGATGAAATGGAAAGAAACTGGCAACAGAGGCAGATCTAATTACAAAAAAGGATTAAAATTGGGTAGTGCGATGTTCAAAACGCTATCACAACACATGCAAGTCAAAGAAATCGAGCCTCATTGCGATTTCTTTTAACATATGTGATTAGATTTTCGAGATATATGATTAAGAAGTCGATTTCTGTTCAGAGTTTGCATTGTAAACAACTCCAACAGTGTCAACATTTGAAAGAATTTTGAGATCTAAACTGGTAAGATAAAACATTACAAGGATCCCAAGCATTTCAGAACCTTTCATTTTCAGTTTGTAGAGGTCTAAACCGGTGCAACAAGACTTACCTACTGAAAAGGGAACGTTCTATTCTCTAAATAACTCCAGCCTTTATGATTAAACTCAAATTTTGATTCGATTGTGATATATTTTGCGGTTGTAGAATGGATGACCCTCAGGCGTCTTTGTAAATTTGCTAAAAAAAATTAAAAAACCTCATTAAATCCTCGATAATAAACATTTTAGTGCAATTTAAGGCGAGATGTGACCTCTTTTCTCTTAAACATATTACACCGTGCTGTCATTTTATTGTATTGTTTTGGGGTAAGTAAGTTTTAATTGAAAGTCATCCTCATTGTGTAATTTTAAACATGACTCGGCCGGGATGTCATTGTGTCGACACTTTTGCACACGTTACTTCTCCATTTCTGGGAGATTCCACTGAACTGTGGTCATTGTGACTTATCTGAATTGTTTTAGTCGAATCTGAACCTAAACCAGGACCTGGACCCAATTTCATTTCTGAAAACTTGATGTTTGATCACAGATTTCAGTTCCTACTCGCTTAACACATGTCAATATGGGACTGGACTGGACTGGACTAAACCTGGACTAAACCAAACCAGGACTAAAGCAAGACTAAACCAGGACCAAACCAGGGCTATACCAGGGCTAAACCAGAGCCAAACAGGATCAAACCAGGACCAAACCAGGCCCTAACCAGGACTAAACCAGCTCCAAACCAGGACCAAATCAGGGCCGAACCAGGACCAAACCAGGACCAAACCAGGGCTAAACCTGGGCTAAACCAGGACCAAACCAGAGCCAAACTGAGCCAAACAGGACCAAACCAGTTCTAAACCAGTTCTAAACCAGTTCTAAATCAGTTCTAAACCAGGACCAAACCAGGACCAAACCAGGACCAAATCAGGGCTAAACCAGGACCAAACCAGGGCTAAACCAGGGCCAAACCAGAGCCAAACCGAGCCAAACAGGACCAAACCAGTTCTAAACCAGTTCTAAATCAGTTCTAAACCAGTTCTAAACCAGGACCAAACCAGGACCAAACCAGTTCTAAACCAGGACCAAACCAGGACCAAACCAGGACTAAACAAGGACCAAACCAGGGCCAAACCTGGGCCAAAATAGAACTAAACCAGGGCCAAACCAGGATCTAACCCGGGTCAAACCAGGACTTGACCAGTACTTGACCAGGACTTAACCAGGTCTAAACCAGGACTTAACCAGGTCTAAACCAGGACTAAACCAGCACCAAACCAGGACCAAACCAGGACCAAGCCAGGACTATACCAGGACTTAACCAGGGCCAAACCAGGACTAAACCAGGACTGAACCAAAGTCGACAGCACAACAAAACAAAAATCTGCGAACATACAGCCTGAATAGAGACTAAACAAAGTCAGTATTAACTCAAGACTTAATCGGATCATATCTCGAAACAAGGATTTTCAGAATATACACTTTTGTCCTTAGTATGATCACTGTCTCACATAATAATTACAAACATCAATAGTGCATTAATAGTCATACTAACTTCATGATTCCAACTTCCAACAGATATAAAAATGAATAATACATTTGAAAGTAAAATGTACCACTGAAAAGCAAATGCACGTTCAAAACTGTTGTGAGTTTTGTGCAGAGTTTGACACAGTAACCTACTGACCTCTTCTGAATAATAGTTTTGTTCTCTTTCAGGGCTGGACCTCCTCTCCCACCATCTGTTTTGGCGACAACAAAGGGGTAACTATTCCATCTCCAGTTCATTTGTAATCATTTCGGTGCCTACAATCAAAATCATTTCTCGCGTATTTCCCCCCATATTTCAGAAAATCTCCATCCCCTGTGCGGACAACCAGGACAAAGTCAGAGTTTTTACCTTCACACTCAACAATGTGTCCAGTCACAACCCACACGGACGCTTCGAATGTGTCCAGCAGACCAATATCCGGTAAGAACCATAAAAATCATCATAAAAATATCATAAATCAGCGTTGGAAAATCAAGCAATAACCGGTTGGATAAAGAAGACCCACTATCGTCATCATTATTTAAGATTTTGCACTTTTTAAACCGCAATTTTGATCTAAAACAACTGAAAAATCCTATATTACGCAAAATTGAGCTTTAAGTCTTGTTATAATGTCGTTAACTCATCAGCTCAAAATGCTCTGTTGTCCCTTGTGATGTCATAAAGTAGTATTTTTCAAGTTAACGCTGGAATTTCCAATCTTTTGTTCAGTAGAGATTGGAAATTCCAGAGCTAAAATGATCCAAGTGATTCTAGTGAAGGTGTATGGATTTTAACAACACAATAGAGCACTTCCTGTATTACCATATGACATCACAAGGTGGAACAGAGTGTTTTCTGTCTGAGAGAAGAACTCGGATGCTAAATATTCAGGGTTTGTGTGTTAAACATGTGTGAATAAAACAAAACACAACTCCAGGTCTGTTTGTGATGAGGAAACAACATTATAACATTATTAAGATGTATTTTACATGACAATATTGATCTAAAACAACTTAATAAAAGATACTAGTGCACTGACTTCCACGTTAAAAAATTCCCACTTGCCCCTTTACCATAAAAGTCACACCACAGGCCTCTCCTCACTTATGGATCACTGCACATCACACCAGCGAGCAGGTTTTTTCCATTTGTACCAAAATGGCTCCACAACGCTGCTGAATCCTACGTGTATCACAGATTAAAATGTGATTCACGGCATGAATCACTCGAAATACATCATCAAGTGGGTAAATAAGAAGGGGAAACGATTAGAACAGCATTAAAAGTTCTACAAAGAAATTTGCAAAACAGGTCTCCTTTAATTCAACCTGATGGATTGAAAAATATTAAATAAAAGACATTTAAATCTGAACTAAACCAGGACTAAAACGGGACCAAACCAGGACTAAACCTGGACTGAACCAGGACTAAACCTGGACTAAACCAGAACTAAACCAGGACTAAACCTGGACTGAACCAGGACTAAACCTGGACTGAACCAGGACTAAACCAGAACTAAACCTGGACTGAACCAGGACTAAACCTGGACTAAACCTGGACTAAACCTGGACTAAACCAGGACTAAACCTGGACTGAACCTGGACTGAACCTGGACTGAACCTGGACTGAACCTGGACTAAACCTGGACTAAACCTGGACTAAACCTGGACTAAACTAGGACTAAACCTGGATTAAACCAGGACTAAACCAGGACTAAACCTGGACTAAATCTGGACTAAACTTGGATTAAACCAGGAATAAACCAGGAATAAACCAGAAGTAAACCCCGATTAAACCTGGACCAAACCAAATCATGACCAAACCAGGACTAAAACAGGACTAAAACAGGACTAAACATGGACTAAAACTGGACTAAAACAGGACTAAACTTGGACTAAACATGGACTAAACCTGGACTAAACCTGGACAAATCTGGACTAAACCTGGACTAAACCTGGACTAAAACAGGACGAAAACAGGACTAAAACAGGACCCAACCAAACCATGACCAAACCACAACTAGCCATGGCTAAACCAGGACTAAACCACTACTAAACTGCTGCTAAAACCATGCTAAACCAGGGCCAAACCAGTACTATACCGGGACTAAACCAGTGCTAAACAAGGACTAAACCTGGACTAAACCAGGACCAAACCAGGACTATACCCCCCAGGACTCTGCCAGGACCAAAGTCGACCCCACAGCAAAACAAAAAAAATGCACAGCCTAAATAGAGGCTAAACCAAGTCAATATTCACTAATCAAGACTTAATCGGATTATACCTCAAAATGTACACTTTTGTCCTTAGTATGATCACTGTTGATGATAAAGTAAATATTTGTTTTTACGCCCTGTATTCCCTGTAGTTCTAGAGTGGTTATTTGGTTCAGTCCAGTCTAGTTTGTACAAGAATCATTACATTTTTGAGGACAGCTCCCGTAACTAGGCCAGCGCAGATTATGTAAGATGTTCCGGAAAAGGGCAAATAAAAAGCTGCCCGGTTCAAAGTGTTGTTATGTATTCAAATGCTGTTCAACTATAACTGACCTCCAGATACAACGGTTTATTGTTTCTGACCGACCCAGTCCACTCTTCTCCCATTGTCAGGACGCACTTGTCTTGTTCTACTGGGCTGCTGCTCATTATTATTTCGTAGTTGCTTTTTTGTTATTGAGTCATCGGGTTCAACGAGTTTTTATCGTTTTGTTATCGTTGTTGTTTTATGTCTTTTTGACCAAATATTCAAGTACCGCACAAAAGTAAATGGACTGTAACATTTAAAAAGTGCAGGAATACGAGTTCATATTTTTGTTTGGATGATTTGTCTCTTGGAAATGTTTATCGTGCTAAAATATGGCTTTATCTTTACACATTAATTCACAGATTAATACATTTTGTTTTTACTGTTTTTACATTTTGTTGTTTTACAAAAGTGAAAAGTTAATTTGCGATCTCTACTTCAACTTAAGATACATTTGTGGGCTTTGCTATGGATTTTAAAAGCTAAATATTGGTATCAAATATCAGTTTTCGGTCACAGCAACATGCCAAATATTGGATATCGGTATCGGCTCAAAGAATTGCTATTGGCTCATCCCTAGTCGATTTAGATTTAGACGAACTTTATTGATCTACAAGGGAAATTATTTGGACACTGTATAATATAATAACAATACAATATATAACAAATTCTAAATAAATAAAACATACTAATTGTGTAAATGTTTATGTACTGTATTTTTCAGACTATAAGTCGCTCCGGAGTATCAGTCGCACCAGCTAAAAAATGCACAATGAAGAAAAAAAAAGAAAGAAAAAAACATATATAAGTCGCACCGGACTATAAGTTGGACTTTTTCGGAAATTTATTTTATAAAATCAGAGTCCAAGAACTGATATTTCATCTTGAAAGGCGAGTTATAGAAGTTATAGTAATAAAAACAACCAAATAGAGGAGAATCTGTGTATCATTCGTTTTTCAATATAGAACCAAAAATAAGAAAACAAAACAAGTCTTTTCTTTATTATTTGTCTCTAAAACCAAAATGAAAAAACGGATAACGATTTGTTTTTTCATTTTTGATTCATATATAGGATTCATATATTTGGTCAGTGTGAAAAATAATATATAATATATAAGTCGCCCCTGAGTATAAGTCGCAGGAACCACCCAAACCCTGAAAAAAGCGACTTACAGTCCGAAAAATATGGTAAAAGTAAATGAAATGACTGTTGTTTATTGCCTAAATTGATTAGTCACGTATCACATGTACTTCCCACGTATTGAGTCCGTGCCTCCTGGAGGTCCTCTGAGGGCCTCGTGTGACCTTAGGGCCTGTGCCTCTCCCTCAGGGCTGCAGAGGAGCTCTCCTGTCTGGGCGTGATCCACAAGAAGATGACGGTGAACGCCACGGAGGACTCGTACGACAAGGCCATCCAGAGCATGGCCCAGGCCGAGGAGGAGACCCGGAGCAAGGGGGCCATCGTCATCAAGCACGGGGGCCGCTTCCAGGGTATGTACTACTTCAAAATGTCCCACAGTATCGCTGATCATCACGTGAAACCTCAAAGTCTCCTGTATTTTGGAGTTTTTGCCCTACCTACAACTATTTTCTATTTTATTTTCCATATTATTCAAGATAGAACGATATATATTTGTTGTTCAACGTATCTGCCTTAATTCTCCAGCACTGGCCGATATTTTATTTTCTAACACTTTAGTGCAAAGAGATAACTGCACAAAGCGTGACTACATTCTTCTCCCAAGAGTTTGTGGTGAAAAACGCTGTGGGTGAGTTTGTAGTAAATTTAAAATAAGAAAATTGTGAGCTTTTCGAGCATTTAAACACCGTATTAATCTTTTCATTTGCCTTATTAAACGCATGTTAGATAAGGCAGATAAAACATCATTTTCACGCTCCTCAGAATTGACTGTTATTTGTTGGATGTTACATGAACAGTACAAAAGGCTGTGACATGCTTCAGAATCCCGCTCATCACTGAGTTTGCACAGCTCAGAGGAACACTGGCCTCAAGACAAGTTTGTCCTGTGCAAAATATAGCGTCTGCCATTTTGCTTCGGTTGCCATGGCAATTTGTATACGCAGAAGTGGTCTTGCTGGTCCTAATTTCCTTCAACATGTTACTAGGATTGTGTGATTTGAGAAACTTCTAAACTATTTGCTACCTTTAAAAACCATGTAGGCGTTCAGTTTTGTTTTGGTCCATTTCATACATTATTTGTCCTACTGTAGAAATGACTAAACTGGACTAAACCAGGACCAAACCATTACCAACCCAAGACTAAACCACGACTAAACCACGACTAAACCACGACTAAACCACGACTAAACCACGACTAAACCTGAACTAAACCTGGACCAAACCTGGACCAAACCTGGACCAAACCTGGACCAAACCAGGACTGAACCAGGACTAAACCAGGACTAAAACCAGGACTAAAACCAGGACTAAAACCAGGACTAAACCAGGACTAAACCTGGACTAAAACAGGACCAAACCACGACCAAACCACGACCAAACCACGACCAAACCAGGACTAAACCTGGACTAAACCTGGACTAAACCTGGGCTAAACCTGGGCTAAACCTGGGCTAAACCTGGGCTAAACCTGGGCTAAACCTGGGCTAAACCTGGGCTAAACCAGGACTAAACCAGGACTAAACCAGGATCAATCCAGGACCAAACCTGGACTAAACGTGGACTAAACCTGAATTTAAACAGGACCACGACTAAACCACGACTAAACCAGGGCTAAAACAAGACTAAAAACAGGACTAAACCTGGACTAAACCTGGACTAAACCTGGACTAAACCTGGACCAATCCTGGACCAATCCTGGACCAATCCTGGACCAAACCTGGACCAAACCTGGACTAAACCTGGACTAAACTTGGATTAAACCTGGACCAAACCTGGACTAAATCTGGACCAAACCTGGACTAAATCTGGACCAAACCTGGACTAAACCTGGACTATCTATCTCTATCTATCTGTATGATAATCTGCTGCGAGCCAGTCGTTATGCAGATCTCTAAAGGTCTTTTAAGTAAGAGTCTTTAGTAATTTGCTTTTGATTCATATTTTATATAAAAATACAGACTTTTCCACAGCCTCAGATTGTTTATCTTCAATAGTTTTGAGGAGTTTTGCTAAAGTCGCTGCCGTCAGCTGAGCGGAAATGACGTCCTATAATTTCCGCAAAAATAATAATGAATAATTTTAGAAATAAACTCGCACAAATGAAAATTGACGCAGCACAAACAAAATACAAATGTTTAGTATAATTTTCTGCCTGTTTGGAGGCTGAAAATAAAACTGCAAATATCTTAAGAACCAGAATTGCACAAATGTTTGCAGCACAAACGATTGACACCATTTTGGTCGTTTTAGAGGATTTTGAAGCTTCCTGGGGGCTGGATGACCTTAATTTAATTTAAAAAATCATTAATTTCACAAAAACTAAAGTAGTTCAAATCAAGCTTTTGCAGCAGAAACAATTGACATAGTTTCTGTGTAGGTTTGCGTTTGACGGGGCCCAACTGCACGGAGGTCGTTCCTGGTCACATTTAGGTGTTTGATTTTCAGCAGAAAAGCCGAGCGTGACTAACTGAAAACCTGTAGGCTGATGCTCACTTGTAACTGTAATTTTATGTGTGAGGGAGACTTGTTTAAGCGCACAGATCTTCTCACCTGATGTAGCTCCAACTAAGTCGGTTCTTTATGGTCAGATTGTGTTAAAACAGCGTCTTCCCTTGAGTCACAGAGCTTCAGACAGTTAGCATCACACCCCCAGGGAAAGTAGACGGCATCAGCTGCAAAGTATCGATAGATAACAGCAAATTGGCTAAAAAAAATTGCTTAACTGAAACGGTGTCTGAATAATCCGAACATGACACATTAACCCATTTAAACTTGCAGTGTTAACCCAAGATAACACAGGATATTATGTAAGATGTTTACTGTTAGACACCACAATACCACTTCCCTAAACAGATGCTGCTATGTACGTTCGCCACCTCTGCGCTGGAAATACGAGCAGGCGCGGGTGACTGTGTACGCTCACTCGCTGCTGAGGTTAAGCGGAGGCTAAAATCACAACAGCCTCTTGCAGGGGAGTGAGGCGGCAGCTCTGTAGCCCAAATATGGCTCCCAAGAAAACGCACGAAAACAGGTCTATTTTTGTCCTTCATCCAAACACGCACAATCACAAGTCAGACAGTCCTCGTGTAGCTCTGCAGACACCATTTTTGAACAGTAATTTGGCAAAAAAGCTCCTCTTTAATCCAATATTTCTGTTTTCTGATCTGTTTTAATGTTTTTTCCTCATCACAAACGTACCTGGAGTTGTGTTTTGCTTCATTCACACACGTTTAACACACAAATCTTGCATATTTAGGCAGTTCTTCTCTCAGACTTTGCATTTTTAAACTCCACACACCTTCACTAGAATCATTGGATAAGGTTGAACTTGAGCCTTGGAGATGTAGACAAACTGATAATAAATAAATCAAACATGTGCCTATGAAATAAAACGCGGTCACGGCATTATGATGAGATTAAAAGCTCACGGCTTGCGTTAGATGGGCCTTTTAAGGATGAGTAAGACTCAGGCAATGCTGTTTTTCGGTAACACAGACAGTGCAGTAATAGAAAAACAAGATGGCTGTTTTAATAAATGTGTTTCTGTCTGGGCTTTGTGGCAGTGACTCATTGGATTCTGGTGTAATTGGGGATGTCTAATGCAACACAGGGTTTTTATGGTTATAGGGCTGGTGCACCTCTGACGTAAAGAAACCCAAACATCTGTGTGCTCAGATAGAAGGAACAGTTAGTGTGTACTTTTGGTTCAGTTGTCAAATCAGGCTGTCATTAGGGTTGCCAGTTTCAGTTCTGAAATTCTGTTTATTTAAACCTCAAATGCCTCTGATTGGTCATTAAACCCCAGCGCCCACAGCCAGTCATGAATCCAGGGTTCCCATGGTCATGGAAATCCTGGAAAAGTCGTGGAAATTGAAAATGTCTTTTTCAAGGCCTAGACAAATCATGGAATTTCTTTTTTCTTTTATCTCTTTCACACAACTACAGCGTTCTGTTAAGTTATCATTAGGCTGTTATGGTTATTTCCAAACGTATGCGCAGGATTTTGAATGTTAAAAAAACGATACAGTTGTGCTCATAAGTTTCCATCCCCTGGCAGAATTGATGATTTCTTGGTCCAGAAGCTGCACATGGGACGTGCTTGGATATTCCAACATGATAATGATCCAGAACACAAAGGCAAGTGGACCTGTCACTGGCTCCAGTAGAATAAAGTGAAGGTTCTGGAGTGTTCGTCTCTTCTGACCTCAGTATCACTGAGCCTCTGGGCAGATTCAAGCTGCAGTTCAGACAAGAGCCCAAGAATTTACAGGAACTGGAGCCTTTTGCTCAGAAGAAGGAGCAGCTTTACCATCAGAGAAAATAACACATCCACAACTGTCACAAAAGACTCCAGGCTTCATTGGGTCATTTGTGTAGTTTCTGTTCTCATTATGATTTAAAAAGAGGAAACACAGTTGTTTGGTAATAAATTGCTTCACCCAAGAACTAACCATGAATGAAAGAAAAGTTTTTGTGTTATCATTCATATTCTCTGAAAGATGGACAAGAAATCAATCAAATTCTGTCAGGATCTGTAAACTTATGAGCACAACTGTATAAACCAAACCATAAGGTGAGTGGAAAGAGTTCACATTTCATATTTATCCCTAAAAGTGCTCAATTCTACACATATAGGTGCTGTAAAGTCATGGAAAACTCACTTTAGGTCATGAAAAAGTCATGAAAAAATCATGGAAAAGTTTTGAAATGTTATCAGTGAAAAAGAGTGGGAACCCTGTGAGTCAGTGCTAGTGCAGCCTCTGCAGCTCAGGGAGGGAATTCTGGAGGTTGTGAGAAAACATATGATATAGGCTACATGCAGTTCCTTTAACTCAGTGACCTGTACAGTACAAGTTGCACGTATTGAAGTCAAAAAGATGCAAATGTATGAGCTTATTTTCATTATAGACACAATAGTGATGTGGCTCTGTGGCCTGTTCATATACTGAGAACATTTGCATGTGTAAGTATAGGCTTTAAAAACAAATCTTAAAAATAGAGCCCACATGACGTGGCTCTTTTTTTTTTCGTTCTTGCTGCTCAGGACTTTTGTAATAGGCACTGGCACTAGTACCTTTTTAAAACTGTTCTCTTGCTATTTTTATTGCTACTTATTCAGATGTTTATTACCATTTTTCAAATATTTTTTCTTACTCTTTGTTATTGTAATATAATGTGATGTATCTAAGTCTAAGAGCATAGGCCACAGGTCGCGCAAGAGGAGTATAAAGTGAACCACCAAAGTGCAGAAATATTTGCATGTTTTATTTTGAATCCGTTATTTTTGCTGCTTTTCGTTTTCATTATAGGCTCAACATTTAAACTTTCTCAAAACTTCTACTGCAGGATTATCAAATTTCTCCATATCTTTTTCTGTCTCTCAGGTCGAAAGGTGACCGTGCGCTCTCCGGCCGCGGCCAACTCCACCCAAACTAAGCCCAAACCGCAGAGCCTCCTGAGCGGGGTGAAGAAGGGACTCAGCAGGTCAAAGGTCACGAAAACAACACCCGCTTTAGGCCAACACAACAGCGGCGCCGAGGAGGTCCAGCGCAGGCCTCTGAGAGAGAGGGTCACCCACCTGCTCGCGCTCAAACCCTACAGGAAACCAGAACTCCTGCTACGCCTGCAGAGGGACGGCCTCAGGCCGGAGGACAAGGGGCAGCTGGAGAACGTGCTGCAGGAGGTGAGGCCGACGTTAAAGCTGGCACAGCACTCACAGACAGAGGGGCACGAAGGATTTTAAAACTTATATCAGCTTCTTCATCTTGTTTTCAGATTTATTATCTACTTATTAGACCACAGACTGCTTAATTCTAGTTTAGAGGGGGTTTATTTTAAGATAATTTGACTACACAAGTTATCTGTCCATGCAGCAAGATCATTTCACTACTTTTAAATCAAGTTCTGATAGATTTAACTGTTTATATCTTAAGTTTTTTGCAGTAAGGAGAAAACTTGGTTACATTTACTCAAGTTTATTTGCTTGAGTAACTCTCCAGTCGTACTTCTAGGTTTCAGATACCACACTTTTACCCCTTCTAATAATATATTTGACTGTGTAACAGTATTCTGGATTAAAGTTGTGGTTCCTCTTCCTACTGTGAGTCTACGAGTGTCAAAATCTTTATGTTGACAATAGGAAATTACTTGAACATTTGTGTTTCTTGCACCGCTCTGAAGTATTTTCTATTCCAGTTTATTTAATGTAATGTTTTGTCCTTTCAGTTCTGTTCACTTCATGTTATAAATCAGATGTGTGTGTGTGTGTGTGTGCAGGTGGGTCAGCTGAGCAGTAAAGACAATGCATTTGTTCTGAAGGACAGTCTGTTTAAAGAGCTGCACAAGGACTGGCCCGGGTACACGGCAGGAGACCAGCAGCTGCTCAAGCGCATCCTTGTCAGGTACCTGTGGTCACACTACATGCAGAGGAAAACACGCTGGCCTGTGGTTAGAGCTTTAGACGACAAGAAGGCTTCAGGTTGGCTGTGTGGGGTTTGCTCGTTCTCCCTGTGTCTGGGTGGGTTTCCTCTGGGCACGAGCTCATGGTCTGCTCCTGCTCCGGACAGGTTCCCCAGAGCCCTGAAGGATGGGTCCAATACAGAGGATCAGTTTCCATTCCTAGACACAAAAATCTTAACTTAGACTTAACCTTGAGCTGTTCACTGTGAACTCTCAAGTGAAAATCTGAAAGTACAAAAAGCTCTAAATTACACAGAACCATTGTTGTCATCTACTTGGATTGTAATATGCAAGCGGTGCTCTTAAAGGGATAGTTGTTTTTTTTTTTTACATGAATCTGTACGTCCCCGTCAGCAGTGTCACATCAACTCCGACTTACCTCCCGACAGCGTCCGGTGAGCGGAGTTCTTCCCTGGATTCAGTACTGACGAAAGTGTCCGGCAAGTTGGCTGGAGTCATGAAAATAAAGTGTTTTTCTTCTTAAAACAATATGTGTTCAAAAGAGTGATACATTTGTGTCACAAAACGTGAACAGAAAAAAAGTCAGACCTCATAATCGCTTGGTACTATTTCCCCTCTGGTCGTATCACTCCGCGCTGTCTCCAGGTGAAGCAGCGCCTGTTTCACTGTGTTTAACAACAACATGTGTGACTATGACACAGACGATGAAGACGTCGCCTTTAGCACAGAGCCAAGGGGAGATCTTTATGAATCCGAATATACTGATGCCCAAATTCACCAGATGGAGTTAGAACAGCAGAGAGAGAGAGGAGGGACAGAGGGGTGTAAGTTGAAGCTGGATTTTTGTTGTTCCAGCCTGAATAATCACAAATCCACATTCTTATATAGCTTATACACGCTTATATAATTATCACTGTAGCTCTCATGTTAGCTCTCTCACTTTGCAGCAGTCGAAATACTGAAAAAAGTGTTGGATTCGTGCACGGCTTCACCTGGCGGCAGTGATAAGAGCGGAGAGAAAATAGTACCAAGCAATTATGAGGTCTGACTTTTTCCCCGTTCACGTGTTGTGGCGCAAATGTTTCACTCTTTTCAACACATATTGTTTTAAGAAGAAAAACGCTTTTATTTTCATGACTCCAGCCAACTTGCCCGATACTTTCGTCAGCACCGAAACCGGGGAAGGACTCGGCTCACCGGACGCTGTCGGGAGGTAAGTCGTTGATGTTGCTGATGCACGACACTGCTGATGGGGATGCCAGACATGACATGTGAAAAATCCCAAACTATCCCTTTAATGTGCATTGTGTATAAGAGCTTTCCAAGTAAAAAGAGTAAAAAAAAAAAGTTAAAAAACCCCCAAAACATTCAAGTTTACAGAATGAAATACATATACACATGAAGGGATGAAGGGAACAGAAGATAATTAAAATCAAAGTGAAATGAGTTCCTTAAAGGGAATGTGTACAGACAGATAATACTTTATACAAGGGGAAATTCAGGTATTGACCACCATTATCTCAGGCACACCTTTAAGAAAAACACTACAGCAGAACACGGGGAGGAGGAGAAAAAGGGTTATCTGCCATGATCATTTCTGCTAATATTTTACTTTCAACACATGAACAACACTTTCAACACTAGAACTTCACTTCGAATTAAACCTTTTACCTCTGTTTTCCGCAGGCGACTCTTCCAGCCTCAACAGAACCTCCTCTCAGTTCCGGAGGCCCAGGTCAGCCCGCTGAGAGAAACCCCCAACTCGTCCCCCGCCCACCGGCCCAAACACTCCCTCTACGAAGACTACACTGACCCCCTCCTCTCCAAACGCCCCCGGATATCTCACCTGTCCACCAAAACCGACACGAGCAGACGCCGGCGCACCGACCCGGTTCAAACCAGGCCGGACCCGAGCAGGCTGACGGAGAACAAGAACCACTTAGACCCTGAAAAGCTGTTTGAGTCCTTATCGGAGATGGATAAAAGGTTAGAGCCAGGGAAAGGGGAGAAGGAGGAGGAGGAGAAGGAAGAGAGGAAGGGAGTACCAGAAAATCACCATAGCAACATCGATCAATCCCCGTCGCCTCTCATAGTCCCTGATCTGACCCGACCCAAATTGGCCCGACGGAAAAGCAAACACAAGCATAAAGAAAAGGTAAGATCCACTTTAAGGTGATGTGTAAATGACAAACTATTGAAATTAGAGTATTGAGTATCGAGTCTATTCTGTGACAATACTGCCCTACGAAGGAAAAATGCAGCAATTATTAGTATAGTATTCTGTCAAATCTAAGGCCTAAAAGCTCTTTCTTAACACCTTTTTTAGTTGATGACAGTTTTATGGCTCAACTCCGTCTCGTTTTTGAGAAATCTGCAGCAACACGTTTTGTAACGGGTGAATTCAAACGCGCACACTGCACTTTTCTGCTGTTTTAGTGGAGAATTTCTCATGACTCAGATGCTGTTATGTAAATTAAGGTCCAACTGTGAAATGGGCCATAATACACACTTGAAACTTTCACAACGTCTTATTACGTTATTACACAAACACTAAAACGCTACTTAAACTGTACACCTCCTCCTCGGCATCCGGCATACGCAACCTGCCATTTTCCACCAACCAGTCTACGACAACGGATTTTAAGTTTGCTTTTCTCCATGATTTGTTATAAGGAATTTCGAGGCACTCTGCAATTTGAACCAAATCATCTTTTCTGCATTGCTCTGTTCCAGCCAACGTGGGCTGTTCCAAAAATTCATCGATGCTAAACGAAGCCATTGTCCGCCAGCTGCACTTACCTGCTTTACAAAAAAAAAATTATCACTTACCTACTCTGAAAATTAACTGCACAAGTCTCAGTCACGGGAAATGGGTTACATTGGTCCCCCATTTTGTTACGTCCCCTTGCTAGGGGAAAGGGAACGCACAAAAAAACCAAGATGTTGTGAGGTTTAACTAAGAAAAGTGCAATTTATTTACAGTGAGGAATGAACAATTGACCCCAAAAAAACAAGGAAGGGTAATGGAAAAACAAACAAATAAATGGATTAAAATAAAAGGGAATTACTAAATCAAGAACCCTGGCTAAGTACACCCAAAACAAAGAGTCCAACTAATGGTGTATTTAACAATGTGTCTCAAAAATAACAACTAGTTTTACAACAACCACAAGAGACACTACAGAGTCCAAAGCAAACAAAAGTGGCTCGCTGCAACAAAGTGAGTTGAGCTGCCTCGAACAGGTGGAGAACTGCGGCTTTTATGTCCCGCCCCCACAGGTGGCCTCCGCGGATTGGTGGGAGCGGTAGGTGTCCTGCCAATCCGGCAGTAGTGGCGGCAGCATCCCAGCCCCATCCAGCGGTCCTCTCCCGCGCATCCGGGTCCAGGGCTCACGGCCCAGATGCCGAGCACTCACACAGCACAAATAGAGGGCAACAGGAGCACATCAGAACACACACCCAAGGGCTGAGGCCCGTAACACTGTTTTCAGGCCACTCAGAACGGTGCCGGTGCCAGTTCCCGCACCAGTTCCACTGTGAACCAAAGTTCTCACTGGTGAACGACCCACGTTCAAACCATTTAAGTGAACCCAGGATGCATCATAGAAAGAGGGCGTGGCTTTGCCACTAAATAAAAACAAGGCCATAGGAAAGTGGATGTCAGAGCACGGAATATAACAATATTTTTTTTTTTGTGCTGCTGTCCATAACTTCTGTTGAAATTCTGCTGAAGTCCATATGGCAAATATTTGGTCTCCTCCGCTGACCACTGCACAATCTTCTTGTCACTTTTCTTTGTCATATTCCCACGGATGCATATTCCACACACATTTTCTTTGTTTATTTTACCGAGTGTGACCCAGATGAACCTGCTCATGATGTCACGATTCGCTTGGAAAAAACAAGTCTTACTTGGTTCCCGAACGCTCTGATTTTGGGCATGAACATGTCAGTTGGTTCGAGATTAGGTGTGGGAACCGGCACGGTTCTGTCAGCCTGAAAGCGCCTTTAGAGGTCAAAGGTAAAGTCAGCGGTGAAGGTCGTGATCACCGTGATAAATATTAACTCAACATACAGTAAGAACATCTAAACTTTAAAGCCATTTTTCTCTGTTTTTTCTCAGTCTTTTTCTTTTATAGGGGAGAATACGACTAAGGAAAAGACTCGATACTCTATACCAATTTTGATACCACGATGATGAAAAAAACACACTTAATGCAATTTTCAGCACAAAATAAATAGCAGTGATTTCTTTAAGTTACCATGTGGTTCTACACTGGTGTTGGTAAAGTTCAGGATTACTCTAAAACACTTTAAGAATCGAAAAATGTTGTCATGTTTCTGCTTTTTTTTTCAGTATCGATTCTTGTTAAATTGCTCTTTTTCATCCTGGTTTTAGTATCGTTTAGTATGTTATTTCTGATACTTTGAACAGCACTAGTACTGACCAGTGCTATGTTGTAGGAGAAAGACAAGAGCAGAGAGAGGAAGACTAAAGTGGAAGATGACTCAAACCAGATTTCTCAAGATTACACAGGTAGGTTAAAAGTACTCTTCAGATCACAGTGTTTGTTGAATATTGCTGAAACTGTGTCTTTTTTGTTCATCCAGACACTTGTGAAAAGCTGTTAGACTCCAACATACTACAAGCCTACGACACAATGGACTATTTATCGTAAGTGAAGTCTAAAAGATCCATTTGAATACATATTAGTGTGACATGAATGTATACGGAGTGGGATTGAATGACAAAAAACAAAATCTGCCATGTTGAATAGGCAAAATAGTCCAGAGACACGCATTATCCAAAACGATACGCAAAGTAAGCAGAACACACACACACCCAGACATACAACACACACAAGTCTGTACTGTACACATACTTTTTTCATATACATCTACGCCAGTATATGGACACCCTATGAACCTATGTACGTTTATTTCTGTAAATAAGGCTCCATCATCACTGTACAGGCAAAATGATTTAATGGCTTGGCAGTTTTCATATTTTTTTTGTGAATTTTATAAGAGAAAGTCAAACAGACAAAGAAAAAATAATAAGAAAATGGACTAATAATACAAAAAAAGCAATAAAATAAAAATGATATAATAACTGAAATAAAATACAAGGGTTCTGCTTTTTTCATCACACTGTAATGTCTTAAAATCCACATACTGTATTTTTCGGACTATAAGTCGCAGCCAAAAAAAATGCACAATGAAGAAGGAAAAACATGTATAAGTTGCACTGGACGATAAGGGGGAAATTTATTTTATAAAATCAGAGAACGACATTTCATCTTGAAAGGCAAGTTATAAAAGTTAGAGTAATAAAAACAACCCAATAGAGAAGAATCCATGTATCATTCGTTCAGTCGTTTTTCAATATAGAACCAAAAATAAGAAAACGTATAAACAACTCTTTTCTTTATTATTTGTCTCTAAAACCAAAATAGAAAAACAGATAATTTGTTTTTTTCATTTTTGATTCATATATAAGATTCATATATTTGGTCTATGGACTGTCAGTGTGAAAAATGGAATATATCTGAATATAAGTCGACCACCCCAAACCCTGAAAAAAGTGTGACTTATAGTCCGAAAAATAGGGGTCGGTTTAACATCAGGAAAACAGGACGTTCTGTGTTGTGCAGGAAATATAAATTCTAATAGTAATACACTGGATTTATAGAGCGTCGTTCAACACACCCAAAGCGATTCACAGCACATGATTCACCAACACCAGTGATTCACACATGCCACATTCATACGAGACAATGTGGGTGAAGTGTCTTGCCTGAGGACACAGCAACAGTTTCCACTAGACCACTACTGCCCCACTGTGGCACCCTGTGGTCTCCCATCCGGTACTAACCCAGTCTAATCCTGCTCAGCTCTGAGATCAGATGAGATCACGTATCCTCAACAGGGAATGACTAAACTGAACAGTTTTAGTGGAATTAAAGGTCCCATATTACGCAAAACTGACTCTTGTTGTTGTGACTCATGTTTGAACGTTGTTACCTCCTCAAGACAGACCTGGAGTTGTGTTTTATTTCTTTCTCACATATTTGTGTAGCCCTTTATTATCAGTCTGTCTACATTTCCAAAGCTCAAAATGCTCTGTTCCACCTTGTGATGTCATAAAGTGGCAGCTACAGTAACTTTTACTGTTAGTAGAGATTAGGAATTCCAGAGCTGAGATGATTCAAATGAATGTATGGAGTTTAAAAACACAGTGGAGCACCTCCTGTATTACCACATGACATCACAAGGGGGAACGGCGTGTTTTCAGTTTGAGAGAAGACCTCAGCCTAAATATCCGGGTCTGTTTGTGATGAGGAAACATTATAAGAGATGAGAAAAGCAGGTAATATGAAGCGTATATTCCGTCTCTCATGGTGCTGTCGTCTTTCAGGAAGTACACCGGCATCGGGTCGTCCCAGCAGAGGCAGAGCTACAAACTGGACTTTAACCGTGAGTACAGCGAGTACAGAGACCTGCACGCTCGCATCGACTGTGTCACCAGACAGTTCATGGAGCTGGACTCTCAGCTCAAGCAGCTGCAGCGCGACTCGCAGAAATACAAGGTGAGGAAGAGCTCCAATATTGCTTCAGTGTTAAGTTTATTAGTGTTGTGTGCTAGTAGAACATACATAACTTATTGTTCTTTCTGCAGACTGTTCATAATCAAATCGTCCAAGAGTATCGCAAGATCAAAAAGGTGAGATTTTGTACATTTATTTATTATTATTATTATTTATTTTATTTTATTTTATTTTATTTTATTTTATTTTATTTTATTTTATTTTATTTTATTTTATTTTATTTTATTTTATTTTTTTTATTTTATTTTATTTTATTTTTTTTTTTTTTTTTTTTACAAATGCTGTTTTTTTCACTTGTTTATGGTGAATATCTTTATCATTACTGAAACAAAAACTGGCACATATTCTCTATGGCAGCACCAAGGTAAAAAAGCGCTTTGGGTGTCTTGAAAGGCGCTGTATAAATGCAATGATTCATTCATTCATAATAAAAAGGTAACATTTGGTGGTGTTTTTTTTTTTTTTTGTGAAAATACTTTTTTAAATAGAAAAATGTGACAGTTCAGCCAGTACAGTAGCCAGAACATTAAAGGTGCACTGTGTAACTTTCCTGGAGGAGCGTCTGTCACCTACTGGTCTGTGATGATGTTATTGCTTTGTCTAAAATATTCCACAGTACGGCATTAAACGTGTCTAATTTTGCATTTATTCAATTAAAGTTGTTTTTATTCCCTGAAAATACCTTGAAAAACACGAATTTTTACTGTGAGTGGGGTCCCCTCTCCATAGATCTGGCCTGTAACTTCGCTTGGTGGCATCACATGTTTATTTTTATGGAAACAGACAAGCCTAAAACCATATTGTGGTACATTTTAGGCAGAGCAGTAACATCTCCATAGAAACGAGCAGTAACATCTCCATGGAGATGAACAGTGAGCCGACCCTCCACCAGAAAAGTTACATGATGCACCTTTAAGTCAAAGATTAATTGAGATGTATTGAACCCAACCTTAAAAATTTGAACATTTTTGACTTTTTTTTATATTGAACAAATACTGACCACATTTAACTCTCAAAAGAAGAAGGAAATCCACGCTGCAGTTCTTTGAGGCGCCCACATTTTTATTTCAGTGACACCACAATGTGACGTTTCGGGTTAATCCCTTCCTCAGACATGACACTGAAACGCCGAAACGTTACATTGTGGTGTCGCTGAAATGAAAATGTAGGAGCTTCAAAGAACGGCAGTGCAGAGCTCTTTCTTTTGCACAGTTTTTTTTGTTGAATGTGTATGTCTCTATTAACCAGTATCACATCCGGCTCTCAAACACGAACACAACCTACTAAAAACCATAAAATGCAGCATGAAAAATAACTGAATTTCTCTTTCTCTCTTCAGTCCAACCCCAACTACAGCCAGGACAAAATCCGCTGCGAGTACCTGCACAGCAAACTGGCACATATCAAGAAGCTGATCTCGGAGTACGACCAGCGGCAGATGAGTGGAGACCGGCTCGGGCCCCACTGAAACGCACTACTGACCAAGAACTGGCTCATATACTGTACGGAGGACCACTTTGCTCAGTTACTGTTCAACTGCGCATCGCGTGGTCTGCTAACTACCGCCTGTGTCAGCAGCGCTCCGCACGGTTTAAAGCGGTATTCAAAATGGCAGCTACAAGCACTGAAGAAAAGGGTTCGCTTAAGGTTACAAACCGGCTGGGTTCACGTTAAAGTTGAGACGGACGAGAGGTCAGAAATCTGCGGTGGAATTTGCTGATTACCTGATTGAAAAATGGGAAAAACAGAACGATTTTAAACCATTTGCAGTGGTCCGGCCTAATTATTCACCACAATTTTCACAATTCTGAAAGACCAGTGAGTTTTTTGCGGTAAAGGCTGTAAAAATAACAAAAATTCCTGGTTATCGGACAATAAGACGGTTCATAATTAGACGCAAACAGCACACAGTGGATTTATTTTGACCTCAAGAACTGCTTACACAATATATCTGTACTTTGGCACGACAAATTTTGCTTAAATACACATAATCAGACACATTCCCTTTAATTAATGGACTTATGTACTAGGGGTGGGACAAGATACAAGAAGAGATTTTTTTGACGTTCTTTATGATGAATAAGTTGTACAATCCAGTTCCCAATTTTGGCCTGAGCATTTTTGATTTACGGTAATATTTTTGCTGTCATTGTAGCAGCGCTTTTTGGGACTACAGCAGCAGCGAGTTACCTTTACAAAATAAAAATGCCAGAGCTACTCATTTTAGCTGCAAGAAATTGAGAAAATTATAACTATTGTTCATTTATTAGTGCACAAATAAAAAAATTAAAAAAAAGCTTAAAAATGATACATGTACAAGGGTAATAGGCATGTAACTAACAAATTTTTTTGTTATTCAGCACAATGGTATAATTCCCTACTTAACTCATTTTTTTAAAAAATCCAATCTAAACATAAAAATATTAGGGAAAAAATTTCATAAGATAATTTTCAGCATCATCTGTCTCCTGGACACATGATGACGACATCTTGTCCCATCTCTACAATCTACACGAAGCAAAAAAACTGGTTCTTCTCTATCATAAAACTTTTCACAATAGCTTCAAAATGCGATTTAATAGTCAGTTAAAAGTCCTCCAAGCCAGTTCTCATTTCAATTTGTGGACCGAGTCTTTAACAAATAATAACAGTTCAACATTTGTCAATTTTCACCTTGTTTACTTCTTTTCCTCACAGCAAATTTCCCATAGAGTTATAATGACCACTGCTCTTCTGAAATTATGAATTCAAATAGTAGAATGTTGTAAACTCGCCTGTTGACCCAGCCTGGATGTTAAAGTATGGGCTTTACATTCCATTAAGTCAAATCAAATGTGATGTTTTCGCTCGTGTTCAGTTACTGTCAGTGTTGCTACGTCGGAAGCATGTGATACCGGTACATACATTCCCAAAGTAATTACATTTTGGTTCAGTTCAGTGTTGTGAAAAATGCTGTCTTTAAATTTTCAGTTCTGTGACTTCAGTAAGCGTCTGTCAGTGTTCATACGTCCAACGTTTGATTTCTGGTTTTCAGTGTTTCGCCAGGCGTTGAGTTGCCATCCTTTGTGTTAGAAGTGTTAAAAGGCCGGCAGTAATCGGTACTTTGGCCAGATACTGCTGGGATGAAGTGGTCAATGTTGCATGCTGCGTTGTACTACAAAATAAAACTTGTATTATACTTTAAGCCTCTTGGTTTTAAAGTATTAGTATTTTTTTTTTATATGTTTTTGCTATAAGTTTAGTTGGTTTAGTTGTACCCTGAAAAAACTGCAATTACACACTGAATTATACCAAGGGTTTTATGATTTGTCATCTATTCATGTTCATGTTAGGGCTCAGAGGTGGTAGAAGTAGTAGTAGCAGAAGTACAGAATAGTGGGCCAAGAAATTACCCGAGAAAAAATGTATTTGTGAAATGTACTAAAAGAGTAACTGTCAGAACGTAAAATTTGATTTGGAAATTGCAGTAAATGCAGAAAAAATCATCAAATAATACACAAAATCTGGTATTTTTAAGGATAAACACAAAAAATGTATCAAAACCAAATCTTATCTGAAGGAGCGGTATATGCAACACAAATGTTCAAATCATTTCGCAAACTTTTACTCAAGAAAGAGTACTTCAATAAAAATATTACTCAAGTGAGAGTAAAATTATGCTGCTAAAAAGTCATTTGAAAAGTACAATTTCCAAAAGTTTCTCAAGTAATTGTAACTGAGTACTACCCGCCTCTATTAGGGCAAATATGATTGGCTACTACTAATTTACATCAATTATTAATACGTTTATCGTTAATAATAGTATCACATAGAAGCATCACCTTATATCTAGCCCTATATCCTTTAACACTAAATATGCGTTCTATAACAAGAAGGCTATTTTATGAATTGAGGTAAGACTGGAACATATTTTTAACAAATCGTAATGACAGAAATCTGTACAAATATTTTTTATGATATTCATGGAACAGTGGAAGTATATCAGTAGAAAATCTTTTCAAAAGCCAGTGAGTTATAGGGTGACCAGATGTCCCTATTTACCCGGGACAGTCCCAGCTTTGACTCCCGTGTCCCCTGTCCCAGCAGATTTATCCAAAACCATTAATTTGTCCTACTTTTAAATAAGAATTGTCCCAAGTGTTCCTATTTTTGACCAATCTGAGCCCTGCCAAGAGTAAAGAGAGGCATAAATTGTATTTTGTTTTAGTAAAATACAAAAAAATCTGCTTAAAAATGATCAAAACACAAAGAAAATGTGACTACACTGACTCACATGTTAATCATGAATGGTCTCTGCAGAACAATTTTCCTTAATTCCGCACTCATTTCACAATTTTATTATTATCAACCACCAAAAAGTTTTTTATTTTAAAATTTTGGTCACTCTAATTTTACAGCGTACGATTATTTCTGAATGAATTCCATAGAACTATAATAAAATCAGTTTTTATTATACATGCATAATGAATTGCTGTTTACAAGTCATTTCACGTGCTGCGTTCGGTTGCGTTATGTCATTGGCTGCGTGATAATCAAGGACTTGTTTGATTGGTCCGTGTACCAGAAGCGACGCTCTGATTGGCTTATGACCCGCTTTTTGTCCCGCCCACCTAGAATCTCTTCCTGTACAGAGGTTAGCTTGCGGCTTGCAGGTTGGAAAAGGGTTGTAAACAGTGGCGTAACTTTGACTTTTAACTTCTCTGTCGTGAACAAATTCAAGCGAAATAACCTTCACGGTAAAAATGCACATTTTAAAGTGACGCCCGGTGGTACGTATAATAATATTTTGTATTTTGCATGAGTTATTTACTAGTAAGAACTGACTTTGATTAGCATAGTACTAAACATGTAGTCAGACCATAGGCTGTATAGTATAAAGATGATATGTTATTAGGGTGACCAGATGTCCCTATATTCCACAGCAGGGCATTAAACTACTGCAAAAATATGAAATCTTATTGTAGCAGGGCCACCTCTCCACAGATCTGACCTGAAACTTGGCTTGGTGGCAACAATTTCTTGTGTCCATAGAGATAGATATGTTTAATGTCATACTGGGGAATATTCCAGGCAAAGCAAAAACATCTCCATGGTGACATGCAGGTGGTGGAAAAGTTACACTAACAAGATTCTAAGAGGACATGTTTAAATGTAATAAGACTTTTTGACTGACATAAAAACCCTGCAATACGTCTTATTACTTTTAGATTTTAGTAGCGAATGGTTGTTTATTGTTGATGTATAGTATTTGTAGCTGTATTAAACAAATACTATTCTTTTCTCAGCTTCTTTTCTAAACCAGACATGGCAAGGATTTTCCAGAGAGCATTTGGACTCAAGTCAACTCTAAGATACGCCCAAGTCTCCTCCGCTCGCACGATAGCACCCTCCAGCACTCCTTGTACCACAGCAACCACTGGTTTTTACCCCTCCAGATGCAACACTCGAAATGTAACCACAGAAAATACAGAGAGATCCAGATCTTCACCCCCAGAGAGACTGCCTTTCTCCAGAGTGACTAAGGAAGACCTGGACTATTTCCGGAGCATTCTTCCAGGAAGGACCATCACAGACCCGGACCTGCTGGAGTCTAGTAATGTGGACTGGCTCAGATCTGTCAGAGGTAACTGAATGTAGATTTGTGATTTTTTTCTTTCTGATAAGCACTGTGAATGTGATTCGATTTGCGATTTCTGTGTTAAGAGTAGGATTCTGTTCAAAGTTCACATTTTATACACATCAGTTTTAATTGTTAATCGCTATGGTGATTGCCCCCTTAGATGTATCTGTATTGTTAGTAGTTGTGCTATTGTTTTTATACTTTAAAGTTCTTTATTACACAAAATGGATTCTTGTGAGCTTTTAATCATGTTATAATGTTGGTCCTCATTTAGTCCTAGTTTATCCTTGGTCCTCATTTAGTCCTGGTTTATCATTGGTCCTCATTTAGTCCTAGTTTATCCTTGGTCCTCATTTAGTCCTGGTTTATCATTGGTCCTCATTTAGTCCTAGTTTATCCTTGGTCCTCATTTAGTCCTGGTTTATCATTGGTCCTCATTTAGTCCTAGTTTATCCTTGGTTTACACCTCTGAGTTTGTGATTCAAAACAAATCCATTTTGTTCCATAGGTTCCAGTGAGGTGCTGCTACGACCTCAGACTACAAATGAAGTCTCTCAGATACTTCGGTTAGTAGTAAATCATAGGTCATATGTGTTACTACACTATAACTAGTATTAGTACTAGTATTGGACGATACTTCAAATATTTTAGTATAGACAACAAGAACTGAAGAAGCACAATGTAACTTTTCTGGTGGAACATCATTCAGTCTATCAAGTAGTCCCTTATAAATACATTTTATACGGTGTTATTTTCTTCTGACGGACAGCGATGGCCATAATGGTCATAATGAACAATGTTTTTAGTTTTATGCACAGACTGTATATATATATATAAATGGACATAGCTAACCATTCCAAGTAGGAAGTGAGCATGGAGGCAATTGCGGCTCCATTGGTTGCTTTGTTATTTTGGTTTACATGATCCTGGTGTTTTTATTTTGCTATTTTATCCGTAAATCAATTCCTGTTCCTAACATGGACCTGGGATGGGTGACATCGGGCTCCGTTAGACCACTTCTTTATACAGCCTTTGCTTTTATGGTTATGGAAATGTGCCCAGCACTATTTGGAACCTCCGTGAAGTTGGCCCCAATCAAACTCAAACCTACACAAAAAATATGTCAGTCGTTTGTGCTTCGTTTGGGCTGTTTTGTGCTGCAAAAGTTTCGTTTGTGTGATTCTGGTTCTTAAGATATTTTCTGCCGATGGCGTCATCCAGCCCCTCAAGATGTGAAATAGCCTCAAAACAGGCAGAAAGTGATAGCAAACGGTAAAAAGCCATCCAGCCCCCAGGAAGCTTCAAAATGCTCTAAAACATCCAAAATGGAGTTAATCATTTGTGCTTTGTTTGTGCTTTGTTTGTGCTTTGTTTGTGCTTTGTTTGTGCTGTTTTGTGCTGTGACAATTTTCATTTGTGCGAGTAAATTTCTAAAATTATTCATTATTATCCATCCATCCATCCATCCATCTTCTCCCGCTTAATCCGGCTGGGTCGCGGGGGCAGCGTGCTGCCCAATACTCATAGCACCTGACCCCCCCTATGAACCCCTCTGCAGGTGGTGAGCCCACAGGAGGGTGGACAACATGGTCCTTGATGTTAGTTCATAGGGGTGCTATTCATTATTATTTCTAAGGTAATTTTAGGACGTCATTTCTGCTCAGCTGACAGTAGTAAACTCTGCAAAACTAGCGGCGATAAACGATCTCAGGCTGTGGAAAAGTCTGTATTATTATATAAAATATGAATCAAAAGCAAATTACTAAAGACTGTTCCATACTTTTCTGCAGCCTAAGATTGTTTCTCTTCCCTAGTTTTGTGGTGGAGTTTTGCTAAAGTCGCTGCCGTCAGCTGAGCGGAAATTATGTCATATAATTACCGCAGAAAGAATAATGAATCATTTTAGAAATATATTCACACAAATGAAAATTGTCACAGCACAAACGAAGCACAAACGATTGACTCTATTTGGGATGTTTTAGAGCATTTTGAAGCTTCCTGGGGGCTGGATGACCCCAGTTTGACCTATAAAAGAATCGTTCATTTCTCCAAAACTAAAGCAGCACAAACAAAACCTTTTACAGCACAAAACAGCACAAACGAAGCACAAACGATTTACATAGTTTTTGTGTTGGTTTGAGTTTGATGGGGGCCAACCTCATGGAGGTCTATTACGAGGCTTTTTTACTTTAGAATGCTTACAATATGCACTATAATATAACCACTCCTTTATTCCTGTTGTAATGGCAGGTACTGTAATAGCCGTAACCTGGCTGTGAACCCTCAGGGGGGTAACACTGGTCTGGTGGGGGGCAGTGTGCCGGTGTATGACGAGATCATCCTGTCCACTGCTCTCATGAACGACGTGCTCAGCTTCGACCATGTCTCTGGTAAGTCTGGGTGGGGCAGGAAACAGTAATATCGCTCATGATAAAAATGGGAAATTCTTTGGTGTACATTTTATATATCGTGATAACTGACAACAAATATAATTGCCAAATATTATAATAGTTGTTTAAATTCCTAGACGTATTTAAATCAGGAATGTAAACCGAATCTTGATATGAAAATAAATGATTCAAATTTCACCAAGTTTATAGCACAAAACTCCATTTTGACAGCAACAACATGACCGTAACATCTCTTCAAACTGTTGTGCAGGTATAGTGACGTGCCAGGCGGGCTGCGTGCTGGAGAGTCTGTCGCACTACCTGGAAGAGAGGGACTACATCATGCCTCTGGACCTGGGGGCGAAGGGCAGCTGCCATATCGGAGGAAACGTGGCCACGAACGCGGGGGGTCTCAGGCTACTGCGCTACGGCTCGCTGAGAGGCACTGTGCTGGGGCTGGAAGTGGTGAGTGTTCTGGAAATGAAATAACAATTGCTACACAGTTAAGTCCATTGTTATACATGGTCTGGATAAATTACAAGATGGAGTTCCTGTAGTTTTAGGAAGGAGACTGATCTTTCTGTTTGAGAATGCCATAATTATTGTCAAAAGCCCGTTGCACATTTTGGCAACAGAAGTCATTGTTCCCCATTCATTCTGATTCATTCAGACTGAACACGGACAGAAGAAGACGGAGATAAAAACATTTCCAGCACCAAAATGTCTGGTTGTTCTGTGTGTGGATGTTAGAATCAATATTCTGCCAGTGGACTAAAGTTTTAAAGTTTTACTCACACAGGGATCTAGCAGTCGGACACCATTTGTCAAAGTCAGCTTGTTGAGGAAATATTTGTGATCTTTTGACAATAATCCTTTTACAGAGCTTGACAAGCTGCCATACTTTAGTTGATAAAACCTACGCCATCACTGTTTACTAACACTAAGTATCTATAGATCGTATCTTGTGTTAACATTGCTAAAGTTGTTATTCTGTAGTTTATTCAGATTTAAATATGGCAATAATGTGGGGAACATGCTCTAAGTTTTCACATTTTGGTCTTCTTTTGGCTCCTAAAATGTGTAAAAATATATCATACATTTTGAACCAATTAAAAAAAATTTTTTGCTGGGTATGGTGGGTGATTCTACAGGGAGCTCATTTAAAGCCACAATATGTAACATTTTAGCCAAAATAATTTGATGTGTCCTTACTGCTTGCATCTCCACCTACCTGACTCTTATTTGGTCTGGAGGAGGACTTCTCCTTGTTTCCATGGAAATGTTATTATGGACAGCACACGGTAAACTTTTATTTTCATCCATCTCATTTTCAAGAGGGTCCAAAAAACAAAGTATACTTTATATAACAATGATATAAACAAATGGAAAATAATAATAGAACATACTGAAAGATAAAAGTAAATAAGACAAACTAAAATCCTAGAGATATAAAAACCTAGAGATATAAAAACAAAGATAACTTGAATGAATTGAAAGACGTTAAAGTTGTTAAGGGTGTGGGTAATCTATTCCGGTCTTCTTTTCTTCCGTAGGTTTTGGCTGATGGGAGGGTGCTGGACTGCCTGAACACGCTGAGAAAGGACAACACAGGATATGACCTCAAACAGCTGTTCATCGGCTCAGAGGGAACACTGGGAGTCATCACTGCTGTGTCTGTGCTGTGTCCACGCAAACCCAAGTCCGTCAATGTGGTGTTCCTAGGTACACTAATATTACCTCTTCAGACAGAATCATTCACTTGTACTGGCACCGGTGATAAAAATAATTAAAGAACGTGATTAATTTAACCTTTTAGGACTTAAAATACTGTTTTTGTGAATTTGTGACGTGAATGAGCTGTTATTTATTGTATTATTTCAGGTTGTGAGACATTTGAGCACCTCCTAAAGACGTTTCAGCTTTGCAGAGGCATGCTGGGAGAAATCCTGTCTGCTTTTGAGTTTCTGGACAGTGAATGCATGAGACTGCTCAATACACACCTCAAACTGCCAAACCCTATATCAGGTACTACAGAGAGTTAACAATACGCAATAATATGACACAAAAACAAAAAGATGTATATTAAAATGTTGGACTTTTTTATTTTTCAGATTGCCCATTTTACATTGTCATAGAAACCGCAGGATCTGACCCGAATCATGACGGCGAGAAGCTGCACAGTTTCCTAGATGAAGCAATGAATAAGTCCATAGTGACTGATGGGACAGTGGCGACAGAGGAGTCCAAAATCAAGGTACAAATTGAATATAAAAAAAGATTCAAAAAGTGGATTTCATTTCTTTTCTGTTTACCATCAAAATATTATACAAATATTCCCGCTCATAAAAAATATATTTGTTTACACTGAATTATCCATGTCAACTAAGTGCATATATAAGTATATACATATATAACATATATAAGTCATACTGGACTATAAGTCTGCATAAGAGCAGAAACAACAGAACATAAAAAGTTTACCGAACTCTCCATCTCACTCCAAATCACTAAATCCACTTTCTCACATTCTCAGTGTCAGTGTTTTCTCGTATGGCTCATTTGCATAAAGTATAAGCGCTGAAAAAAACTGCTTGTCGCTGATGCAGTGAGCTCCTGTCAGACTAAAGGACTAGATTCAGTTGATTATTCACTGGCCAAAAAAAAGTCTCCACCTGGATTTAACTGAGCAAACAGGTCCGAGGTGCTGCAGTTGGTGAAGTGACAGTGGTGCAGGAGGAAGAGCCTGAGGCGGAGCAGATACTGGTACACAAGCCTAGAGCGCCCTCTCGTGGCCATCAGTGTGAAAATAACCAACATGTGAAATTATATATTTCATATATAAGTCGCACCTGAGTATAAGTCGCAGGACCACCCAAACATGAAAACAAGTGTGACTTATAGTCCGAAAAATACAGTACTTATTTTTCACTCTACTGAGGGTCTCCAGATGTCCTCAAAGTCCTCGAAATAAAGTCTTTCCAGTGTAATGCAAGATGCCATTTAGTCCAAACTTTTATAGGAGGCGCGTCCACATTTTTCCAAAATAAGGCGATGATTCTCCTGGCCTGCAGGAGACCAAAATTTACCAGTGTGACTTGTTTTTTTTATCAACAACAAAATCTTTGGGATACAAACCCAAAATACAGAGCGTTTCCCGATGAGGCACCTCTATATGAGCCTACTGCGACTCTTTTCAGAACAAAATTCAGAAAAAGCTTTATTGCCATTATCAGTGACCAAAATACTAGGAATTTGCTCTGGTGATAATGTTGAACTAATAATAATCTTAGTTGAAATAAGATTACTGAAGATAAGAGACTATGATAAATTAAAGGAAAAAGACAGACTTTGACTAAATATAAAAACAAAGTATAAAAACATACAGTGTATACAGGATAACAGTGAAAAAAATGGATGTATGTCCTTTATAGTGGTGAGATAAGACACAATTTTCACAAGACGAGACACCACGAGCTAAGGTCCACGAGAACGAGACGTGATTTTGACCTAATTTGTAATAAATAAGCAGTCAGTTTCACAATTTTGGCTTCACAATTTTTATTTATTTTACGTAATACTTTAGTGATCTATGTAGTGCTGCTTTTTGGAACTACAGCTCCTCAAATTGTGTCACTCACCTGCTCTTAACTCTTTTTTTTTTTTAAATCCAAGCCAAAGATATATTCAGGGAGATGTACAATCTGGTGGCAGTTTTGTTTTGCGAGATCTTGTGGCACGAGATCTTGTCCCACGGTTAAAATATGTTTTTGCTTTTGCTGTCCATACATATTTGAACTTTTAAGACCCAATGGGAAAGAAAATTCTGTTAACAGTTGAGTATTTATGTATAATCATATGTATATTTATTGAATTACCCTCCTGTGGGCTCACCACCTGCAGAGGGGTTCATAGGGGGGGTCAGGTGCTATGAGAATTGGGCAGCAAGCTGCCCCCGCGACCCAGCTGGATTAAGCAGGAGAAGATGGATGGATTTATTGAATTACGTGACAACAAAGCTCTTCTCCATCTCCAGGCCTTATGGTCCATGCGTGAGCGAGTGACCGAGGCTCTGACCCATGACGGCTTCACTTACAAGTATGACATCTCCCTCCCCGTGGAGCTCATCTACAGCCTGGTCCAGGACATGAGGCAGCACCTGGGCCACAGGGCACGCAGTGTGGTGGGATATGGACATGTAGGTAAGAAAGCAACATCCACATTCACACATGCAGCCCGACTCTGGAGTGTATCTGCATTTGCAAGAACAGGATCATGTGTGAACAAAGCCACAATTGATTTCACTGCATTTTTGATCGGGTTATTTCCCAGGTAAATTACTGGGAATCTTCAGGGAAAGCTTGTGTGAATAAAGTCAGAAAAAACTGGGTTCATGTGATTGTGTTAAGGTTAGGACCAGCTACCCTGCAGTTGGTGGGAAAATCCTCAACTCACTGTGACAAACCATTTAATTGACTAACTGTTAAGTTTCGTAGTATAAGGTTTCAGTAAACAAAATATACTAATATTTTCTTCATAATATACAGTTTGATGAACGTTTTTTAAAAAGACTTCAAATTCTCTCTTGTATTAATATAAAGTAAATGTATATAAAGTAAAAAAAAACTATTATCGACTCCACATTGAAATGGTACAAACTCATTACAGTGTATGACAGTATATTATAGTGTATGATAATATATGATAGTATATAATAGTATATGATAGTGTATGATAGTATATGATGGTATATAATGGTGTATGATAGTGTATGATAGTGTGTGATAGTGTATGATAGTATATAATGGTGTATGATAGTATATGATAGTGTATGATAGTATATGATAGTATATAATGGTGTATGATAGTGTATGATAGTGTATGATAGTATATGATAGTATATAATGGTGTATGATAGTGTATGATAGTATATGATAGTATATAATGGTGTATGATAGTATGTGATAGTGTATGATAGTGTATTATGGTATGTGATAGTATATGATAGTATATGATAGTATATGATAGTATATAATGGTGTATGATAGTATATGATCGTATATAATGGTGTATGATAGTGTGTGATAGTGTGTGATGGTATGTGATAGTATGTGATAGTGTATGATAGTGTATGATAGTGTATGATAGTGTGTGATAGTATATAATGGTGTATGATAGTGTATGATAGTGTATGATAGTGTATGATAGTGTATTATGTATGTGATAGTATATGATAGTATATGATAGTGTATGATAGTGTATGATAGTATATGATAGTGTATGATAGTGTATTATGTATGTGATAGTATATGATAGTATATGATAGTATGTGATAGTGTATGATAGTGTATGATAGTGTATGATAGTGTGTGATAGTATATAATGGTGTATGATAGTGTATGATAGTGTATGATAGTGTATGATAGTGTATTATGTATGTGATAGTATATGATAGTATATGATAGTATATGATAGTGTATGATAGTATATGATAGTGTATGATAGTGTATGATAGTGTATGATAGTGTGTGATAGTATATAATGGTGTATGATAGTATATGATAGTGTATGATCGTGTATGATCGTGTATGATCGTGTATGATCGTGTATGATAGTGTATGATAGTGTATTATGTATGTGATAGTATATGATAGTATATGATAGTGTATGATAGTGTATGATAGTGTATGATAGTGTATGATAGTGTATGATAGTGTGTGATAGTATATAATGGTGTATGATAGTGTATTATGTATGTGATAGTATATGATAGTATATGATAGTGTATGATAGTATATGATAGTGTATGATAGTGTATGATAGTGTATGATAGTGTGTGATAGTATATAATAGTATGATAGTGTATGATAATGTGTGATAGTATATGATAGTATATGATAGTGTATGA
Organism: Odontamblyopus lacepedii; assembly: GCA_034769755.1. Classification (NCBI taxonomy): domain Eukaryota; kingdom Metazoa; phylum Chordata; class Actinopteri; order Gobiiformes; family Gobiidae; genus Odontamblyopus; species Odontamblyopus lacepedii. The sequence continues at coordinate 28,938,226 of CM068364.1, forward strand.
TAGTGTATGATCGTGTATGATCGTGTATGATAGTGTATGATAGTGTATGATAGTGTATTATGTATGTGATAGTATATGATAGTGTATGATAGTGTATGATAGTGTATGATAGTGTATGATAGTGTATGATCGTGTATGATCGTGTATGATAGTGTATGATAGTGTATGATAGTGTATGGTAGTGTATGATAGTATATAATAGTATGATAGTGTATGATAATGTGTGATAGTATATGATAGTATATGATAGTGTATGGTAGTATATGATAGTGTATGATAGTATATGATAGTGTATGATAGTATATAATAGTATGATAGTGTATTATGGTATGTGATAGTATATGATAGTATATGATAGTATATGATAGTGTATGGTAGTATATGATAGTGTATGATAGTATATGATAGTGTATGATAGTGTATGATAGTGTATGGTAGTATATGATAGTGTATGATAGTATATGATAGTGTATGGTAGTGTATGATAGTGTATGGTAGTGTATGATAGTGTATGATAGTATATGATAGTGTATGATAGTATATGATAGTGTATGGTAGTGTATGATAGTGTATGATAGTATATGATAGTGTATGATAGTGTATGATAGTATATGATAGTATATGATAGTGTATGATAGTATATGATAGTGTATGGTAGTATATGATAGTGTATGATAGTATATGATAGTGTATGGTAGTGTATGATAGTGTATGATAGTATATGATAGTGTATGATAGTGTATGATAGTGTATGGTAGTGTATGATAGTATATAATAGTATGATAGTGTATGATAATGTGTGATAGTATATGATAGTATATGATAGTGTATGGTAGTATATGATAGTGTATGATAGTATATGATAGTGTATGATAGTATATAATAGTATGATAGTGTATTATGGTATGTGATAGTATATGATAGTATATGATAGTATATGATAGTATATGATAGTATATGATAGTGTATGATAGTATATGATAGTGTATGGTAGTATATGATAGTGTATGATAGTATATGATAGTATATGATAGTGTATGATAGTGTATGATAGTTATGGTAGTGTATGATAGTATATGATAGTGTATGATAGTATATGATAGTATATGATAGTATATGATAGTGTATGGTAGTATATGATAGTATATGATAGTGTATGATAGTATATGATAGTGTATGGTAGTGTATGGTAGTGTATGATAGTATATAATAGTATGATAGTGTATGATAGTGTATTATGGTATGTGATAGTATATGATAGTATATGATAGTATATGATAGTATATGATAGTATATGATAGTATATGATAGTGTATGATAGTATATGATAGTGTATGGTAGTATATGATAGTGTATGATAGTATATGATAGTATATGATAGTATATGATAGTGTATGATAGTATATGATAGTATATGATAGTGTATGATAGTGTATGATAGTTATGGTAGTGTATGGTAGTGTATGATAGTATATGATAGTGTATGATAGTGTATGATAGTGTATGATAGTGTATGATAGTGTGTGATAGTATATAATGGTGTATGATAGTGTATGAGTGTATGATAGTGTATGGTAGTGTATGATAGTATATAATAGTGTATGATAGTGTATGATAGTGTATGATAGTGTATGATAGTGTGTGATAGTATATAATGGTGTATGATAGTGTATGATAATGTGTGATAGTATATGATAGTATATGATAGTGTATGATCGTGTATGATCGTGTATGATAGTGTATGATAGTGTATGATAGTGTATTATGTATGTGATAGTATATGATAGTATATGATAGTGTATGATAGTGTGTGATAGTGTGTGATGGTATGTGATAGTGTATGATAGTGTATGATAGTGTATGATAGTGTATGATAGTGTATGATAGTGTATGATCGTGTATGATAGTGTATGATAGTGTATGATAGTGTATGATAGTATGATAGTGTATGATAATGTGTGATAGTATATGATAGTATATGATAGTGTATGGTAGTATATGATAGTGTATGATAGTATATGATAGTGTATGATAGTGTATGATAGTGTATGGTAGTGTATGATAGTATATAATAGTATGATAGTGTATGATAATGTGTGATAGTATATGATAGTATATGATAGTGTATGGTAGTATATGATAGTGTATGGTAGTATATGATAGTATATGATAGTGTATGATAGTATATGATAGTGTATGGTAGTGTATGGTAGTGTATGATAGTATATAATAGTATGATAGTGTATTATGGTATGTGATAGTATATGATAGTATATGATAGTATATGATAGTATATGATAGTGTATGATAGTATATGATAGTGTATGGTAGTATATGATAGTGTATGATAGTATATGATAGTATATGATAGTATATGATAGTGTATGATAGTATATGATAGTATATGATAGTGTATGATAGTGTATGATAGTTATGGTAGTGTATGGTAGTGTATGATAGTATATGATAGTGTATGATAGTATATGATAGTGTATGATAGTGTATGATAGTGTATGATAGTTATGGTAGTGTATGGTAGTGTATGATAGTATATGATAGTGTATGATAGTATATGATAGTGTATGGTAGTGTATGATAGTTATGATAGTGTATGGTAGTGTATGGTAGTGTATGATAGTATATGGTAGTGTATGGTAGTGTATGATAGTTATGATAGTGTATGGTAGTGTATGGTAGTATATAATAGTATGATAGTGTATTATGGTATGTGATAGTATATGATAGTGTATGGTAGTGTATTATAGTATATTATGGTATATTATAGTATATTAGAATGACTGAACACTCTAGTATCTATTTCAGGGAAGTCTCTGTAGTGACAGCAGCTATGGCAACCATTTTCACTAACTTATTTATAGTCCTCTTATCTGCCTTTCTTTTTTTTTGGGCCATTAAATTTACACACATACTTGAGGAATAGTGATGTATAAGACAATGTGAAGGGAAGAAAATTAAGGATTTCATTTTTGTTTGATCATAATATTAAACATCATGAGCAACTGTTAAATTTGAATGTTTCTTTGCACAAAATGAATAAAGCTAAAATTTTGTATTATGATACTTTCAGTCTCAATCATTCCAACTCACGTCTCCCTTGTATGTGCTTTAACTGCATTTATAACAACACATTATGAGAACTGATTATTGTTTTAGGTGACGGTAACCTCCACCTGAACATCACCTCTCCGGCCAAAGACCCCGCTCTCCTGGCCGCTATAGAGCCCTTTGTGTACGAGTGGACAGCAGAGAGGAGAGGCAGCATCAGCGCAGAGCATGGACTGGGCCTGAAGAAGAGGAACTACATCTACTACAGCAAACCCCCCCCGGTCGTGGCCCTCATGGGGAACATCAAACACATGCTGGACCCTAAAGGCATCCTCAACCCCTACAAGACCCTACCAGACCACCTCACATGAGCACCTCGATAATATGACACTGTATTAAAGGGACGCTGTGGAACCTTTGTGGAGGAGGGTCTGTCCATAACCTCGCTAATGTCACACTGATATCTGATTGATTGATATTAGATTGATGTCTTGATGAAGTCTGGGTAATATGGGAAAAACATATATATATGTATATATTCTTTTTTTGCACACACTGAACGATTATGATTTGAATTGATTTTAGTCAGAGCAGGAAAAACTAATCATTTAAACAGAGGAATCTCTTTACAATTTCTTAAATAATAGAAAAAGATAAGAAGGAAAATGTAAACTGCCTTCAAGTACATTTGTATAAATACATAATCTAATCTGAATAGTTTAAATTAGAATGAGATATTTTTTACAATGGTTAATTGTGCAGTAAGAAAGTCAGGTGTAAACTTGTTTCATAATAATCCTCGATTTCAAAATCTCATTTATTAAAAATACAAATTACCAGTAATCAAATTAATTAGAATGATTGCCCAGCCCTAGTTTAAGCTTCATCCCCCATGAAATCTAATAATAATAATAATAATAATCATAATAATAATAATCCATGTGACAAGCACAGACATCTTCCCCGTCCACAGTGCTGCTCTGTGCTTGGCCTGAACCACTGTTAACTGGCCAATCACAACAATGAAAGTTTAACCAGATGAATTCTCAGTCTGTGAACTCACAAATATTGTTGGCCAGGTTATCCACCTGCTTGTTTCGCAAGGTAATAAAAACATGGAGTGAACCCTCCACCAGAAGCTCCAGAACGCTCCTAAGCACAATCAATGCAGTCATTGTGTTTTGTCTAATGTATTGATGATGTGAAGCTGATTTTTTTCTAGTATGTTGTAGAATATGGTTATATCAAAACTTTAAGTGGACCGTAAGAACTTCAAAATCATCATCCTCTAAACTTCAAACTGTTCCTCTGGTGTAAAAACCTTGGTCAGGAGTACCTCACTGGAGGATTAGCCTGCTGGTTACTGTGATCTTTTCCTATATGGAGTAATAAATGTGAACAATAATTTAAAATACCTCTATATGGATAGTTTTGTTTCAGCTCCTTTTTCAACTCTGCAAGGACGAAGTTTAGTTTACATGACACATGTGCGGTGGTTAAGTTTGAACTCGACACCCTTTTGTTGGTGGGTGGACATGAAACATGCTATGCCACGCTTGTCCAAAGTCGACATTAGTGTAATTTTAGACTGACACTGAGTATTGACTGACTAATATCACGTTCTGATTGATAGCTCGGTCTTTCCCCAATTTGAAAAGACATTAAAAAAAGCTCAAAGAAGAGAAAACACTTTAAAATTTTAAAATTCCAGCCACACAATTTTGTCTGATCTCAGAACCTGCGCAGTGTTAGGCCTGATTAGTACTTGGATGGGAGACTGCGGAGAATACCATGTACCCTCTAGTGCAAACTGCTGTTGTGTCCTTAGGCATGACACTTCACCCACCTCGCCCAGTACGAATGAGGGCCCGACAGTGCAGACTGACTAATGCATAGATTTAAAGCGGCATTATGTAACTTTTCTTTTGGGCTCCGTTACCTTCTTGTTTCTATGATTATGTCATTACTCTGCGTCGTGACATTAAACAGCTCTACCTTACATTTATTCAACTACGGGTGGTTTTATTGCACAAAAATACTTTAAAAAAAAGTTTCTAACCTCTAATTTGGTCTGGTCTCCATGAAGATAGAAAGGTTTAATGCCATACTGTGAAACACTCCAGACAAATTCCATGGAGAAAAGCATTTGACAGCCCTTCCACTAGAAAAGTTACACAATGCACATTTAAAGCTTAGAAATGGGTACTTAGAAATGACTAGAAATCACACCACACACTTCCAGCTGTTCTGAAGAGTGCAGTACATCTTTATTACATATAAAAAGACAGCAACATTTTCTCAAACAGAACCGCACACTTACTTCCTCACTTGTAACTCCAGTCATTGTGTTTCGGACAGAACGCAGCGGCAACTTGAGTCTGGGTCTGTTTTGCTACATCTTAATACCTTAGTTCCTTTTCTTTACATCAGTACATGTATAATACAGGCAAATTCCTATATGCAAGTGCTTTCTCTGCCTAAAACCTGGTCATTTCACCTATGTTCAACCTATATATATATATATATATAATATATATATATTTTACACAAATCCTTACCGTAAACCTGCTATAATGTCATTGAGCGTTATTCCTATGGATACAATCGCACCATTAAAATCCATGTATTCTCAGCAGTGTAGTACCAGTAGCATTTTTGGACACAATATTCCCACATTTTAAAACGATTAAAGAACACATATTATGCTAAATTAACGAGTTTTGTGGTGTCATAGGTGAAAATCCGGATCTTTCTTGTGCAGTTTTTAAGCCCAAAAGACTTTCTGATCCAGTTCCGATACCAGTATCGATAGTAAAGCTAAAGTATGTGCCGTTGCCTGCTATCAACAGATACCAGTTCAGAGACAAAAAACAAACAAACATTTATTTCCTTAAAACTAAACTAAAATATGACAAAACTGCTCCATAGCTTTAGCTCTCAAGTAACAGGGCAGATTTGTATAAATAAAAATTCAAACATTCTGAGGCATTCTGGGTCAACTACAACCATTAATACATCAATTTGTTATATAACCCATCAGATAATAGCAGAACCGATATCCGATCTAGCAAATCTTTCAGGATCGGCACAGATATTCATTTATTTTGTATTGTTCATTCCCATTGTAGACAGCAGAGGGAGCTCCAACAGATAAAAGTTTAAAAGCGAATTAAAGAGAAGCCAAAAGAATGCATAATATGTGTTCTTTAAGTTGGTTTAAATTGGCTTTTTCCTTTGTACGTGTTTGATATCGTGGCATTGCTTGGCATGTGTAAGTTGACTGTCCTTCAGCGTAATGCCAGCGCCATCCCAGACTTCGGAAAACCAGAACTGTTCCAGGGTCTAAGGCGGTCCATAATAGGCGAGGAGAACGTGGAGCGGTCCGTATTTAAGACAAGGGAAGATGGCCGTGGTGGTTCCAAAAATGCCTGGACAGTAAAATGAGTGGTCCTCCTTTAGGTCCGTGTCAGGGGCCACGCTGGAGAGTCGTTTTCAGGATTCTTTGCCCTTCTCCAAAGAGCTGTAGATCTTGTCCAGAGTCTTCTTGATGCGCAGGGCAGTGAGCCGCGCCGACGGGTTCTGGTACCAGCACTCCTTCATCAGCTTCACCAAGGCCGAAAGAGTCTGGAGAACGGGACAAAGGAGTGACGGTTTTTATTTCCATGACTGTTTCCATTGTACACTCTTGGCATTCCACTAAAGAACTGTGACAGGGCACAAGTGCAAAGGGGAAACTATTTCAGGAGACTTCATCATAAACCTCATCACAAACCAAAGGGAGGCTTCTTTGAGCATTTGAATATAAACTGATACTTTTATTCTTTGCTAGATAATTCCATATATGGTGAATCATACATTTGATGCATACATTAAAGGAGGAGATAAGGCTCGCACCATCAGTATCATCTTTTATATCACTTCTTCAAACCCATTTTTATCGGTTGGCCTTCCTTTAACTGGTTTTAGTTCTTTTTATTCCCGATTTATTTTAATTTGATCTCTTTTATTTATTTATTTATTAGAACTAATCTGATTTGTTGGATCATTGACTGTTTTCTTTAATTCATGTGCTATTTTTTGTGTTTTGTATTGTCCATTGCTGCTTGTACAGGACTTTGTAAACCTTGTTTTTAAAAGTGCTTTAGAAATAAAGATGTATTATTATTATTATTATTATAAAGGCAGCCCCTGCTTTTACAGTACACCACACTGAATAAACGAACAGAACTGAAGTGACCAGAGGGAAGGGTCAGGTAAAAGGTCTCCTTTAACGTCTACATCAGGGGTCTCCAGGAAGCTTGGGAGTTACCAGTAGCTCTCCACCCCCTTCTCCCTCGCAAAGAGATTTCTGAACTACACGGACTGTGAATAAGTACAATTTGATTCATTAAATGCCTTTAACCATTGTAAATATATCATTTCGATGCCTAACCTTGTGCACTAATAAATGGACAATGGTTTATGTTTTATAGACATCTAATTGTACCTCAGCTAAGGCTCACTGTGGATTATATATGATCAATTTCTTGTGACTGCTAAAACTAGTCGCTCTCTGGCAGTTTCGTTGTGTAAAAGTAGCTCACAGGAGGATAAAGGTTGGAGACTCCTACATTAATAATAAACCAAAAGAGCCAAATACTGACGGGGTCTGAGAACCAGCGGTTGGGGATGAAAGGCCTCTGCTGCTCCACACACACCACCTTCCTCATGTCCTCGAAGCTCGGGTCGTTTGGCACCTGGTCGTAGAACGGAGGCTTGTACTCTTCTACGATGCCTGAGGAAACCAGAATGGGAACGCATTATGTTATAACTAGGGGTAGCACGGTTCACTTGTCACGGTTTCCACGGTTCCCGGCATGCGCTTTGTAGCCTCGTGCTCTGCTCTTTCTCCTGCGTCTGTGTCACAATGGTGAAAACGACCTGCATAGTCTTATGATATCTCCAGTACTGTCCTATAGAGACCTGCGATATGAGGGGGCACACACAAACACCCACAAAACCCACCTTCATGATCGTCATTGACCTGAGAACGCATGGACCATGTCTCCTCCCGTGCTCCGTGTCTTCTCACATACACTGCATGGACCCATAGACCATATGTGCCTCCTCCCGTACACTCTGCACACTGCGGCTCCTTCCACTCCCATATGCCGTGTCTCCTCCCATATGGTGGATGGACAGTGCCTACCCGTGCACCTCTAAACCAGAACTAAAACCAGGACTAAACTAGATCTAAAATCAGTACTAAACCTGGACTAAACCAGGACTAAAATCAGAATTAAACCAGAACTAAAATCAGGACTGAACTAAATCTAAAACCAGTACTAAACCAGGACTAAAGCTGATACTAAACTAGGACTAAAGTACCTGTAAACCAGGTCTAAACAAGGTCTAAAACCAGGACTAAAACAGGACTAAACAGGATTTTACCAGGAGTAAAGCATTCCACACACAGTGTCTCCTCCCGTATACCGTTAATAACATGATTACGTGTCATTTTGAGTAAAAAAAAAAAACACCATCAAATATGAGTTTTTTTTAAAATAACAAAATAAAACAAAAACCGTACAGAACTGAAAATCATGACCTTAAACTGCAATACGAACTGAACTGTGAATTTTGTGACCACCCCTAATTATAACAGGAATGGAAAAGTATTATATTATTATTGCTTTTTTTGGGTAGCTTGTTAGCCCACTAGACCTTTCACATGTTCTAAGTGAAAAGACATGACCCTTTAGGCGTTCGGCTAATTTAAATACTGCATTTGTTGGAAAAGAGCCGAGAAAATAAGGTGAGAGGAGCAGATCTTTTACAGCTGGTTTAGTTTAGTTTAGTTTATTTATATAAAGGACAGTGTGCAGTAACATTAAAAAGATGGCTGCACCAGACTTAGCACAATGCTACTTTCCATCTGCAGTCCTAGTCCTAGTCCCATTTTAAAACTTCTTGTACTGTAGAGCTGCTGCTACAATTCCTCAGGCCCTGAAAACATGCGCTTAAAACTAAAGAGAATAAATGAGCTTCACCCTCCCCCTGCGGTCTCACCGTTGCTGTAGGTGCGGCGGGCGATCTCCCACAGCACCAGCCCGAACGCCCAGATGTCCACCCTCTTGTAGGCGTCGAAACAGTCCGTCTGGATGCTCTCGTCCAGGACCTCCGGGGCCATGTAGCGCTTGGTGCCCACCTTTGGGTTGTTGCCCACATCTAAGAGGTTATCAGCCTGCGAGTGGGTCACGGCCAGACCTGTGAGGAGGGAACATGGAGGCACTATTACTATAACTATACTATAATAAGCAAATATGTATTCTGGGTAAGATTATTTGATAATAGTGAATCTTCAGGTCACAAAATTATCATAAGAACCAAAAAATGATCATGACCAGAAGCCAAAATAAGTCATTTCTAGGGCTGTGGTCAACCAAACAAATTCTTCAAAACTATGACCTATACTTTACTCCAGGGGGCTCCAAACTTTTTCCTCTGGTCAGCTACCTTTTATAAAACTAAATTTACAGAAAGTGACTCATTTTAGCGGTTGCAAGAGATTGAGAAAGTAGAAGACTTCAGACGGGGTACAGTTAGATGCATAAAACATAAACCATTATCTATTTATCAGTGCACAAAGTTCGGCATCAAACTGATACATGTACAATGATAATTACACAGGTTTGAATTATTAAGTGCAATACATATAATTCAGAAATCCTTTGACGAGATACTCCATGTATCTGACCCTCTCTGCACTCACAAGACGACACCTGCACAGACTTCAAGCAAAAACTACGATTTATGTAGAAAAATACTAGGAAACTATGTATTTATATAAAGACAGATTCACTGTCGTTTATGGAACAAAAACTGGCACAAAGTTCAATGTCTTCTCAGCATTAGTGGTAAAAATGTATTGTCGTCATGGACTATGTTTTTGGAACCCTAAGAACTTATAAGGTTCAACATTTGTGGATCATATTTGTTTCCAAAATAACATGTTAAAATTGCAGAGGGTGAATGACAGAATAGTGAGATAATCTGACCCAGGTCGGCAATGCAGCAGCGCAGGTCCTTGGTCACCAGGATGTTCTTGCTCTTCAGATCTCGGTGAGCTATGGCCGGTTTTCCTTCCGTGCCAAAGATCTCCGTGTGCAGGTGCACCAAACCGCTGGCCACGGACGCAGCCATGGCCAGCCCTTCCGACGTCTCCACGGCAACGCGCTGCAAGTAGTCGTAGAGCGAGCCGTTCTCATGGTAATGTGTGATGAGCCACAGCTGCGTGCTGGAGTTCCGAGAGGTCATGTCCGACGCCATGAAGCCTGGAGAGAAGAGAAGGGGAGGAGTGAGGAGGGATACACGCGCACACAGGAACACACACACATGCATGCACGCACACATACACACGCACATGTACACACACACGTACACACACGGGAACGCACACACACGAAAATGCACACACACATACACACATGCATGCACGCACACATACATACACACGCACATGTACACACACGTGTACACACACACACACATGCACGCACACATACACACATGCATGCACGCACACATACACAGGCACATGTACACACACGCACATGTGCACATACGCACATGTACACACACGTACACACACGGGAACGCACACACACGGAAATGCACACACACATACACACATGCATGCACGCACACATACATACACACGCACATGTACACACACGTGTACACACACACACACACGCACGCACTCACACACATACGGGAACGCACACACATACACACACATGCACGCACATGTACACACACGCACATGCACGCACACACACACAGGAACACATACACATGCACGCACAAACCCACATGCAAGCACACACACACGCACACACACACCCACATGCAGGCGCACACACACGCACACACACACACACACACAAATTGGCTTTTGCCTTTTATGTAACATCACATGATCCTAATGATTAACGCACATTTCTAATCACAAAGATTAAACTGTCACTTTGCTGTGATAATTACAGCTGTAAGAATGAGAAAAAAGCCTGTTTTTGGATCACACAGTCTCCACTTGCAGAAGACATCAAAAGGCACAAACTAATAAAAAAGTATTTTAGCAGAAATTCAACAATCTGAGGAAAGTCACAACAGAATGTTCAGTGTCCAGGAACAAAAAATGAACCTTGTAATAAGGATTAAGGGTGTTTTTGACAGACAGCAGAAAATATACATTTGATCAGTCTTCAGGCTGTAGGGAGATTGACGAGTATGTTTTTTTCATAGGTAATGTTGATATGTAGTCATGTAATTTACACTATTCCCTCAAATGATCAAATTTGAATTTACATCAAACTCACCAGCTGCTGTTTTACCACAAACTGGATAAAAGAGCAGTGTCGTCATGTTTGTGATTCACTCATGTCTAATTTTCAATTATACATTTTTTTGAATGTCTCCATTCACCGAAAATCTGTGGTTTCTGTGGTCCACAGTAAAAGCGTTTGGAGCAGACAGAAGACTTGAGGACATGAGACTGTAAAAAGGAATGTGAGTATATTTGGGGCTAAACGGCGGAGAAGCATGAAGTTATTATTATGAGCCCTTCTACTTCTGTTTTTGAAAAGACTAAAAACATTGAAAATCAAGAACAATTAATACAAGTAAAAAAACCAGTGACTAATTCATTTGATTGTATTTTATTGTGTTCTCTGGGCAGCTCGTCGGCCCAAACACTCATCAGCCTCAGCTACAGATTTAAGTCTCATAAAATCTGCCTGATATATGAGCTGAGCGATCTATCGGTTTATCTCCAGGAGACACGGACCTTCATGGGCAATATCATGACAGTAACACTATTGTTCAGTATGATGAGAAAAGCTGAACTCACCCAGGATATTGTCGTGCCGGAGCAGCACCGTGTTGTAGATCTCTGTCTCTCTGAACCAGGACTTCTCATCCCGAGATGAGAAGATCTTCACCGCCACGTTCTCGCCCTGCCACTGGCCCCTCCACACCTCCCCATACCGCCCTTTGCCTGGAGGAGACACTTACTGCTTCAGACAGGATACGACCAGACAAATACGGTTTATTATGGTTTATTAAGATGATTTGTGGTGTTTGACTCACCCACACACTCCACCAGACTGATCTGCCTGGCCACCGTTCTCTGGACAAGGAAGGGGAGCCCGGAGCCGCTCCCGGAAGTGCAAGAGTGATCCAACAAATCCTGCGCACAGACAGCCGGGTTTGAGCTCACTTTAGCTGTGGTTTAGTCTGCTTTAGTCCTGGATTAGTTTTGCTTTAGTCCTAGTTTCAGCCTCTAAGTTTCAGTTATTCATGGAAGAGCCTTCTGCTTTAGTCCTTTAGCTCTTTAAAACCTGGTAAATCCTGGTTTGGTCTTCTTTAGTCCTGATTAAGAGCAGGTTTATTATTCAATTAGCCCAACTTTAGTCCTTTTTATCCCTGGTTTAGTCTGAATTTAGTAGTTTTGTCTTTTTATTCCATTTCTTACAGCTGTTCATAGTTCTTGAGTCCAGAAGACCTGCTTAGGTTTTGTAACCACTGATTGGTTTAGTCCTGGTTTAGTCCTGATTTAGTCCTGATTTAGTCCTGGTTTAATCCTGGTTTAGTCCTGCCATTCATAGTGCACACACCGCCAGAGTGCTGTCGCCCACGTTGGAGGAGATGAGTCCGTCGATGGTGCCCTGCTCAGTGTCAAACTCCTGTAGCCTCTGCAGTCTGCCGTGGTGGAGCCTCCTACAGGCCAGCACGGACACTACAGACAGCAGCACCAGGACCAGCACAGGGGCCAGGATGAACAGGGCCAGAGTCTCCATGCGATAGGGGACCGGCTCACCCTCCGGGGCTGTGGAGGAGAGGGGAGCACGTTAGAGCAAAGTACTTCGAGTGAAGATGTACTGCAGGTAAATGTACATAGTAAGGGTGCAGTGTTAATCATACTTACTACTAAATGAGTCAGTTGCAAATATAGTTTTTTAGTTTAAAGTACAGTATGTAACTTTCTATAGGTGGTGAGTGTTATGGCATGCTGGGGAACATTACAGCTAAAGGAACATTTCCATGGAAACAGACAGAAGGAGGTCCACTTCCAGGTCAAGTAAGAGTCAGGTTTGTGGAGATGCAAGCCCACTCACAACAGAGACAATTGTTTTTCTGTGCAATAAAAACAGCATGCTTTTACTTTAGTCTATTTTTGGCTAAAATGTTACATACATTTTATGTATTTATTTGACAGGGACAATGCAGTCAGACATATTTACATACAGAACATGCAGCTGATGCGACGCATAGAGAGTTTACAGATATTAGCTAATTTTCAACACCTGTCCCTGGTTGGGCTTTTACCTAATAATATTTAAAAAAAAAAAAAACTTACAAACAATATTCATACAAGTATGTACAACAGTGCAGCATTTCCAACATTCCCACAGTCAAACATATACACACACACACACACACACACACACGCGCACACACACACACACACACACACACACACACACACACACACACACACACACACACACACACACACACACACACACACACACACACACACACACACACACACACACACACGCACACACACGCACACACGCACACACACACACACACACACACACACACACACACACACACACACACACACAAGTATTTACAGGTGGGTGCAGCTTTGGTTCATTTTTAGCCAAGCTTTGAGTTTGGAGGTGAACAATTGAAGCTCTGATATACACTTTAGTTCAGTGGGAAGTGAGTTCCATAGCCGACCATTTTTAATTGAAAAGGCTGATTGCCCAAATGTGGTTCTGCGATGTGAGATTAAACAATTCTGCTTCTGGTGACTCTGTTGCTGGTTTGTCTTTGAACAAATGTACACAGAGGTTGTGGTGCTAAATTGTTAATGCATTTGAATATAAGCTTAAGAGAGTATAACTTAGAAAAGCTCTCAAATTATGTTATGTTAAAGTTTTTAACATTTAGTCCTTATAGTCCTCTGTGTTTAACTCCTCCTTTTGTGTCAGTTTATAGCAAAAACTAAATTTAAATGGCTCAGCCAAGTGACCACTGAAATGACAACCTACCAAAAGAAGTCAATAGAATCTTGTCAAAAGACAAAATGTTATTGTAATTTTGAGATATCGGTAATATCTATTTTCTCAGTGAATCGGGTTCATTAACAGAAGATTGATATATTAAAGCAATTCATGTCTATGTTTAGTTTTTCAGATGTAATATGGGGAACTCAAACCTGTCACCATTGTTACCGCTATAGACATGTTCCACGCCAAATGCTAAAACACAACTATGTATTTTACTATACAAGAGAGCAGCAATGGAACTGAGATTGCAACTACCATGTCTTATTCTGAATAAAAACAACTCACCCTGTTTAGGTCTGAACAAACATGTTTTGAAATGTGATTCTTGCATTAGTGTGTCAGTTCATATTTCAGTCTTTTTTGTCAGTTGTTCAGGTTATACCTAAAATGTGAATTTTGAATAGATCCTATTATTAAAACATAAATAGCAAATTTAATCACAATTCAATATTTTTCCAAATCGCTCAGCCCTGCAATACAAGATAAACTGCCAAATCCAAAACAACACTGTGCCACTGCAGTCACGACGGTCTCACCTGACGGCAGCAGGGCCAGCAGAGCTCGGCGGGTGGTGTTGCCGTTGCACAGGTCCTGGGCGCAGCAGAGGATGGCCTTGTTGAGGGAAGGGGAGGTGGAGCACTGGAGGAGGGTCTGCTGGTCATTCTTTAGACAGCCACGCTCAAACAGAGCAGCACCGTCCTGCAGTTTGACCGAGGAGAAGCAACGGGCGCCCCGGCACTCCAGCGCCCCCTGGCACCGGTCACACGCACACACCACAGGACCATCTGGACAGAGAGAGGGGGTTATCAGGTATAAGACAGGCAATGCATTCTTTTTAATCACTGACTTTTTAAGTTTTTTTTTATTTTTATTAGAACTTCTTACACCAAGCACCATCAAGACAGTCTAGACATCTGGTCCAAACCAGACTTCTAACAGGACTATACCAGGTCTACAATGAGACTTAATCATGGTAGAAGTGTTTTTAGGCAGGAGGACTCTGATACTAGTATCAGATATTGGAGCCAATACTGAAAAATTGGCAGGATCGGATATTGGCTTCCAAATATCGGTCCAGCCAATATCCTGATTGGACATATAAATGGTGTAATAAGACTATTTGTAGTTGTCCCAGAAAGCCTCTTAATGCGTTGGATTTATACAAAGTGGTTCTGTAGTTACATGACAGATAAATAACAGTTGCATAACACATTTGCATCCGTTTTGTGTTATGTTATTTTCAAAGAAAGAAAATGCTGTTCTCAGTCTCTGTACTGATCAGTTGATACTGCTGATAGATACCGGTACTTCAAACCATAGGATCGAAATCAGTATCAGAACTTAAAAAGATAGATTGTGCATTCCTGACCATTTTTATACCTTTTAAAGATCTTATATTACAGATCCTACACTACACTAAATATAGAACCTTAAGTATTTCTCTTCATATAAACTACCACAACAAATATTTACCCACATACTTCAAAATATGTGAAAATACATGTACACATTTGAATACTCACTGTAATCTTAACCAAAACAAAGCATCATTGGGAGAAATAGTAGCTTATGAACTCTCCAGACCCTTACACTGATGTCGCTCTTATCAGTCATTTAAATTTTATATTTTAAAAAATGACAGAAATTACCTGTGTCCTCCGCTGATATGTGCAAGACTTGGAGCAGGAGCAGAAGCACAGGGACACTGCACACTCCCATCTTCACTGCACTGACGGGGACAAAACAACAGACTGTTACCATTTACAACACAACTATACACTATTTTATTTTATAATAGCAAGTGTCGCCACGAAATGTCAAACTCGATTTCAATGCTAAGGAAAAGACTCAATGTTTAATACTGATTCTGATACCACAATGATAAAAACAGTCTTTCTTTAGACAATAGAATGTTATTTTCAGCATTTCATCGTAATGCTTTCTTTTATATCACCACATGGCCTTATATCGGTTTTATCCCTCAATCATCCCGGTAGGGTCCATGGGCATATACTAGTCTATGTAGTCTTACTTAATACTTAGGGACAAGACGAGTAAATAACTTAGGAAAACTGTTATGCACACAGCCCATTCATGATTTATTCACAACCAACACGCGAGTCAATATAGTCACATTTTATTTGTGTTTTGGTGATTTTTAAACAGCTTTTCTGTATTTTACCTAAACAAATGACATTTTATGTTTCTCTTTACTGTTGGGACAAATCAATGCTTTTGGATAAATCTGCTTGGACAGGGGACACAGGGCTCAAAACTGGAAGTGTCCCAGGTAAATAGGGACGTCTGGTCACCCTATGTATATGTGCGTTAAAGCTGTTTAGAAAAGGTACATTTCTGTCCTGTGAATATGGCTTTTTATTATTGATACCCGCTCAAATAAGTATCTAGTTCCAACACTACTTTTTAGTATCTGATTTCCGATGCTTCTGACAAACCTAAAACACCACTGCAATAAAGAGTATAATATATTAAGCAGCAGAAATTAAAAATAAAAAAGAGATATACATTATAATTAAGTAAAAAGACGAAAAACTAAATCAAACTATGTTCAGTCTACTATGTTAACTTCATAATTTTCAAATGGAGCTAAAAGACAAAATTATCTGGAGTTAGAACAAGCTAATTTATGATGTGATCGCCACTGTATCTTGTACTGTACTGTTTGTTATTGTACACTGTATGATACACCTAATGCTAACCATATATACACGATCAGATGCCAAATTTAACCTGGATAAATCACAGAATATCCCAGTGATTAAGTCCCCTCCTGGAGCTCCAGGCCCGGAGGGAGCTGTTTGTGTGCGCGGTGGAGGAGGGTGACGATCAGGCCGAGTTAACGAGGCTGTCGATGGCCGAGGAGACTCCCCGGCGCCAGGTCAGGCTCCATCCAGCCCACCGCCGCGGCTCCGTCTGCTGTTAGCCGCATGCTAGCCTAACCGTACAAAGACGGACTCCCGAAACTCTGGGCATTTGGTCCGGAGACGAGACTAACGTCCTACTGCAACCATGACGGGCCACTTTGACACTGTTTCCCGCTCTGCCAGTTCTAAAAAACAGTCTTTTTGACGAGACAAAGCTTCACGTAGGCCTAAAACTGTACCAAAATGTTTAAGCGCATGGTCAGCGGCTATTCAGTATGTTAGCCATCCCCATAGTCTGTTTACCACGGCCCACAATCATAATTCATACTCGTTTAGAAGGAATATGCAATGTTTTCCTCTAAAATGTACATGTAAAAACGTACATATTATAATGTCTACGGGCTCACTACTGATGTAAAGTAGTATATTTAAAAAATAAAGGATGTAAAGGTAATTTTAAGATCAATTTTCTTTCACGCTTAGACATTAGGGACCTCACCTGAGTACCAGAGGAGATGGATTTAACAAATGTACAAACAAAAACAGATCCTAGAAAAAAAAATAAAAACACTTGTAAAACAGTTAAATTTGAATTATTATTAAATGTCACTGTGAAGTAATATTTAAAGAAAATGCTATTGAGATATTAATGCATCTCCACTCCTATTATAGATCATTAAAGATAGGTGATTATTACTAATATTTATTAGTTCTACATTTTCATAAAAAAGTCTATTAAATCATGTACCATATTTTGCATTTTCTGTACAAATACAAGAGAAAATTTGGTACAATTTACACAATACTTCTGATAATGCCAATATTGGTATAATGGAAGAGTAGTAGTCGGTTCAGTAATACAGCAGTACTACTACTACTACTATCAGTAGTTGAGCAGAAGCATATTGGAAGGTGTAGCAGTTGTCATAGTCTAGTAGTACTGGGGCTTGTAGTAGTAGTAGTAACAAATCTAGTACATACAGTAGTGAGCCTAGTAGTATTATCAACTGTAATAATAGTGCATATCTCAACAACAGTAGTTGTAGTAGTTGTTGTAGTAGATCGTGAGCCAAATAGTATCTGTACTAGGCCTTGAATTCAAAAGCCTTTTATTACTAGTGCACACCTGAACTGCCACACATAAGGGTCCTCTGGACCTTGGGGAAACGTTTTTTTCTGAGTTGAAAAATGCACCTGAACGCAGCACCTGAACACAGCACAAGTCAGAAAAACAACTGGGGAACTCAGACCAAAACCTTCTGCCCGAGTTCCACACCTGACGTCACTGCTCTGAGGAAATGAACCAAAAATCAGCTGATGTGTCTATTCATCTACACATCTGAGCTCTTTGACTAAAAGTTATTACATTTAGGGCTTATGTGTGAACAGAACAGACCTGGAAATGTTCTGGGACTGGTGCTTGTGTGAATGGGGGCCACAGCTGAGTGTTCTGGCATTTTGTACCCAGCTATTTATTTACTGGGAACTATTTGTGAATGGGGCGATACTTGGGCTTGATAAAGCTCTGAGGCAATGTGGTTAGGACGACCAGATTTTCAAATTGGTAATAATAAATGAGTGAATGGAGTGCATGATTATGTACAATTATTATGCATTCGGTCCATTCATGACTTATTCATGACTCACTTGTGAGAAATGATAGAATGTGAGAGACTTTAGTCAGTGCAACGGATACTATTTTCTTAGTGTTCTGATGGCGGGGATCAAATTGGTCAAAAATAGCCTGGGACATTTCTTATATAACACTAGGATAACTCACTGATTTTGGATAAATCTGCTGAGACGAGGGAGACAGAGACAAGATCACCTTAACTAAAAACACACCCAGCTTTTCTTTTACTTTATGTTGATGTATCTGTGGCACCATTTCCCCCCAAATAATTATGCCAAACAGCAGTCACTGTGTGTTAGTGGTTAGGCTCAAATTTGTAGATTTTTGTCAATATATCTTTGGGATCAGGATTAGATTTAGGAACATCTGTGCTATAATGCGGTTTCCTTATCAAAAACATACCTGACGTTCTGTTTTGTTACACATGTTTAACGCACAAACCCTGCTTATTTAGGCTGTGTTATTCTCACAGTGAAAACACAGTACAGTAATACAGGAAGTGCTCCACTGTTTTTTAAACACCAGACACTTTCATTAGAATCATTTGTATGATTTCAGCCCCGGAATTATCCATCTTTACTGGAGATGTAGACATAATAATAGTTACTCAAACATGTGTGAGTGAAAGAAAACACAACTCCAGGTATGTTTTCGAGGAGCCTTTCAAACATGGCTCAAAGCTCACAAGGGTCAATTTTGTGTTTTATGGGACTTTTAAGGTTTTGGATCAGGTTTACTAAATGAATCTCGCGAAAACTGAGCTGTCATTTTTAGACAAAAGACAAATGAGAAACTATACATTATATTGCGATCTCTTAAATACAGGTAGCTCTCTAATAAAGGCGTCAGGTTCTTTAAAAACACTATTAATGTGGCTGAAGCTTAATATTTGCTCTAATTCCATCTGCAGATTGCGCCCGCCCCCGGACCAAATGCCGAGCTTTAGGGAGTCCCGTCTGCTGTTAGCCGCATGCTAGGCTAACCGTACATAGGAGCGCACGGGGGTCGGCGTGAGGCTGCGGGAGAGCGGGCACACCTACCTGCGGCCCCCGGGGGAACTAGCTCATCGCGCGGCGTGGGGAGACGGGGGCATCGCGGTGAGAGACAAGCCCGGATCGCGTTGTTGTTGTTGTTGCTCTCGGAGGAAGAGGAGCAGCACCTAACAGCACCCAGCGGCACCCTGAGCCCACCCACTGCCCGCTGTTTGCACGCCCAGCCATGACGTCATCACAACATTAGCACCCAGATGCATTGTGGGGTGGGACGGTCCTCCAGCAGGTCTGTACTGTAGATCTTTATTTCACAACTAATACATAAAAACGAATAAATAAATACATAACTAATTTAACATATATTTTTTTTACTAAATACGTATTTTTTATTATGTTTATGTAAATGATGATTTAATATAGTTCAAATTCTCCATAATCATATGTTATCGAGCTACATATTAACTAGGCAGAGGTTCAGTTACATTTACTTGAGTAACTTTTTTATACTTGAGTAAAAGTTGTGGTTACTCTTCCCACTTTGAGTAAGTCTAAAGTGACAAAATCTTTATGTTGACAATATGAAATGATTTGAACATTTGTGTTTTTTGCAATGCTCCTTCAGATATGATTTAGTTTGTCTATTTTTTTTGTATATCATTCTTTATATACATTTTATATAACCTGATTGTGTGCATTATTTAAAGGGTCCATATTGCGCTATTTTCTGGCCTGTTATCATGTTCTTTATTTAATACAAACATGCCAATAGTTGTGTTTTGTTTCATTCACACATGTTTAACACACAAATCCTGCAGTTCTTCTCTCAAGGAAGTGCTCCACTCTGTTTTTAAACTCTGTACACCTTTACTAGAACCATTTGTATAATTTCAACCTGATCTTTTTGAACTGAACAAAAAGGTAAAAGGTAGCTGTTAACTTCAAGAGCATTTTGAGCTTTGGAGATGAAGACAGACTAATAATAAAGGCTTATTTAAACATGTCTGAATAAACCTAAGCACAGATCCAGGTATGTTTTTTGTTGAGGTAACAACATTCTAACTGAACCTATGACTAAAGACTCACAAGAGTCAGTTTTGCATAATATAGAATAATAATTTAATGTTGTGACACCTTTATTGTCAGTATGGAAAGACCAGGCCTCATGTGAAATCTCAGAACCTCCAGAATTCCCTCCCTGAGTTGCAGAGGCTGCACTAGCACTGACTCATGATGGCTGCAGGTGCTCGGCTTTAGGTAGTGACCGTTCAAATCAGAGAGAGGCATTTATGTTTAAACCAACTGGATTTCAGCTATAAAAACCCAAATAATTCACGTGAGGCTCATTCTGCTTTCTGATTGGATAATCATCTTGAGAACCAAAACTGAAGCATTAGAATTGCCATCAGTAAAATCTATATTTGAATTGAACATGTTCACCGTGTGTCTGGGAACACGTAGGAACATATGGAATTTAAAATCTAAATCTTACTTATAATTCTTTTTTTTTAAATGCCACTTTTGCTTGTTTCACTGCTGTGCTCTCTCTGCTGACCCTGTGAATAGTTTCTCTTTTCTTTAAAAGGTGAATGCAACTTAATATGCCCTTCTTCTAACCAAGCTAATCTGCTCTCACAACTATCCAAAAATCACCAGCCTCCAGTGGTGAGAAGTAGAGCAGTAACAGTACTTTACTCAAGAATATAGCTTGTTTTGCTTTTGAGTCTTTCTACTCCAATACATTTAGAATTTTTGTATTATTTTGTTATTAAGTCTTATGAAGAAGTAGCAACCAACTACTGTTAATTCCAGAGTTATTTTTTCCAAATGCACTTCCTGTCATAATGAGTCATGACTGGAGTGAGCAATTATCAGAAAATCTTGAGAAAAAATTGCAGTGGAACAAGCTAAAAAATCTAACTTTGGTTATATCTAGTCAAGAAAAAAAATACAAACATCTTTGCTGTCCACAAATGCACAAAGGACTACTCTTCTGCACGTTTTCCACAAACTAAGTAGTCTGTATTGGCTCTAAAATCAGCTAAAATCCGTCTGTTGCTGTCCTTAACTTATCTTTGTTTTGGTTTGTTTTGGCACTTCACTTTTGACGTCCGCTCAGACCTCAGTGCTGCTCTGTGATTGGTCCGCCCACAGCCAGGCCAGTCATGCCAAGATGGACGTCCACCATAAAAGTTACACAGCGCATCTTTCTGTTTTCTATCAACGTGCTAACAGCTAACATATATTCTTTTGTGTTCTAATAGCAGAAGTGGTGCACAATGGCAGGTCTTGTGGGCTCCTGTTCTGCTCAGGGGCCACATCTCCGGAGGACTGGAGCAGACGTATCCGTTGCTCTTACATAGAGACACATTGTTTGGGGCCCTTTTTAATTAAGGCCCCTAGTGCGCCAGGTGACCTCAGCTGCTCCCAGTTTCCCCATGTCTAACTCCGCGGGATAATTGCGAAAGAAATCCTAGATGTTGAGATTGTGGTAAGGATTATCCACTTAGGAGGAGGTGCCAGAATGATGAATCTGACTCCTGCTGTTTTCTCTCTTGGCTTTATAAAGGATGGAGGAGGAAGGAGCAGGTTTTCTGGCTTTTTGGGCTTAAGGTAAAAGGGATTGTTCAGGTGCCCTACCAGAGTCACCATGGTGTGTTTAGAGAGAACAGGCTGCGTGGGGCTCCTGCTGCTACTGCAAGTTCTGTCTGTGAGAGGAGGCTACAAGAGCACAGGTAAGCTTCATATCATCAGGGTTTTAGAGTGAGGCAAAGTCCAAATTTAGTGTCTGTTGGTTTATGAACAGAAAAAGTTAAAATAACATGTCAATATCTTGTCTAAAAACAATCTGGAATCTAATAAGGTCTTTTGTTATTCTTTATTTATGAGCTTGTAAATTTTACAGTGATGTGCATTAAAGGTACTGGCACATTTAACAAGTATAAATATACACACAGACTTTTCAGTAGGGTTTCTCTTTCTTAATCCACATTCTCATCATTTTTAATTAGAAAAAAACATACAAAATGGCACTGACCAATAATTGTACATTGTTTTTACTGATTTTAATTTACATTCTCCAAAATTAATTTGGGCTTTTTAGATTTGTCATTGTCAAATTTGGCATTTCCTGTGATAACCATTTTTTAGTTACACACTTCTTACTCTCAACCAACGAGGCACTAAGAAGATATGTGTCATTCTTCATTTAGTCCTGTGGTCCACATCCAAAGAAACTTTTATTTCAGAGGAAAATGTACATTTAAATATGTCATTCCAGTATTGTTTTACTAGTTTCCGGTCTGAGGTCTTAACTAGATCTATGACTCAACCACGACTTGAATGTGTATGAACTTCTACAAAATTGTAAATTAAAATAATATTGAGATGAATTCCATTGTCTGTTTTTTTGCACTGGAAATTTTGAAAAAACAAGCATGGGCTTGCATCTCCACAAACCTGACTTTTGGCCTGGGGGAGGGCTTCCTGCTTGTTTCCATGGAAATTTTTCCTTTGGCTATAATCTTCCACCACACGGCATAAAAACACATCTATCTCCATGGAGAATGTTCTGAAATATGATTTAACTTCTTATTTCCATGGGATTATGACGATGTGCTACCTCCAGTATGTTACATACTGTATCTTTAATAAAGGCTTGCCACCATCACCATTACTACAGTACTGGTACCACATGTTGAGAAACACTGGTTTAATTTTAAATGATCAGAGATCAACTATTTCTGTGTTCAGTATTTTTTGCTGCACAAACAAATGTTTTAAGTTTCTCAGATTCAATATGAAGATCAGATAATGTATAGAATTGTATAATTAATTCCCCTTCTAGAATTCTCACAAAATAGTCAGGGTTACTTAGTATGAAAGTGGTGTGTGCGTGAGTGATGGTGGTGGTCGATGGTGCAGATTGGACCCTCGCTTCCATCAGTCTGCCCCAGGGCAGCTGTGGTTACAATGATAGTTTACCACCACCGGGTCTGGAGTGAATGAATAATGCTCTGTAAAGCTTCTTTGAGTGTCCAGAAAAATGCTATATAAAACTGATGCATTATTATTGTTATTATTATTAATATCAGAACTGATCTATACAAGTATATGAGGTTTGATGAAGACTGTGCTTATGTTCTCCCAGTTTCTTGGTGCGTGGTCTCAGAGGCAGAGGAGCAGAAGTGTCTGGATCTCTCCAGCAATGCCACAGCACAGAACATTCGAGGCACTTTAGAATGTGTGCGAGGAGACAGCGCCCAGGACTGTATCACTAAAATCAAAGTAAGTGCACACATTAATATTTTTATGAACTTTTCAATTGCCAAGATACATAGTTTATTGGTCTACTGTATATTGGAAGTAAGTTGATACAATGAGACACACAAAAGTTTAAAAATATAAAGCTGTTATTGCAGTCTTACTTTGATGATGACGGGAAGAATATTCCCTATTGTGATTTTTTATTATATAATGGTAAATACTTGTAAAAGTTTATTTTTGTTCTTTCAGAATGGCACTGCAGATGCAGCGTCCATGTCTGCAGATGATATTTACGCGGCCGGTCTGTGCCATGGGCTGGAGCTGACTGCAGGAGAGTCCTTCAATGGGATAGGTGAGTCCAGACTATCTGAACCACAGGTTTAACTACACACTAACACAAGACTCATAAAAATCTGTTAAAGCAGAACTAAGGAACTTATGGAAACAAACTGTCAGGGAACAGACACAAAAAAGCTTTTTTCTTTAACCTTCTTTTCTTCTTTTGTCTAAATAAGGCAGTATATTCACATAAGAACCATATCATGTTACCAAATATTGAAAAAAAAAGCTACTGACGAGAAAACTGATTCTTCAAACACCCCAAAAATCTGTATTTAACCATCACAGAGACTTACAAAGCCATTATTAGCCATTATTGGGTAAACATGTTACTTCTGCTTTAAAGATAAAGTGTTGCATTTTTACACATAAAACATTCTAATTATAACTTTGCAGATCTGTTAATGCCAGATGCCCTTCCAACCATATTGTGACTAGACACCAAGGACACCATGACAATAAGTTGGGTCAGACCCTCTCCTGTTGCCCTGCTCCTTTCATTCTATGGGACTTTACATATGACCTGAAATGATGATGATGATAATGATGATGATGATGATTAAGAATGATGATGATGATGTTGACTGAAGTAGTTCATTTGAAGTGTTTTGCAGTGGTTTATTCCTCTCTGCCCTCATGCATTCTGAGCATCCTAAATATTCATTGCAATGACTTTATAAGCACTTTTTATAACTCTCAGAGACAAGAGCAAAGTTTTGCTGTAACACTAAAGCTAACAACAAGTAGCATGCTAATGTACACTTCCTGATTAATTGACAGTAAAATGCTTTATAATTAGATGCAGCAGACATATTCTGATCTTAAGAGCTGTTTAGACAATATATCTGTACTGGGACAAGACACATTGTGCTCAAATAGATGGAAAAAAGTCAATCATTTGTTGCTGTATTTCAGACGACATCACAACAGTCTATAGGCCAATAATAGTTCATGCAGATATAGCTAAAATAATAAGTATATAGGTTCTTGGGTTGACTCACTAACAGAAATGATCAGGTTCAACATTTGTGACTTTACCTTTTGGAGGTTTCATTGTAAAATACAATGTGATCAATAGAGAAGAGAGACATTCTAGAGTCTGAAAACCACCACATACTTTGCAGCACATCACACTGATGGTTCTGCATGTATGTCTATGGGAGAATGTTCAGCAGTTACCATGACGACACAATGCACCAATTAGCAAACACAGCCTGATAAGTTTTTAGATGAATAAGGGCGTTCATGGTCCTGTTTAGGTGAGAGTGACTAACTGAAAAACTGTTGGCCAATGCTAACTAGCCCGTGACTGTAATATTATTCGAGAGGGACGTTTTAACAGCACAAAATCAGTAAGTAAGTCATCTCTTTAAGGTCAGATTGTGTTCACATGGAGCAGTGCAGTGCCTCCAGTTAGCTTCGCCCTCCCTTGGTAATGTTAATGTCAGTAGAGTTATTTAGTTATAAAGGTGCATTGTGTAACTTTTTTGGTGGAGGATCCATCATCTGTTTTTATGGATCTATGATTTCTCTGCCTGGAATGTTCCACAGTATGACATTAAACAGCTCTACATTACATTTATTCAATCACAGGTGGTTTTATAGCTCAAAAATACCAAAATATAAACATTCTGACTGTGAGCGAGGACGCCTCTCCACAGATCTAACCTGTAATTTGGTCTAGTCTGGTCTCCATGGAGATAGAAAGATTTAATACCATATTGTGAAACATTCTAGACAAAGCATCTCGAAAGAAAAAAGCACCCTTCTCTAGAAAAGTGACACAATGCGCCTTTAAATAAGCCTACAGTCTAAAGCATTTCTCTCCTCTGTCCTCTAGATGGCATCAGTTACTACGTGGTTGCCCTGGCGCGTCGCTCCTCCGCAGACCTGTCCCTCCTGGAGATGCACGAACGCAGCTCCTGTCACCCCGGGATACGCACCACAGTGGGCTGGACCGTGCCCATCGGGTACCTGGTCAACACCTCCCAGATCAGTGTGGGCGAGCAGTGCAACTTCCCCCGAGGTGAGAGCCCTGCACACACCCCGGCACACACCCCAGGAAGAAAGACGACGGGATTGTTAGAGGAAAGATATGTTCCAGTGAGCTAGAGAACAGTGGAGGTTGTTGTGGATTCAGTTACAACTCCAAAAATGAAATGAAAAGTGTCAGAGCGATAACAGTTTCAAAGGCTTTACTGCAAAAAAAGTGCTGCCAGTGTCAAATAATTTCTTCGTTACAGCTCACGTCTAATACATTAAAATGCAACAAGTTTTCTTTTAAAAGTAGTTTTAAAAAGTTTTTT
This sequence comes from Odontamblyopus lacepedii, assembly GCA_034769755.1. NCBI lineage: Eukaryota > Metazoa > Chordata > Actinopteri > Gobiiformes > Gobiidae > Odontamblyopus > Odontamblyopus lacepedii. The sequence goes on from CM068364.1 coordinate 28,964,833, forward strand.
AGAATTCAGAGCACCAGCGCCATCTATGGGTGAAGATATCTGGTCCTACAACTGAAAGAAAATTATTGTTTTCCTGGTTTGAAATAACAAATACAGGTATTAAACAGCATTTTAAACATTAACTTAATATAGAATTCTAGAAAACTATTATTGTTTATCAGTCTGTAAATTTAACTGTGTAACACCAAACAAATTAACTTTTTTTTTTACCTTTTTATACGCCCGTGATAAAACGGGACGTATTATGGTATGGCGCTGTCCGTCCGGCCGTCCGTCCGTCTGTCCATCCGTCTGTGGACACTTCAAAGCTTTGTAGTGTCTTCAAGTTCTGTTGCTGCAATCTGATTGGTGGAATTCCGATTCTAGAATGTGATGATGTCATACTCATACTCCTACTGCAAGAGCCAGATTTCCCTATTGATTATCCGTCCGTCTGTCTGTCCGTCTGTCCGTCTGTCTGTGGACAATTTCTTGTCCGCGCTCTAACTCGACAACCGTCTCACCTAGGAATGTCAAACTTCCAAACTGCACCAACAATTCATCTTTAACTAGGTTTGACAAATTCTAACTTAATTCTATATACAATAATTCAAAGTACGGGCGTATTTTGCCCCGCTGGCGGAGCTCTTGTTTAAATATATATTCAACAGAGGTGATGAGGAGACCCAGATTATGAAGCAAGGCGTTCATTTATGGAATAGTTTTGATAAAGAAAATCAAAGGACCAACTACAGTGGTGGCATTTAAATGTGCATTTTGTAACCTTTCTGTTGGAGGTCCATCACCTGCTTGTTTCTATGGACATGTCATTGCTTTTGACACTTTATGAATGAAATAAATAAACAAATTTGAAAAATATAGATGGAGAGCATGAGTTCTACTGCTATGGGGACATCAGGAGGTGAGATTAGAGCAGAATAATAGAAGATGAGGGAAGCTGTATTTGTAGAAAGTGAGACAAAAGCTTCACACAAACTGCTATAGGTGAATGACAACGTTTGGATGAGTGGATCTTGCTCAGGTCATGGTTTTTTCCTCGGACACTCCCATATAAACCTTCTGCCCATGGACTGTTGGCCAATCCAAAAGTGAGCCACACAAAACAATATACATTTTACATCATATACTGTATTTTCCGCACTTTTTTTCATGGTTTGGGTGGTTCCTGCAACTTATATATAAAATATATACTGTCACATGTTTGTTACTTTCACACTGACAGCCACAAGGGGGCGCTCTAGGCTTGTGTACCAGTATCTGCTACACCTGTTACTCCTGTACCAAAATTTTAATTTAAACATCAACTTTTAAAGGCAACTGAGAAAGACTGAACACAAATGCCCCCAAAAGAAAATCATATTCTGCAAATTACAAGCTGCAAGAAGTGAAATATGCATCTGAAAACAGTGATTGAAAGAAAGAAAGAAAGTTTGGAGTGAGAGAGAAACTTGTAAGAGAGAAGTGGAAAATGGAGGATTTTCTAACTGCAATGAAGAAAACAACAAAAGCTGTTACTGCTTCATGCAACACAACTGCCTCTCGACTTCCACGCCCTTCCCCCCAAAAAATGTGACTTATAGTCCAGTGCAACTTATATACTTATATATATATATATATATATATATATATTTTTTTTTTTGCTTCTTCATTGTGCATTATTTTTGGCTGGTGCGACTTATACTCCAGAGTGACTTATAGTCCAGAAAATACAGTAACACAAGTCCATCAATCATATCTTATCATCGGGCAAATATATTGCATTAGAAATAAATATAATATTATAAGAATTAAGTCATATCATGTTCTTGATTCAGGCCACTAGGGGTCAGCATTGCTATATATATATATATATATATATGTATATATATATATATATATATATATATTTTTTTTTTTCAGGATTTCTGAAAAGATATTGTTAACTTTCAACACTGAACATGACATAGAGAGTGAACAAATTAGACAAACATCCTGTTAAAAATTACATTCAAATTTAAATAATGTTATGGCACATCAAGTCCAGCGTATGAGCATTTAGTCCAAAATTTGTCAGAGGTCCATTTTCAAATTAAATCCAAACGTTATTTTTTCATTTCTGACCCATTTCTGGCCGGTCTTTGATTGATGGTCCAGGGTGTATCATCAGTTTTTTTGTATTGTCCCTTTGTTCCTCCAGAGATATTCATGGATTGTGTCCATGGCAGAGGTTTTGAGGCCCTGGTATCATATTGAAGTGGAGTGGGATGGTCATATTAAAGACAGTTTGCAGTGCTTTGTTCATTTCTGTCCAATATTTATGGAGGGGCCAGAGTTTTTAAGGACTAAATATAAAAAGTTTCTCTTCGTAGCAGCCTGTTAATATCCCCTCCTCTTCTTTGGAGCTTCACCTTCTCTATCCCAGTATATTTAAGGGAAGAGATGAGGTGCTGTGCTGCATTAGATTGGACAGCTACAGCTACAGGGTTTCTTAGGCTTTGTCTCACTTTTGTGTGCAGGCTTTCTATGTTCACTGTAGTATCCTTGCACCAGTGATGATACCTCTTATGAGAACTCATATATCGCTGTTGCAAAGTACAATAATGAGCAGCTCGTAAGGTAAGGTTAGATTTTATTGTCAATGTAGAGAAATTTGTCTTCTGCGTTTGACCTTTCTTGAGCTAGTCTTGGTCAGGAATACATGAGCTGGAAGATTTGACTAGGGAAGCACTGATACGATTCTGCTATCAAATATTGAAGCTGAAAAACTTGCTCAGATATCACCTTCTAAATATCGGTTCAGTCGACTATTTACAGGTCATAGTTGGTGTCTCATTGAAAGTCTCATAATGTTGTATTTATGTTTTATTCACAAAGCAGTTGAGAAATAACAGCTACACAACACATTTGGATCACTTTTGTCTCATTTTATTTTTAGTTCAATTAAATAAATGCTGCTATCTCTGTCTCTGCTCTGGTATCGGTTGATATCGGCAGATACTTAAAGCTACAGTATCGGAATCAGTATCGGAACTGATAAAGCTGGACCGGTGGATCTCTAGATTCGACCTATTTTGCATGTTCTGGGTTGATGGGGGAAACCAGAGTGCCTGGAAATCCATCTATCCAGACTACTACTACTACTACTACTAAGACTGCTAAATAGTAGTAGTAGTAGTAGTAGTAGTAAATAGTGGGTTTATATGAATGGCTGGAGGTGTGAGTTGTGATTGTTGTTCGTCAGCTTTGAGGATTTGACCACTGAGAAGACTATTTTTGAAGATTTCTATAAAATGTGACTTACTAATGCTAATTTTTATCACTCGGAAAGGTCCAAAATTGACTCTTGTGAGTTTTAAGCCACGTGATAATGTTACCGCCTCAAAAACATACTTGGAGTTGTCTTTTGCCTCACACATACTGGCGTAATCCTGCCTTACCAGTCTGTCTACATCTCCAAAGCTCAAATGAAGCTAGAGTTATCAAGTTCACAGCTACTTTTTACCTTTTATTCAGTACATATTTGCAATTCCAGGTTTGAAATGATCCAAATGATTCTAGTCAAGGTGTGTGGAGTTTAAAAACACAATGGAGCACTTGCTGTATTACTCCGTGGTTTCGAGAAGAACCTAAAAACACTATAACAGAGATCAGAAAATAGTGTAATAGGCCCTTTAAAGTCAGGATTTACAGGACAAAACCAAATATTGTTGTGTAAAGAGCAACCAAAATATCTCGCTCAGAGCTAATTTGCACTATAATGAGCTTTGCCAAATGAGAAGTGAATTTTAAACTGCTAAGGTAATAGCAGAATAAGCAGAGTTTATACTTAATAAGACCCCATGGAGACCGGATAATGTGACTGTAGAGACATTAGACTAGTATTTTACAAACATAATTGGAACCTGCGAATTGCTAATTGGGAATATTCTGGGGTTATCAAGGACCAAAAACTAGATACTCATTTGAACAGGTATCAATACAAAAAGATCACATTCACAGGACAGAAATGAAGCTTTCCTGAAGCTTTAGAATGATGTTGAGCTGTATTAGAACAATATAAGAGCACATAGACGAGTATACACCCATGGAACCGACCTGGATGACGACAAACATATGAGGCTACACGGTAATATAAAAGAAAATACTACGATTGAATGTTAAAAATCACATTCCATTGTCTAAAGAGTGTTTATTATCACTGTGGTATTGGAATCTGCATTGAGTATACTAGGATATAAAATTTGCTCAAAAAAGTTGCTCTACTTTCCCGGCAAATCTGACACTTGGACTGTTCCAGCTGCTTGGTTCCAAACAGAACTTTTGCTTATAGCTCTAAAACCACGTCACCATTCATTCTCCATCAATGCCTTCTTTGAGCGTCTCACATACTTTGTCTTCTGTCCCGGAGCAGCCGTGGGGAACTTCTTCGGTTACAGCTGTGTCCCGGGCATGAAGGACCCCCAGCACGACCCCAGAGGAACCAACCCCAAGAACCTGTGTGAGGCCTGCATCGGAGACGAGAACGACCGGCACATCTGTGCCAACAACCACCGCGAGAGGCACTACGGAGAGACCGGGGCCCTCAGGTATGTTTAGCCTAGAAAGGGAACAAATAAGAACACTGTCTGCATGCATTCTAGCAACAGTCATTACCTGGAAGTCAGCAACATAAGCAGCACTCTGATTGGCTGAGCTTTGGTGGTCTGTCCCAGTTTCACTTCTCCATCTGAAAAATACTTGTTCTAAAGAGGCGTGTAGCCCTGCAAATGAATACATGTGCATATTAATATTTAACATTTAAAAACCTACTTCCTCCTTTCACAATTTGAAAATCAGGTGCCCCAGTTTGACTATAACAATCATGAAGTACAACAGTCATTCAGTATTCATGTATGAATCCATGTGAATCACCATGTGGTAAACTCACAGTGTTAAAGGGGAACTCCAGCACGTTTGAAGCTAAAGTCTGTTGCTAGAGGTGGTCAAATACTGTCAGAAGCCAAAAAACGGCACAGATCAGTGTTGCCTCGGTGGAGATCTCACTTTGGCAGTGAGTCTGTCAAGGCAACAAACTAGTGCAGTGATGGGGGCAAGTTCTTAACTTCCACATAAAACGGTTATTTATACAGAAGAGACTTAACACCACTTTCTAACCCATTTTACAACAGCCACGAGTCAAACAAACAAAACGCTCTGCCTGGCTCACTCATTAGTGTCTAGAAATGTTACAAAACAATTTTATAAGCAGCCTTAGCCTTACCTTTGTTGAATTCCCACTGCACATTGTGAAAGCCCAAAAGACTCAACTGTCGACTTCAGCGGCAGCGAGAGGCTCGAGCCTCCAGAAGCAACAAGTGAGGATCGACTACTGACGGTGAAGAAGAAGAGAAACTGAAAGTTGTTGAAAGAAAATGGTTTGGGAATGTATTTTTTTTAGCGTTTTCAAAAAATAGAGTTCACTCGTAAATAAATGGGATTAGCAACGACATCGGCGACCGAGTCTTTGGGGCTTTCACATGAAATCAACAAAAGTAATGCAAAGGCTGCTTATAAAGTTGTTTTATAACGTTTCCAGACACTAATGACTGATCCAGGCAGAGCGTTTTGTTTGTTAGACTTGGGGCTGTTGTAAGATGGTAAAAGTGGTGTTAAACTTCTTCAGTGGCGTTTTACGTGGAAGTTAAGAACTTGCCCCCATCACTATGCTAGTTTGTTCTCTTGACAGTCTCACTGCCACAGTGAGATCTCCACCGAGGCAACACGGATCTGTGCTGTTTTTTGGCTTCTGACAGTATTTGACCACCTCTACCAATGGACGTTAACTTCAAATGTGCCGGAGTTCCCCTTTAATGGTTGAGGTCGTAATAAAGATAAATATGAATCACGACAAACTCTACTACAGGTATAACAATCACAACTGAACCGGTGTCACCAGAGTCTTAAACTGCAGATAGAGACATATACAGGTTTGTCTCATTCTCAGTTTATCTTCAGGCCTCATGTGAAGCTCAGAACCTCCAGAATTCCCTCCCTGAGCTGCAGAGGCTGCACTAGCACTGACTCATGTTTGGCTGCAGGTGCTGGGGTTTATTTAGTGCCCATTCAGATCAGAGAGAGGCTTTTTAGGTTTAAACCAATTGGTTTTCAGCACTGAAACTGGCAACCCAAATGGGAGACTCATGTGAGGCTCATTCATTCTTTCTGATTGGATAATCCTCTTGAGAACCAAAACACCAAATTATAACAAAAATAAACGGGACATCATGTCAAATGTTTTTGTAATAAAGAATAAATCAGCATTACAACTGTAACTGGTAAAATCTGTATTTGAATTGAACATGATAGGCTGACACACAGATGACCTGATGATCTGTATATTTATGAAAATCAAAATCTTACATGCGCTTCCTTTAACACATGTGCCACCATTATTATACAATGTTACCTATAACACTTACCAAAAATACACTGGGCTATTTTAATATTTACTTTGCTTGAAAAACAAACACAGAATACAGAATTGCACTGTATCTCGAAGTGAATAAAAGCCAACGAATGCTAAAAATAAACAGCTAAAACACTTGACTTACTTCAGCTGCAGTTTTGGACTTGCAGCTAATTCCTATAGGAAACAGAGCCTTGGCTTTATTTGGTAATGAATTCCCATGGCCCCATTGTTAGCCCATATCCCTGCACTCCACTGTCACTGTGTATATTAAACCGTGGCAAATCCCCCTCTGTACCCTAATCACGTTGCACAGCGTTGCAGTAGGTCTGTGTGTACAAGCCCTTGGCACAGTAATAATTGTATTTGAGAAGGGAATACAGCGCCACTCAAGTTGGTTTAATAAATTGTGTAACTAGAACCGTGGGGTTGGAGGGAGATCATCGTCGCCCTCTCGAGTCGTGTTGATATAAAAGCACGGCGGTTCATGTTTGTATTAATTGAATGGTTCTGATTGTGTGTTTTATTGTGCAGATGCGTGGCGGAGAACCTGGGTGATGTGGCCTTTGTTAAGCACACAACAGTATTTGACAATCTGGATGGTGAGTGTTTGAAAAAGGGATTATTATTTTACAAAAGAGTCTCCTGCAGTTCCGCCTCTGACCACAGGATGTCAGTGTGGCTCAACAGTTTAATTCATTGAAACTCAAATGTTGACACTATTTAAATATATGACGTCCTCTTTTTTATTAAATGATTTTATGTTGATCCAAAGCAAGTAATTTACTTAGTATTTACTTTAGTAGTTTTAAAGTGATATTATTTAAAGGTGCATTGCGTAACTTTTCTAGTAGAGGGTCCATCGTAGGTTTTTCTCCATGGTAATGTTATTGCTTTGTCCGGAATGTTTCACAGTAATGCTATTAAACCTTTCTGTCTTTATGAAAACCAAACCAGACCAAGTTACAGGTTAGATCTGTGGAGAGGAAGCACTGCCCACAGTCAGAATGCCTGTTTTTCTAGGTGTTTCTGAGTTATAAAACCACCTATAATTGAATACATGTAAAGTAGAGTTGTTTAATGTCATACCGAGCAGTTACGTATCCATAGAAACAACCAAAACAACCCAAAACAACCAAGAAGTTATGTAGTGCAGCTTTAAATTACATATGTTTAAGACAGTGTATTGAAATTGATAAAGGTGAAACAATATTTAAATAGAGTCAACATTTCATTTTTTTGGAGTATCAGATCTTGGGTGACAGATTTTACTGTAATCTATAATCCAAAATATTCAACCAAAAAATAGTTGATTTAATATGTTTGATAAAGATATGAATGAAAGTGAAATATGGAATCTCCTAATTTTCTACCATACCAACTTTATTTAGAAAGCACTTTAAAAACTTTACAGTCGGCCAAAGTGCTGTACACAAACATAGACAAAACAAGGACAGTACAACACAATATACAATATAACCACGATCAGGAACAACAGAATACACAATAATACAGACAGAGACAGCAGGCGGGCCAAACACACTGGCGCCATCTTGTACCCATCACATGTTAACAGTTGTAATACATTAGTCTTATATAGTGCTTTTCCAGACTCTCATAGTCGCTTTACAGTTTGGTGCATTATTCATTCACTCCACACTCAGTGGCAAGTTACTATTGTAGCCACAGACGCCCCGAGACAAACTGATGGAAGCGCAGCTGCCAATCTGCACCATCGGCCCCTCCAACCACCACCAACACTCACACCACTTTTATACGAGGCAATGTGGGTGAAGGACACGACGACAGGTTTTTACTAGGGCTGTCAGCGTTAATGAGTTAATTGCGACTAGATTAATGCAATCCATAACGCTAGCCTTTTGTCCTTTCTAAAAGCGCAATGATTTATTTTTTTTACTTGCCAAAAGTTCGCCAACTTTTCGTCCCTTCTACACATCCGTAGGCAGCTCCACTGACTGTTTCGCTTTTGAACTTCAGAGCGCCGTGTTTCAGTAAACTTACCGCCACCGTGAAACAGACGCTTCTGGACTTTTGAACTGTTTATTTGACTTTAAAAAACTTCCAGACGCTACAGTTTACAACAAGAAAAGAGTTAAATGCAGCCTGTGTCAAGCAGAGTTTCAGTACCAGCGAAGTACGTCTAGTCTAAGTTAGCACCTCCGAACTAAACCCCCCCGTGCAGTGACCGGAGCGTCTGAGCCAAGACTCAGATCAGACAAACGACCATTTGGCAGAGTCGCCACAGACCTGTGGATAATCACATGGCAAAGAAAATAACTACAGCGTTTGCTAAATGGGTAAAATTGCTTTACAATATGGCTTTAAAACTGTCTTGAAATGCAAAATAGCACAATTTTAAACATGCAATTCAATATGTGATTAATCGTGATTAACTATGGAATTTCTTATCTTAATCGAGATTTGAAAAATTAACCATTTGACAGCCTTAGTTTTTGCCACTAGTGCCCCCCTGTGGCACCTGATTTTCCCAGTGCTCTCCCATCCAAGTACTAACCAGGCCCGTTCCTGCTGAACTTTTGAGATCTAATGAGATCAGGCTTTGACAAGGAGGTTTGGCCACATTGTAAACCGGGAGACGACGGTGTGCCAAATCATTTTCATTTGAATCATGCTAAGCTGCTGTACAAGATTTATACAGATAGACAGATACAGATTATAGTACAGATATATTCTATAAGAAGCTCTTAAGGTCAAAATAAGTCCACTGTGTACTGTCTGCATCTAATTAGAAAGCCGTTTTATTGTCAGAGAATCAGGAGGTGCATTGTTATGTTGACTTCTGTTAAACCTTAGCAAAAATGAAAAAACAGCACAGAGGCACGGAGATCGTCCTTACAGAACCTTTAATGATGTTACAGCAGAATTCAAGGCATCAGGGACAAACAGGCAAAATGTCAGAGAGTCTAGAGAATCTACTGAGGTTTGTGATGGTCTGAGCGAGTCTGAGAGCCCAGGTGTCTAATAAACCTTTGTATATTGTAATTATGAATGTTTCTTTTAGCTGATACATAAGTCTGGGAAAAACACAGATTTATTCTAAATGTTATTCTTTAGCTGATAGTTGCCCTGGGAAGATCCTGGAATTTCTACAGTTTATCTCGTAGAAACAGAGCAGCGTTCACTGTCAGGGCTGCAGCTGGAGTTTGTATCATTTAAAGTTACTGAACAGAACATTTTGCACTTTAGCTGTAGCGATATTAAGTCTGAAACAAATATAATGAGTTATTATTGTCACATTATTGTTCACAGTCACCGTGAAAGTTGTGAAAGGCGTTTCTAAACTCATCGCTGTGAATCATTAGAATACTCAGAATGCATAAGATGACGTTTAATGGGAAACACAGCTGTATTTTTAAAAACAAAACAACTTTAAAATAAAATAAATGAAGCTAGAATGGTGACGCCCGCACTGACGACAAAATGGTCGACTCCCTGCTCGGTGCATATGGTCTCCCTTTGGGCCAGCTCCAGAATGAATGGCGATCATTACCCAAGTCACGCTACACAGACTCGGCTTGTACAGCTGAGAAAGGAAAGATACAGACGCCGCAAACCAAGCGTGATTTCTCATATGGTCAATAATGTCCAGCAATTATCGGAGGTCAGGGCTGCACCAGCTTGTGGCCAGTCTACCGGAGTTGTTCCTGCTCGAGCTTTTTCGGCAGGATTTTTTTAGTCATTTGGAAATCCGGGAGTTGTTCTTGTAACTTTTATTACAGGATTTTGAGTACAACAAATCAGTGTTTGCATGGAAGGTTTATTTTTTCAAAGAGACTGTATGTAAGATTTTGATTTGAAATTTATACGCATGACCTGACAACATAAGAGTAGCCATGTTGAAATCAAATATGGCGTTTACTGATAACACTGATAACAACAAATGATGGTCAAGTTGTTTATGTTTTAATGGGCTCTATTCACGCTTACGTCACAAACCAGGAGCCTCCGATCAAACCCACTGAAGTAAATGTGATGGTTGGTAAAATGAAGACTGCAGACGTATGTGGCGTCCTCGTCTCTTCTAATCGCATGAATTCAGTGCACTCGGAGTTGTGCGTCGGTGGGGAAATGATGAAAACTGAGGTATGGTTGGAATTGCGGATTAGCCGAACATAACGGAACGGTACGTAAGGCCACTGAAGAAAACTGGGCCATTTTTTCATTTTTCCTAGATTTTGTCTTACTACTGCGAACAGAGCCCACCCTAACCCTAACCCCTAACCCTTTTTATTGATTACACACAACTGGGTGCGCAAATGTGATACAACAAACATGGCTGTGTGTCATCAGCAGTTACATGTCTAGATGAAGGAACATAACATAAACACGTCATATTATATAATTACAATAATAATAAAACAACCCCTATGAACTAACATCAAGGACCATGTTGTCCACCCTCCTGTGGGCTCACCACCTGCAGAGGGGTTCATAGGGGGGGTCAGGTGCTATGAGTATTGGGCAGCAAGCTGCCCCCGCGACCCAGCTGGATTAAGCGGGAGAAGATGGATGGATGGATGGATGGATAAAACAACATTAAAAGTGTATTTGCATAGTTAAAAGAAAAAGATGATAGCAAGGGGAGTGGAGTGCTATTCAGCCTGAGTCCATGGAATCCAAGGGTATTTCACATATGTAGGAATTAATGCTGTCAAACGATGAATTTTTAGAATCAGGTTAATCACACTTAAGAATTTTGATTAATCACGGTTAATCGCAGTTAATTATTCTTCAAAAAAAGACCAAAATATATGGACAAAAATGCAATTTATTATCAAAAAGTTATATTATTGACATTTTTCTCTCGCTGGTAGTGTTGTCGCTCCGCCAGCGTTGTTTGTCGTGCTCGGCTTGTTGTTGGTACAAGTAGCGTCGTAGCTGCCGCTGAATTAAACACGTGTTTTGCTTTAAGATGGTGTTTTAAACTTGTTGTGCTTCTGTGGAAAGAGAGTTCATCGCTGCGATATCTGCAAACTACCTTAGTTTGATCTAAAGTCGCGTATGGACAGACCTGATCACTGACCTAATAACCTGCGCCGCCTTTCAGGTCACCATCGTGCTTTCCATAGAGGAGCATGTGCGTTCAAAATAAATTGTGTGATTAATCTGCATTAAAAAAACATTAGTGTGATATTTTTTGGGATTAATCGCATGCGTTAACGTTGATAACCCTAGTAGGAATACACTTTTTCAGCTTTAGGTCCATTCAGATATTTCAGAGCCTGCTGGAAGTTGTCATCGTATGTTCCCAAACGTCTTCCTCGTTTGTAACGTAAACGTGAATAAAGCTCATTTAGTCTCAAGACGTTTATCCAATCGTAAAGCAGAATGAGCCTCATGTGACTCTCTCATTTGGGTTGCCAGTTCCAAAGCTGAAATCCAGTCGGTTTAGACCTAAAATATCGCTCTCTGATCTGAATGGTATTACTAGTTATGTACTGTCTGCATCTAATTTAGAAATACAACTTTTTATTGTCCAAGAATTGCAGTTAGCAGGCTCGTTGTTTTTAGCTATACTACGGCAGCAAAAATCAAGTTTGACATTTTAATTTTGTGTCAACGCTACTTTGTCGGTTTTATTTTTCAATCCAATATTTTTTAATAGATTTTTGGTGTTATTCCCGCCTAAGATTTGTGAGTCAAATGTGGCCGTCTTAGCCATTTATAACTCCAGGATGTATTCATTAGGAGCGCGCCAATGTCAGCCCAATGACAGTATCAGTCTTACATGAGCCATTTGCTAAGTGCACTTTAATAGAAGGATGTGATGTTTGGAGGAGGGAGAGGTGATGAATGACCTGCTGGTTCACTCACTGCTGCTCTGATTTTGAGACAAATTCTTATTTTGTGATTACAGAAAAAGCATTGTTGAAGTCCTTAATATCTCTAATTTATGTTTTTATTTTCTGTACCTGTGAACAGTACGTTTGTTTTAAATGGTTTGCAGTGTCATTCCGGGCATCCTAATTATTCACCACAGTGAGTTCATAAGCTCTTTTCACAACTTTCAAACACCAGAGCGGAGTTGTGCTGTGACTAGCAGCAACTAGCATGCTAACTATGCACTTCCACAATTTTATTTATTTTTTTTAGTTTTAATTTCGAGTTTGTGAGAGAGAAGCAATAATCATACACATACTACATACACAGTGTAAACAACAAAAAAGCACATTTTTCGAAAAGGAGTGGGAAAAAGAAAAGGCCCCGTTTACACATACACAGGGATTTTTATTCCCCTTCATTTGTATCCATCTTTTACACGCAAACTGCGAATTCGCCTCTGAAAACTAATCTTTCTAAAAACTCTGCATAGAGTGGAGATTCTGGAAAACTGCAGTTTTGTGTTTGTGTGTAAAGTGAGATAAACAGAGTTTTAGGAGCTGGTGCGCCAAAAGTGCGACCAGTGTTTACCTTTTGCTATGATGATGATTGTGGAAGCATCAGAGCAGCAGTCACATTGCTTCTGGTGCAAACACTTTTCATGTGTTTGCATTTGCACACACAGCTGATGTATCATATCGATGATCAGAGACCAATGAGGGCTCGGAGGTCAGCAATTTTACCACTTCTCTGTCCTAAGACCCAGTCGCTGTCGGTTTTCTTGGGTGGACCACTGTCTGGTGGGAGCATTTTGAAAATAAAGTGGTGGTCCCGGTGCGGAGTGTCGTGAAAATTTTAGGATGTTGCGGTCATCACTACTTCAAAGATTCATTTTCAGAGGCAAATTCGCCATTTGCATGTAAAAGATGGGTACAAACGAAGAGAAATGTCTGTTTTTAAAAATACCCATGTACATGTAAACATAAACTTTTTTGAAAATGATGCTATGTGCACAATGTTATTTTGGAAAATGGAGGGAGGCAAATATTCCTTTCCCAGCATACGTGTGTATGTGTAAACATAGCCTTAAATTAACCCATCCTTGTTCATGACATAGTTTCAAAATTATGTGGTTTGTTATGTACATTGATCACTGAACTTTACAAATATTTACATATAGCAAAATAAATGACATTATGGTCGTACAAACTAATAATAATGTCAACGAAGGCACAAAAGTTTATCGTTTATGATCGTACAAAATAAACCACTATAAGAATGAAAAAATGTAAGAATTTTATTCTCAGACAATATAAGGCATTTTAATTTGAATGCAGAGAGGATGCAGTAGCCTTAGTTTGACCTTAGTTTGCTCAAGTATATGAGGAAAAAAGTACAGACCCTTTATTTTTCATAACAGTTTCAGTGTTCACTTTCCTCCCTAAAGCTCAAGAATTATGGTTGAACTAGTTTTTTTGTTTTGCTGGGTTCATGCTAAAGTCACACTATGTAACTTTTCCACTAAGGGGTTGGTAGTTGGTTCCATTTTGGGAAAGAGCGTGGACAAACGACAAACAAATGTTTATGCTGGATCATACTGAGTTTTAAGGTCCTGTACTTGTGAGGATGATTAGATCTGGAGGGAGGTGGCTGTGAGTTGGTTGGTAAATATCAGGACAAGCTGCTGATGTTCTTAAGGTCTTGTCCTGTTGATGTCCAGGGAAGAACCAGGACTCTTGGGCGTTGGACATGGAGGTGGACGACCTGAAGCTGCTGTGCCCTGATGGGACTGAGGCAGGCACAGAGGAGTTCGAGCAGTGCCACCTGGCCTCTGTGCCCACCAACGCTGTGGTGGTCCGGCCTGAAGACAGGTGCCGGGTCTGGAAGTTCCTGGAGAGGCTACAGGTTTGTCTGCCGGTGAACTAAGTGTAGTCAAATATCCTGTTGTCCATATTGACTGTGACTGGTGGATCCACACATTTTCAATCTATTCCTGTTGTAACTTTTCTGGGAGAGTCTGCCACCTTTTCGTCTCCATGGAGATGAGTTAGATCTGTGGAGAGACGACACCACTCACAATAAGAATGCATATTTCTTGCCAAATTAAATTTTTCTGGGATAGATATGTTTATTTTGACACTGTGGAACATCCCAGGCAAAGCAATAACTCACCATGGAGACAAGCAAGTGGCAGATCAAGCCGAAAAGTTACATAGTGCAGCTTTAAGCGATGCGTTACCTTTTGACCATGTTATAGTGGCGTTTCAGCATCAAAACACTCACCCAGGGTTGTGTTTTGTTTGAGTAATTCTGGAAAACAACAACTATTTAGAAGGATTGTAAAAAAAAATCTATACCCAGGTACTAGATGATGGTAAAACTGAAACAGGTACTCATTTGAACAAGCATCAATACTGAAAAACGGTATATCAAAATGGAGTGCACTGTATTGTCATTGGGAGTTGAGTGTACTCGTGCCATACTAAAAGTTATGATAAACAGATATCTGAATATAATATATTCACATATCTCAGAGGCCTTCATAAAGCCATTCACAAACATCAGCAGCTGTAACAGAGGCTCTCATCTGTCACTTATTCCCCGTGTGGTGCAGAACGCCTTTGGAAACTCCACGAGCAGCTTCCACATGTACAGCTCAGCGGCCTACGGAGAACCAGACCTGATGTTCAGTGATTCCACCCACCACCTGCAGAGGATCATCACCAGCTACACCTCCTGGCTGGGCCCCTCCTACACCGCCGTGCTGCAGGCCTTCGAGTGTGAGGGTACGGACACCAGCAATAGATATTAAAACGGATATAGTTTTGCTAAATCAACTTTTGGAGCCTTTGTACCATGATGTTTTTTGTACTTGGAATAGGTTTGTTTAATTGAAAATCATATATTATGCATTTCACTTTCAGTTTTCAACATACTTTTTAACTTGGAATTAGTATTTCACATTATCTAACTTAAAAAAAATGTCTGCGTATTGGATAATATACTAATATACTATACTTGTTGTGCTTCTGTGGAAAAAGAGTTCATAGTTTTATCTAAAGTCATGTATGGACAGACCTGATCACTGACCTAATAACCTGCACCGCCTTTCAGGTCACCATCTGCACTTTCAATAGAACAGCATGTGTGTTCAAAATAAATTGTGTGATTAATCTGCATTATTTAAGTTCCCTCTGCTGTCAGCAACAGGAATGATAAATGTAAAAGTTAACAAAACCCTTGGGAATGCTATGCTAATACATCCAGGTGATGGTTTATGGGTTTTAAAACTGCAAGTCCAGAGTTTTATCTATGACACCCCATATGCCAACAGAGCATTTGTGAGTGCTCAAAGATGTCGACTTTGGCTTTATGGATTAAAACAAATGTTCATGCACAGTGGGAAAAAAAATTCAGAGTTGACCAGTGAGCTCTCTTGTGTCATGTGCATTACTGAAAGAACCAAATCTGATTGCATGGCCATGTTTGAGTCTGCCTCAAGGCGCATGGGCTGGCATGGTGACTAGACTCATAATCCGCAGGCAACGGTGACAGCAACCATGCTGCTAATTGTAGTTTGCAAAGATTTAAAAAGCCCAAATAATATTTAAAAAGCCAAAATAAACTTAAATTGCCATTTAAAAACCTCCCATGTGACATGACTGGTCTCATTGCGTGCTCTCTCCCCGACAGGCTTCTGCTGATGGAACAGAAGGGCCTTCCCCAGTGCATCCGTCCATCTCTGTCCTCCCATCCGGCGCTCCGGCCCCACCATCTGCCTGCCGCTGCTGCGTCTGCCCTCTCCTCTACTCCCCTCTTTTAGGCTCCATGCTTTCCCCTGTTACTGTCCAAGTCCTCATGTGAACCAGACATTCTCACTATAGTCACTAGAAAGATATTTTAAAACCCCGGCTTGTGTAGCTATGATAAAACATAAGTGTCTAGCTTCATTTCCTTTGGGGCATGTTAAGAGCGCTGTTGTTTTTGGTGTCAGACTCTAGAATGTGCTGATGTCCCTCTGTCATATGGGGCTGGAGACACTTTTTCTATGGTATTTCCCAAAGAAACAGCATATCTTAAAGAAGGAGGCTTAATTGTTGTATCATTTATGAATACTTTGCAGCGACATCACGCTGGGGGGATTCCACATGTATCTATGGTGGAATGGTCAGTAGTTACCATGGTGACACAACGCACACATTAGCAAACACAGCCAAAACTCATTTTCAGGAGACTGTGATTAAAGAGCTAAGGTCAGCAAACCAAACCACAAAGTCTAATCATCGGCCCTGCTCCCATCTCGACATAGCCACAGAATGTTGATGTAAATATATTAACACCCAGTAAGAGTTTAAAGTTATACTAAAAAGGGAAAAAAAGTGCTTTCGAAGTGGATGGAACTGTTGGCATATGCACATTTTGTAGACACTGAACTGGCATTAAACCATAGGCCTTTATTGTCCTAAATTAGAGATTATTTTAAAATGGCAGACATTGTTTTTAATGACGAAATAGCAGAGTTTAGAGAAATACATAGGTTAATTTAATTTTGCAATCTAACTTTCTAATGTTTAACCCAAATAATCTCATGATATTGTACTAATATACATTACTACTACTACATACATTTGGAGAGCTCACGACGAACCATCTAGTGTTTTGTGTGGCTTAATATATGAAATCTACATTAGCTCTTAACCTATTTATTTTGATTGTGTAAATGTGTAGACTTATTTAAATATAGCAAATACTTATTTTTATTCATAGTTTCTCAATATCAAAAGGTATCAAAGCTATAAGGAAAAAAAGACCTCAAGAAAGTGCAATGGTACGACCAATCACATCGGGGTTCCGGGAGAATTATCTTTTTGTCATTTTGATGCGTTAAGTTGTGTATGTGTAAAGAAAGTGTCTTCTACAAACTTTGTAGTGACATTTGCACTTTCTCTCACATCATTTGACGGTAGACAGAAGCTTTTTTCTGAACATGGAAGAGTCAAACTGCCATTATTGCATCACCAACAGACTATTTATTAGCAGGAGCTAGCTATACGTGATGTTACATTAAACTTTCTCGGGCTTTCATATTTAGCACTAGCCAGGCTGGCGCCACCTAGTGCCTCCACTCAATTTTATTTCTGTCCAGCGACTAGGTCAGGAATCAGAATACATTCGGCGGTTTGCAAGAGCCCTGGAAGTTATAGTTGGCGCGAGTTGTGATAGCAGACTGCATACGGCACCCTTCTTTGGACTTCCTTTGTCAAATAATAACTTTGCATTTTTTTTATCATGCCTTTAATTCGCAAGTTCACTTCACAGAAATGCTCGTTGAGAGACATGTTCACTCTCTGCTTTGTTTTTTGCTGTTTCTGCGATTACTTGGACACCACTGAGTGTTCCGGCGCATTATATACGACCAAACAACGACTGAATCACAGCCAAATAGCAGCGATTGGTTAAATGAAATGAAAAAAGTACCCACCTACCGTCGAGTGAACGAATCCTAATGCTGCGAGGTCATACGGTTTCCACGAAGTGAAACCGACTGATTAATCAGGCAACTGTTGTAATGGAACACATTTACATTGGATGTCGGGAGAACTGACTAAGATTTATCCACTACTGACAGACAATAGAATGCAGGGTTATATGCTATTTCCTGGATGCTAGCATGTCTGCTTATACCATTCTCCAACGTTTTTGCTATCCAATAAAAAACAGGCAAACCACAATCATTTTCAAATCAGCTTGTAATGTCACAGTTCAAAAGTTGTGTTCTAAAAAAGTTAAAACATTTACCATTCAAAACACATTGGTTTGGACATAGCCTCAATTATTATGTGGGAAAACTCAATATACTGCTGTACTGGCTCTGCCCCCGCGGCGATTTCATTCAACGGGAGCCAAAATACAATTCAAAAAGGACCTTTCTATGCTACTGTTCCTTGGAGTTTGGCATCACTAACAAACGGTGGCAGGGCTAGAAACAAAATGGCTTGTTAGCATGTTTTTAGTTGGTGGCAGCCCATTTAACTACCACAAGCTAGCTTTAAAAACATGTAACACCAGCAGGAAATGAAGCCAGGAAGAGTAGCTAGAAATTGAGTTCAAAGGAATTAAATGTTGTAAAAACTATGATTAAAATAATAATTAAAATGGGCTTTTTTGTGAGTATAGCCTATTGTTAGAAGTATCCTACAGAATGATTAAAAAAGTCACTAACCATCTAGGCTACAACAGATACACATTTACAGAGTTCACGTTAGCCATTTTAGCCAACTTAACGTCAAACTAAATAGGCTATTATGATATAGCATGTGGAGATTTTGTTCAATATTAAGTAACATAATATTACATTTAATCTGAAGATATTCACACTTTTTTTGCATACTTCCATAAATAATCAAACTTGTCAGCTTTTAGTAAAGTTAACAATGAAATTAAAATAGGGTGACCAGAATTTCAAAATAAAAAAAACTGACATCCCCATTTTTTTGGTGGTTGATAATAATAAAATTGTGAAACGAGTGCGTAATTAAGGAAAATTGTTATGCAGAGATCATTCATGATGAACATGTGAGTCAGTTTAGTCACATTTTCTTTGTGTTTTGGTTGTTTTTAAGCAGATTTTCTGTATTTTACAGAAACAAATGACAGTTTATGCCTCTCTTTACTGTTGGCAGGGATAAAATTGGTCAAAAATAGGGACACCTGGGACATTTCTTGTATAAAACTGGGACAAATCGGTTTTAGATAAATCTGCTGGGGGACACAAGGCTGAAAACTGGGACTGTCCTGGGTAAATAGAGACATCTGGTCACCCTGAGCAAATAGGCTATTATGCTAAATGATGTTTATGATATAGCATATTTAGTTTTTGTTTAATATTAAGTAAACTAATATTAATTATTTTTAAATCTGAAATTGAACATTTTCACACAGCAATAATAATCAAGCATGTTGTTTTTTAGTAAACAAAGAATGAAATTAAAATGTAAACTTATGTACTTTTGTTTACATTTTTTATTAAAAGTAAAAAATATATATATAGAGGGAGAGAATTTTAGAATTGAAATATCACTAATTCTATTATTACCAGCCCAATATTCAACATAGTACAACTTTAACATAGACAAGCCAAATATATATAAGTGTGCGTAACAAGTCAAACGTTAGCCACATTAGCTTAGCGCTAGCTTTTGTACATATCCTACTCCCTCCTCTTCCTCTCCCACAGGGCCTGCAGTCTCTGGCACTGAACAACTGGGTGCTATTATCATTAAAGCTTACAGACGTCTTATTTCCTGTATGTATGCTAGTGTGTGCCCGCTAGCTTCCCCTTCGTCATTATTGCCCTAATTGGCAGCGTGAACCGGAGCGAGCGTAGGCGTGTTTCTCATTGCATTACGTGACTGTGTTGGTAGCAGTCCTAGTTTCCCATGGCTTGTATAGCTTGACATTTTTTGGATCAGTGCGTTCTCATGTCGGGTATGGACGGATCAGTGTTTTGTTACAGGATCTGGGTGGGTTCCAATCGGAGACCCTGTTAGTAGTGACTATATCTACGGCGACATTGTACATTCATCTCAGAAGTGTATTAAAGAGTATTACAAATTTGGATGTCGTTTTATTGGGTTCTCAAACAGGTTTTCAAAATATCACATTTTCAATACATTCTTCATTCGTCATATTAATTCAGCTTATCAGTTTGATGAAGTAAGCTTCTGGAAGATCATTTGTTTCATCAGATTTTGAATTTTAAATGCCGTTGAATTTCTTGCTTTGAATTTTTTAACATGTTTGAATTACTTTTATTCGGAATTTTAGTTGCTGAAATTTTGTGTTTAAAATTCAAAATAAATTTTAAAAATTTCACCTTTTAAATATTCAGTACAAATATTTTCTGCAGGAAAGATCCAAGACGCCAAGGCAGAAGCAATCAGGTGATCTGATCTCATTTAGTAACAAACAGGAAATGGAAATAATAATAATAATAATAATAATAATAATAATAATAATAATAATAATAATAATAATAATAATAATACATCAAACTTATATAGTGCTTTTTTGGACACTCAAAGGCTCTTTGAGTGAAATGGTGCAGTGAAGCGATCTGATTGGTCAGATTTAGCCTCATCAAAACCTCATCTCATTTGTGTAAACCCCGCCCAGACATGAGACATGAGACCAATGGGAAACAGCCTCTGTCCTCACTCACACAGGATCGATTACTTCTGCCTTGGCATCTTGGATCTTGCTGTGAAATTTTCACTGAGAATTTTACACTCTGAATTTTGACTGTTGAATTTGAGGCCTTGAAAATATCTGTGCTGAATGTTTAAAAGGTGAAATCCTATTTTTGAATTTGAAACATATTGAAAAAGTACACTTAAAATATTAGCAACTGAAATTCAGAATAAAAATAATTCATACATTTTGAGTTTTTTCAGATTTAAGTGAGAAATTCAGTGGTATTTAAAATTCAATATCTGATAGACCAAATTATCTTCTAGATAAGCTACCGGTACTTTAAAGACGGGATGCACAATGGATTTGGGCCAGTAACCATGTGGTTCATAGGTGAATGCTTACCCCCTGCACCACTCCTTTTCTAATGACATTTACTACATTACTAACCCTTTTTTAAACAATTCATAACACAAATACAATGGAGCAGACAGCATTTTCCCCCTATTACATCTATTCACTATAAGACTGTATGTTAAAGTTACATTGTGTAACTTTTCTAGAGGGTTTCTAGAGTTTCCACCATCTTCTTGTCTCCATGGAGATGTTATTTCTCTGCCTGGACTGTGCCACAATATGACATTAAACTTACCGTATTTTCCGGACTATAGAACCCACTCTATTTTTAATAAAATAAAAAAAAGTATATACAAGCCACAACCGGGCTATAAGCCGCTGATATCTATGTTGAAAAATTAGATATTTGCTGCATATACTGAATGATTTTGTACTGTAAATGTACATTTATGTACCTGAACAGATTCTTTCTGAACTGTGCCTTTTAACACGGCAGCAACTGTGCTCATTAAAACAGGTTAAAAACAGAAAAGAACCAGTAATTGATTATCTTCATTTCTCCTGTGCAGTGAAACCACAAGTCACTTTGACGCCGAGCTTATGTGCAGCAGCACGGTAGAGGTCTGCGCGGGACACAATTTTCAGTCCTGCTCCCGCATTCTTCAGTCCCGCTCCCGCGTCGTGTGGTCACGCTCCCGCCCGTGCCCGCAATAAGCTTTCAGAATATGTCCCGCGCCGCACTGTTTTGTGTTGGGTCCTGCGGGTCCCGCGGGTGCAGGGCTCTACAGCGGTTTCCTTCCTGGAGCAAGATCGATGCCTTCAACTTAAAACTTGCATCATACAAACTCCTTCGTGTGCTTTTCATGATGAAAGGGTGAGGATTTGAAAATAATTACCAGTTAGTAATTTGTCGTGCGTGTTATATCTGCTAAATAAAAAGTAGCATATTCTTCTTTGCATTAATTTTCCATCTATCTTTCTTTTTTTTTTAAGCTTTATTTACCCAGGAAAGTCCCATTGAGATTACTAATCTCTTTTTCAAGGGAGTCCTGCCATGCACACATCACTTTCATACTAGTCAATGTGGGTGATGTGCCTTGCCTAAGGACACAACAACAGCTTTTTGCCACTGGCGCCCCCCTGTGGCACCTGGAATTCCCAGTGGTCTCCCATCCAAGTACTAACCAGGCCCGGCCCTGCTTACCTTTTGAGATCTGACGGGATCAGGCTTTGACAAGCCGGTAGGGCCATCTTGTTTTTGAAATTCCGGTTAGAGCGCCCCTAGCGGTGGAAGAAAAATCCACAGAATAGCTGCAACTTTGTAAAAGCCGCATGGTTCAAAGCCTGGGGAAAAAGTAGCGACTTATAGTCTGGAAAATACGGTACTTATTTCCATAGACAAGCAGGTGACACCACCAGGCCAAGTAACAGGTCAGATCTGTGGAAAGGTGAGCCCACTCCCAGTAAGAACGCCACGTTTTTCTGTTTATTTTTTAAACATTCCAAACCTGTAATCGAATAAATACATGCTCTTGATAAGTGTAATGCCATAGTGTGCAATCATCCAAAAAGGCAAAGCAAAGACATCTCCATGGAGACAAGCAGAGAGGTTACTGAAAGAAACTAATGGGGAAAAATATCACTTCTTTACTAAAGTACGATACTCTGTTTAGTGCAATTGCTTTTTAATATATTCAGTTAAATCAAATTATAATTGGTGTTTGAATTTGTGCAGTGATTAAAAGGTCTATAATAATAAGTCATCTATTTATAATGGACAAATTGTGTATTCTCAGTGTGTATTGTCAGTCTCGCTGTATCACTGGGACAAACAGGGTGAAACTTCTTGCTCTAACTGCTAAAATAAGGCAGTTTGCTCTTCCTGTTTGCTGGGTGTGCACTGTTGCAGATGTCTGTGAAGCCAGTGCACCTCATTAGTGGAGGCTAATGCAGGCTTATCCCGCCTAATGTCATTCACACTCGCCTATTTGTGTTTCTGAGTCTTAATACAGCAACCAATTATCTCAACAATGCCAAATCCGCCTTTTTATTATGATACTGTAGAATTGGACTTCTAATTATTCCAAAATAGTGGCGTGCAAATGGGAAAATCCTGATATCAAGCACTAAGGACGGAATGAGAGTAAGTGACATTTCTTTTTATGATGAATTGTCTGCTGCTTGCTTGTCTCCATGGAGATGCCGTTGCTATGCTTGGAATGTTCCACAGTATGGCATTTAAAGGGCCTATATTACACAATTTTCTGATCTGTCTTCATCAAAAACATCTACGAGAGCTGCGTTGTGTTTCATTCATGAACATTTAACATTAAACCTTCATATTTAGCCTAGTTGAGTTCTTGTCTCAAACAGAAAACACTCTGTTCCACTTTGTGATGTCATGCAGTAATAGTGGAAGCACTCCACTGTGTTTTTAAACTCTATACACCTTCACTACAATCATTTAGATCATTTCAGACATGGAATGACCAAAACTGAACTAAAGGTAAGCTGTTAACTTGAAAACATAAACACTACTACATGACATCACAAGGTGGAACAGAGCATTTTAAGCTTTGGAGTTGCAGACAGACTAATAATAAATTCAATTCAATTCAATTTATTTTTGTAAGGCTCAAAATCGCAACAACAGTTGCCTCTAAGGGCGTTCCAAGATTTGGATGAGTAAAACATACACACAGACATATCACAACAGGAATAAACAACATTCATGTAAAGCAGCAAATGAAACATCGTCCAGTCATCCCCTGTCCTTAGACCCTCCTTCTCAGCAAGGAAAAACTCCAAAAAACCCAGGGTCCTGGGAAAAAGAAGAAACCTCGGGGAGAACTACAGTGAAGGAGAGATCCACTCCCATGGACGGACAGGCTATAGATGTCCAGGCCCGTGGGCCAGTTCGGTATGACCACAGCTACCCAGGTGGGGAAAGGAGCCGGGCGAGGAGGGGAGGCCGGGCGAAGAGGAGGAGGCCGGGCGAGGAGGAGGAGAGGGGTCCAGCTGCCATCAGGCGTCTGAAAGAGTTCCACTCCACAGGGGGAGTGGGACAGGGGACAACATGTGAATAGCAATGAACGAGTTACAGATGAGAACATAGTAAGTGATGCTGATGAGAAAATAGGAGGAAACAGAGGACAGTGCTCAGGTTGCCACACTTCCCCCAGCTTGTTATCTCCTGCGGCATCTTATCTTAGTGACATCAACTAAGTAACCTGGTCATAAGCTATTCCGAAGAGGAAGGTTTTAAGCCTGGTCTTAAATAAAGAGACTGTGGATAAAGGATAAGTTAAGCTAAAGGATAAGTCAAACACGAACGAAAGAAAACACGACTCCAGGTATGTTTTTGAGGAGGTAACAACATTCTATTCAGTTCCAGGTAAAAATATATACCTTGAAAAACAGGCATTCTTACCTCTCCATAGCTCATACCTGTAATTTATTGTTATCCTTGTGTTTTAATGCCATACAGTGGAACATTCCAACAGAGCAATACCTCCAGGTGCGGACACATTATTTTTTTAAACCATTCTCTCCCAATTCATGTTAAATACTCTTATACTAACAAGGTTTCGTAGTCATTTCTAGTCTTCATAGTGGGTTAGGTTTAGGATTAGGATTGATCACACTACCATGACATTAAGTGGCAGTCCAGATGTGCAGTTCTCAAGAGTAATTCCCATATAACTAGCATAATTACTTGTTTGGTTATGTTCTTTCTACGCTATCACTGTTCTGTAAAGTGCCACAGTGATTAGTGCATCAGTTTCATTGCAAGAAGGTCCTGGGAGAGAAAACAAAAATTTAAAGTTTGAAAGTTTGATCTCATCAGCTGTGCGGTAACTAACGATCACACAACTTTATCATTTTAAGTTAAGAAAACATTTAGCAGAATTTTGTGTTTTAAATGTGCTTTTTGGACTTATTACAATAACAGCAATATGGATATTAGGTGGCCCATAGCTGGTTGGCCTCCGTGATGTCTATGCTCTTTAATATTAAAATTTTTTGAAAAATCTAGGGGAAAAATGAATGGAAAATGTACTCACTGTTCACTGATGAGCTCCATAGGGTACCTCGGAACGTTCTCCATGGAGATAGATATGTTTTATGCCAGACCGTGGAAAATTACAGCCCAAGGAAACATCTCCTTGGAAACCAGCAGAAAGAGGCCAAGTAAGAGTCAGATTTGTGGAGACGCGAGCCGGCTCACAGTAAGGACGCATGTTTTTCAATGCAATAAAAACAGTGAAATAAACAAAGATGCTTTTATTTTATTCTAGATTTTCAAAACAAAAAACAAAAAAAAAACGGGGACATCCCTTTTCTGTGGTGGTTGGTTATAGTAAAATTGAGAAGCAAGTGCATAATTAAGGAAAATGGTTCTGCACTCGGGACTAATGTGTCAGTATAGTCACATTTTCTTCGTGTTTTGGTCATTTTGTTTTATCTAAAAAATTTTTTAAAAAAAAGACAATTTATGCCTCTCTTTACTGTTAGCAGGCATCAAATTGGTCAAAAACAGGGACGCCTGGGACAGGGCTCAAAACTGGGACTGTCCCGGGTAAATAGGGACATCTGCTCACCCTATATTATGGTCTAGTTTTGGTTAAAAGATTACATACTGTGGCCTAAAATAAAGAATAAATGCATGTTCATAATAGTATAAAATAGAACGGAATAGAAATTCCAATGATATATAGGCCATTGTTGTGCATGTTCAAGGTAAAATTGCTAAATAAACGTTTCTACTAGCAACCATGTGCTCTGAGAAAAAGCATTTTACAGGGCGTAATGTAATTATTCCAACATAATAAACCAAATGTACAAGCCCAATAGGTAAAAATAGTGATGGCAGAGCACAGACCTCCACAATGAACCAATCTTGTAACCAGTGCTCCTCGGGTTAACCCAGTTGTTTTCTTGTGTTTTGTCTACTTAAGCTGATTACTTTTATCTTGTAATCAACCCTGACAGCTACTTTCACACCCGCGCAGGCTAAGTGCTAAAGTGTGCTTGTTTATGTGTCTGCCGCTGCTGTTAGCAGCTAACGACAACAGCCGGAGACAATTGGGCAGAGGTTGTAGCGTTAGCGTTAGCATGTGACAGTGATGGAGACTGGGGAGGGGGTGGACTGACAGGCGATCCATCAAAGGCTCTACTGTCATTATTCAATTACCAGCCATGCTTAGCTCCGCCGATAACCCCTCGAAACGCACACTCTGGCTGGGGCTGGGTCGGCCTGGGAGGTGGGTGCTTGGATGGGATGGTGGGTGGCGTGGTTGTTAGCAGAGGGTCCATGGAAGCTTTTAGCGTAGCCTAGCCTTAAATCGTATTAGCTGTTATTGGACCTACCCGCTCCCCCTGCTCACTCCTATATCTCCTTTGTCTAATATTAGAGATGTGATAGAGGCAACGGCAGTAATGAGCTGACTCTGTTGAACGGTTCCTTGACGTGAATGATTGAAACTGGATCTTTTGATTTCCAATTTGTATTTTAACACTGATTTACTGAACCAACACAATAAAACACAATATTGTAGTTCGTAGTGATGGGTAGATGAGGCCTCAAGGCGTGTGCAACACATTTCCAACACTATGTTGGCACTGTGTTGATACTGTGTTGGTACTGTGTTAGTACTGTGTTAGTACTGTGTTAGTACTGTGTTGGTACTGTGTTAGTACTGTGTTGGTACTGTGTTAGTACTGTGTTGGTACTGTGTTAGTACTGTGTTGGTACTGTGTTAGTACTGTGTTAGTACTGTGTTGGTACTGTGTTGGTACTGTGTTAGTACTGTGTTGGTACTGTGTTGGTACTGTGTAGATACTGTGTTGGTACTGTGTTGGTACTGTGTTGGTACTGTGTTGGTACTGTGTTTGTACTGTGTTGGTACTGTGTAGATACTGTGTTGGTACTGTGTTTGTACTGTGTTGGTACTGTGTTAGTACTGTGTTAGTACTGTGTTAGTACTGTGTTGGTACTGTGTTAGTACTGTGTTAGTACTGTGTTGGTACTGTGTTTGTACTGTGTTGGTACTGTGTTGATACTGTGTTGGGACTGTGTTTGTACTGTGTTGGTACTGTGTTTGTACTGTGTTGGTACTGTGTTGATACTGTGTTGGTACTGTGTTTGTACTGTGTTGGTACTGTGTTGGTACTGTGTTTGTACTGTGTTGGTACTGTGTAGATACTGTGTTGGTACTGTGTTGGTACTGTGTTTGTACTGTGTTGGTACTGTGTTGGTACTGTGTTGGTACTGTGTTGGTACTGTGTTGGTACTGTGTTGGTACTGTGTTGGTCCTGTGTTGGTACTGTGTTGGTACTGTGTTGGTGCGTTCTATAGCGCCACTGGTGGTTTAAAAAAAACTGCTTCCTGTGCAGAGGCATTGACACAGTGCAGCGTTCATTCAGACACGTTCAGACATTCAGACACTCCACTAGGGTGGAGTGAAACAAACTCTTTTTTTCCAGATCATTTCTGGATAGTGATAAAAAGTCGCAGAGACTTTCATACCAAAAAATTTGACATTATGAAGCAAAACTTCTCCACAACCACACACAACGGACACACTTCTCCACAACGGGCCTGAATAAACAGGGGAATATTTTGACCAAAACTGCAAAAACTGAGGTTACTAAACATCAGGATTTTCAGACCCACACACCTTTTCTGAAGCTTCGGTCATAAGTTTTCCATGTCTCTCTACAGTCTGGGAGTGTCCTGGATAATGGGGAAATTCCAGTATTGGTGTTCCTGGATTACTTGTACTGTTAGTAGTTTGTTTTATCAATGGTAAAATAAGACATTTTACATAATTGTTGGGTTTTTTTCAGCGTTTGCAATTTTTCAGTTAAAAATGGTGTAATTTGACACGAAACCCTAACAGGATTTTTTGTTGTTTTGTTTAAAAGATTTGGTTCCTAATAGTTACCATGTTAATATGGACACATTCATTCTAATTTTTTTGTTTGTTACTCACTGAATGTGTCGGCAACTATTTATCACTATCCAAAAATGATCTGGAAAAAAGAATTGTTTTCACTCCACCCTATTGCACATGCTGCACTTCTTGGTTAAAATCCCAAGATATGATGTTAAACTGAGCTCAAAAAACAAAACGTTTCTGAAACTGCTCAGTGCAAACAACCACTCTGCTACCATGAGTGTTGCCGTCATCACAGAGACAAAAGCCAGTGATAAGAGAAGTATGGGGCATATGGTGTACTTTAACAGCTTTCAGCTTTATCACTGAAGGAATAAAAGAAAGCAGAGAGATTTGTTTTGACTCGAGGAGCTTTAGAGCGCTGCCTAGAGGACATTGATGAGAACTGTGTGGACAGGATGTGCTCTGGTCGGTCAGTGATGCGCTTCTGATACTCTTGAGCACGTATCAAAATAAAGAAGTCACATTCATGGGACAGAAATGAACTTTTCCTTTAGAATGAATGTTTGTCTTTACATGAGCAGTACGAGCCTGTATAAGGCTTCGCCCACAGGCCTACCTCACCCATGCTTCCCGTTTGACATTTTCATAATTATACAAAAATATGATTCAGAACAATATGCCATAATTTCACACACCTGATGTGACATGCAGTAGCTTCTTTGCTGATTGTGTTGTGGTAGTGCTCTGAAGGGCGAGTGACTTAGTGGGAGTGTAGCCCATGACTCAATGTCGACTAAATTAACACGAAGCTTAACTAAACAAAAGGTCAACGAAACCAACATGTGATAACTTGAAAAACACCACTACATGACTGACAACGTGAGTGTGAACAACCTTGACCTTTAGTTTAGTAGAGATCGGCAGTAGGGTGGAGTGAAAATAACTCTTTTTTTCCAGATCATTTTTGGATAGTGATAAAAAGTTGCCGACACATTCAGTGAGTAACAAACAAAAAAATTTGACATTTTGAAGCAGATCTTCAGTCTCCACAACGGACCTGAATAAACAGGGGAATTTGGGCTATAATCACAAAAAACAGAGGTTACTAAACACAGTTACTAAACAAATTATTTTATTTTTTACATTTTTTTGAATGTGTCCATACTAACATGGTAACTACTAGGAACCAAATCTTTTAAAGAAAAACATGTGTAAACTCTTTATATGTAAAAATCATGTTTGGCTTTGGTGTCAAATTTCACCATTTTCAAATGAAAAATTGCAAACGCTGAAAAAAAAACAATTATGTAAAATGTCTAAACTTATTTTACCATTGATAAAACAAACTACTAACAGTACAAGTAATAAAAACATTGAAAAAGTCAAGTATATGTAATCTACAGACTACGGTGAGATTTTGTATCTAGTTTTGCCATTTTTGATCTTGAATCCAACCGAGATCGAATAAATCATCAGGATTTTCAGACCTGCACATATCAGTGACACTTTGACCATGATCCAGGAACACCAATACCAATTCCACCAATACTGGAATTTCCCCATTATCCACGACACTCCCAGACTGTGGAGAGACATGGAAAACTTATGACAGAAGCTTCAGAAAAGGTGTGTGGGTCTAAAAATCCTGATGTTTAGTAACCTCAGTTTTTTTTGTGATTTTGGTCAAAATAGCCGATATTCCCCTGTTTATTCAGGTCCGTTGTGGAGACTGAAGATCTGCTTCAAAATGTCTATTTTTTTGGTATGTTACTCACTGAATGTGTCAGCAACCTTTTGTCACTATCCAAAAACGATCTGGAAAAAAAGAGTTTTTTTCACTCCACCCTAGTAAACACTCATTTGTGATGTGCTCTGATATCCAACAAATGACAGAAGGTAATGCAGTCTCATTAACGCAAATCACAGCCTGTTGTACAATAAAGTCGGCAAATACGTGATACATGAAGAGGCGAATGGTTATGAAAATGATAGTAAAATAATACAGACCATTTTAGTGTTTGTAAACGGTGATGACATAGGCACAGTTGTACACACATTTTGGCAACAGAAGTACGGCAGAACTCAGCAGTAGAGGTAAGTTCTTAAGCCCGAGCCCAACCCGACCCGACCCGAAATTTGGGTCGGGTCGGGCCTAAAATGTCAATCATTGCTTCGGGTCGGGTCGGGCCGGGCTTCTCTCTCGCTGACTTTAAAAAAAAAAAAATAAACAGTTAAATTCGTGCGCAGAGCATGAGCCAGAGCCAGAGCAGAGCATACTCTGGCTCTGCGGCCGCAGAGCCAGAGCATGCTCTGCGCACATGAACGACGCCCTCTTAATAATCTTCCCCTCCGCAGGTCCGCATGAAATTTCGGGTTTGCTTCGGGCTCGGGCCTGCAAATCAAGTTAATTGGTCGGGCTCGGGTCGGGTCGGGCTTTAATACCCGCAGGTCGGGTCGGGCTGGATTTTTTAGGCCCGATCTTACCTCTACTCAGCAGCTTGTCGAGCTCTGTGAAACGATTATCATCAAAAGATCACGAATATTTCCTCAACAAGCGACTTTGACACCTGGTGTCTGACAATCAGTGAGTATAACTTTAAAACTTTAGTTTTAAAGTTAACTCTGGAAATGTTTTTATCTCCGTCTTCTTCTGTCCCTGTTCAATCTAAATGACACTTCCATTGGCAGAATTTTTTTTATCATTTCCGCTCTAAAAAGGTCTATAGTTCTTTCATCTGTTCTTTCATCTCCACTTAGGACTGATCAAAATAAGCCCACGCAGAACAGGCCGATCTTCTCTTTTTCTGTGGTTCTGTGATGATGAACAAAGTGGCTGTGACAGATTTGAGCCTCGCCCCTCCTGACTCGATTGACACCAAATGACACAGTAGATGTATCGGTCACATGACTTTTTGATTCACGCAGCAACACAGCTCGACAGGTGTCATTATAGCGCAGAATTTTATTTAGATTTTCATGATTTCAAAGGTTAAACACGTTCCACTAGTTCTTTTTCAACTGTTTGCAGTGTTCCAAAGTTATTCCTCACTTACCTAATTATTCACAAGTTTATACGCTGTTACAGTAATGCTAACAAACCCTAGCATGCTAATGTGCACTTGCACCTGATTATCGGACAATAAAACACTTAAGAATTAGATGCAGACAGTTCACAACACACTCATTTTGACCTCAAGAGCTGATTAAACAAAATACCTGTACAAGTCACATATTTGCTCACATACTGCATGGAAAAAAAAGTAAGTATAGGGGCCCAGTAACAGCTTATTTCTTTAGTGACCTCTTGTGGTTGGAGTTTCACAAACAGGTTGTGGCTTTAATTAAAGAATAAGTGTGTGTACAATGTTAAGAAATTCTACTGATGACTCCAGGACGCATAGTTAAACCTGGTAACACAAGACTTTAATATGCACAATGTTTATGATTTTGAATGTTCCAAGTTGACTACATTACTTCTGAACTTCCACCACATATTTTCTCTTATATTCCGTCCTTTCCTTGCAGTATAGATCCACTCCTCTTCCACAGAACAGCCCTGCTCACCCCCACGCTCACACTGGGGCCCCTGGGACGGCCCTGGTTGTAAATACGTCCTCCTTTCAGCTTGGGTAATGGCTCATGTCACCTCCATAATGACGCTGCCCACCGGAGACAGATGAGAGAAGCAGCACTTACACGGCCACTAGGGGGCGCTGCAACCAAAGCAAATTCAATCCCTTTCCCCTGGCTCTTGTACTCTACAGAAAATGCACAATTACATAAGTTCAGTGGCTTGAGTTGATTTAATTTCATCTTCTTTTGAGAGGAAATGAAAGGTGCACAAGGTTTTCTGATGCCTCTGCTCCACAGCGAGACATTAAAGGCGCATTGTGTAACTTTTCTGGTGGACGGCCCACTTCTTGCTTGTCTCCAGGGAGATGTTACTGTTGTTCCTGGAATGTTCCGCGGTATGACATTAAACATATCCATCTAGCGTTTATTCATTACGGGTGTTTCTGTCGCTCAACAATACAATAATTCCTTCTGTGAATAGGAGCACCTCTCCACAGATCTGAACTGTTATGTAGCATTGTGCTGTAACCTGTGTCTCTCCCTTGTGATAGATAGGTGTAATCTGGACTGTGGAACCTTTAAATGTAGCTTTAAATGTAGCTATCTTTTTAATTACATGGAGTGTTGCTATAAGTGTCTTCACCTCGCACAGAAAAGCAAAAGCTCCAGATGCCTCCTGGACGTCTCTGTGGGCATCCAGCATGTCCCCCTGGAGGAAGCCCCGAGAAGAGACAGGACACACTAAAGGGACTGTCTCCTGTCTCTCATCTGGCCTGGGAACGCCTGTGGGAACGCCCGGGGATCGACAAGAGCTGAGGGAAGTGTGTGGAAAGTAGGCAAGGGATGATATTGAAATTAGGTGTAATGATTATCACGGCTAAAATCCACGCGTTTGGTCAAAATGAGTTTCTTCCGCATCATGGCCAGGTGCTCCCTTAAAGATAGCGTGAGGAGCTCGGTCACATGGGAGGAACTCGGAGTAGAGCCTCTGCTTCTCCATGTCGAGAGGAGTGGCTCGGGAATCTGTTCCGGATGCCTCCTGGACCCGGGGAAGACCCAGGACACGCTGGAGGGACTATGTCTCTCAGATGGTCTGGGAACGCCCCTTGGAGTCTGCCTGGAGGAGGACCCCAAGGCGTTCCGGGTGAAGGAAGTTGGGGAGTCCCTGCTTAGACTGCTGCCCCATGATAGTAGCGATAGTTGTAACAGTTGCAATAATGATAATATCACAATAATTAGTTGCTTAAAAATTCTTAATTAGTTGCTTAAACATTCATATAAGAAAACATAAGTGAAACAACAATGTCCTATAAGAGGTTATGATGGATAAGTAGCTCTTCTGGTGATAAAATGATGATTCTCTTTGTTGTCGATTGTCACGATTATATATACAATGGAAAAAGACAATATCTAGGTAAGTTAAAATGACTTAAATTAAGAATATTTTACTTTATTTGAGTAGATTCATCTTGACAAGTGAAATGATCTGCCAGTGGAGTAAGTGTTTTTCTCTTAATTCAAGCAACATTTGATTTTGTTTCTTATTTTAAGTGCAAATAGTTGTTGTTTTTCTTATTGTAAGTGGAGCAAGATGTATTTTCATATTTTAAGTACAAAAATCTTACTGCACTGGTAGATAATTTTACTTGTGAAATTTACTCAAATCATGAAACTCATAAAAAAATCATAATCAACATTTTAGCCTGACTAGATTTTGTTTTTTGGAGTGTAATGCCCCCTGAACAATTTTATCATGATGAACGATTATTATTTATTGTCCCATCCACAGAGGAAAGGGAAATCTGCAGTCTGACTCTAGTTAAAGAAGAAAAGGGACGACAAAATAGTCTCAACAATCTCAACACAACAACAGGTCCGGTCAGTGGACTTGTGTTAGTGCAGTTTGAGGAAAGCCTTCAGGAAAGAAGTGTCCCTCCATTTTTTCACATTAATTCTGTCCAAAACGTACACTGAAACCACAGACTGTATAGATATAGAAAATAGGAAGTGGGCATGGGCGCTCTTCCGGCGCCATCGACTGAAAAACTGTCACTCCTCTGTAACTGCTGCTGTCAGGCTTTTCATTTTGGTCTCAAAATGTTTGTTTTGCCCCGCTCTTCATGATCCTGCTTTTTTATTTTTTATTTTACTATTTTGTCCCTAAATAAAGAAGAATGAACATTATTAACAGACAAATCAGGTGTCTTCTTTCGCTAAGTTGCTAACCACCCGCTCGCTGAGAAAGCAGTGGCAGAAAGAGGAGTGACCTGGCTCTTCGGTTGCTATGACACTCTTGGTCTGAATTCCAAATATGCCTCGGCTCCAAATCGGCCTCAGTGAGCTTCATTTGACTGAAATACGGCTGACGTCACGCTCCTTTAGTCCACTTCTTTACACAGTCTATGATTCAAACACACAAGTATATTTCTCTCCATTTCTTCCTCACATTCCGTCGCTCGTCTCGGCTCGTGTTTTTCACTCGTACTTGTGATAAACGCGGCTCTGAACGCTCCCGGCCGCTCACTACTGTAAATTCACCGCACCGTTTAATCAGCAGGGCTCCCTCGTCTGCATTTGCGCCCACACACCCCTTTTTACTGCGCGCTTGACAGCACTTACGCCGTGCCGTACATTAGACAAGAGACAAGTCGGCTTCGTATAGCACCCCTCGCTATCCATCCAGTGTCCCCCGCGCTGGCTAAATCCCAAAATGGCTTCTCGTTATACCCCGATCTCGCTGCTCTCTAACTTCTCTAATTGGCTATTACCTAAATGTTTAACTGTCACATTTAGCGCTAATAGGGTTTCCGATGTTTGACTTGTCTGTTTTACTAGCGTCATTTAAAGGGGTCATATACTCCAGATCGGGTGAAGCGAGGTGACAGCGAGGGCTATGGCGGTAATGAGCACCCAAAGGCGACGTTCCCAGGTAAGGTCGGGCTCAAGGGCGCTCGGGTGTCATTCGGCGTTTTGACCCAGAGGAAAAGTATAGCACTTGAGATCAGCAGAGAGTGAGAAGCACCTGAAATGTCATCTGAGTCCACAGTGTTCTACTGCGTACTTGAGCAAGACACACGAGACAGTTTGGAGCTGCGATAATGGGCCAGGAAAGTTAAGAATTGTATGTGTTTGCTGCACTCAAATATTAGAATATAGTTAATTATCTTACGGTTTTTGAGAAAGCAACTGAAAAAGTCCAAAAAGTAGTAAATCTTCAGTGGATATACAGACCAACTTTTCCCTAGTTTTCCGTAAAAACCCTGCTGCAGAACAGTTTGTCCTATTAAGACACAAATGGAATGAAAGTATGGGGAATATTAATGGCTAAAAGATAGTTTGAAAAGCATGCAGACTATGAACATGCTCGCCTCTTTACAAACCTGACTCATAACGTGGCTTAAAAGTGTTTCTAAAGGACAACTTGAAAGGCACTGCTTGGTTATTCAACGAGCAATTTCCATTTTAATATTGCTGGAATGTTTATGAATTGAAGTTTCGATGCTCTGGTGAAGTGGGGGCACATAACCTGGAATGTTCCAGACTGTGGCTTTACCAGTGCGTGCACAGTTACTTAAAGACACAGTATGTAACACTTTGGAGGTGGCACGTCACCCGCATGATTCCCTGAAAATAGAAAAGTTAAATAGTGCAGCTTTAAAGCAGAACTTTTATGCAAAATGACTTTTTAGAGCTTTTAACCATCCATCCATCTTCTTCTGCTTTATCAGGCTGGGTCACGGGGGCAGCTGTTCACTGCCCAGTCCTCTGTGCACCTGACCCCCTATGAACCCCTCTGCGGGTGGTGAGGCCATGTTAGATTTTTTCTGACTCACCATTTACTTGCAAAACTGCAGAAATTGTATTTGGAGTGATTCATGCATCTTTAATCACTTATTTTCAAGCCTCCATATTGGCCACAGCCACTGCTCTGTTCTTACTTCAATCTCCAAGTTTATCTACTTAATCTGTGACACATGTACGTGTAGGATTCTGCAGCGTCACAAACTCATTTTGGTTCAAATGAAAAAAGAAATCCTCTACACGGTAACATGATCTGAAGCGATCCATCGGAGGTGCTGACAGCTACAGGTCTTTGTCGTAGTGACGTAGGAACATCAGCTCCAATCAGCACCACAGTTTCCTCATGTGGAAGTCAGTGGATCAATGTTGAAATTAAAATTATAACTAGGGCTGTCAAACAATTCATTTTTAAAATCTCGATTAAGATCAGAAATTCCATAGTTAATCGTGATTAATCACATATTGAATTACATGTTTAAAATTGTGTTATTTTGCATTTCTATACAGTTTTAAAGCCATAATGTAAAGCAATTTGTACCTATTTAGCAATCGCTGTAGTTATTTTCTTTGCCGTGTGATTATCCACAGGTCTGTGGCGACTCTGCCAAATGGTAGTTTGTCTGATCTGAGACTTTCTCAGCTGGGATGCGGGGGTTTATCTCGGAGGTACTAACTTAGACGCGACGTACTTTGCTGGTACTGAAACTCTGCTTGACACAGGCTGCATTTAACTTGACGTGTAAATTGTAGCGTCTGGAAGTTTTTAAAGGTCAAATAAGCAGTTCAAAAGTCCAGAAGCGTCTGTTTCTCCATCACGGCGGTGAGTTTTCTGAAACATGGCGCTTTGAAGTTCGAAAGCGAAACCGCCAGAGAAGCTGCCTACGGATGTGTAGAAGGGACAAAAAGTTGGCGAACTGTAACAGCAAGTAAAACAAAAAAATGCTTTGCATTTTTAGAAGGGACAAAAGGCTGGCGAACTTTAACCACGATTTTAAAAAAATTATTGCGTTATGAATTGCATTTATCTAGTCACGATAAATACGTTAAGGCTAACAGCCCTAATTATAACATATAGATCCACGAGTGTCAGAGATTAGAACACATGTGTCAAACATGCGGCCCGGGGGCCAGATCCGGCCCTCCAAGACCTTTAATCTGGCCCTCGGCTGATTTTTCTATTAAAATACTTAAAATTTTCTGATTTTTCTGTTAATTTTCTGCACCGTTTAGCATAGCAGCGTCTCCGGCGTTTCTGTACGTTGCAACTCCCACCAGAGCAGCACAAATGAAGACTTTCCTCTTTCCAAACGCTCTTAAAGGATGATCGTTTTGACTGTCGACCGTGACCCTCATCAGCAAAATGTCAAAAAATGAGAAAAGCAGATGCTGAGTTCAGGATTTCCCAAGAAAAATAGTCTAATTCTTATTTGTTGACAGAGGTGAATGGGAAATCTGTGCTCAGTGTGTTTGGAACAAGTGGCGTTGCTCGAAGAATATAATCTTAAACACCACTACGAGACACGGAGAAAAATACAATAACTTGAAGAGAGAACCGAGTTTTCTGATCCGGCCCTTTTGGGATCAAAGTAGGTTGCATACGGCCCCCGGACCAAAATGAGTTTGACACCCCTGGATTAGAACTTTACAGCAAACACAAGCAGCGTGGATCTAGACTATACCTGAAAATGGCTTAATAGGACCTTTATGAAACAGCTTTGTCAGTGATTATTGATCCTC
The DNA here is from genome assembly GCA_034769755.1 of Odontamblyopus lacepedii. NCBI lineage: Eukaryota > Metazoa > Chordata > Actinopteri > Gobiiformes > Gobiidae > Odontamblyopus > Odontamblyopus lacepedii. Next base: position 29,001,679 of record CM068364.1, read on the forward strand.
CTCTTTCACTTATTACGATGCAACACGTCATTATAACCCGTACATACAGTAAGACGAGTTGAACCGGGATCTAAAGGAGAAACGGAGGACACGGCTGTGATAACGTTCATATATCTAATGCTTGTCTCGTTAGCGGCGTTTAGTCCGAATCGCCTGCTAACAGTGCTTTCCATTAGCGGGATGAAGCTAGTTATTACCTCTTCATTGCGCTGAATAAAATGATGGATGTGTCCCAATCAGAGCAGCATTAATACGATCAGCTCGCACGCCGGCCTCCATCACTCACCACTGTTGTGATTCAGTCCCACAACAGATGCAGACGCGCTTAAGAGTGATTAGATACAGGGCGCTGGAGCGAGGGAGGAGGGAGGAGAGGAGTTAGGACGATGAGGCAGGAGAGAGGAGGTAAAAGATATAAGGAACAGTGAGGTACGAGAAGGAGAGAGGGAGCGGGGACATAGGAATGCAGAGAAAGAGCCAGGAGAAAGGAGGTAGGAGGAGTTAGGAGAGAGGAGGAGAGCACAGAGGGAGAGAGGAGGCAGGAGAGAAGGAGGAGGAAGGAGAGAGGAGGTGGGAAATAGGGAGCAAAGAGGTAGGAAAGAAGACAAAGAGCTAAGAGAGAGGAGGTAGGAGAGGAGGGAGGGAGTGAGGAGGAAGGAGAGGAGGTAAGAGAGAGGAGATATAGGGAACAAGGAGGCAGAGAAGGAGAGAGGGAGCAAAGAGGTAAGAAAGGAGAGAAAGACCAGGAGAAAGGAGTTAGGGGAGGAGTTAGGAGAGAGGAGGAGAGCACAGGGGGAGCAAGGAGGTAGGAAAGAAGACAAAGCGCTAAGAGAGAGAAGGTAGAAGACGAGGGAGGGAGTCAGGAGGAAGGAGAGGAGGTAAGAGAGGAGATATAGGGAACAAGGAGGCAGAGAAGGAGGGAGGGAGCAAAGAGGTGAGAAAGGAGAGACAGAGCTAGGAGAAAGGAGGGAGGAGAGGAGTTAGGAGAGAGGAGGTGAGCATAGAGGGAGAGAGGAGGTAAAAGACAGAGAAGGAAAGAGGGAGCAAGGAGGTAGGAAAGACGGCAAGGAGCTCAGAGATAGGAGAGGAGGCAGGAGAGAGGAGATATAGGGAACAAGGAGGCAGAAAAGAGGAAGCAAAGAGGTAGGAAAGGAGAGAAAGGCCAGGAAAAAGAAGGTAGGAGAGAAGGAGAGGGAGGAGGAAGGAGATGTGAGAGGGAGTGAGGAGGTAGGGAGAGAGGAAATAAATGACAGAGAGGGAAAGAGGGAGCAAGGAGATAGGAAAGAAGAGAAATCTAGGAGAGAGGATGTAGATGAAGAGGGACTGAGTAGATAGGAGTGAGGTAGGAGAAGGAGAGAGGGAGCGACGACGTAGGAATGGAGAGAAAGAGCCAGGAGAAAGGAGGTAGGAGAGGAGAGAGGAGGAGAGCACAGAGGGAGAGAGGAGGTAGGAGAGAAGGAGGAGGAAGGAGAGAGGAGGTGGGAGATAGGGAGAGAGGAGGTAAAAGACAGAGAAGGAAAGAGGGAGCAAGTAGGTAGGAGAGGAGGTAAGAGAGGGGAGATATAGGGAACAGGGAGGTAGGAGAAGGAGAGAAAGAGCCAGGAGAAAGGAGAGAAGGAGGAGGAAGGAGATGAGAGAGGGAGTGAGGAGGCAGGAGAGAAGAGGTGCAGGGAGATAGGACGTAAAAGATAGAGAAGGAACAAGGGAGCAAGGAGGTAGGAAAGAAGACAAAGTGCTAAGAGAGGAGGAAGGAGAGGAGGGAGGGTGTGAAAAGGAAGGAGAGGAGGTAAGAGAGAGGAGACATAGGGAACAAGGAGGCAGAGAAGGAGAGAGGGAGCAAAGAGGTGAGAAAGGAGAGAAAGAGCCTGGTAAACGGAGGTAGGAGAGAAGGAGAGGAGTTAGAAGAGAGAGGGATGAGGATGGAGAGAGGAGGTGGAAGATAGCAAGAGAGAGAGAGGAGGTAAAAGACAGAAGGAAAGAGGGAGCAAGGAGGTAGGAAAGAAGACAAAGAGCTAAGAGAGCTAAGAGGAGGTAGGAGAGGAGAGCAACAAGGTAGGAAAGGAGAGAAAAACCAGGAAAAAGAAGGTAGGAGAGAAGGAGAGAAAGAGAGAAGCTAGGAGAGGAGGAAGGAAAGGAAATAGGAGCGAGGGAGGGGGAGAGGAGGTAGGAGGGAAGGAGAGAAGAAGCAGACGAGGAGAGAGGAGGTAAGAGGAAGGGAGAAGCGGTGGGAGAAAGAAGAGTAGAACAGAGGAGGCAAGAAGAAGAATACAGGAGTGAGGGAGCAAGGAAGGGGGAGAGAGGAGGTAGGAGAGACGGAGAAGAGGTAGAGGAGAAAAGAGGGAAAAAGGAAGGAGGAAGAAGAAGCGAGAGGGTTAAGAAGGTAGGAAAGAAGAAAAGACGGCAGGAACGATGGGCAGGGTAAGGACGTAGGAGACAGGAGGAAAGAGGAGGAAGGAGAGAAAAGAAAGGATAGAGGGAGAGAAGAGGTAGGAGAGAAGGAAACACTTCACCCACCTTGTCTCCTCAACAAAAACAACAAACGAAACCAACAAATTCACACGTTTTAGAAGTTTCACGGTCATTTTTCACACGCCGAGGCAAAAATCACTCTCCCTTCACTTCCTTCGCAACGGGAAAGATCGCTAGATTACTCAAACATGCACGGACGACACCTACGACCTCTTTGTGCAAGTTTTTGATGAGGAAATAACGTTTTTCTCAGTCAGAAAAGTCCACAATAACCCCTCTTTCAGTCACTCAAACTCTCCGCCGCGTTACTAAAACATGATTCGATTTTTCCACAAGTTTAAATCAATTGAAAACCGTAAAAAGCTGCATCACGTCTTCTTTATTTCCGCTCGTTCATTTGGCTGTCGGCTATTTGGGAACGTGCATTCGCAGCTCTTTCTGCCTCTGGAATTATCGATAGACAAATAAAGACGACGTAAACTCCTCTCAGCACAAACTTTCTACACTTTTGTCTTCCTTGCAGTAAGTTCGAAGTAGGGATGGGCAAAATGAGGTCGCATGAGATGATGAGACCTCACAGCCAAGTGATTCAAAATGTGATTCAGTAATGAGATCTCACTTCGCTGCCACCTGCTGTTACTTTGCACACATTACAACCAAATTGTGCTGTGTTTTTCATCTACATTGTTTGAACTAACACATTGGTTATTTGTAAAGGACTGTATAAAAAAAATAAACTATGTCACACAAATATCTCTTTCATTGATTTTTATTTAGAAATACAATTTTTTCCAGGGTTTTAGGGCCGAGGCGGTTTCTTTTTTTTGAAAGAATGTCTCCAGCCTTGGAGAATACTCTCTCACATGGGACTGAGGATGCTGGGGAGCACAGGAAACTTTTGGCCAGTTTATAAAGGGTCGGGTACAACATTTTTGTTTTGGTCTGTAAACGGATTTGATTTATTGGCACACTAAATTGTATTGAAAATAGCAAGGTGTTCATCTCAAGAGTGCCAGAGTTCAATATGTGAGTTGTAACAAAAAACACTTTAGTCCAACCCAGACCCCAAGTGCACTTTGAATATTTAAACATTTACTATTGCTTACGTCTCAAGGCAATCAAGACCGTTCTTGTTTCTACTACTACCACTAACCTTCTAACTCGCTGACTCACTGACTCGCTAACTCCTACAAACGCCGACAACACCACAAGTGCCGCCGCAAATTGAAAATGCTTATAAGCGCTGGAGGTGGGTGAACCACTCTGACGTCACCACCTCTGAATGAGATCTCATCACGTGACTGCCTTGTTCATGATGCACGCCTCATTTTGAGACCTTAATGGGAACGCCCATTTTTGTTCGGTGCAGACCTCAAGATCTCATTTCATTTCGCCCATCCCTAGTTCGAAGCACAAAGTGTAAAAAGAAGCGGACGGAAAGAGCGTGACGTCACCCACAGCGTTTAAAAGAAGGTAGGAAAGGAGAGAGGTGAGAAAGGAGAGAAAGAGCCAGGAAAAAGGGGGTAGGAAAGAAGAGAGAGGAGAGAAGCTAGGAGAGAAGGAAGGAGATGAGAGAGGGAGTGAGAAGGTAAGAAGAGAGGAGGTAAAAGACAGAGAAGGAAAGCGGGAGCAAGGAGGTAGGAAAGACGGCAAGGAGCTAAGAGAGAGGAGATAGGAGAGGAGGTAGGAGAGAGGAGATATAGGGAACAAGGAGGCAGAAAAGGAGGGAGCAAAGAGGTAGGAGAGAAGGAGAGAAAGAGCCAGGAAAAAGGAGGTAGGACAGAAGCAGAGGAGTTAGAAGAGAAGGGGATGAGGATGGAGAGAGGAGGTGGAAGATAGAGAAGGAAAGAGGGAGCCAGGAGGTAGGAAAGAAGGCAAGGAGCAAAGAGATTGGAGGTAGGAGAGGAGATATAGGGAATCCACAGGTAGAGAAGGAGAAAGGGAGCAAAGAGGTAGGGAAGGAAAGAAAGACCAGGAGAAAGGATGTAGGAAAGAAGGAGAGGGGGAGGAGGAAGGAGATGAGAGAGGGAAAGAGGAGGTAGGGAGAGAGGAGGTAAATGACAGAGAGGGAAAGAGGGAGTAAGGAGATAGGAAAGAAGAGAAATCCAGGAGAGAGGAGGTAGATGAGGAGGGACTGAGGAGATAGGAGTGAGGTAGGAGAAGGAGAGAGGGAGCGAGGATGCAGGAATGGAGAGAAAGAGCCAGGAGAAAGGAGGTAGGAGAGGAGGTAGGAGAGAGGAGGAGAGCACAGAGGGAGAGAGGAGGTAGGAGAGAAGGAGAAGGAAGGTGGGAAATAGGGAGAGAGGAAGTGAAAGACAGAGAAGGAAAGAGGGAGCAAGGAGGTAGGAAAGAAGACAAAGCGCTGAGAGAGAGGAGGTAGGAGAAGAAGAGAGCACCAAGGGAGAGAGGAGGTAAAAGGCAGAGAAGGAAAGAGGGAGCAGCTAGGAGAGGAGGAAGGAAAGGAAATAGGAGCGAGGGAGGGGGAGAGGAGGTAGGAGGGAAGGAAAAAGGAAGTAAACGAGGAGAAAGGAGGTAAGATTTAGGGAGAAGTGGTGGGAGAAAGGAGGTAGGAGAGACGGAGATGAGGTAGAGGAGAAAGGAGAGAGGAGGCCAAAAGAAGAAAACAGAAGTGAGGGAGCAAGGAAGGAGGAGAGAGGAGGTAGGAGAGACAGAGAAGAGGTAGACGAGAAAGGAGAGAAGAGGCCAGAAGAAGAATACAGGAGTGAGGGAGCAAGGAGAGAGGAGGTAGGAGAGATGGAGAAGAGGTAGACAAGAAAGGAGAGAAGAGGCCAGAAGAAGAATACAGGAGTGAGGGAGCAAGGAGAGAGGAGGTAGGAGAGACGGAGAAAAGGTAGACGAGAAAGGAGAGAAGAGGCCAAAAGAAGAATACAGGAGTGAGGGAGCAAGGAGAGAAGAGGTAGGAGAGATGGAGAAGAGGTAGAGGAGAAAGGAGAGAGGAGGCCAGAAGAAGAATACAGAAGTGAGGGAGCAAGGAAGGAGGAGAGAGGAGGTAGGAGAGACGGAGAAGAGGTAGAGGAGAAAGGGGAGAGGAGGCCAGAAGAAGAATACAGAAGTGAGGGAGCAAGGAAGGAGGAGAGAGGAGGTAGGAGAGACGGAGAAGAGGTAGAGGAGAAAGGAGAGAGGAGGCCAGAAGAAGAATACAGGAGTGAGGGAGTGAGGGATGTAGGAGACAGGAGGAAAGACGTAGGAGATAGAATGAGGAGGAAGGAAAGAGAGACGAAATAGGAGCGGATAGAGAAGAGAAAGTTTCACTGCCATTTTTCACACGCCATCGCAACTGGAGAGATCGCTAGATTACTCAAACATGCACGGACGACAGCTAGAACCTCTTCGGGCAAGTTTTTGATGAGGAAACAACGTTATAACCCAGTAGAAAGGTCCGAAAAGTCCACAATAACCCCCTTTCAGTCACTCAAACTCTCCACCACTTTACGAAAACATCATTTGATTTTTCCACAAGTTTAAATCAATTGAAAACCGTAAAAAGCTGCACCGCGTCTTCTTTATCTCCGCTCGTTCATTTGGTTATTGGTTGTTTGGGAGTGTGCGCTCACAGCAGAGGTGAGCGGCCGCACTCAGTTACATTTACTTGACAGACTCTTACTTCAATTACAGGGGGTTTTATAGTTCAAAAATACCTCGAAAAACAGGCATTCTGACTGTGAGCGGGGTCGCCTCTCCACAGATCTGACCTGTAACTTGGTCTGGTTTGGTCTCCATGATGATAGAATTGTTTAACGCCGTACTGTGAAACATTCCAGACAAAGCAATAACATCTCCATGGAGAAAAGCTCTATCTTACACAAAATTGGCTCCTGTGAGCTTTAAGATGTGTTAGAATACTCTGTTCCACCTTGTGATGTCATGCAGTGATACTCAAATTAATACCTTATTTTTACTTTTTGCTGAGTGAAGAGTTGCAATTCCAGGTCTGAAATCATCCAAAGGATTCTAGTGAAGGTGTATGGAGTTTAAAAACCGCATGTATTACCACATGACATCACAAGGTGGAACAGAGAGTTGTTTAACCGAGAGAAGAACTCCTAAAAATGCAGCGTTTGTGTGTTAAACATGTGTGAATGAAACAAAACACAACTCCAGGTCTGTTTGTGACAAAGAAACATCATTAGAACAGATCAGAAAACAGCGTAATATGGGGCCTTTAACTTACTCTTACTTGACTAGTAGTTTTCCCAAATACTTTTTTACTCTTACTTGAGTTTCTTGAACCACTACTTTGTACTTCTAATGAGCGACATAATTCTGCAGTAACGTTATTCTAAAGGCCACTACACCCTACAGCAGACATGTCCAAACTACGGCCCGGGGGCCAAATGTGGCCCTCACACCAATTGTTTTGGCCCTCAGGCTTCCAGGTGAATTGGCTCATAGTAGTCGTACTGCATGTTTTTGAAACCTACCTTGATCAAGCAGATTTAGTGTTCCCTTTTGTGGGTCTAAGCCTAAACAGAGGTCTAGTGGGTCATTTAAACCTGTTATAAATGCATAGATTTTAATTACTCACTGTTTTGTCCACCAGTTTATGCCCCTCGATCGGCCCTCACGCTGGCCTGTGTTTTAATATGTGGCTCTTGATGAAAAAAGTTTGGAGACCCCTGCCCTACAGGATGAACGATTTTTAAACGTGCGACAAAAAGCGCAAACACCACAGACACGAGGAGAAACTTATGAGACTAAAAATCTCTGATCTCAAAGACTCCTGCAGGATCTGTCTGTGTAAAACAGGCTGCAAAGCTGTGAGGGCATCAGCTGTTTCCTGTCTACAGTAAAACCACTCACATTGAGACTCTGAAGTGTTCAAAGATCAGAGCTCTGCACTTCTAGTTTAGATACAAGTCAAAACTGTGTTATTACTTGTGAAACATGGTGCAATACTTCAGATACAGGATTTTTAAAGCATAAAAGAGGCGATAAAGTCTACAGGAAGTAGAGTCACTGTCGCTAATCTGCAGTTTTAGGCTCTGTGGATGTAAACAAACACATGCGAGGAACAACTTTCATCTTTTTACTTTTAAAGAACACTTCAAACTGCGCGGCGCAGTTTTATGGACTGGATGTCATTATTTGAGGAGGACGATTTCTATGGATAAAGTGGATCAGACGGTGCACTTTAATGTACCACTTTATGGGAGGTGAGTAATAAAGTCTTTATTGTCGCTATATCTTGAGTTTGTTTGTTTTTTTGCCTACTCTCCGTCTCCAGCTCCATCTGAAAACACAGATACAAACCATGTGACGCGTGCTTGAATAACGGCTCCTAAGTTGTTTCTTTTCACAAATTGTTGAAACTGCTTTGTTGAAGTCAATTGATCACATGTGACGGTCAGTGATGTGGGCTGGAGAAAATAACTTTTAACCACACGAGGTAAGTCCAAAAGTGTGATCCCTCTTTGGAGAAAATAGAAAGATTGGTTATAAAATCAGCACGGAGCAGAATATTTTCAAATGATTAGATTTTGATTCCACGGTGTGTACGAGGAGGAAACAGTCAAAAGTAGAAAAACAGAAGGGGAAAAAATCTGACTTTCTTCCATAAAAATACACTAAGTTCAATTGTATGTATGGAGGAGTAGTGGCTCTACCCAAAGCTCACTGAAGCACAACTATAAGAGGAGGTATTATGCATTTTTTTGAGCTTTCCACCATGTTATCACATTGTTTCCTCATCAAAAACATGATTTATACGTCATCCATGCATGTTTTGGTAATTTCATGCTCTCTGTTGCGCTATTCAAACCCTCCTTGTGGTTAGCAGTACAGTTTTATCCTAAACTCAGCCTACACCCCTGCTCCCAAATGACAATTCTCCAGAAATTGCACAACCTGAGAAGTGTCATTAGCAGGATGCAGGCTGATTGTGTTGTGATAGCGCTCTGAAGGGGGAGCAAAGGGAGGGACGTGTCAGAAACTTGCAAATATAACATTTCAAAACAATAATAGGCAACATGGTGGTAAAAATGTGTGCTATGTGTTACGCAGTTAATACTCCATAGAAGTAAAATAGCCTCTTTATACGGCTTTTAAACACATATATGAATGACTGACAGTGAGTTAGAGCGAGTCAAGGTAAATGTCCAGCCCATGACAACCTCTGTGGAGCTGGACCCCATCAAACTCAAACCTACACAAAAACTATGTCAGTCGTTTGTGCTGTTTTGTGCTGCAAAAAGTTTTGTTTGTGTGATTTTGGTTCTTAAGATATTATAAGAGTTTTATTTTGGACCAATGATGTCATCCAGCCCCTCAAAATGTTAAATAGACTCAAAACAGAAAAAAAAAAGATAGAAAATGTTTGTATTTTGTTTGTGCTGTTTTGTGCAATTAATTAAAAAAATAAAATAAAAAATAGGACATCAATTCCGCTCAGCTCAGCGACAAAAGATCTCAGGCTGTGGAAAAGTCTGTATTATATAAAATATGAATAAAAAGCAAATGACTAAAGACTGATACAGACTTTTCCACAGCCTGAGATCGTTTCTCTTCACTAGTTTTGCAGAGTTTTGCTAAAGTCGCTGCCGTCAGCTGAGCGGAAATAACATCCTATAATTACCGCAGAAATAATAATGAATAATTTTAGAAATAAACTCACACAAATGAAAATTGTCACAGCACAAAACAGCACAAACAAAATACAAAAATTTTCTATAATTTTTTGGCTGTTTTGAGGCTGTTTCACATTTTGAGGATGACGTCATCGGCCCAAAATAAAACTGCAAATATCTTAAGAACCAGAATCGCACAAACGAAACCTTTTGCAGCACAAAACAGCACAAACAAAACACAAACCTTTTTGGATGTTTTAGTGCATTTTGAAGCTTCCTGGGGGCTGACCGCAATTTGACCTATAAAAGAATCCTTAATTTCTCCAAAACTAAAGAAGCACAAACAAAACTTTTTGCAGCACAAACGAAGCACAAACGATTGGCATAGTTTTTGTGTAGGTTTGCGTTTGATGGGGCCAACTTCACGCAGGTCCCATGACATGGTTTTCCCTTTTACAGAGGTCAGATATTGAGGACTTTAGGTTTTCCTGTGTTGCCTTTTCAATCAACAAAGACGAGGGGGCATTTACCTCGGCTCACACCTGGGACTCACCTCTCCAGAGACCACCACATGGCAGTAGGTGTAGTCCAGGGGTCAGCAACCTTAAGTACCGTAATTTCCGGACTATAAGCCGCTACTTTTTTCCCAGGCTTTGAACCATGCGGCTTTTAGTACGGAGCGGCTAATGTGAACTTTTTTCCACCGCTAAGGGCGCTCTAACAGGAATTTCAAAAACAAGATAGACGGAAAATGAATGCAAAGAAGAATATGCTACTTTTTATTTAGCAGATATAACACACACGACAAATTATTAACTAGTAATTATTTTCAAATCCTCACCCCTTCATCATGAAAAGCACACGAAGGAGTTTGTATGATGCAAGTTTTAAGTTGAAGGCATCGATCTTGCTCCGGGAAGGAAACCGTGCTGTAGAGCCCTGCACCCACGGGACCCAACACAAAACAGCACGGCGCAGGACCATGGATGTATAAGAACATTCTGAAAGAACATTCTGAAAGAACATTCTGAAAGCTTATTGCGGGCGGGAGCGCGACCGCACGATGTGGCAGCGGGCGGTAGCGGGACTGAAGATTGCGGGAGCAGGGCTGAAAATTGTGTCCCACGCAGACCTCTACCTGCTGCTGCACATAAGCTCGGCGTCAATTTCAGCGGAGATGATTAAAGTGACTTGTGGTTTCACTGCACAGGAGAAATGAAGGTAAATTACCGGTTCTTTTCTGTTTTTGACCTCGTTTTAATGAGCACAGTTGCTGCCGTGTTAAAAGGCACTGTTCATAAAGAATCTGTTCAGATAGATAAATGTACATTTACAGTACAAAATCATTCTGTATATGCAGCAAATATCTCATTTTTCAACATAGATATCAGCGGCTTATAGCCCGGTTGTGGCTTGAATGACTTTTTTCTTAATTTAAAAAAAAAAGAGTGGATGCGGCTTATTTACCGGTGCTCTCTATAGTCCGGAAAATACAGTAATCAAAGAGCCATTTGCACTGTCTCCCACAGAAAAGAAACACCCGGAGCAACAAAACCCTTCTGACTCTAAAATGAGGAGAACACTTTTCTTTTACCTGTATGCTATGTATAAAAGATTATAGTGCATTACATTTATGAAATCAATGAAATGCTACAGAGAACACGGAATAAAAACATTTTGAACTTGGTTGATGCTTACTATCAAATGAAACACTCCGTGTCTATTTGAGTCCTTGTAAGAAATAAAACTCCAAACTTAATCATCCACCTGCAGCAAACCAAAAATACATCTGCTTCAGTGTTCTGTCATCATTGTATCACATGTACTGGAGCATGAACACATCTGCCCATGTAGTATTAAACCTTCTGTTTTCTTCAGAAATTTTTCCATTATTTACGTACCAGGGGTCGAAAAGCTCACTAAATCCTGCTGGTGTAGGGGCCGGTCTGGACTGACAGGTATGTGCTGCACATCAGCAGCTTTGATGTAGATTTTGAGCGACAAAAATATTTAAAACGTTTTATTTGAATGTTACAAGATTAATAATAATAATAATAATAATAATAATAATAATAATAATAATAATAATAATAATAATAATAATAATAATACACCCCTATGAACTAACATCAAGGACCATGTTGTCCACCCTCCTGTGGGCTCACCACCCGCAGAGGGGTTCATAGGGGGGGTCAGGTGCTATGAGTATTGGGCAGCAAACTGCCCCCGCGACCCAGCTGGATTAAGCGGGAGATGATGGATGGATAGATGGATGGATAATAATAATACATTTTATTTATTAAGTGCCTTTCTGGACACCCAAGGTCGCCTTACAACAACATAAACAAGTTAAGTACGATTAAAACAGACAGTAAAAATCCCACTGTTAAAGTGGGACACTATTTAATTGATTGATTAAATTTAGTGTTGTATTTTATTAGTATTTAGTATTACCATTATCTACAAATTTAGAATTACATTTCTAAAATAAAAATACATTGTAATTCCATACAGGGAGCCACCACAGAAGGATGAAAGAGCCACATGTGGCTCTGGAGCTGTGGGTTGCTGACCCCTGGTGTGGTCAGTCTGAGATCTGCCAGATCTGTTAGACTGAGCCCAGAACAACGGCTGATCAAAGAAACGTCACAGTGGTCAGTGACACCTCTGATCAAGGTGTAAGTGCTACCGCCCAAACGTAGAGAGCATTTACACTGAAACGAATCACTGCATCACCGTATGAGCGTACTGGAAACGATTTGCGTCCACACACCATGTCTGGATCGCCAGAAATGCAAGTCACATGACTAGGCTGGCGATACGTTGTCACGACACCACGACGTCACGGCACCATATGGGCGGTAAAAATAAGGAGTGGAGCACCGTTTCTGAAATTGCCATAGTTCTATGGAAGCTGCAGCAGCCAATTTTGAGGCGAGGAAGATGCAAGTGTGAAAACCGTCTTTTCATGGACCGACTTGCTCGAGTTTGTTTAAGCTTTTTCACAATAGCGTCGCATGCCCGACGAACCCAGCGAATCAGGAAGGCGCAAGTCACAGTGATGTGGTCCAATAAGAATGGCAGATATCAGAATCAGAATCAGAATTACTTTTATTCATTCCTGAGGGGAAATTTTCTTTGTTACAGATGCAACCGACCAAGAGCATGTACATAGAACCCCTACGTCAGTGTATCAGCGCTTTCAGTGTTTTCATGCGTCCACACAGCGCTGGATCAGATCTGTACTCAGGCAAATCCGTGGGACCTGGTGTATCCAGATTGTTCTGTCTCCGGAGCCGTTTTCCATCAGATTAGTGTGGACGAACACTGAATCCACAACGAAAACATCTCAAATACGTACTAGTGTGGACGGGGTCATAGAGCGTGAAGTTTTCCATCACAATAATGCCAAACAACTAGCATGCAAACCGCACACATATTCAGACAATAAAAGACTTTCTAATTAGTTGCAGACAGTATACAGTATGCTTATTTTGACCGTATGAACTGCTATCTGTAGTGGGGTGACACATTTTGCTTAAATACAAAAGATTAAGAAAAAAAAAGTATCCCCATTTTAACTTTTTATATTTCTGTTGAAATAACTTCTAATGTCTCACCTGTTCTTACAAACCCACAGCTACAGCTTCACATGAGGGAAATAGGGCAGAACAAAGCACGACGGGCCTATCCCACACAGCTAGCATTAATATTAAACCAGCTCACCCCACAAAGAAGCACAAATCACTCCGCTGCCGGCTTTAAGTGCATAAAGTATATATATATATATATATATATACATATATATATATATATATATATATATATATATATATATATATATATATATATATATACATATATATATATATATATATCGCGCTTATGAATATTCCAGCGCTCGCCACATTAAAAGCCCGTGCGCTGTCCTACGCTGTCATATCCTGTCATACATGAGCGCAGGTGAGAGACAGGGACAGGCAGGGGGACAGGGGCTCCAGATGTGAGGCCACCAATAGGTCAAGAAGGATGAAGGGAGACCAAGGCACAGAGGGAGATCCGGTTATAAAAGAGATGTTTATTCAAGACATTTGGAGCAAGCATAATATAATGAAAGTGCTGATTGAAAAGCTATGTGAATTACAGATTACAGATGGTATTTCAAAGTAATACTCTCAACTTTTCTTCTTACGATGTTTAATTTTTCATGAGGAAGTCTGAGAACTCTTGAATACTGATTACGGCAACAAAAGTTCATTTAATTTGACCTCGCTCACCTATTAAAATGACGTATTAACATGTTTTATAAGTTTTGCTTTCGTTTTTGATGCTCTGAGTCCCTTCTCGCTTTGCTCCCTGTGCTAAGTCACTCCCCTTCAGAGCACTATAACACGAAATTTGGCACAAATCCCGCTAATGAAACTTTAGCACATCGCATCAGGTTTGTGAAGTTGTAGTGTACTGTTTTGTATCATGTTTTTGTACATTTATGGACAATGAATAACTCTGAGCAAGAACGAAACGTTAAAAACTCGTTAAAAGTTAATTTGACATAATATGACCCCTTTAAAAACAACACAACACTGTATGACCTTCTATGCCTTTATGGGACTTACACTATTCATGTATTAGAGTCTTTTAGAATGGACCTTTAGCCTGTTCATGTTCCGAGGGGCTGATAAGGGCCCTTGTACTTTTTCTTAATTAATTTCTGTTTGTCCTGCTTCTGATAAAAGGAAACTATCAATCTCATGGACATAATAATAATACATTTTATTTATTAGGTGCCTTTCTGGATACTCAAGGTCACCTTACAACAACATAAATAAGTTAAAGGGAAATTTCGGAATTTTGGACATAGGGCTTCATTTCCTCCTGAGCCAGAGTGTTGGAGATGTGTGGAGACACTTTTTTAAAGATTCCATTCAGTCCTTGTGTTTGCACAGGTTGCTGGTGCTAGGCTAGTGCATGTCAATGGCCATAGTTGCCACTAAAAACAGTCTTACCCACTCCACAGAGCACCCGAGGCAAAACTATTAGAACTCCAGACTGTCCATGTGAATGTCTGTGTCCATAGAATCATTTGAGAAGTAAAACCAACCTTGAATTTGAAGGATTTCTGTCTGAGCAGCAGCAGTGAGTTGTACTTCCTGATAGAAAGCTCGGCAGCAGCGGACTGATGTATGAGAAAATAGAAAATAGTCCCTCAACATGCGACAATTCATGTGATGCAAGGTTAGTTTTATTTCAAACATTATTCTATCCACACAGACATTCACATGGACAGTCTGGAGTTCTAATAGTTTGTCCTCGGGTGTTGGTAAGACTGTTTTTAGTGGCAGGACGACTATGGCCATTGACATACACTAGCCTAGCACCAGCAACCTCTCCAAATACAAGGACTGAATGGAAGATTTAAAAAAGTGTCTCCACTCGTCTCCAACACTCTGGCTCAGTAGGAAATAAGGCCCTATGTCCAAAATTCCACTGTCCCTTTAACTTATTTTTGTTGTTCTAAGGCGACCTTGAGTGTCCAGAAAGGCACTTAATAAATAAAATGTATTATTATTATTATTATTATTGTTATTATTATTATTATTATTATTATTATTATTATTATTATTATTATTATTATTATTATTATTATTATTATTATTAGATTGATAGTTTACTTTTATCAAAAGTAGGACAAACAGAAATGAATTAAGAAAAAAGTACAAGGGCCCTTACCCAGTAATACTATTAAAACATACAGTAAAAGCCCACAGTTAAAATGAGACAGTATTTTAATTGTTTGATCATATTTAAATGACCTACATTAGCTAGCAACTATTCTGTTGGGTTGATGGGAGAAACCGGAGTGCCCGGAGGAAACCAATCCCAAACCCAAACCAACATGTAAAACATTGATGGAACTCTGCAACCCACTTGTTTTCAGACATTCCGACACTAATCTGGACCAATTTGTGCTTCGAACCCACAAATAAAAAAATAACCCCAAAAATTGAAAGGAATTTTATATCAATTCCGCCTGGCGAGGCCTATTCTTATATTTGAAATCTGACTTTCCCTCTGTGGTGTGCTGGTTCACACTTGTAATGAGAGTACAGAGGACAGCAGAGGCCAAACCTACAGGGCCTCAGCTTCACAAACAATCCAGTTATTTGTTTGTGCTCCGAAGGATTCAGAAACAGATTCAGTTTGATTTGCGATTCATTATAGTCAGGCATTTTAGAAAAACACCGAAACACGAAGAGGTTAAAGCTCATGTCCTTACCACAAATGTTACCATGATAACAGTTCTACTCTACATCATTAAACATTACCTAACCCTGCCTCCTCATTAGTACTCGCTCTCCTCTGTCCACTAACCGCCACCCCTCTCACCTCACTAAGTCCTGTCCACTGACCTGCCCCCTGCTAACCATGACCCGGGACCCTCACCTGCGTCCCCCCACTAAAATACCACTCTTCCCTAATGGGCATCGTCCGCCCTCGGCCCCCCTGATCTGGGCTAAATGCTTCCAGCTCGCCCCCTCTCCTCTGGGTCTCTGTAGGCAGCTGCTACGCTCTGTTAAACTCCTCTCCAGGTTTAAATACAGGCGTGTCCTTGTGAGATCTGACCCTCGCACGTAGCAATAGGAGCGCAAGTATATTAGCTTCACCAGGCTGAGCATCCTTGAACCGGGGCGACCTTTCCAGCGCCGCACCTATGCAATTATTAGCAGAGGACGAGTAAAGATACAGCGCACTCGAGACAGGAAATATAACTGATTATTTTAGCCATTTTGAAGGGTGTATATGACGCAAAATTGACTCTTGTGAGGTTTAAGCTGTGGGTGGATGGACAAACTGATCCGTAACAGATAATACTCCCTACATTTGTACAACTCACCTTTATGTAACAGATAATACTCCCTACAAGTGTACAACAACTCACCCTTATGTAACAGATAATACTCCCTACAACTGTACAAGAACTCATCTTTTATGTAATATAATACTCCCTGCAACTGTATGACTCACTCCTATGTAACAGATAATACTCCCTACAACTGTGCAACAACTCACCCTTATATAACAGATAATACTCCCTACATTTGTACAACAACTCACCTTTATGTAACAGATAATACTCCCTACAACTGTGCAACAACTCACCCTTATGTAACAGATAATACTCCCTACAAGTGTACAACAACTCACCCTTATGTAACAGATAATACTCCCTACAAGTGTACAACAACTCACCCTTATGTAACAGATAATACTCCCTACAACTGTACAAGAACTCATCTTTTATGTAACAGATAATACTCCCTATAACTATAAAACTCACCCGTCTTGTTTCATTCACATGTGTCACACTAAGTCCGTTCGATTTTGTCCAGATTGTTGCATTACAAATTAAACTCCAGACTTCCCCTAAGCCGTCCATAAACCGTCAGTGATGGCTCACTGGACACCTGCATTCAAGGCAAGTGCTCAAGTGCAGCAGAAAATTCTGCGCCGTGAGAACAAAGTACAAACCAAACAACCAAACAAAAGGAAAACAACAACATATGGGATTGTTAAACACTCATGGTCATACACTATTTAGCATAAAATCCTTTAAGATGTAGTTTTCCTCATGAACGCAACAGGCAGCAGTAAGGTTGTATATGGTTGAAAAACGCTGAAAGCTAAAGGCAGATTTACACATCTGTTGAGCGCTACATGCTTATTAGACTTTCTCAGCAGGGGGCCATGCTAACAGGTGCTACATGGTGTAGTATTAGCTCTGTCGGCAAAACAATCAAAGCAAAAAAGGCTCATGTGTTTGACTGACGTGACACTTGCAGCATTTCGTAAACCACCATCTGTATGTACTAGGGATGTAACAATAACTGAAATATTGTGGTATTGTATTGTCAAAGGTCTCACAATAATATCGTGGACCACCACAATATATCAAATCCCAAGTCTCTTTGCTTAAATGAAGAGTTCTGATGCAGGATTGGCTGAAAAAAACAGGAACTACATAGACCATGATCCTTTGCTCAGTGCAGACTACATGAAGAAATAACTGTTCTCAGCACTTTGAAATCTTCATTCTTTGGATTAAGTCTTGTGAAGGCATTTTTAGAGGAAAAAGGAGCAGATTCACAGCTTTGATATTGCAATAAATATGGTACGGTGAGATGTATATGGTGAAAATATCGTACAGAGATTTGGATATCGTTACATCACTAATGACAATAAATGTGAGGTTCATACTGTGACAATATTGTATCGTGAGACTTGGATATCATTACACGTCTAGTACTCTTCTCTGGGCCTTGGGTTCTTGCTTACTGCCCTGTACTGGTGTGGTTAAGAGGAGGAAGTCTCTTACCGGTTCCAGGTATTTGAAAGTGCTGGAAATTTGCCGTTGGCCCCCACTCTGCTGCTAAAGCTCTCCCAGGGTCACCACACATGTGACCCGCAGAGCCATGTATACACAGAGGGCACGTGCTGGAGGGTTTGTAAGAGCCACTAGTGACACTTGGTGACCCCCCTCAGAGCCCACAGCAGCCTTTGGGCCCTGGGAAACAAGTACCATTAACCTCACAGTCCGACGCTCCCGCTAACTTTTATGAACACATTGTACTTATATTGCACCGTTATTGTACCCTTGATTTGCCTTTATCATTTCCAAATGTGAGTGTTGACTGCAAGAGAAAAGGTTTGTCTGAGTGTGGAAGAGAATCACATTTAACCAATTCCAAAATGATACCCTGCTCTACAATCAGGCATTCACACCCCAACACTATGGAGAGTTATGCCTGATACACGCATAAAACCAATGTACTTATTCCACCATTTAACTGAGGAAAATATAGTCACTTGCAAGACTAATGGTATTTTAGCAAAGGCATAAATCTTGGAGGTTCTCTACGGCGGCTCCACTTCCACCCAGCAGTACCAGAGGTGAGCAGGCCCCTATAAATTATCAGGCTGCTGCGTTAAGTTTAAAGAGGCTGCATTTGTCACATAGTGCGAATTATGCGAGCTAAATGACGCCCATTACTTCCTAATTAGTGCGGCGGGACACAGGGGGACTAACGAGGCTGAAACGTTTGCTTCAATTTACAGCGAATGCTTCCGCCGCGCTGATGACAGGCAAAGCTACAGAACGTGCCCATTGTCAAATAAGTGGTTTTAATGAGGATGTATGTGAGCAGAGGCTGGGTGCTGGACTGTGGAGAATGAGTTAGGTAAGAGACACATGTTGGGTTGTTATATTTAAATTTGGGGAGAAAATACTTTTAAGAGCAAACATAATATTGCTAAACTGACTTTGTGTTAATCATTTATATTCTAAATGCTTGCCCCTCACTGGTATAAGTCATATTCATTCAATCATAATAATAAAAAATGTGAGCTTTAAAGAGGACATATGCAAAAGTGTAACATTAAAGTTGAACTCCGGCACGTTTGAAGCTAAAGTCCATTTCTAGAGGTGGTGGAATTCTGACAGGAGCCAAAAAAACAACACAGATCAATGTTTTCTAGGGGAAGATCTCGCTGTGGCAGTGAGTCTGTCAAGGCAACAAACGTAAAACGCCAATTTGCTTCACACTGAAGCTTAACACCACTTTCTAACCCATCTTACAACAGCCACGAGTCTAACAAACAAAACGGTCTGCCTGGTTCACTCATTAGTGTCTGGAAACGTTATAAAACAACGTTATAAGCAGCCTTAACATTACCTTTGTTGATTTCACTGCGCATGTGAAAGCCCAAAAGACCCAATTGCCGATGTCGTTTCTAATCCCATTTATTTACGAGGGAATTATATTTTTTGAAAAACACTAAAAAATACATTCTCGAACCATTTTCTTTCAACAACTTTCAGTTTCTATTGTTCTTCACCGTCAGTAGTTGATCCTCACTTGTTGCTTCTGGTGGCTCGAGCCTCTCGCCGCCGCTGGAGTTGGCAATTAAGTCTTTTAGGCTTTGGCCTGTGCAGTGGGAAATCAACAGAGGTAAGGCTAAAGCTGCTTATAAAGATGTTTTATAATGTTCCCAGACACTAATGAGTGAACCAGGCAGAGCGTTTTGTTTGTTAGACTCGTGGCTGTTGTAAGATGGGTTAAAGTGGTGTTAAGTTTCAGTGTGAAGCAATTTGGTGTTTTACGTGGAAGTTAAGAACTTGCCTCCATCACTACACTAGTTTGTTGCCTTGACAGGCTCACTATCACAGCGAGATCTCCGCCGAGGCAACACTGATCTGTGCTGTTTTTTGCTTCTGACTGTATTCGACCACCTCTAGCAATGGACTTTAGCTTCAAACGTGCCGGAGTTCCCCTTTAAGTAACTTAACTTAAAGTAAAATTATATTTAGATATGATATGGTATTGGATATCAGCGCAGATACTGAAACATTTCTTTGATCAAATTTGTTCAGATGATCCCTTTTCTGGTCTATAAATTGATGTTATAAGGCGGCTCATATCTCGAGGATGATGTATGGAAGGTTGTATGGAGGATTTTTGTTTGTTTCAAATTGTCAAAGAAAGTTCAAAATAGCTTGTAGAGATGCAGCAACCTTGCAATTATGATGACGTATGCCTTTCATGCACTCCACATACGCAAGACGCCGTTTACTCGCCGTTTTTTCGAAGCTTCCAGACAAGAATCCACCACCAGTTCGCCGCAAAGAAAGTCTGTTTGTGAGGTCGCTGAAAGAAGAAGAGGGGAAAAGGAGCGAAGCCAAACTAAAATGATTCTTGGGGATTCCTTCCAGCAATGGCGCGAACTGAAGTAGACGAAGGGCCTAAAGACTGACGTGTCGGGCGATAAATTACTTCTGGACAGGAAACTTCAACAGCAATTTGTTCAGCATTTTGAACGCGCACCGGTTGTAAACAAGCGTGATTTCTAGCATAAGGTAGAGGCAGGAGGAGGCGTTTCTACTTTTGTTTCAACATTTGTAAAAGGACAGTCGCTGTATTTCTCTTTCCTTGGAACAATCTCATGACAAGTTTGTGCTCTGCAACAGGGTGAGCGAAGTGCCTCTTCTGTCTACAGAACAGTCAAATAACGGGTGAAATAATGTGCTGTGACCTGAGGTAGTTCTTATTACTTAGGGACGTCCAGTGAGCTCAAGTTAGTGCGACTGTGTTTGTCGCCCAGTGCTTTGGCCCACCTCCTCCAACCGGGACCTCTCAGTTTCGTACAGATTGTTTTCTTTCCTGTTTACAGCCAGATCCATTAGTTTTTTCTAATGTTACAGCACTGGCCACAGCAAAACTAGTCCACTGGGTCACAAAGTACGTTAATCTTGCGATAAAAAAATGAATGCCGTAAAAATTGTTAACGCATTAATAGCGCGATATTTTTGACAGCACCAATTTTGCTTCATTTATACTTGTTACATTAATCCTGTTTAAATACTCAACATTGCAACCCAGGACACACTGAAGGAAGTGTCTGGGGTGAGGAAAGTCTGTGCCTCCCTGTTTGGACTTCTGCTCCACAACCTTTTTTCCGGATAAGAAAAATAAATTGTAATAAAATAATCAGTTGGTGAAATATTGTTGACTAACGATATAGAAATTAGAATTGCCAGTGCAGCTTTACAACGTGCTTCTTAGTTTCACTTTTACACCGGGCAGATCCAATTCATTCCAAGTCTTTCCCATCCAACCTCTGCTCACTAACTTCCTCTTTTGTGATGCTGTCTTTTGTCGATGAAATTCCCTGTGATCTGTGGGCTGCAGGATCTAACGGCCTCTCCTCAGACGCACACTATTCCCTGTAGCGCTATCAGACACTGAATCATGCCATCTCCCCTCCAGCAAGACATGCATCCAGGCTCCTCGGCAGCTCCGTACAGCGCTCCCCAGGCTTCCCCCTCCACGTGTCAAGACATCGATACGTTCAGGTGCAGAAGTGAGGCCCCAAAACGCACCACGGGCCCTTCTTTTTTTTTTTTTTATGTCTTCAGTGGGCCATTTGTTGTGGACTCGTACATTCACGCCGCTTATTATTACCTCTCTCCTTGTAGAACTCCAGGGATGACCTTCTTTGCGAGCCCCCCCCAGAGTGGCTAGCTGCTGGGCCGTTCTAGCCAAAAGGCCCTCCCCGGCTCCTCTGAGGACCGTGATGGATGGAGCGTGCTTGGGAACGGAGGAAAGGCTGTTTGGTTGTGTGTTTGTGTCCAGAATATAGCGTGGGAGTGTGTGTTTGTGGTGTATGTACGGGCCCAGGTTTGGAGCGCAGCCAGACTGAAGGCAGACGCTGTGTTAACCGCTACGCCAACCTTGACCCGGGAGCAGGCTTAGAAGGATATGAGAACACATTTTTAACTACGGGGCGGTTTACAGGACAAATATTATGTCTGACGCTGTGGAACCTTTCAGCCAGTAATTAAACCTAAGGACTAATTGTGCCCAAAATGCTCACAGTGAGAATGTATGTTTATCAAAGTACTGCACAATTGCAAAGGTCTGTGTGCCATTCGTTCATTGGAATTTCAATTAAGAATGAAAAACAATAAAATAGGAAAATAGTTTAGTTCATTATTCTGTTTTAGTGTCAAACAAAAAAACTGATTTCGACCTCTATTTCCAATATTTAATTTAAAGTTTATTTCAAATAACACCAATCAAAAAACAGTCATCGTGCCTACTTTCATTTTGATTTTATTCTCTCTGGTTGATTTGTCCCGGAAGTTCTGCTCTCCGTGTCAACCATGGATCTATAATAAAACTATATTCTTCTATAGACCAATGTTATTTAATACAGATGGATGGCAAGTAAAATTAATATTGTTAAAATGCAGATTATAATATTGTTAAAATGCAGATTATAATATTGTTAAAATGCAGATTTTTGTAGCCATACGGTGAGTTCTTGTGTCTAGACACTGATAGAAATGCTCAGGTTCAACATTTGTGAATTTACATTTTGGATATTTCATGGTAAAGTACAATGTAATTCATATGTGTCAAACATGCGGCCCGGGGGCCAGATCCGGCCCTCCAAGACCTTTAATCTGGCCCTCGGCTGATTTTTCTATTAAAATACTTAAAATTTTCTGATTTTTCTGTTAATTTTCTGCACCGTTCAGCACAGCAGCGTCTCCGGCGTTTCTGTACGTTGTGACTCCCACCAGAGCAGCACAAATGAAGACTTTCCTCTTTCCAAACGCTCTTAAAGGATGATCGTTTTGACTGTCGACCGTGACCCTCATCAGCAAAATGTCAAAAAATGAGAAAAGCAGATGCTGAGTTCAGGATTTCCCAAGAAAAATAGTCTAATTCTTATTTGTTGACAGAGGTGAATGGGAAATCTGTGCTCAGTGTGTTTGGAACAAGCGGCGTTGCTCGAGGAATATAATCTTAAACACCACTACGAGACACGGAGAAAAATACAATAACTTGAAGAGAGAACTGAGTTTTCTGATCCGGCCCTTTTGGGATCAAAGTAGGTTGCATACGGCCCCCGGACCAAAATGAGTTTGACACCCCTGATGTAATTAAAGAATCTGAAAACCACCAATAGTTCTCTGGTGAGGAGAGTTTATCGCTGCTTCCTGTTTCTCGTCATGGAGTTCAACAATGACTTTCTAAGACGTTAAAGTAAACACGTCGCTATAAAAGAAGACAACAAAAAATTCCAAAGGTTTTTCAGGTACGTCCTTCCAGCAGCAGAACTTCCGGGGGGAAAAATCAGAGAGAATAAAATATCATAATTGAAATAGGCACTGTGACTGTTTTTTGATTGGTTTTACTTGAAATAAACTTTAAATTAAATACTGGAAATAGAAGTTTTTTTGTTTGACATTCAAATGGAGTAATGAAATAAACTGTTTCCTCATTTTTATTGTTTTTCACTCTTTATTGAAATTCAAAAGAGCAAATGATACACGGATCATTGAATAAAACAATTATAATTTTGTCAGTTACTGGCAAAAGGTTAATTTACACATGCACTATATTGTACTACAACCCCTTTTTTGTATATGTGTTCGTTGTATGTTTTGTTTTGTTATTGCAGAAAATTATAAAAAGTATAAATTAAAAAAAAAGTTTCTTTAAATTTAAAAGAACTTGTGTGTTAAAGAGGTGAAAAAGAGAACTCGTTAGTTTTATATGATTTGCAGTGGTCCAAAGTTTTTCCTCATTTACTGTACCATTCTAAGCATCCTAATTATTCACCATGATCTGTTTAGAAGTGTTTTTCACAACTTGTGAGGATGGAGTTTTCGCAGTTGCTCACAACAACTAATGCGCACAATAAAATGCTTTCTAATTAGACACAGACAGTACAACGCAGACTTATTCTGGCCTCAAGATCTGCGTAGATAATATAACGGTACTAGGGCAAGACAGATTTACTCAAATACATGGGAAAAAATCAGGTACAGGGCCTTTAATGATCAATATAGGTCAGGTTAGTTTGCTTTATTTGTACCCGTAGGTAAATTTGTTTTGCAGATTTGAGAGGCTCATTCATCCACACTCTACACAATAAACACAAATAAAAACACACAATTACAAATAAAGTGTTACAGCCCTCCAGAGCAGAATGTTTTGTTCCATAAATAATTCATTCATACATCGCTCTGGGCTAAAAATCACAATAAATATTACATATACTGGAAAAAAACATGATTTTTCCAAGAACGGGTACTAAAAATCGATAGATAAATAGATTACAGTTTATTCAAAAGTACGATATCAGCTTTTTAAAACTATTTGTTGGAAATATTAGGAGGTTATTAGGGGTGGCGGCACGGTGGCTGAGAGGCAACACTCAGGCCTCACAGCAAGAAGGTTGCGGGTTCGATCCCCGGGTCACCCAGGCCTTTCTGTGTGGAGTTTGCATGTTCCTCCCCGTGTCTGGATGGGTTTCCTCCGGGTACTCCGGTTTCCCCCATCAACCTAAAACATGCCCGCACCCCTATGAACTAACATCAAGGACCACGATGTCCACCCTCCTGTGGGCTCACCACCTGCAGAGGGGTTCATAGGGGGGGTCAGGTGCTATGAGGATTGGGCAGCAAGCTGCCCCTGCGACCCAGCTGGATTAAGCGGGAGAAGATGAATGGATGGAAATATTAGGAGTAAAAGCCTCTGCAGAAATGATATTCTGCTTCAGGGAGAAATACACAAGTACTTTTTTAACGTAGATAAGTAAAATTCTAGGAAATTCTAAGGAAGATTGACAACATAGACCTACCCAGACATAGGAAGAACACACAAACTCTCTGTTCTAAACTTTTCAAAACCACATTTCTACCTTCGCGTTTCACAGCCCCATCCGCTCTTCCGTCCACCTCTTCCATCTTCCCTTCATCTCTCCCCGTCCTTCTGACAAACCTCTTCCATTTACGCTCAGGCAATCACGTCTTGGATCTCACCCAGCGCGGATCGCCTGAAGCTCGAAGCTGGCACCACCCCCTCCTCTGCACCTGTTGGGGGCACTATCGATCTTCCCCACTCCCCTTCTATCTGCAGTCATCACCGGTCGCTCAAACAGCAACGACGACAACCACCTCCTTCCGCCACCGAACTCGTGACAAATGCCCGACCCGGCGAAACTACTTACGAACCACTTAACAATAATAACGCGCTCATATCTCATCCGAGGACCTGCGCGCCGTTCAAATCCCCCGAGTGGAAGGAGGTATTTACGACCAAAACACACAGATGTCAAAAGAGCAGCGAGTAACAGATATAGATGGGGCAACAGCGGCGAAATAACGGGACTAACGCTATGTTAATGTGAGCTTGCGGGGCTGGAGGTGTCATGTAAACAGCGGTAGTGAAGAGCGATGGGGTGAGCGTGGCAGTAAAGAACGGAGAGATGGAGGAAGAAAGAGCTAAAGGCCAATTGTGTTCTTTACGAGCGTCCTGATAAACGCCTTAAACGGGATGGAGCGTGGGTTGCAACGAGTACGAACGCGGCCGGAGTTTAAGTTTAAGTCGGTTTTCTAATGTAGTTATGTAGAACCCAACGATCGGGGAGGGTTCGGTTCAAGTCTCGGTCAACGGTGTGTTGGTTTTGTGTCCCTGGGCAAGACAATATATCGGATAGTGTACATCTTAAAGGTCCTGCGTTATGCCAAATGGGTTCTTGTGAGCTTTAATTTATTTATTTGTTAATTTATTTCATTCGTTATGTATAAAAAAGGCATCAAACATACGGGAAATGGATGAAAAGGAGCAGAAAGGAGAGTAATGTTATGTTATCTTATGTTATCTGCCCCCTTTTCCAGACAATACATCAACACCGATAGTTACTTTAAAACATTTCACATGAGTACATTTCGTTTCACTCACAATTGTGAATCAAATGCAAACAGAGATCACCACTTTTATGCACAACTTTTTCTTTTTCATACATACAGCGCAATAAGAGACCACTGCAATTTTGCTACTTATAGGTTTGTGTTTGAGTAAAATGATGATTTTTGTTTCATTCTATAAACTACTGACAACATTTCTCCCAAATTCCAAATAAAAAATATTGTCATTTAGAGCATTTATTTGCAGAAATTGACAAATGGTCAAAATAACAAAACGTTGCAATGTTTTCAGACCCATCATCTTCATTTTAAAACAACACAATACTAATGTTTTAACTTAGGAAGAGTTCAGAAATCAATATTTGGTGGAATAACCCTGATTTTTAAATACTTTTCCTCCTTACTTAAAGTTGAACTCCGGCACGTCTGAAGCTAAAGTCCATTGCTAGAGGTGGTGGAATTCTGTCAGAAGCCAAAAAACGGCACAGATTCTTTTGGGCTTTCACATGTGTAGTGGGAAATTGAAGGCTAAAGCTGCTTATAAAGTTGTTTTATAATGTTTCCAGACACTAATGAGTGAACCAGGCAGAGCGTTTTGTTTGTTAGACTCGTGGCTGTTGTAAGATGGGTTAAAGTGGTTTTAAGCTTCTTCCATGTTAAGCAAACTGGTGTTTTATGTGGAAGTTACGAACTTGCCCCCATCAATACACTAGTTTGTTGCCTTGACAGACTCAATGCCAATTCAATTTCAGTTTAATTCAATTTTATTTCTATAGCCCAGAATCACAACAAGAGTTGCCCCAATGGGCTTCACAGTGAAAAACATGGAAACATAATCTAACATAGACATCAGCAAACACATTGTCCCATCCTCAGTCTCTCGATAAACTGCCACAGCGAGATCTCCACCTAGAAAATACTGATCTGTGCCATTTTTTGGCTTCTGACAGTATTCGACCACCTCTAGTAATGGACCTTGGCTTCAAACATGCTGGAGTTCTCCTTTAAATCACATTTGGTTCAGGTGATCTCCTCATCAGTGCCTCATGAAGCAGAATGAGGTGTGTTTGTGTTGGAATTCAACAGACGCTGGAATGGAACAGCTGTCACACATGTAGAGATGCTGATTTCCGAAAATAAAAATGCAGTGGTCTCTTACTTTTTCCATAGCTGTAGACATTGCACTGGATTTTATGTGTTTTTAAATGCCATTATTGTACTTGACCCTTTTATATCTTTGTCAATACTATTCCACTAATGAAATCCTTTCACAGCAACACTTCACTCCATAACCTTGGTTCTGAATCTGTTTTTTTGTTTTGTTTTGTTTTTTACATGTCAGTTCCTTTTAAATTGTAGTAGCTCATTCTCAACTCAAACTGTATAGAATATTTGCAGGTGTTTTGTACATGACTTTGGGTATGGAGATATTTCTCAAGGCCTTTTTCTGAAAAATAAATAAAGGCTGTAGTTAAGTTTTACATATCGACCTCCAAATTTCCACTTTTAGTCATGTTGTAATGCTGTTACCTCCTCAAAAACATACCTGGAGTTGTGTTATTTTTTTTTTCTTTCACACATTTTTGTCTGAGTAATCTGTCTACATCTAAATGGTGTAATATGGACCCAACAAAACGTGAGAAACAGGTCATTTTAAACCGTTTGCAGTGGTCCAAAGTAATTCCTCGCTTACCTTATGCATTCAGAGCGTCCTAATTATT
Source organism: Odontamblyopus lacepedii (assembly GCA_034769755.1). Lineage (NCBI taxonomy): Eukaryota > Metazoa > Chordata > Actinopteri > Gobiiformes > Gobiidae > Odontamblyopus > Odontamblyopus lacepedii. The sequence continues at coordinate 29,028,732 of CM068364.1, forward strand.
CACTACAATGAGTTTATAAGTTCTTTTGCACAACTCTCACTGATTTTGTTTGGAGTACGGACCAATTACTGGACTCTGTGAAGCTGATACTCTGTGGTTTGTCCTCTGCTGTCTGATCTACTCTCATTATTCACATTTCAGAGCTGAAGCCCAAAAGACAAAGAGAGAGATTTAGGGGATTGTTTCATGCATTTGCGCAAAATGTACAGTACAGATATTGTGTTTAAGCAGCTTTCATAGGTCAGAATATGTCTGCGTCTAATTATAAAGCGTTTTTATAGTCGGATTATTAGGAAACGCACTGTTAAAAAGAGAATTCTAAAAGAGAATAATTATAATGTTCACATTGTATTGGGTAAGTGGTACGTTTTTGTTTGGTTTTTTTCATTTTTAAGACCAAATTAAGAAGAATTAAGTAAAAATAGGTTAAAATAATAAAAAAAAAAGCACTTGTTTCTACACAAATTTCTATTATTTTTGTTTTTGCTATAATCAAGTTAAGGTTCAAGGTTCAAGGTTCAAGGTTCACTTTATTGTCAAAAGTCTATGAACATAGAAATTTGAAATTGCGTTTAGCTAGTCTCCAATGTGCAGTTTAAAACATATAAAAAACATATAAAGTAAAATAGTTAAATTAACCAGCAAAGCCCAGCACAGGTTCAGTCTTGATAACACTATACATGCACACTACACTACACACTATACATGCACACTACACTACACACTATACATGCACACTACACTACACACTATACATACATAGTGCTTTCACTCCAACATACTCATTCAGAGACATACATACACATGTGCATAAAAAGAGTAGCAGTCTGATACAGACCTGTACGATTAGCACACACACGTACACACACACAGTGTGAGGTAAGACAGAAGTCCAATCGCTCATAGCAACGGGAGTGCAATCAGTGGACAATAAGAGTTTGTGCAATAGCTTAAAACCAATATATAAAGTGCAAAAGACATGTTCTTGAATGTTCATGGAATGTTCAACTGTTCATGTTATCCTCCTCAATGTGTTGAGGAGTCTGATGGCTTGTGGAAAGAAGCTGTTTCCCAGTCTGCTTGTGCGGCACCGCATGCTGCGATAGCGCTTTCCTGACGGTAGTAGGGAGAACAGTTTGTGTGCTGGGTGAGTGGGGTCTTTGATAATGTTCACCGCTCTCTTGGAACAGTGTGAGGTGTACAAGTCCTGAATGGCTGGTAGTGGTGCTTTAATTATCCTTTCTGCAGTCCTTACCACCAGATCGTTTAGTTTTGCTTATCTTAAGAACCAGAATCGCACAAACGAAACTTTTTGCAGCCCAAAACAGCCCAAACGAAGCACAAATGATTGACATAGTTTTTGTGTAGGTTTGAGTTTGATGGGGGCCAACTTCATGCACGTATGTACAAAGGGCAAAAGGCGGCAGCTCCAGCACCCACACCGCAGCTCTCAGGAGTCACATCTAGAAATTAAAATGAAGTCACTTCTAATCCTACAGCTAAACTGGCAACGAAAATCTGTAGCTCCAACATACCACTTTCGCCTCACAGGAATGAGCATTGTGGCGCTTCAACCGCGACACCGCAACTATCCTGGACCAGTAATCTCATATACAGAGCAAAACATGTGGCGCAATGTAACAGTACTAAATGGAAGAACCATATTAAAGACCAAACTAAATGCGTGAAGTCGGTAAAAAGCGAGAATAGGACACCGGGGGGACCCAGGAAGTGCAAAGGTCAGAGGATGAACGACACAAAAGAGGTGCTATTTAGTGATTGGCAGCTGTCGCAACTGGCCAGTGGGACCAGGTCACACATGAACACACGCCACATATACATCGATATAAATTCAGGCGTTAAGAGGTTAAAGTCTTATTTTTTATATGCGGATTTTGTATAAAAATTCAGAAAAAATAAAAGATTTATAGCTTTCCAAATGTCCCAAATGCAATGCAAAGATGAAATTAATGAAAAATTCAAGGTGTACGGAATCTTGTTGCGTTTTAAATCAACCAACTCTAAACAAAAACTTGTGAAAAGTCAATGGAGTTTATTCACTCTTTAAATCTTAATCAGCAGTTCCCCGATGTCACACCAAGAAAGTGTTTTAGTGATTTCACCATTGCGTCTGTGTACCATTTGGAACTCCTTTTACCTTCTGTGAAACTTTACCGCACAACACTTTGTAATTATCACCTCCATCCGTTCTCACTACATTATTAATATCGGAGGCAGGGCAGGTTCGGGTTGGGGCGGGCTAATATTGCTGGTGTCACGCAGACTGTAGATTGCCTAATAAAAGATGGGAGCCAGAACCGTGAGCCCTCTCTTTTTCCCAACAGGCAATTTTCCTCTTGCCTTAACCCTTACCCTGACCCCACCGCTGACCTCCTGCAAGACCACTCCCAGGGACAAAGAGCGCATATTTCACATGTTCAATCATGGGCCCGGACATTACGGCCATTGGCGATGCAGTCGGCTGTGACTACAGAGCAAATCACCGGCGCTCGGAGGAGGCTGTGCGCCGCGAAAAAGAATTTCTCAGATAGAGGTTGGGTTTTATTGTCCCCGTGGGAAATATGTTCTCTGCATTTGACCCATTTTTCAAGCAGTGCAGCGTGTCAAAAGCAGTGGGTGATTAGGACATGCGGGACCCAACTTCTGGTGTCGTCCTAGAATCAGGGAGCACCTTGCTGAAAGATTAGCATATTGAGAGGACTTAGGAGAACATGAAAACAATGAGATAAATTGTGTTACCTTTTAAGGCAAGGTGAGTATATTTGTATAGCACAATTCCTACACAAAGTAATTCAAAGTGCTTTACAGAAGAAGAAATACATTAAAATCACAATACAAACAAATCAAAACATAAAAAATCATTTAAAAAAAGAAAAAGACAATAGACATTAAATGAGGGAGAATGAGAGTAGAGTGCAGAATGAAAACCTTTCAGTTATACGCACAGCTAAACAGAACCGTTTTGAGCCTAGTTTTACATTAAGTATTTTATTTAAGTTTGATTTTTTTTTTTTTTTTTTGTAGTTTGACTTCCAATCCCATTCATTTGCTTTGGCTCAACATAAAATAAGAACTGTATTTTTCAGACAATAAGTCACTTTTTTCATGGTTTGGATGGTCCTGTGACTTATACTCAGGAACCACAGACCGTATATATGAGTGGACATAGCTAAAGCGTTAGCCGCCACGTGCCAAACAGGAAGTGCTCCAGGAGGCTCTTCCGGCTCCTTCTGTTCCTTTTTCCCACTGTCTTACATTAGGATCTTGTCGCTCCTCTCTCTGGACCTGCTGCACTGAGCCTCATAATTTTGGCCTTAAAATGTTCGTATGAACCAGCGACACATGATCCTGAATTTTGACAGCAGCAGCTTTAGCAAACCTCCGCAAAACTAGTGAAGAGAAACAATCTCAGGCTATGGAAAAGTCTGTAACAGTCTTTAGTAATTTACTTTTGATTCATATTTTATATAATAATACAGACTTTTCCACAGCCTGAGATCGTTTATCACCACTAGTTTTGCGGAGTTTTCTGCTGTCAACTGAGAGGAAATGACGTCCTATAATTACTGCAAAAATAATAATGAATAATTTTAGAAATAAACTCACGCAAATGAAATTGTCACAGCACAAAACAGCACAAATGAAATACAAACGTTTTCTATCATTTTCTTCCTGTTTTGAGGCTGTTTCACATTGGCTGGATGACGTCATCAGCCAAAAATAAAACTCTTAATATCTTAAGAACCGTAATCGCACAAACCAAACTTTTTGCAGCACAAAACAGCACAAATGAAGCACAAACGATTGACTCCATTTTGGGCGTTTTAGAGCATTTTGAAGCTTCCTGTGGGGCTGACCCCAATTTGACCTATAAAAGAATCGTTCATTTCTCCAAAACTAAAACAGCACAAACGAAAATTTTTACAGCACAAACGAAGCACAAACGACTGACATAGTTTTTGTGTAGGTTTGAGTTTATTGGGGGGCCAACTTCACGGAGGTTGTAGATCAGTAATTTGGGCCCTTTAAATGAAAAAACAAACAAGAAATGAAATAAACCAATGTATTTGTAATTCCTTTCTGTTTGGCAGTGCGGCCTTTTCTCCGGTGCTGCAGATAGATGGTCGGGACAGGAGTAGCGCTGCAATCCGTGATGATTCCGGAGCCGTCTTAGCTAACAGCCCGGCGCTTTATGGTCCCACCGCCGACGGATGATTCACACAGGGCCCGCGGCGCTAGCACAGCCCCCCGGACAGATTCATGACCGAGAGCCCGCGTCAGCCAAGTGCAAGGCAGGTACTAAAAGTATGGGGCCGACGCGCGGCTGTGGCACTTACGGTATACGGAACAATATCTCATAGGTTATGTTGTGCAGTAATGTAATGATGTAGTTTTCCTGTAGGAGCATCAAGCCGTCGCCATAAAAAGATTGAGACCGAGCGGCAGACCAGAATCTTGCGTGTTGGTGGTGTTTTAAAGGCGCATTGTGTAACTTTTCTGGTGGAGGGCCCGTCAAAAACACTTTTCTCCGAACAGATGTTATGGTTTTGTCTGGAATGTTCCACAGTATGGCATTAAACAACTCTCAGGCTTATAACTGTTGGGGCATCGGTAAGAACGTACGATGAGAGATGATGATGTTTTATGGCTTTTATTAAAACGCAGAACTTTGTGTGAGTGTGTGTGTGGTCCTGAAACATGGAAACAGAGGGAAAAATATAAATGATAATATATTCTATAAATACAGCTAAACAAACACGTCGGAAACAAGCAGTAACACCTCTGTAATAATAGCGGCATTTCCTGATATCACAAATAAACATCTAATTGGCCCTTAAACACACATTTCCTACAATCTACAATCTAAGAACTTCAAAATACCCTGCAAACATGTCGATGTATAGGTGTTTCTTTTGTAAACCGCTACTCACTTCTTTAATATGTCACTGTCAATCAAACTTGAAAACGACAGCATCTGATTGGTTATAATATCTGTCAATCAAACACTCAGCAGAAATAGATTATGTCCCTTGACACACTTACATTTATTTATGACCTGTAACGTGGTCTGGTTGGGTTTCCATAAAGATCCTGACTGAGATACCCGACGGACACTCTGCCAGAAAAGTTACACAATCCATCTTTAAGCGTAATTCGTTTAGCTTGAAAACTCATCTTGGGGACTGAGCAGGTTGGGTTGAATCATAGAATGTATAAATAAGTGGACGAAGGGAGCGTGACGTCACCCATCACGTTCGGCTCCAGTCAAATGAAGCTCATCAAAGCTCAGGCTGGCGGTTATATGGACAAATATGGAGCAGAGGGCCATATTAGGAATACCGAGTATCATAGCAACCAAAGAGCCAATCCGGGCCGAAGCTGTGGAACGTGACATCCCAAAAGCCTGTTGTGCCCGCGGGAGTGACCTTGGAAAACAAAGGCACCTCATTGGTCTGTTATTAATGTTCATATCTTGATTTACTGGCAAAATAGTGGAATAAAAACACTAGGATTTTGTAGAACTGGTTAAAACATTTTAAGACCCAAATGAGGAGCCTGACAGCAGCTCTGGAACACGGCGGCTACGTACAGTCTAGAGTAGGGTCTCCAACCTGTAGCTCTCCACCCCCCTCCAAGTAGTTTATTATACTTATTGTGCTGAATAACTACTGCAAATGTATAATTTTGATGCCTGATGGGCCAAAGTCTGTACAATGAGGAAAAGCTTTTGTATTTCAGTTTGTGGGGTAAAAATCTGGAACTCTGAGTAATGAGCTCAAAAATGCCCTAATATGAAAATGTTTAAATGTAGATATAAAGAAATCATCATAGCTAAGTATGCAGAAGAAGGAACTGAAGTTAATCTGTCACTGAATGTGCACTAAAACTTTGAAATGCAGTGATTTATTTTGTATCTGGAGTAATGTCGGCAGAAGCACATTATTGTTTTGATGGTTTTGTAAAAGGGGGTGGGGGTAAATAAGCGTTTGCTTCTCCCAACTCCTTCTCAGAATTTATATATGGCTATTATTATTTGTATTTGTGCCTGAAAAACATAAACATATTATTATATTATATGCCTAACTTTGTGCACTGATAATTGGATAAAGGTTTATGTTTTACAGGCATCTAAATGTACCTTATTTAAAGCTCGTTGTGGCTCGTACAGACACTCACACTCACATTTCTTGTGACTGCGAACATGAGTAACTCTCCGGTATTTACATCTTGTAAAGGCAGCTCACCAGAGGCAAAAGGTTCGAGATCCCTGGTCTAGGGTCTGAATGCATCAGGTGAGAAATAACTTTGATCAATGCAACTGCTTTAAATGCTTTTCAACGTTTTTAACCCTATAAAGCCAAACGTATCATATTTGATACATGCCCTCCACATGAGCAGTGTGACATTTTTTTCCCTGAAAAACCTGATGTATACAATCAGATACATGCAGTGCACAAATAATCCAACAGTGGGTGTGATTCACTGATTAGAGGGTGCTCCAGTGACAATACAAGATTGCCATAAATAATAATATATGGAAAATGATATTTGAATTTTTTTGTTTGTTTGTTTAGAGGGACCAATAAAGGCTCCAAGTTCAAAGAATTGGAATTTTCTGCCAATTATTTAATGGTGTGGGCTTTACAGGGTTAAAATTGATAGTGAATCAGCTACAGAGCCATTATTATATTCTAGTCTTGATAACTCTTGTATGCCCCACCACAGCAGTAGAACCATCCGCCTCCTCAGCCTCTCCGTGTACTTCTAGTCTCAAGATAATTTTTCGCACAAACCTTCCACTTCTTCTCTCCGTCGTGGCTGACATCACCAGGACTAACTGAACTGGTCTGATTTGTTCATTTCAGCCTCTCTTGATGTAAATTATGAACATATTTTGCACAGTGCTCGCATGTCGCTGTGACACTTTTCAGACGAAGGCTCAAGACTGGACATTTTGACAGATTTGGTTAGAGCAGGATTCTCCCGTGATAAAAGCCAAGGTCTATCTCCACGTCTAAGGCTCAGAGCTGGAGGCATCTGACACAACCAGCCCGTCCTGCTCACCTGTCCGTCCAGGGCCTTTCTTCTTCGGTCTTAAAATTCTCCTCAAAGTGTGTCCTCAGGTTCAGGGCTGTCCATCAGTGTCAGCGCGTTTACATGATAGAAAAGTTCATTAAGGTTCAAGTGTTTCCTGCCTTTTCAAATCCATATCGAAGTGAAAGTAATCAACAAATCATTACGGAATTTTATCACAAGTTAGTCAAGCCAGTGGTGGAATAAGTACTTGATTTTTGCTACTTAAACTTGTTCCATGTTCATTACGGATGTTTCAATACAATAAAATGTGATAATTCCTTCTGTGAATAGAGGTGACTCTCCACAGATCTGAATTGTAATGTTGCGTAGTTATAGAAAGGTTTGATTTATACTGTGGAACATTCTAGACACAGGCACAGCAATAACATTTCCATAAAGGCAAACAGTTGGCGGATCCTCAAGTAGAAATGTTATGCAGCGCAAATTTAAGTACAAATACCAGAGCAAAAAATGTCTAAAAGTAAAAGTATCACATGAAAAAATGGACGTAAAGGTTGTATGGAGGATTTTTTGTTTGTTTCAAATTGTCAATGAAAGTTCAAAATAGTGTAATAATGATGAACAAAAAAAAGAAAAAAAAGAAATGAAAATCCAGCAACTGTGGATGTGGTGGGGCTAAGGTGACCAGACGTCCCTATTTACCCAGGACAGTCCCAGTTTTGAGCCCTGCAGATTTATCCAAAAACTGATTTGTCCCAGTTTTATACAAGAAATTTCATGTGTCCCTATTTTTGACCAATCTGATCCCTGTCAGCAGTAAAAAGAGGCATTTAAATACAGAAAAGCTGCTTAAAAATGACAAAACACAAAGAACATGTGACTATACAGACTCATGTTAGTACTGAGTGCAGAACAATTTTCCTTAATTCCGCACTCGTTTCACAATTTTATTATTACCAACCAACAAAAAAACGTCCCAGTTTTTTATTTTGAAAATCTGGTTACCCTAGGTAGGGCCAGAGAAACATTAGCCAATAGATAACATGGCTACTTTGTTATCTATTGGCTGTTAGGTTGCTAATCAAACTTCCTACGTTCTAGTGCACATGTGTCAAACATGCGGCCCGGGGGCCAGATCCGGCCCTCCAAGACCTTTAATCTGGCCCTCGGCTGATTTTTCTATTAAAATACTTAAAATGTTCAGATTTTTCTGTTAATTTTCTGCACCGTTTAGCATAGCAGCGTCTCCGGCGTTTCTGTATGTTGCGACTCCCACCAGAGCAGCACAAATGAAGACCTTCCTCTTTCCAAACGCTCTTAAAGGACGATCGTTCTGACTGTCGACCGTGACCCTCATCAGCAAAATGTCAAAAAATGAGAAAAGCAGATGCTGAGTTCAGGATTTCCCAAGAAAAATAGTCTAATTCTTATTTGTTGACAGAGGTGAATGGGAAATCTGTGCTCAGTGTGTTTGGAACAAGTGGCGTTGCTCGAGGAATATAATCTTAAACACCACTACGAGACACGGAGAAAAATACAATAACTTGAAGAGAGAACTGAGTTTTCTGATCCGGCCCTTTTGGGATCAAAGTAGGTTGCATACGGCCCCCGGAACAAAATGAGTTTGACACCCCTGTTCTAGTGTAACTGACTTGCCAACGTGCTCGGATTAATTCAATTCAATTCAATTTATTTTTGTAGGGCTCAAAATCACAACAACAGTTGCCTCTAAGGGCGTTCCAAGATATGGATGAGTAAAACATACACACAGACATATCAAAACAGGAATAAACAACATTCAATTATATGGTTTATGTACGCCTCTCACGCAGTCCACATACGCAAGACACCGTTTACTCGACCAACGCGATGGTTCTTAGCGGATTTTTCGAACTGTAGCTTCCTTGCAGTTAGCACAAAGAATCCACAACCAGTTCGCTGCAAAAGAAAGTCTGTTTTTGAGGTCACTGGAAAAAAAAAGAAGGGGAAAATGAGCGAAACCAAACTAAGGTGATTCTTGGAGATTCCTTCCAGCGATGGCGCGAACCGAAGCAGACGAAAGGTCTACAGACTGATGCGTCGGTCGATAAATTACTTCTGAACAGGAAACTTCAACAGCAATTCTGAACGCGCACCGGCTGTGATGATTTATAGCATAAGTACAATTTATAGCGTAAGGAGGAGGCGGGAGGAGGCGTTTCTACTTAGGAAGAAACTGGAGGATGGTGGCGGTGTCACGCTACCAAAATTTGCAAAAGGACAGTCGCTTCCTTGGAAAAACCCTTTATACAAACTGTAAGTAAGTTCTCCATACTCCATACACCTTCACTAGACTCATTTGCGTGATTTCAGCCTCTCTACTGAACTAAAGGTAAAAGTTTAGGTGTTAATTTGAAAAAAAAAAAAAAAAATCACAAGTTGGAACAGAGGATTTTAAGCTTTGGAGATGTAAACAGACTAATAGTAAAGGTTGACTCAAAACAAAACACAACTCCAGGTATGTTTTTGAGGATATAGCAGCATTCTAACATTGTGTAATATCGAAGGTTTAATATTGACCTTCTTCTTTTCCACATGTGCACAAAACCTACTTATTTCTTTCCTCTGTTTACCTGCACGGTCGACTACACTCGCTCAAATAAAGATCTCAGTCCCAGCTTAAACCCTTTGTCCACTATAGCAGCAGGACACTTCCCTCTGTCCGTCCCGCACACTGTCCAGTCCTTACCACCTGCCCGGGACTCCATTCCTGTTGCCTTGGTAACCTCACGGCACCTGTAAGACCCCATTAAAGTCAGCCAGTACGGAATAAAAAAACAGATCTGGCAAAATCCGCTCCCAATCCCTCTTAACCTTTAAAAACCTGTATCCCACATCCCCGAAAACCACTGGGCCACTCCGCCTTCTGCAACCGGAATATTTGGTATGAATCGGGTCTGGAGTTAAAGGTGTGTTGTGTGACTTTTCTGGTAATGGGTTCATCAAATGTTTTTCTCCATGGAGATGTTATTGTGGAATAACATAGTAGAAACATAGTAACAACTCGTGGTGCCTAAGACCAGACTTAAATCCAGAGGGGACAGAGCTTTTTCTGTGGTTGGTCCTAAACTATGGAACGCCCTGCCCCCCCACGTCCGAGCAGCTCCCACAGTGGAGTGTTTTAAGTCTCGTCTTAAGACCCACTTTTATTCTCTGGCTTTTAACACTGCGTGAGTTGTGTGGTCCTCTGTGTCTTTTATTGTATTCTAGGGTTTTTTATTATTTTATTGTTCTTAGAGTATTTATTTTTTATTATTTTTATTTTTTTAGTGTTTTTATCTTTTATTGTTTTTATTATTTTATGGTATATTTATTTGTATGCACTCTGGTAGGGCATTTGATTACTTGTTTATTTTAAACAGTTTCTGTGGTTATTTGTTTATTTTAAATGATGATTTTGTGCAGCACTTTGGAAACGCTTTCAGTTTATGAAATGTGCTATATAAATAAAGTGGATTGGATTGTGTTGTCTGGAATGTTGCACAGTATGGTATTAAACCTTTCTATCTTCATGGAGACCAAACCAGACCAAGTTACAGGTCAGATCTGTGGAGAGGAAACCTGCTCACAGCCAGAATGCCTGTTTTTCTAGCTATTTTTGAGCTATAAGTAGAAGAAATGGAAGGTGGAGCTGCTTAATGTCATACTGTGGAACATTCCAGGCAGACCAGTGACATATCCATAGAAACAAGCAAATGACGGAACCTATTTTGCAAATCTTTTAGGCATTTAGATGTTTTAGATTTTGAACCATGTTATACTTGCTTCCTCTCACCATTTACTCACCAGAAGTCTATTTGGAGGCATTTGTGCAAATCTTTAAAAGCTTATTTTTCTTAATCTGTTACAAATGAAAAAAAAAAACACTTTTCCCTTGTGTGATGTGTAATGTTGTGGTGACGTCTATGGTTTCTTTTATTAAGTTGGTTTTAAATGAATATTAAGATTTCAAATTTGAAAATGAGAAAATACAGTGGACACAAGTGCAGTAGGTTGTCTTAATTGTTTCAAAATCAAAAACTTGCAAAGCCTGTACGTGTTAAACATCACAAACAGGACTAGTTTATTTGAAAAGCTTTCCTCACTTACCTTATGCATTTGAGACATTCTAATTATTCACCATGATGAGCTTATAAGCACACATGCTAACAGCACACTTCCTTATAAAAGCCTTTTGTGCTGATAATTAGATGCAGACCTCAGTCTGTACTGGTGAAGACCAACATTTTGCTCAATACACAGAAAAAAATTGTGTACAGCCACTTTGAGTCTGAAAACAGATTTGCAATTGCAGATCCTCTGAGGTGTCGGCATAAAGCAGCGTAACTGAGCTGAAAACAACAGATGTTGGCAGTGAAGTTGGTTAGCACATAGTGAAGGCAATATGAGCACTGAAATGACAGAATCTGTCTCATAGAGCTGAACACAGAGGAGCCCATCTGGATTATCACCAGATGACGTCAAGCGGTGAGGGTTTGAAAAAAATGAAAGAAAAACACAACTTATGTTAAATTGTCTCTTTTTTTACATTTCACCATGTTATAAAGGTGTTCTCTTATCAAACTGTTTGACTATGATGTTGTGCCCCTCTCGTCCTGCAGGAGGAGCCGTCCATAAACCATCATCACAATCTGAATAAAGTTCACAATGACATAGCTCTATTAGCATGCTAGTCACATTTGTGTTGTTGTTTTTTTCTGTTCATCCTATTTTAAACCTGAGGCTGCTTCTAAACCGCACACTCAATATTTAGAGCTATAGTTGTTTTATGTGTATTTTTAATTGTTTTCAAACCAACAATAACATTAACAAAAATAATATTTTTATTTTTCCAAATCTTTTGGATGTGTTCATTTCAAAGAGCTGCTCTAAAGAAGAAATGAACAAGGCTCTCAGTTTCGTTTAAATGGTTCAAACTGAGAGTAAGCGCATGTTTACTCTGAAATGATGAAAATCTAACATTGCACTACGATAATAATGATTAAAACACATATGTTTTTTGGGTACAAAGCTCTCACTCCTGCTGCACACCCTGCGGCTGTACTAAATGTGTTAGTTCAGTGTTCATCAGTGTCATGTTCTTTTTAAATCATAAAAACTAGAAAGAAAAAAACAAAACAAAATTTGTTACAATGTCAAATCAGTAATTTTAAGTCTTTATTAAGAAATACTTGAATGTTAAAAGTCAGTCAAAGCCACATTAATCCATGATAGCTGTGGTTCAAAGCTCACAAAGGCAACAAAATACAATACATAGCTGAAAATACCTCGTTAAACAGGCATTCAGACTGTGAGCTGGTTTGGTCTCCATGAAGATAAAAAGGTTTAATATCAAACTATGATATATTCCAGACAAATAACATCTCCACAGAGAAAAGCATTTGATGGACCCTCCACTAGAAAAGTTCCACAATGCACTTTTAAAAGCAGAATTTTGGGAGGATTTTGAGGAGAATTTGGGAGAATTTTGCCAACAACCAAAACACTCAAACCACCAAAGCTCCGCACGCTGCCCTGCTGTTTATTTAATCCCTGGTCGTGAAAATCCCTCCGTCCTGGTGCGGTTCTTTGTTCCTCCCCCAGCTTCATCCTCCGAGTCCCCCTTTACCTGAGGCCATCCCTGTGCTTGTGTTTCATCTCTCCTGTTCTCCTCACTCTGCACAGATGGAGAAGACTTTTTATCCTGTCATCCCCGGTCCACTCCCCTCCACACCTCCTCAACTCCGCACCGCCAGCTCCCTTTGGCCGTGCGAACTGAATGCATAAATAAGCCAATATTCCTCGGTGTGATTGAAGTCCGGTGCCTGGTTCATCCGTTCTCGGGCCCTGGGCAGTGGACCCCGTGTGTGCAAATGAAGGATGCATTGTGATCAGGCACATCAAAGCGCCGTTGTTTTATTCATTTATTTACATTGTCGGCGTGCCCTTGGCGAGGCAGTGCGGCGCGCAGTCCGGCCACAGTCGCTGTCACTCTGATGAATGAGAGAAAATTACAGCGATAAAAGCCCGATGCTGTGGGTGTTACTGTCCACTGCAGTGTACTCAACCAGACGCGATGTGATTCTATTTTTATGGCCGGAACAGTGTGGATGGAGCTGCCTGGCGAATCCCAACTGATATCTCTCTGTTTTAGTTAGTCAGTCTGGTCCCTACTCCTTCTGGTGCGTCTAGATCAGTGTTTCTCAGTTATTTCCTGTCACGCCCCCCCTAGGAAGAAGGAAACCACTCCACAGAACCACTACCAAACGTGGACAAATCGCACCCTCGCCTTTAGTCGCTTACATTCGAGAGCAAGGGCCAGTTACATTTATAATTTCTACCCCTACCGCTTCCCCTTGCCCCTTGAAACTGAGCAACAAGGGGTAGAAGCTCAAAGTCGACCCCTACGAACTGGGACGCCCCTTCAACAAGCACATACGTCATCAGAAATGTAGGAGACTCACCTCACGCTTATAGTTAAACGGTAGGGTTAACACGTTACTTTAAAATAACATTATGGCTCTTCTCCTCCGGTGTAAGGAAACATGAATGACCCAAATACATTCTTCTTTTAGTAAGAGAAAAAAGCAGGAGAAGCAGTTATGAATGTAACTATGGTTCTATGAGTTCTTACTGATGATGCCAGATGGTACTGAAAGGCACCGTGGTGATCTAAGGGCCAATCCCGTTTCAAATTTCTATTCCGACTCCTTCCTGAAAGTGAGCAAAAAGGGGTAGGGGTTGAAAGTCGACCCCTACAAATTGGGACACGCCTTCAACAATCCCATACGTCATCAGAAGTCTCCTCCAGCTTTTACATAAGATTACTGTCAGAGAGAAATGACACGCAGACCATTTGAAAGAACAACCTGAGCTTCTCTAAGGGTTAAACCAGTGATATCGCTTTCGGTTACTTTATTTCCGTGCATCAACCGATCACTCAAGTCACAAATAACGTGACACTGCTCAACTCAACATAGCACTAGTGATTTTTTATGTGCATTTTATGAAGAAAATGACCATTACGCATTGGAACAAGGTTAAACTTAAGACAATACAGTGGTTATCACACATTTTAAACCATAAATAATGGAGAAAATATATTTGTGAACTTCTTTGGTCTGTTTAGTCATGGCAGCAGGGATCTTGCCGGTGATTCGCAAGGCCTTCTGAGAAATTGCTCGTACCCCTCCGTTTGGAGTGTGCCTCTGAAAAATCTTCATTTGTAGGGGTATAAAGACCTATCCCTTTCCCCTCCCTCTCTGCCATAACGGTAACTGGGACACTCCTAAACCTACATGTGAACACGCAAAACGGCCGGGTAGGGGTAAGGGGTGTAATGGTATTCAGCCCAAATGTTTTAGTTGCATCTCCAAAGGGACTCCCGAGACACTCACAGCATGTGTCCTTTCATATCCCGCACTGCGCTCACCTGCATCATGAGGCTCCCGTGTCCTCCTTGTCTTTAAAGTTGATGTCCGTGTTAGAATTCGGGGCATTTGCGTCATCAAACACGACAAAAAATGTCTAATGCTGCAGCATTATCAACTCCTCTGTTCGTCCTCCTTATATGATGCAAACAATGCTCGCTGGTTTACTGAAGTCGCATTTACAAAGTGGGAGGATTGTTGGCAAAATTCAGCACATTTTCACTGAAAAAACTCAAGTGCTTATTAGTGTGACTGGGGTGTAATGTCTTTAAAGGGACAGTTTTTTGGAATTTTGGACATAGGGCCTCATTTCCTAGTGAGTCAGAGTGTTGGAGACATGTGGAGACACTTTTTGAAATCTTCCATCCAGTCCTTGTATTTGCAGAGGTTGCTGGTGCTAGGCTAGTGCATGTCAATGGCCATAGTCGTCCTGCCACTAAAAACAGTCTTACCCACTCCACAGAGCACCCGAGGCCAAACTATTATAAGTGACTACGGAAAGCCTATAGAAAGTCTTGGCAAATGCAAAATGTACGCATTGTATAAAAAAATCTTAACTATTGATTTTCAAAAAAAACCAAAAACAAATTGATTTGACTTGCCAACTTGATTTGTATTTAAATTTTTTGCTCAGCCCTACTCTGAACTCTGGGAGATTCATCAGTGTCCAGACTCTCACACTGCAAATTTCTCTGATGTGGCCAGTATTTTAAAACTTATATCAGGTTATTCATCTTGTTTTCAGATTTATTCTCTACTTACTAGTTCTGAGGCTGCTTCAGTCTAGTCTAGAGGTGGTTTATTTTAAGATAACTTGTTAAGTCAAATGATCTTGCTGCATGGACAGATAATTTCACTGCTTTTAAGTCATTTTCTGATAGATTTCATCTTCATAATGTATGGGAGAAGTGTGTTTTCAGGATCACAGGCAACTGTTCAGAGCACATTTGCAGACTGATAGGTCAGTGGAGAACAAAAGGTAAAAAAGAACAAGCACTGATGTCTAATTTTCAACATTCTTTGAACACAAGGCACAGTCGTCCTGGATTGTGTGGGATATTTTTAATTTTGAGATGAAAAAGTGTTCCAGAATCGATTTCGCAAGTCAAAACCTCTCCTAGGAAAAACAAGAATGGAGGATTATTTCGTTAGAATTAACTTGGAACGCAAAGACTGTGTCAATCTGTAGTCTTCACCAGTGACAGCAGCCAAGGAGAGAATATGCAAACTGTAAAAGTAGGCTTCACTTTTATCATGGATGTCTGAGTAAAAAAAGGGCTTGGAAACAAATACCAAATGTAGGGAAATCCATCATTTTTCTGGCATACATGTGAAACGCCAAATAGATACACCTGGGACATTTCTTGTATAAAACAAAATCTAATCAGTGGTTTTGGATAAATCTGCTGGGACAGGGGACACAGGGCTCAAAACTGGGACTGTCCCGGGTAAACAGGGACGACTGGTCACCTTAGTTTAGTAACTCATATCTTAAAAGCTCCATTGCTTCGATAATAGGCAAACTGAAACTTCTATGAGGTCTGAAGACACAATCCCTATCAGCCTAATATCTACTCTTAAACTGAGCTGCTCTTGTGTAGTGGGGAGTTTTTAAGAGGGGGTACACGATTCGTGACGTCGTCAATGTGATAAATCCCCCCTATACACCATATACTCCACTTGACATCCCGAAATACACACAGGTGTTATATAGATTGTTCATTTATTTTTAAAAAAAAGTCAGTCATATTAAAAAATTTTTTTACTCAAACTGATGCGGAATCATGTTATTAGCAAACAGTGCGGTGTACAGGAGGTCTACATGGCATGGTTTAGTCCTGGTTAAACTTTGTTTTAGACCTGGTCCTGATTTTAGTCCTGGTTTATTCCTGGCTGAGCCCTGGTTTAGTCCTAGTTTTAGCTCTGGATTACTTCTGGTTTAGAGGCACATGGGAAGAGATGCAGCAAATTGAAGGAGAAGCAGTCCATGCGTTCTCAGGTTGATGACGATCATGAAGGTGGGTGTTTGTGGTGTTTGTGGGTGTTTGTGGTGTTTGTGGGTGTTTGTGTGCGTCCCCTCATGTCGCAGGTCACTATTGGACAGTACTGGAAATAGCCTGATTGATCAGCCAGTTTCACTTCATGGAAACAGTTTGACCGCAGCATTAGGATTCATTCGCTCGACCGTAGGTGGGTACTTTTTTCATTTAACCAATCGCTGCTATGTGGTTGTGACGTATGTAATGCGTCGGAAAGCTCTGTGGTGTCCAAGTAATCACCTTCACAACAGAAAATCCTGTAGGAAAAAGGGCAATAACGTCTTTCTGTTTGATAAAATTCACCAAACATTCTCTTTGTTCCGACTTTCCTTTCCAATCCTTGATGTTGAGAATCATTGCCAACACAAAATGTAGGCCAACCTTCGGGAAAATAATCTAAAACAGAAGCTGCATGGGCCCTTTGTGCTTCATTCATTTTGTCATTTAGACGTGACAGAAAAGTGATACTAAAAAGTGTTGGAAAAATATCACGTCTAAACAGAGACATGTAAAATTAAGAGATGTCGAAATAGGCGTCAGAACTCATGTCAGATACAGCTGGGATAACAGGAGGGATAGCGGGGGGCAACAGATGAAGACCCCAGGGGCCTTTGATGATATCATGGATAATGCCTTTAAGGGTAAACCACAACATCATATGAATTTGGGTGAAGATCATTTCATGGCGTAGTTAAAACCAGAGAATAATTACATTTCTTCTACACCATCCACATTATATTATTCACACTTAGATTGCTGCACTTTACAATTTCCAGCACAAACAGCAGCATCGCACAGTGCCTGCTCGAACCGTTCCGTCGTGTGGGTCCCATCAGGAGGCCTCCAGCACGTAAATGAAACATCTCCTCACGGCGTAGCTCCTCTCCACAGATAATGGGCGGGCTGCTCCGGTGAACTTTCTCCATCAGTCTCGGTCTGTCAGATGTTAGCGCTCGGAGCTATCTGTAATTCTCCGAGCGGTGACAGTGACTTTGAAGAGACGGGAGAGACGAGGATGCGAGGAACAACGGGGAGATGACGGAGGTAAAGATGACATGATTAGAGCGAGATGGAGCAGAGCCGGGAGGACACGTACAACAGATTTGGAGGTTAATAGTACAAACCTTTATTGTGTGCTTTGGAAGAGCGTGGTATGACATGGGGTGACAAGTCGTTTCAGAGACAGGAATCCATATTTCAACAATACAATAAGGTAAGGCCAGGAAGAGTTTGAGAGCCTGATGGGGTAAACAGCTATGTGGTAACCAAGAAGCACTGAACACATATCATTTTTTATATTATGAAACTTTATAAACCGCTAGTCAGAAAGCATTTGTGAACTTGGATAAAACCACAGACATTAACAGGTGCATTGTGTAAGTTTTCTGGTGGATGGTCCGTCTAATGCTTCTCCGTTATTATTGTTATTGCTTTGTTTGGAATGTTTCACAGTATGATATTAAACCTTTTTATCTTCATGGAGACCAGACCAAGTTCCAGGTCAGATCTGTGGAGAAGTGACTCCGCTCACAGTCAGAATGGCTGTTTTTCTAGGTATTTTTGAGCTATAAAACTACCTGTAATTTAATAAATTTAAAGGAGAGCTGTTTAATGTCATACTGTGGGACAATCCAGGCAGAGAAGTGACATATTGATAGAAACAAGCAGGTGATGGAGAGCCAGGCTGGCACCACCTAGTGCCTTCGCTGAATTTCATTTCTCTTCAGCAACTTGGTCAGGAATTGGAATACACTCGGCGGTTTGCAAGAGCCCTGGAAGTTATAGTCGGTCCTTTGGACTTCCTTTGTCACATAGTAACTTTGCATTTCTTATCATGCCTTTAATTCGCAAGTTCACCTCACAGAAACAACAATGCTCGTGGACAGACATGTTCACTCTCTGCTTTGTTTGCTGTTGTGCTGCGATTACTTGGACACCACTGAGCGTTCCGGCGTATTACATACGTCACCACCAAATAGCAGCGATAGGTTAAATGAAAAAAGTACCCGCCTACCATCGAGCAAACAAATCCTAATGCTGCGAGGTCAGACGGTTTCCACGAAGTGAAACTGGTTGATGAATCAGGCCAGGTGACTACACTCAACCAAAAAGTTACACAGAAAAGAATACAAAAATACAAGAAAAATATGTGGTATCTACACCAAAAATGAATGGTTCTAATTAATTAATCATTGCATTTATACAGCGCTTTTCATGACACCCAAAGCGCTTTACAGTTCATTATTCATTCACTCGACACTCGGTGGTGGTGCTACTGCTGTAGCCACAGCTGCCCTGGGCCAGACTGATGGAAGTGAGGCTCCAATCTGCCCCCTCGGCCCCTCCGACCACCACCATCACTCACACACACTTCACTTTCATAGTAGTGGGTGAAGTGTCTTGCCTAAAGACACAACAACAGTTTATGCAACTGGCGCCCCCCTGTGGCACCTGGAATTCCCAGTGGTCTCCCATCCAAGTACTAACCAGGCCCTGCTGAGCTTCTGAGATCTGACGGGATCAGGCTTTGACAAACCGGTATGGCCACAAGGTGCTGTATTTTGTTGCCTGTTTGCTAGCTTTGAACCACAGCTATTATGTTATAAATTGACTCATTATGTTATAAATTGGACATTTTAAATTGTAATATTCATTCTACGACTTAATAAAAGAAACAAGTTTGCTGACTACAGTGTTAGGAAACCGCAGCGCCCAATGAAAACTGATGTCAGCGTAAAGGAAGATGGAAGTGACTTTTTATAAAGTAAAAATAAAGAGATTTTTTATTTTTACTTTTCACAAATTTACTATGCAATTTATTAAGAAAATAAAAGGAGAAAGAACTAAGTAGAGAGCAGTGGGCATCCTGTATGACCATCGGGGTAAAAATAGGGGTTGATCGGCAATAATGGTACCTAGAAAATAAGAGATTAAAGTGTGTTTTTAGAGCTAAAGTTAACCCGGTGGCAGATCTTTTCCCCTAAGTAGGGCAGGTGATGTTTTTATGTAGGGTTTCAATGGTTTTAATCCTTTTAACACTTGTCTGTCCTTTTTTTACATCGCAGGGTTGGTGTGCTACTGTTCTGTACTGTTCGGTTGTTTCGTTTACTGTTTAAAGTTACGTTATATCGGTATTTTTAACCTTTAGCTCAACTGCGCAGTAAACAAACGTGATTTTAATAGTTGTCGTTCCTATGCTTTTAGCTTTAGTTTGGTTTAGTTTCTGGGTCGTACTTGGGAGGGGTTATTCTGATTTTAGTATTGTCTATTCATAAACATTGGCCATTTTTATTACTTTAATCACCACCTGGTTTTTATAGAATACATAATTTTAAATTTTACTCCCTCCTTTAGTCTTTTAATAAATTTTAATTACATCTTTTAAAGTCACGTCTCTGTTCTTTTGATCCAAACTTACTGTGTCCTTGGGTGTTTTATGACATTGTATTTTAGTATTTTAAACATTACTTATTAAAACGGTACCTCAGGTCACAAAAGGTAATGGCTATAACAACTATAATACGGTTAAAATCTCTGAAAAATCAATTCTGCGGAATAGGTCTGCAGTTCCTTTATACTCCAGATTTACAAAGCGTTTTACAAGGGCAAAACTGAGGACATTTCTCCAAATATATTTTACATTTCACACTCTGAGAAGCCTGTCTGGAGTTTATTGGCAATCAGAGTTCGAAGTTAGAAAGATGGTGGAAGGGTTTAAAAAATAAAAAAACAAAGGCAAAATCTAAAAAATAGTGGAGTAAACAGGTAAAAACTAAACAAAATGATGCCCCTGCCCAGCCCTCTCACTCTGTCCACCTCTGTGCACAGTTGGAGGCTTGGTTCTGTGCATGGACTCGAGTATCTCTGCATGCTGCTAATGATCTGGTGTGCAGCTCGCCTTAGTGTTTTATTGATTTTTCTCTCAGCTGTCTGCAGGGATCTCATTTGAGCTTCCAAAACATTTAATACCGCTAAAATTACAGCCACATTCGCGAGACAACAGACCCGCAGAACTGTATTCGACTGACGATGCACACTTTCCCTGCTGTCCAAACAAACCGAGGTGGTATCTATTCTCACGTTTATAGACGATCTTACTGGGCCAATCGGTTTCAGGTTCAGCAGGAGGTCCGTTCTTAGACGTTTCAGTGACTAGGCTCTCTGCTCAGGTTATAATTGTGGAAAAGAACACATGCACTCTACCTGTTGGTGCGCTGAGAATAGAAGCTGTTCGGAGTTTGTTGTGGAGGGAAGGTCGGTGAAGCTCTGTATCCAGTCCTAGTGTTTTTATTTTGCAACTTTATCTATAAATCAAGATTTGACCATGAATAACTGGCCAATCCAGCGCCTTCTCTTCCTTAGCATTAACAACATTTGGTAGATTGACAGCTATCAAGTCTTGTTGCTAGGCTCTCGCACCCTGTCAAACATAGCAGGGGTCTCCAACCTGCTCTGGTTTGTCCAAGTACCATATTTTTCAGAGTATAAGTTGCACCAGCAAAGAAAAAAAAAGAAGAAGAAAAAAAACATATATAAGTCGCACCGGACTATAGGTTGCATTTTTGGGGGAAATTTATTTTGTAAAATCAGAAACCAAGAACCAACATTTCATCTTGAAAGGCAAGTTATAGACGTTATAGTAATAAAAACAACCCAATAGAGAAGAATCCATGTATCATTCGTTCATTCGTTTTTCAATATAGAACCAAAAATAAGAAAACGATTATATTATTTGTCTCTAAAACCAAAATTTAAAAAAACGGATAACGATTTGTTTTGTTCATATATAGAATTCATATATTTGGTCTATGGACTGTCAGTGTGAAAAATGTAATAATATATAAGCCACACCTGAGTATAAGTCACAGGAACCACCCAAACCCTGAAAAAAGTGCGACTTATAGTCAGTAACTCGCCAAACGATTTCTGAATTATTTGTACTGTGCTGGATAAGGGTCCGTGTACCATTTGTTCTTTCAATTTCAATTAAAAACAACATGAAAAACAATAAAATGGGAAAACAGTTTGTTATTTCATTATTCAATTTTAGTGTCAAACAAAAAACAGATTTCTATCTCCAATATTTAATATAAAGTTTATTTCAAAAAACACCATCCAAAAAACAGTCTTGGTGCCTATTTCATTTTGATATTTTATTCTCTCTGGTTTATTTGCCCTAGAAGTTTTGCTGCTCAGCACAGTGTGTGAATTCAGTGTCAACCATGGATCTACAATAAAAACTATTTTTATTATGGTTCTGTGGAGTCACCTGGACAAAGGAGAATTTATCGCTGCTTCCTGTTTCTAGTCATGGAGTTCAACAATGACTTTCTAACACGCAAAAGTAAACGTGCCGCTATAAAAGAAGACGACATGTTTATCCACAAAATTGCAACGATTTTTCAGGTAAGTCCTTCTAGCAGCAGAACTTCAGAGGCAAATAAACCAGAGAATAAAATATCAAAATTGAAACAGGCACTGAGACTGTGATTGGTGTTTTTTGAAATAAACTTTAAATTAAATATTGGAAATAGAGGTCGAATCTGTTTTTTTGTTTGACACTAAAACGGAACAATGAAATGTAATGAAATTCAAAATAACAACGGACCAATAAGTGAAATTGTATGAATTAAATGTCTATTACCATTGTGCATGTATCATTTTGGTGCCTAACTTTGTGCACTACTAAACAGATAATGGTTTATGTCCTAACTGTACCTCATCTAAAGCCGTGACTCTTATATTTGTCTGGCATTTTTGTTTCGTAAAGGTAGCTCAGTGGAGGAAATAGGTTGGAAAGCCCTGAACCACAGCATAAAGAAGTGGACTGTAGGATTGTGACATCACCCACAGCGTTCAGCTCCAGTCAAATGAAGCTCACAAGGCTAGCATTTATAGGGGCGAATTCGAAACATCCATCCATCCATCCATCTTCTCCCGCTTAATCCGGCTGGGTCGCGGGGGCAGTTTACTGCCCAATCCTCATAGCGAATTCGAAACAGTGAAATAAAAACACGGCGGGCTAACACGAACATTTTAAGACCAAAATGACGAGACTCACTGCAGCAGTAACAGAGAGAAAGGCGACAATGTCCATTTCTGTATACAGTCTATGTGTAAAACCAATGGCAATGGCAGAAAGGGGCGAGTACCTTCAACAATCTGGTTTCTGATTGGCTCTCTGGTTGCGCACCCGGATTGCCAAATATGGGCCCTAGTTACATCGTAGCCACTATAACTGCTTGTGAGTAATGACTGAACGCAATAGGCTCTATTCACGCTTACGAAACCAGGAAGACGTTTGGAAACATGCGATGGCAACTTCCAGCGGGCTCTGTTCGTGGTAATAAATCTGACAAAATCTTAGAAAAATTAGGAAATGACCCAGTTTTCTTTATCTCCACGTCATTGTAGTGCTCCGTTATGTTCGGCTAATCAACAATTCCAACCCTACCTCAGATTTCATCATTTCCCCAGTGACGCCAAATTCAAGATGATTCCAAACAGCACATACGTCTGCAGTCTTCATTTTACCGCTGATGATCGGAAGTTGTCATCGCATGTTTCCAAATGTCTTCCTGGTTTGTCAGGATGGAATTTGGTTGAAGGACAAGTCAAATCCAAAGAGATTCAAGAGCCAACAAAGGATCAAGGACACTTTAACGGATGTGAAATAACGATATTAAGAGCTCTAGATGATTTAAAATACAGTATCATCCTCTATAAGTGTTTGGATGTATAATATTGAGTCCCTGCTGAGCATAACCGAGCCTCAGCTCTTAATCCAAGGCAAATACTGCGTCCATGATCCAGTCACAGCTCCTCAGTGCTTCAGGGCCTCATTACGGCATTTCTTGAGTCTTATCTATTTTCATTACACTTTCATTTCAATATTGATACTTTGCAGCTCATGTCATCAAAATTCCCTGGGGGTGTGATGCTAACTGGAAGCACTACTCTGTTAGAAACTCAAGTTAGACTTAATCTGATCTGTATTTTAACACAATTGGATGAGAAAGTAGTGACTTGGATAGAACTACAGCAGATAGCGCTCTCACATTTTTGGTGGAAAAATCAAACTCCTCGACAGGATCATGAACGCTCCAAAAATGTGCCGTTTAAATCCATCCTTTTGTGTTTTCAGACTCTCTTAAAACTTTTTGTCTAGGATGAGCAGATTTTCAAAATTAAAAACTGAGACGTCATTTTTTTGGTGGTTGGTAATAATAAAACTGTGAAATGAGTGTGTAATGAAGGAAAATTGTTATGCAGAGACCCCGAAACAAGAGTCAGTATAGTCACATTTTCTTTGCGTTTTGGTTCTTTTTAACCCTTGTAAGGTCTTTGCGCCTGTGGGACCCATTTTCAGTTTTTAGCTTCGGAAAATTGATCCAAAGAATTATTTTTTCACCCTGAAATCAACTTGCCTTGGCTCATTTTGTGTGATGAACATGAATCAGAGAAAACATTAATTGGACCAGGACTGAACCAAGACTAAACACAAATGAATAGTTTACTATAATGTTGCGAGAACTTCTTTTATTTGTACATTGTTTGATTATTATCCAGTCATGGCTCTTATTGCATATTGTTATGCATTACTTTATTTTGTTCTAATTTAATTTTAAAAAAAAAGAGTGGCCTTTTTATTGATAAATATAATTTAACAAGTAAAAGGATCAAATTTAACAGTACTACTTTCCAAGTGAGATGAATTAAACATCTGCTGAGAATTTTAACAAAAAAAAGTTTTAAATATGGTGATGTAAAAGCCCACCAGAGCCAGCAGGACTCTCTGTGTAACAAAAAAACAAAGACTTTACAAGGGTTAAGCAGATTTTCTGTATTTTACCTCAACAAATGACAACAAAGTGTATGTTTCTCTTTACAGTTCAAAAATAGGGACACCTGAAATGATTTCTTGTATAAAACTGGAACAAATCACTGGTTTTGGATAAATCTGCTGGGACGGGGGACACAGGTCTCAAAACTGGGGTAAATAGGGAAGTCTGGGCACCCTACTTTTGCTAATGTATGCAGTGAGTCACCATGGTAACTGCTGAACATTCCGACAATAGAGAAACACGTAGAACACTTCCAGCATGGCGTCACTCCAAAGTATGTTGTTTGACGTTTTACGCTGTACAGATCTGATTATTTGAGCAGTTACCACTTCAGCGTGTGTAAATGATTGTAAAATCTGGCGCACAAAAAGCTTCTCATGTTCAGGTTCACATTTGGACTTACGCATTTATTCATGTCCTCTTCTCTATGGTCGGCCAGGTCCCTTTGCCCGGTCCGGTGAAGCTGGCTGTGGCTGGAGGACCGTGACGAATACCAACCAGCCTCTGGAAGAATGCAGTTATCAGCAGCACACAGCTAGGCCACAAATCAGCCTCAATCTCCAAGCAATTTCGCCGTAATGAGCTCAAATGGAAGGAAAGTTCAGAAACAATATAGCCAAAGCAATTAGGTACCAACGGTCAGTGTATCATTTCAATAATAATGAGATGAAGTCAGATGTGGGGGAATATGCACATTTCTTCACGTTTTCACGGCCATTGTACGATATGAATGCAGCTATTAGCACGACAAGAGCTTTTTGTGTCGCCGCAAAGGTTATAGTTATATAAATAAATGGTAAATTGGTGCGTTTAAGCGCCGCCTTTCTACCTCCGCTGGGGACTCTGAATCAAGGAACCGCTCACACAATCCTACGCCGGTGTTCACAGATATCGAAGGCGAGGGGGTGAATTGTCTTGGACACAATGGACAAAGGACACAATGGCAGTATTTATTGCACGTTAATATCGCCGTATACTTTTAGTTTTTAATTCCACCGGGACTTTTTTGCCTATTTACAAGTCATGTTTACTGAGATTCAGCTTTGACGTGGGAATTGTCAAGACCCAACGCTGCAAACAGTTCAGATAACTTGAATGAAGAAAGTTTTATCCAATCCAATCCACTTTATTTTTCATAAACAAAAGAGTTTCCAAAGTGCTGCACAATAGAAATAAAAGATAGTCAATAGAAATAAAAAATAAAGCTCTTGTTGCCTCCACTAGTCCTCGTAAAAATAATAAAACTAGTAATAATAATAATAATAATGCATCCATTTTATATAGCGCTTTTCAGGACACTCAAAGACGCTTAAAGTAAAATCAAATAAGAGCAAGAATATACATAAAATAATAAAAGGTAAAATAAAAGCATTAAAATAAATAAAAGACACAGAAGACCACACAACTCACGTAGTGTTAAAAGCCAGAGAGTAAAAGTGGGTCTTAAGACGGGACTTAAAACCCTCCACTGTGGGGGCTGTTGGGACGTGGGGGGCAGAGCCTTCCAGAGTTTGGGGCCGGCCACAGAAAAGGCCCCGTTCCCCTCGTTTTAAGTCTCGTCTCGGGCACCATGAGCTAGAACTGGAGCCCTCGGACCTCAGAGGACCTGCGGGGATGTAAATTTGAAGAAAGTCTGAGATGTATTGAGGGGCCAGACCATCTAAAGCTTTAAAAACAAACAAAATCTTAAAATCAATTCTACAACAAACAGGAAGCCGGTGCTACGATATTCAGATCGGGGCAATGTGCTCACGTTTTTTGCTTCCAGTTAAAAGTCGCGCAGCAGAATTTTGGACCAACTGCGAGCGGTAAAGTGCAGGAGGCCGATGCCAGAAAAAAGTGCATTGCCATAGTCGAAACAAGGAGATAAAAACGTGTGTGACTTGTTCAAAAGAATTAAAAGATAAAAACGGTTTCACTTTGGATAAAAGCCACAGACAATAAAAGCCAGATTTGACGACTGTGTTCACCTGTTTCTCAAAATTAAAATCACTGTCAATAGTGACGCCAGGGTTGGTGACAGAGGGTTTCATATATTTTTGCAATGGACCCAGATCCATAAGATGGTCCGTGTTTCCAAACAGTAGGATCTCCGTTTTGTCTTCATTGAGGTTTACAAAGCTGTGGGCCAACCAAGCCTTGATGTCACTCAAGAGCTCAAGCAGTGGTTTTATCATAATTTGAGCACATTTCACTTGACAAGTCAAATTATCTACCAGCTGGACAAGCCTTTTTGTAGGTAAAATATGAAAACGCATCTTGCTACACTTAAGATAAGAAAAACAGCAACTCTTTGCACTTAAAATAAGAAACTAAATCTGATGTTGCTTGGATTAACAAAAACACTTTTGTTCCATTGGTAGATCATTTTAACTTGTCGAGTTGTCCAGTTATACGTATAAATATATTTTCCCTCAAAGAATCCAGCGTAATTTAGACTTAAACTTAAAGAGACTTTATTGATCCACAAGAGAAATGACTTGGACACAGTAGCTCACACATGTCCAAAAAATGTCATAAACTTCTAAATAAGTCACAATAAAAAATAGCAAGAGATTGGTATCAATCAGTAAGTAAAAAGACAGTAAGTAAAAAACAAATATCGTAATATAAATACAGTATAGCTCAGTTATATACAAAAGAGCATAAGGAAACAGTGCAGTTTGAAAGTTTGAAATCTAATGTTCCTCTGTCGCACTTGTTCCCACTTCAACTGAGAACAGATCATCAGACAACAGAGGCCCAAACCCCAGAGCCTCAGCTTCACAAAGAGTCCAGCCATTTGTTTGTGCTCCTGAGGGTTCAGAAACAGATTTGGTTCGAATTGAGTCATTTTAGT
Source organism: Odontamblyopus lacepedii (assembly GCA_034769755.1). Classification (NCBI taxonomy): domain Eukaryota; kingdom Metazoa; phylum Chordata; class Actinopteri; order Gobiiformes; family Gobiidae; genus Odontamblyopus; species Odontamblyopus lacepedii. The sequence goes on from CM068364.1 coordinate 29,055,961, forward strand.
CAGACGTTTTAGGAAAAGCAGGAATGATAAGGGATTAACCCATTTTCACCGAATACTTAGTGAGCCAAAATGACAAAAAAAAAAGCATTTTGTGCAGATACAGGAACTAAGTTTGTGGACCTCCTCACCACATAAGAACAGAAACAGAAACTTCTCTGAAATTTAAAAGCTTCTTAATACGTTGTTTTGTGGAATAAAGAATTTTCAGAACAATAAAAGGTAACAGGGTGATCAGAATACGCTGTGTGTTAGCGGTTAATACCCCATAGAAGTAAAAATACCCCCTCTTTAGAGCTGCACTATGTAACATGACCGATGGAGGGTCCGTCACCTGCTTGTCTCAATGGACATGTGCCTAGAATGTTCCAAAGTATAGCCCTAAATGTAAACAGGGCAGAAAAGGGTGTGTTGTCCCAGGCCCCAGGGTTTTAAGAGCCCAGAATTTGACTCTTTTCCTATAAATTTATATTAGAGGGTGGCCGTTTGAGTCTTAGAGCCCCGGGACCCCATATATCTGCCAACAGGCCTGAACTTAAGAATCTCCATGGAGACTTGCCAAATTACTAGCTAGTTTTGTGGAGAGGCAACCCCACTCACGGTAAGAATGGATGTTTCTTATGTATAATATGCTTGAACCATAAATAACACCCGTTGTTGATTAAACGCAAGACAGATTAGTTTAATGCCGTACTACGGACAATTTAAACCAAGGAATTAACATCTCAATGGAGACAAATAGGTTGCAGATCCTAACAAAAAATCCTGAAAAAAGGACAGGCATAAGGGGCATAACAGAAAAAGAGCAGAGGGCAATGAGAAAACACAATATCAACGCACAGGGGAAACCGTACAGAAAACTCAGGCAATTACTCTTCCACCCAGAAGATAAAATAGAACCGGAGCAAAAATGTAATGCCATATATGAAATATCCTGTATGTCCTGCAATAAAACATATGTCGGGAAAACGTTCAGCACATGAAAAAATGAACATGGGACAGAATGCGAGAAGGAAACAGCGAAGGTGAAATACGAGCAACCAAACACAAAGCAGAACAGGAAGAGCTCATACTGACCATTGTAAAAGACAGAAGCACATTATGGACGGGGGCGGAGCAAACACCACTGGGACAAAGGACAACAAACATCGTCGCTGGATTAAAAAGGCAATCGAAATACAGAAACGTGCTCACAGGACTATCAACCGGGACGAGGGCTTTTTTACTCTCACACACCTGGGATGCTTTCCTGAGGGAGTCGGACTGCAGATGGCGCTGTTGTTCCTGCCTCTATGGGTAGGAAGACAGCATCAAACCCTGTATAAATCAGCTGACCGGACATGTCACAGCAACATCACGTGACCACTGAGAGGAAGAGCGCAGGGAGCAGTCCAAACTGTCCGGTATGAAAACAAACTCTTGGTCTGAAAAAAGAACAGAATAACATACAGAACCATGCAAAAGTTTGAGGCAGGTGTGACAAAGAACGCTTTCAAAAATATAAATAATGATTTGTTTTTATTAGTTTACAAAATGCAAAGTGAGCAAACAAAAGAAAAAGCCAAAGTCATTCAGAACTCTCTTCAGCGTAAAGAAGAACAAGAAGTTGTGTTGGTGATGGTCGGGCCCCACAGAGCCCTGACCTCAACATCATGGACTGTGTCTGGGATTAACATGAAGAGACAGAAGGATGTGAGGAAGCTCCATCCACACAAGATCTGTGCTTAGTTCTTCAACATGTTTGGAACAGCGACCAGCCCAGTTCCTTCACAAACTGTCTGCAAGTAAACCTAGAAGAACTGATGCTCTTCTGAAGGCAAAGCTCACACCAAATTTTGATTTGATTTAAGCCACATCCACACTATTACATATTCGAGTCATTTTCGTTGCAGATGCAGTGTTTGTCCACACTAATCTGATGAAAAACGGCTCCGGAGACGCAATGATGTGGATACACCAGCTCCCACGTACTCGCATGAGTACAGATCTCATCTGATGCTGTGTGGACGCATGAAAACGCTGAGGTTGGGGCTTTAGCTGCCGTTCTTATTGGGCCGCGTCACTGTGACTTGCGCCTTCCTGATTCGCTGGGTTCGTGGCATCGGGTATGCGACGCTATTGCAGAAAAGTTTAAATAAACCCAAGACAAACCATGAAAAGACTGTTTTCATGCTTGCATCCCCCTCGGCTCGAAATCGGCTGCTGCAAATTCCATAGAACTACAGCAACTTCAGAAACGGTGCTCTGCTCCTTGTTTTTCCCGCCCACGTGGTGTCGTGGTGATGTGACACCAGCCTGGTCATGTGACTAGTGTTTCTGGCGATCCAAACACGACGTGTGTGGACGCAAATTGTTTCCAATACGCTGATACGGTGATTTGTTTCAGTGTAAACGCTCTCTTAGATTTCTCTTTTGTTCATTCACTGCATTTTGTTGATTGATGAAAATAAATGATAAACACTTCCATTTTTTAAGGCATTCCTAGTTTACAGCATTTTTTCCACACCTGCCTAAAACTTTTGCACAGTCCTGTAGGTTTCGGAACTTAAAAGTTACACAATGCACCTTTTATATCATCAAATCTGGCTTGCACGATTCATACACATAAAACGCTCTGAAATACTATCCAGCGCATCTCCCCAGCCGTTTCCCCCTCCCTCCACACCCCTACCTCCTCTACCTCCATCCACACTTTTATCTCCACCCCCCTCCTCTTACCCCCCTACTTTTAAACCACCCCTACCCCCTTGGCCTTTTCTGTTATTCCGTATTCTCCCTCCACCGCTGTAAAGGTCAGACTAGCCCCGCGAATGAGCCTGGGATTTATGGTGCTGCCAGTTCCGGGGAATCGCTTCGACCGGGGCCAAGCAAAAACAAATACGGTGACGGGGGAGGGGCAATGGATGGCCCCGGGTCCCATTTGCGGTCCGTCGGGGTTATGGATGAGGGCACGGGCTGGTGATCCACAGGTACTCGCTTGGATCTTTGCAGTGGTGGAGTGGGAATAGATTTCACACCGCCTAACCTGATCTTTACGCGAGCACGGGCTGGTGAATGTGATAATGGATACAAAAAGGGAGAAAACGTCGGCTGCGCTTTGAAAATACCTTAATAGAGATGTGTAAGAAATGCACTGGAAAAATAAAATAGGCTGGTTTGAGAAAAATGCACCGGGGAAACTGAAGGCAACTTTTAAAGCTATATCTGTGGAGCTTTTGTGATCGTATTTTGTGCAGTGATTTAAAGGTGCATTGCGCAACTTTTCAGGTGGAGGGTCCGCTACCTACTTGTCTCCATGGAAATGTTAATGCTTTGCCTAGAATGTTCCATTGTGTGACATTAAACATCTCCATGCAGCATTTATTCATTACGAGTGTTTGTACTGCTCAAAAATCCAATAATTTGTTCTGTGAATAGAGACGACTCTCCACAGATCTGAACTGTAATGTAGCGTCATGTTGTAACCTGCTCGTCGCCCTTGTGATAGATGGAGGTGTAATCTAGACTGTGGAGCATTCTAGACCAGGGTTGGGCATCCAGAGCCGCATGTGGCTCTTTCACCCTTCTGTGGTGGCTCCCTGTATGGAATTACAATGTATTTTTATTTTAGTTTGTCTGTTTTTAAATTAGTGCTGTCAAACGATACATTTTTAAAATCAGATTAATCACACTTAAGAATTTTGATTAATCATGATTAATTGCAGTTAATTATTCTTCAAAAAAAGACCAAAGTATTTTTACAAAAATGCAATTCATTATCAAAAAGTTCGATTATTGACATTTTTCTATCGCTGGTAGTTTTGTTGACATCATTGCCGCGGGTTCACATTGTTTGTCGTGTTCGGCTTGTTGTTAGTACAAGTAGCGTCGATGCTGCCGCTGAATCAAACCTGTGTTTTGCTTTAAGATGGTGTTTTAAACTTGTTGTGCTTCTGTGGAAAGAGAGTTCATCACTGCAATATCTGCAAACTACCTTAGTTTGATCTAAAGTCCCGTATGGACAGACCTGATCACTGACCTAATAACCTGCCCTGCCTTTCAGGTCACCATCGAGCTTTCAATAGATGAGTGTTCAAAATAAATTGTGATTAATCTGCGTTTAAAAAAAAAAACATTAGTGGGATTTTTTCTTTGTGATTAATCGCATGCGTTAACACGTTAACATTGACAGTCCTATTTTAAATGTAATTCTAAATTTGTAGATAATTGTAATCTTGCAACACTCAAATAAAACATTTTTAATATTTTTGTTGCTCAAAATATACATCACAGCGATGTGCGACACCCGACACATACAGGGTCTGGAAGCCTGAATTTACCGGCATCTACGCCAGCAGCAGGTTTTTGAGCTTTTTGACCCTGGTAGGTAAAGATGGATAAATCCAAGAAAAAAAAGTGTCTGAAGAAAACAGAAGGTTTAATACTACGTGGGCAGATGTGTTCATGCTCCAGTACACGTGATACAATGATGACAGAACACTGAAGCAGATGTATTTTTGGTTTGCTGCAGGTGGATGATTTAAGTTTGGAGTTTTATTTCTTACGAGGACTCAAATAGACATTGAGTGTTTCATTTGATAGGACGCATCAACCAAGTGTCATTTTTTTTCAGAGTATAAAATGTGTTTGTTACATGCAGAAATAAAATTCCGTGTTCTCTGTAGCATTTCATTGATTTCATAATTACAACACACTATAATCTTTTATACAGGGCAGGAAAAAATTAATGATATGCTTTAGTGTCAAAAGGATTCTGGGTGTTCTGTGGGAGGAGGAGGAGCTCCAAATGGCTCTTTGAGTATTTAAGGTTGCCGACCCCTGTTCTGGAGACAAGCAGGTGGTGGACTCTCCAATAGAAATGTTACACAGTGCACCTTTAAATAAATGCATTGTTTTTTCTGTATAGTTCAACAAAGTTTGTATCCCAGTGCAACTAAGGAGCCTCAGTTATCAATGCAGGCGCTGAACCGTGAGCATGAACAGAATATTTTGTGGAGTCTAACAAAACTGTGAATATGAAAATGCCCTGACAAGACTTAATCCAAAGAACTAAGATTTCAAAGTGCTTAGAAAAGTTATTTTTTAATGTAGTCTGTACTGAAATGAAGCAAAGGATCATGGTCTGTGTAGTTCCTTTTGTTTTCTTAGTAACTGCTGCACGATGACAATGAATTTAAGGAGAGAAACTCGCAATTTGCTATATTGTGATAGTCCACAACATTATTGAGAGACTTCTGACGATATTTTGGTTATTCTTACATCCCTATAAATTACGCAAGTGCAGAAGTTTTCGTGCCTCCGCTCCTAGGCTACTGAATTGCTGTAGTCTTGCTTCAAAAACGTTCTTTTTGTCTTCTTTTGTACATTAACTCCTTAGACCATACCGTAGGAGATGTACTTATCTTGTTGCCTTAATATCTTCTATTTACTTTTCCTGTGCTCGCTGTAAGCCATTTTCAGAGCTGTCCCATGTTGTGAAGATGGCTTGCAGCTAGCTGAGGAAACATGTCAACAGGGAACATGCATCTCCTACTCTACTGTTTTTAAAAACAACCCAAGAAATGGTAGCAAATTGGCCCTACTTCAGAACATTTCAGCGTCTCGTATGAATCGAGGAATGTCTGCACCGCAAATATCTCTGATCCGGCCAAGATTTTCAAACTTATATCAGGTTATTGATCTTGTTTTCAGCTTTATTATCGACTTAATGGTTCTGAGACTGCTTCATTCTAGTCTAGAGGTGGTTTATTTTAAGAGAACTTGTCAAGTAAAATTATCTGTCCAAGCAGTAAGATAATTTCACTACTTTTAAGTCATTTTTTGACAGATTTAAGTGTTTATATCTTAACCCTTCCAGACCTAAGGGCAATTTTAGTACATTTGGAGTACGTTTTCTCTTAATTTTGCTCTTAAAATTCCACCTTTCCCCCCTAATGAAGTGTTCTACATTCTTTTTTTTTCAGTACAACCTGTTATTTCACAATCTGCTGCTGTAGTTGTCATGTGGCTGTAATAAAACCTACAGGACCAGAAATACATATGAAGAAAAAAAACAAAACAAAATAAAATTCACACTATTTCATACAAAACACACATTAAACATGTATAAATAATAATAAATAATAATTTTGGACATAAAAAATGCTTAATTTAGGGCCTTAGCTACAAAAGTGCACAATATCAACTCGACAAATATAAACTAATATAAACTAACAACAAATATAAACTATAAACTATACAAATATAAACTAATATAAACTAACAACAAATATAAACTATAAACTATACAAATATAAACTAAAAGTATCCTTATTATCTTATGGTTGGAAAGTTCTGCGCGGTTAAATAAAACATATTTCCAGGTATCATATATGATACCGTCAGTCTGGAAGGATTAACGTTTTTTGCTGCGTGATGAGAACCCATGAAAACGTTTAACAGCAGGTCACCACCGTTCAAGCAGGGTAACGAATCGAGGAAATATACGTGCACGAAAACGCACTTCTGTGGGTCACCTCATCAAGATTCAAGATTCAAGATTGTTTTTTGTCATATGCAGGTTCAACACAAGGTCAACAGTGCAATGAAATGCTTAAGTTGACTCGCTAATATTCAAGAAGTACTAATAGCTGCAATAAATAGTAGTGGTAAAGAGTGTTTGCAAATACAAGGGAAAATAAGTAAACAATATAGTAAAAAATATAATAAAATACAGATAAAATAAAAAAATTAATAAAATATAGTAAGATACAAAGGTGCAGGTAGGATTAAATAAGGTGTAAGCAGAGTATTTCCCAGATGAGTTCTGTATTGCACATAATTGTATTGCACATGGGTTGTGGAGCAGGTTATTGCACAGATAACAGTGACAGTGAGGTAGACAACCCACTAAACAACTTCATTTGCGTTTCCTCCGCCTTAATTGTGTTGGCAGAAAAGTCCCTGACGTACATTAACGTGGAGACAAGTAAAGCAAAAGGTAACAAGACAGAAATGAAGCTTTCCTGAGTAACTTTAGAAAGATTTTGAGCTTTATCAGAACAAGGATAAGAGCACATAGACTAGTATACACCCATGGAGCACTGGGGGATAAGACCACAAGCTAATACAAATGAAAGTACTATGATTTTATATTGAAAATCACATTCTATTGTCTAAATAAAGCGACAACACTCGTGGCTGAAATGGTTGTAAATAAGCAGGAGAGAGAAATGACTTGGCGCCAGTTGCAAAAACGTGCAAAGTGAATGAATAATGATCTGTAAAGCACGTTGGGTATCTTGAAAGGCGCTATATAAATGCAATGATTAATTAATTACATTTAAAAATTGATTACAGTAATACAGGGAAGTTATGATGTGTACAAATCAACTCCAAGATGCATATTTTAGCATGTCAAGTGTGGAGTGAATGAATAATGCAATGTAAGGTGTCCACATTTTGCATTTATTTAGCTGCTATCAACTTTGAAAATTAGGGTATCCATTATCTGCCTCCAATATTTCTTTGTAATAAATTGTGGTTTACATGAGAAATGCGCTCCGTCCATTTTGATCGGCCAAAACTTTGCCAAAGAGTGAAGTGAGTCAAGATGGTCGATGCTCTGAGCATCTGTGTTCGTAACAATTGAAAAAGCTGCTCTAAATGCAGTTATTTCTCAAAATAAATGCCAAATTACGCATCTTGGTCTGCGTAATTGCACATCCCTCACTATTTTTATTTGAAATGTACAAATACAAATGTAATAAACACCATGACTGGCACCAGGAAAGTAATGGGGCGACTGCACTTTTTTTTGTTTTTAGGGCAATAAGGATATTTTTAGTTCACTTACAGACTTGATATTTTGCACTTTTGTAGCTAAGGCCCTAAATTAAGCATTTTTATGTCCAAAAAGTAGTTTATACATGTTTGCTGTGTGTTTTGTGTGAAAGAGGGTGAATGTTTAATTGTTGTTGTTTTTTTCATTTTATGGTGCCAGGGGGGCTCACAACACATACAAACGCAGCAACACAACAAAAAGCCACAACACGCCAAAAAAAACAAACAACACACACAATGGAAGTGACCCCGGGATTTTCTGACCCGGGAGGACTCAACAAATACAAACGCCACAACACAAATAAAATGCTGTGACACAAATACAAACACCGCAACACAAATGCAAACGACACAACACAAACACGCAACACAAACGCCACAACACAAACACCACAACACAAATGCAAATGCCACAACATAAATACAAACGCCGCAACACAAATGCAAACGCCGCAACATAAATACAAATGCCGCAACACAAATACAAACGCCACAACACAAATGCAAACGCCGCAACACAACAAAAAGCCACAACACGCCAAAAAAAAAAAACACACAATGGAAGTGACCCCGGGATTTTCTGACCCGGGAGGACTCAACAAATACAAATGCCACAACACAAATAAAATGCTGTGACACAAACACAAACACCGCAACACAAATACAAACACCGCAACACAAATACAAACGCCACAACACAAATGCAAACGCCGCAACATAAATACAAACGCCACAACACAAATGCAAACGCCGCAACATAAATACAAACGCCACAACACAAATGCAAACGCCGCAACATAAATACAAACGCCGCAACACAAATGCAAACGCCGCAACACAAATGCAAATGCCGCAACATAAATACAAACGCCACAACATAAATACAAACGCCACAACATAAATACAAACGCCGCAACACAAATGCAAATGCCACAACACAAATACAAACGCCGCAACATAAATACAAACGCCGCAACACAAATGCAAATGCCACAACACAAACGCAGCAACACAAATGCCGCAACACAAATGCAAACACCGCAACATAAATACAAACGCCGCAACACAAATACAAACGCCACAACACAAACGCCGCAACACAAATGCCGCAACACAAATGCCGCAACACAAATACAAACGCCACAACACAAATACAAACGCCACAACACAAATACAAATGCCGCAACACAAATACAAACGCCGCAACACAAATAAAACGCTGTGACACAAATACAAAAGCCACAACACAAATGCAAACACCGCAACACAAATACAAACTCGACAACACAAATGCAAACACCACAATACAAATAAAACGCTGTGACACAAATACAAACACCGCAACACAAATGCAAACGCCGCAACACAAATGCAAACGCCACAACACAGGATCAAGTGGAAAGTGAATGGGAAAAGTTGAAGAAGAATGTGAAAAGTAAAGGAACGGAGAAGTGAACGAAGTTGGAAATGTAAGTAAAAGTAATTTATTGTTTTGTGACCAGGATCGACATCACTGTCTGACCGTTGTAAATAATTTTCCGCTCGATCCTCCTCGCTTGGTCCCGTGGCCACTTCTGTCGTGGCATTTGCATTTGTTGTGAGCCCCCCTGGCTTCCGTAGTACCGTAGTATTAGTATTTCTCATCTTATTACAGCCCTTTGACACAAGTACAGAAGCAGATTGTGAAATAACAGATTGTACTGAAAAAATTATGTAGAACACTTCATTAGGGATAAAAGGGGAGTAATTTTAATAGCAAAAAAAAAAAAAAAACCCTTAGGTCTTGAAGGGTTAAATGAAAAATGTCTCGCCCAAAACGAGATGAGGGCCCAGACAGATTTCCTGAGGATGTACTGCGACTTTCTGAGGATGTACTGCAACGTTCTGCCTGTTTGAGAGGATCACATTTTTGCTTTTTAATTAGATTAAATTGTTATGATACACATTTTTTGGGTTCTTTCCAAGACCACCGCATGTTTGTAATGCGTTTTTTACAGACCCAAGTTATTATGCAAGGGAGATGTGATTACTTTACCTTACGTTTTTGTAGCAGTATTTAGTATGTGATGGAGTGATCGGTGTAGAATAGATTGTGGTAGGCCAAGAGTGGAAGATAATTTTCAGAAACTAACAAAAAGTGATCAGAGTCATTTTTGAAGACATTTACAATTACCACATAGTAAACAGAACAAATTTACCTTTACAGTTTTACAGAACCAGGAAGAGAGCATATCACCTCAGGACTGAAGTCTCTGGACTGGCTTCCTGTAAGCTTCAGGATGGATTTTAAAGCACGTTTATTGTTTTACAAAGCTCTTAGACCCATTTATTTATCTGATCTGCTTTAATCATATGGATATGAGCATTGTCCATTCCAGTCTAGTCCGGTCCAGTCTGGTCACGCTTTTGTTGTAGGGAGTATTATACCGCTGATGACTTACCAAGAAAAAAAGGATTGAGCGAAAGTCCTACACAGGTCTGATTTTGACAAACTGCACCCGTCATACCTCAATCTGTAAGATTGATCCGACCCGCTATAAATACAAACCGACACCTGAACTGCACCCGAACGAAAATCAGTCCGAGAGCCAAAAAAGAGCCACAACTTTACACTCTCCACTCGTTAAATTTCTATTCTGCGCCTCAGGAGTCATATTGAACTGCAGGATGTCGCATGTGCGGTTTTAAAATGAAAGTGGCAGAGATTTCTGGGAATGCGTGCAGCAAAAACATGGATTTTACATTTAATCATCTTGTTATAACAATAGCATTTTTGCATTTCACTAAAATACAGCTGTTTTTTGTTCGCACATGATATTTTGCAATGCAGATTAGACCCGCGCTCTCCTGCGTCCGACCTGAACCCGCATCCAACACAGCAGAACATTTTTTACGAAATTATGTAAAGACTTAAACATATTTAGCCTGGAAATTAAACAACCATTTCTAAGAGTGCAGACTAGACATGAGAAGTGGCTACAGGGGAGGTATCAGGAAACAAGTTTGAATTATTTTTAACTGATGAAATGTATCACCGACACTGTAAATATTATAAATTGTATTGTTTTATGCCTTATGTTCATTCCAGCCTTCTTCTTTGTTACTCTTACTTGGTACAAACATTGTCTGTAATGTTGTTTGTCTCAGGGACTGCAGATGGAAATTAGCTCCAAGAGACAGAGTCTGGTACAAAGCGTCTTTTCTTTTTTTTTTTAATGCTCCTGTACATTGTCCCAGTCAAATGAATCAAATAAACTAAACTAAACCCGTTTCATTCACATGTCAAGTATCCGTGGGTACCCGAACCCATGCAGGACTCTGGATTGAATGTCCACAGTACAGCACAGCTCTGTATTTTCTCTATCATGGAATCCAAAGCCTCTGACCAGAGTCTTTCCCTGGTAAACGATCAAAAGTTTGGACACAACTTCTGATTTAATGTTCTTTTTTGTCTTTATGTTTACTGCTTTTATATACACATAAAAAAGACTTCACAGCTGCGTCAAGAAATGCCCATGTGCAAAACAATGACCAAGCAAAGGGTGGATATATATATATATATATATAAAAGTTTGGAGTTATTCTGAGGGAGTAAAAAGGTATATATTTCACAGCTTTATGTACTTGAACTCAAAATGTTCAAACCAGGCCGTAACCTTAACCAGAACAAAACAACCAGCACATGTGGGAACAGAGCGGTGAAACAAGAGCTGACCCTCTCTGATTAAACTTACACAAGATGAATTCCTGTAATCTTTTTTTGTTCTGAGCTCAACTCAAGTCAAGAGAATCCATCTTGTCCTGGACCCATCATAGGGCAGCACTGCGGTTTGGGTGGAAATCAAAGGAAAAACAAAACTAGGGCTGCAATGTTTAATCGACTAATCATGATCAGTTGCATTTTGATCACTGTTATCTGGACTCTAGAGACTCTAAAACACATAACAAAAGACTTTTTTTTTTTTATAATAAAGACAGTGGAATTATTAAATCAAAATGTCAAAAAAGAGACAATTTACAATAGAAATGTGTTAACTAGTGAACTACTAAAATACTTGGTAGTTGTAGCCCTAAACAAAACAAGAATTTTAAGGAATTGCAGCTGAAAGATGGAAGTAAACATTTATTAAAGGGCCCATATTACACTATTTTCTGATCTGTTATACTAGTAATGTTGTTTCCCCAGGCGGCACGGTGGCTGAGTGGCAACACTCATGCCTCACAGCAAGAAGGTTGCCCGGGCCTTTCTGTGTGGAGTTTGCATGTTCTCCCCGTGTCTGTATGGGTTTCCTCCAGGCACTCCGGTTTCCCCCATCAACTCAAAACATGCAGCACCCCTATGGACTAACATCAAGGACCATGACGTCCACCCTCCTGTGGGCTCACGACCTGCAGAGGGGTTCATAGGGGGGGTCAGGTGCTATGAGGATTGGGCAGCAAGATGCCCCCGCGACCCAGCTGGATTAAGCGGGAGAAGATGGATGGATGGATTGTTTCCCCATCACAAACATACCTGGAGTTGTGTTTTTTTTTCATTCACACATTTTGGACATTTCCTAGTGAGTGTTGGAGATGTGTGGAGACACTTTTTTAAATATTCCACCCAGTCCTTGTATTTGCAGAGGTTGCTGGTGCTAGGCTAGTGCATGTCAATGGCCATAGTCGTCCTGCCACTAAAAACAGTCTTACCCACTCCACAGACCCGAGGCAAAACTATTAGAACTCCAGACTGTCCATGTGAACGTCTGTGTTGATAGAATCATTTTAGAAGTAAAACCAACATTGCATTTGAAGGATTTATGTCTGAGCAGCAGTGGGTTGTATTTCCTGATAGAAGCTCGGCAGCAGCGGACTGATATATGAGAAAATAGTCCCTCAACATGTGACGATTCATGAGATGCAAGATTAGTTTTATTTCAAACATTATTCTATTGACACAGACATTCACATGGACAGTCTGGAGTTCTAATAGTTTTGCCTCAGGTCTGTGGAGTGGGTCAGACTGTTTTAGTGGCAGGACGACTATGGCCATTGACATGCACTAGCCTAGCACCAGCACCTTTCCAAATACAAGGACTGGATGGAAGATTTAAAAAAGTCTCTCCACACATCTCCAACAATCTGGCTCACAAGGAAATGAGGCCCTATGTCCAAAAATTCTGAACTGTCCCTTTAACATACAAATCCTGCATATTTAGGCTGAGTTCTCTCAAATGGAAAACACTCTGTTCCACCTTGTGATGTCATGTTGTAATACAGGAAGTGCTTCACTTTTTTTTAACTCATTGCACCGTCACTAGAATCATTTGGATAATTTCAGCTTCGGAACTTCCAATCTCTACAGAACTAAAGGTAAAAGGAGCTGTTAACTTGAAAACTACCACTTCATGACATCACAAGGTGGAACCGAGCTTTCTGAGCTTTAGGCAGATAGTCTAATAATAAAGGATTAGTCAAACGTGTGAATGAAACAAAACTCAACTCTCATTTCAACTGCAAATAAATTATCTTCAACCTTGTACATTTTACACACAATAATCAGGTCAAAGGTCAACGCCGCATTTTACTCCCAACACAAAAACACACATATTTGCTATTTCGCTCGCGGCGTCTTCAAAACTCATTACCCCGCTTCTTCGGTAAACAAAACACAGAGAGATTTGCCTGGAGTGGTGGTTTCCAGACTCCCCAGACAGACTACATTATCCCGCTTTATCCTTCCACTCTTCCTCCCCTCTCCCATGGCCGTCCCCATGCGGATACTTCACCGGGGCCAGTGCGGGGTCAACCTCCAGTCAACAGCGTGGATTAAAATTTCACGAGAGCCTGAGCTAATACATTTTTCATTGTTCTGCGCCCTTTATCACACACTATATGTCCTAGGGTATGGTCAGTATTGCTCTCTGGTCATCTCTCCTCATGGGTCGTGTAATGTAGTGTGCCTTGTAATGAGGAATTGCTGAGAGATGTATGGTGTGGATAGTATTAAGAAACGAAAATTCATATATTCGAACAAAGCCCATGGCGTCATTTTAATATTTGATAAAGTACTGTTAGCTTGAAGGCTTAAAGGTTCTATATTATTGACTCTTGTGAGGTTTATAATGTTGTTACCTCATTAAAAACGTATCTGGAGTTGTGCTTTGTTTCGTTCACACATGTTTGAATAACTGATTATTATTAGTCAGGCTAGATTTCAAAGCTCACAATGTGATGTCATGAAGTGGTAGTTTTCAAGTGAGCAGCTGCCTTTTTATTTTTTGTTTAGTAGAGATAGGCCAGAGCTGAAATGATTCAAATGATTCTAGTGAAGGTGTGTGGAGTTTAAAAACACAGAGGAGCACTTCCTGTACTACCATGTGACATCAAAACGTCAGGCATGAAAACAGGTCAGGGGTGAAAAAGGTGAGAATTCTTTCTTCCCTAAGAATCAGTGATTAGTAGTGATTTTGTTAAAGAATTTAAGATTTAAGCAATTTCTTAATTTTTCTAGCTGTTTTTGTGTATTTGGTTTGCTCAAAATGGGAATGTTATATCAAATAAAATGGTCTCAAAGCGTAAAGAAAAGTACTTTTTACTTTTCTGTCCAGATCTAACATGTAGTGTAGTAGAAAGTACAGATACATGCTCTCAAAAGTACTGAAGTAAAAGTAAAAAGTTCCATTGTAAGATGTACTTAAAGCCTTGCGTACACTGTGTGATTTTTGGTCCTTTTTAAGATGATTTTTCACTCGTGCGACTGTTTTTGGGATTGAGTTTTGGTTTAATCATGTGTTGTGCTTTGTGTAGTAAACATGAGGTAACGAGAACCAATGAATACCTCACGACCAGCTCCCGATCGGCAATTGTAGGTCGCAAAATATCCAACCTGTTTGAAATCCAGTCGCCTCTCTTGAGGGTTTCACTGTTGAAGTCGTTCATACAGTGTGAGAACATGAATTGTGAGCTGTGAACTTTTAAACCCTGTGATTTGGTCGTACAGTTTGAGTTGGAGCTGAGTGAAATGATCAAAAATATCACAATGTACAGCCGGCATAAGTACAGTTTTTAGGTATCTGTACTTAACTTAAAGGGGGAACTCTGGCACATTTGAAGCTCAAGTTAGCATAGTGAATTGGGCAAGTTCTTAGCTTCCACGTAAAACACCATTTTGCACAGAAGAAGCTTAACATCACTTTAATCTTACATCTTACAACAGCCACGAGTCTAACAAACAAAACGCTCTGCCTGGTTCACTCATTAGTGTCTGGAAACATTACAAAACAACTTTATAAGCAGCCTTACACTTACCTTGTTGATTTCCCACTGCACATGTGAAAGCCCAAAAGACTCGATTGCTGATGTTGTTTCTAATCCCATTTATTAATGAGTGAATTATATTTTTTGAAAAATGCTAAAAAATACATTCCCAAACCATTTTCTTTCAACAACTTTCAGTTTCTCTTCTTCTTCACCATCAGTAGTCGATTCTCACTTGTTGCTTCTGGTGTCTTGAGCCTCTCGCCGCCGCTTGAGTCGACAGTCGAGTGTTTTGGGCTTTCACATGTGCAGTGGGAAATCAACAAAGGTAAGGCTAAGGCTGCTTATAAAGTTGTTTTCTAACGTTTCCAGACACTAATGAGTGATCCAGGCAGAGCGTTTTGTTTGTTAGACTTGTGGCTGTTGTAAGATGGGTTAAAGTGGTGTTAAACCTCTTCTGTGTGAAGCAAATTGAAGTTTTATGTGGAAGTTAAGAACTTTCCCCCATCACTACACTAGTTTGTTGTCTTGACAGACTCACGACCACAGCGAGATCTCTGCCCTTTTTTGGCTTCTGACAGTATTCGACCACCTCTAGCAACGGACTTTAGCTTCAAACATGCCGGAGTTCCCCTTTAAGTGTTGCACTTTTACTTTTGTACATTGCACTACTGTTAACCCAGTAAAGCAAAGAACTCTTGAGTAAAAGTATAACTAGAATACACAGTATTGAGTACCTGAAGAAACTTACATCCAATGGAGCTGAAAATATTACATCACCTGCACTTTTAACCCACAATCCCTGAAAATCTCTCCTCTCTCGAGCTTTCATTTGTGCAGGACAATTATTCCCATGGCTCCCACACCCCACCTCTCCCCACACCTAAACCCCAGAATCCTCCCCTACCTCCCAGCCTCACCACCTTTACCCTAGTGTAGGCCCTCGTGAACTTTATCTGACCCTAACAAGCTAACCTAGCACTAACCCCACACCCACTAGTGTCATGGCCCTGGCAGGTTAACCATGCACACCTCCAGTTCACTCACCCAAAGTGCCCATCTCACGCATGAGTGGCGAAGTGGGTGAAAATGGCCGCGCTAAATAAAGTTCTCATTCATTTTTAATCGCGGAAGCCGAGCGGTGATAAAAGGAAGTGGGGGGAAGCGCTGGAATGTTGTGCACAAACAGATAATATGAATCCTCACCTAATATAGAGACACTGGTTTACTGGAGTAGCTGCGCAATTGTATTCTTTAAGAGACAGAGAATTATAAGGTCCTATATTACGCAAAATTGACTCAAAAACTTTTGATTTTAGCCGTGTTATAATGTTGCCTCTTCAAAAACAGACCTGGAGTTGTGTTTTGTTTCATTCACACGTTTGAATAATCCTTTATTATTAGCCCGTCTACATCTCCACCTTGTGATGTCATGTAGTGGCAGTTTTACTGGTAGTGAATTCGAGGGCTGAAATCATCCATATGATTGTAGTGAAGAAACACTGGAGCGCTTTCTGTATCACCACATGACATCACAAGGTGGAACAGTGTTTTAGTTTGAGGAAAGACCTCAGCTTAAATATGCAGGATTTGTGTGAATGAAATAAAACATAACTCTAGGCTGTTTGTGATGAGGAAACAAAATTAGAACTGCGTAGGTCAAAAAATAGCCAAATATGGGCCCTTTAAAGGTCATTTATCAGGTTATTTTGTTTCGTTTAAGCTTCAGCCACTCCGATTACATGCAATTTAAACTGATCTAAAGGCATGTAAACCCAGGAATTATGATTGGAGTGTGAATTGAATCATAAAGATGGAGTATTATGCAAAATATTTTTAGTTTTTGAGATTTCTACCATGTTACAATGTTGCCTAAAGAGGTTTTAGATGCCATCCATGCAGATTTGAGTATTTTATAAGATTCTGTCCAACACTCGACCCATAAGCCCACATTATCCATGCTCCCACAAGACGATTCTCCAGTTATACACAATGTAGACAATGTACACTACAACTTGACAAGCCTGATACGATGTGGAGAAGTTTCATGAGCCAAACACACGCTGATTGTGTCATGATAGCGCGCTAAAGGGGGAGGGAATTAATGCAGGGAGCAAAGAGAGGAGGCACTCAAAAATGAAAGTGAAACTATAAAACATGTACATATAGCATCCTCAAAAAAAATAAAAGGCAATAGGGTGATGAATATGTTATGTTAGCAGTGAAAGGGGCACGTTTGAAGCTAAAGTCCGTTGCTAGAGGTGGTCAAATACTGTCAGAAGCCAAAAAACGGCACAGATCAGTGTTGCCTCAGCGGAGTTCTCGCTGTGGTAGTGAGTCTGTCAAGGCAACAAACTAGTGTAGTGATGGGGGCAAGTTCTGAGCTTCCACATAAAATGCCAATTTGCACAGAAGAGGCTTAACACCACTTTAACCCATCTTACAATAGCCACGAGTCTAACAAACAAACGCCCTGCCTGGCTCACTCATTAGTGTCTGGAAACGTTAGAAAATAACTTTATAAGCAGCCTTAGCATTAGCCTGTTAATACCCCATAAAAGTAAAATACCCTTCTTTTTATAATAACACCAATAACACATCTTGAGAAGCCAGTTTACATAGACTAGGAGAGGCATCCAACTGCACAGGGTAAGAAACTTCAGGCAAATAACAGGCATGTGTTTGGATGTGTCCTCTCTCAGTTTAGACCAGCAGCAAAGACAAACAAAAAACTCTGGCCTTTGCATTGCATTTTGTTTTGGTCCTTAATTTGGGAGCACACCACTTGTATCCGCCGTCTTGTCCTCTCTGTCATTAACCAAAGCTCATGGCCATAGTTGTGCTCCCTAACCCTTATGTTGTTATTATGTTTTCATCCAATCTTGTAAATCGCTAGAACTAGCCATAGAGAGTTACAACGTTGATCCTTTAACTTGATTTACTTTCGCGAGCACATTTCTCCTCATTCTCACAAAGCGGGTGTGGGGTTATCTGGAGGCCACACTGTCGCACATGCATTCCCAGAGGAAGGTTCCAATCTGGGAATACCATCTCCCCATCACTCTGACTTATCTCCAGCCCATTCACTTTGGCCTCCACCACCACCACCACGTTCCTCTGGTAGATCCTATCTGCTTGACACACGCTTTAATATGTGTTCATCATTTGTGCTTTGTCTCTTTTATCGGCCGCTGACGTGACGAGACATTTGAATATACCAGTCCATCTGGGCCATGTTTTTGGAATCAGCAGGAACATCTTAATCCATGAAGAATTGGTCGCGCTGAATATAGCCAACGGAAAATCCAAGACAGGATCTAAAATGTGTATTAAGAAATGTCACAGGACACAATCAGAATGACTTTTATATTGTGTTAGTACAGAGGCTGCGCGTGGTGTGGGCACAGAGCTATAGAGTGATGATGACTGACGATCAAAATTGCATGTTGTGGTGGAAATTTACGTTGTGGAAAGATTTCGCTCAATTTGTTTTTGCGTAAATGAATATAATTTCTACCTGAGGTCAAACCAGTCATTAGCATGTGTAAAGGCTCAGTAAATACAACTGTTCCCACCCCACAGGAAACTCTGTGCTGTCTTACCTGTCCTCAAATGCAAATAACAAAAGTCACTGTGCTTTGATATGTATGTCATGTGTATTTCTGTATAAATACTCAGAGGCTGTTGGTCCATACCTGCTGTAACACAAATAAACCTTTGTCTGTATTGCAAAAACTCACCAGGCTTGACAAATGGATTAATTATTTATCATAGAGAGATACATATTTTTTTCCACTACACGTGATTTTTAAATGACTTAACTTTCCCTTTTCATGGCTTCAGTATCCAAAATACATCAAAACAAACTGTATTTAATAAATAATTTGGATATCCATGAGTTGGTGAATTCATGTGGTCCTCAGGTTTATCTGAAGTCAAGGTTCTTATTTGTTTGCATTTATATGATTAAGACTGTGTTTACACTGAAACGAATCACTGTATCACCATATCACGCTGATATGGTGTATGGTGTATGCTCATATTCTGTCTGGATTGCCAGAAACGGTAGTCACATGGCTGGCATCAGGTTGTCACGACGTCACAACACCACGTGGGCAGTAAAAACAAAGAGCAGAGCACTGTATCTGAAGTTGTCGTAGTTCAATGGAAGTTGCAGCAGCCGATTTTGAGCCGAGGAAGATGGCAAGTCTGAAAACCGTCTTTTCGTGGACCGACGCTGTTTCCTGTTTGTCTCAGGTTGGTTAAACTGTTTTCCGCAATAGCGTTGCATGCCCGATGCCACGAATCCAGCGAACCAGGAAGGTGCAAGTCACAGTGACACAGTCCAATAAGAACGGCAGCTAAAGCAACTACATCAGCGTATCAGCGTTTTCATGTGTCCACACAGCACCAGATGAGATCTGTACTCAGGTGAATATGTGGGAGCTGACATATCGAGATAGTTGCGTCTCCGGAGCCATTTTCCATCAGATTAGTGTGGACGAACATTGCATCCACAACGAAAACAACTCAAATACATACTAGTGTGGACGGGGCCTTAGTCTTGGAAACATCGTGGACTCTGTCAGGGCTGCCCTTAGGCACCGGTTTGTTCCAGTGTTTTGATGCCCTTTGCAGATTATATTGTTCTGTTGGCTTCATCAAACCAGGACCTGCAACTTGCATTGGGGCAGTTTGAACTGAGTGTGAAGGGGCTGGGATGAAAATCAGCTCCTCCAAATCCGAGGCATTGGTTCTCGACCAGAAAAGGGCAGCGCCCTCTCAAGGTGGTGTAGATTTCCTGCCTCAAGTTGTAGAGTCCCTCCCTCAACTCAACAGTCACAACAACAGTCTACATAGGTCAAAACAAGGTGTGAACCAATTCAATTCAAGTTTATTTATACTCTATAGCACATTTAAAACAACTTAAACTTCAAAGCACCTGGGTATTCGCTCTACTACTGAAGGGACTCCCCCATATTCCATGAGATTTTCTTTGAAGTTTAAGAATCTAAAACCCACAAACTTGCTGAGAAAGAAAAAAAAAACACTTTGCATATCTATTCCTCCATAATTCCACTTTGGGACTGAGTGGCGGAGGCAGCAGTCTGAGCAGTGATGCCCAGACTCTTCCTTTCTTCCACCCACCCTTCCTCCTGCTCCTCCAGGGGATCCCCAGGCGTCTCCAGCCAAGAGACATAATCCCTCCAGCCTGTCCCAGGTCCCCCCGTCTCTAAGCCGCTTGTATCCGTGATCTCGTCCTTTTGGTCATAGATCAACTGGAAAATAATTTAATGTGCATGTGAAAATGTATGGTATTAAACATGTAGAAAATATTGAATTTGATCATCCTTGGGTCTGTAATAAACTATTCATACTGACAGCGCCCATAGCCAAAAGAGTATGAGTATGATTTGTCCTTGAGTAACAGCGGACTCCCCGTCGTGGTCAGTCAGTAATGCAGGAGCTCGGCGGAAGCATTGCCTCCCTCTGCCTTTGTTCAAAAATTAAACTCAGCAGAATAAAAAAGAAAGTCATTCTGAGCGGCCCTGAGGAGTCCTGCTGCGATCAGTCCATTAGTTAAACATGGTCCTACTTTTTTAGGCAATGCAGTTTCAAGGGCAAATCTGAAGTCAAATATTCAAATAAATCCTAAATGAATAATGATTTTTCTCGGTTCATAACCACATGGAAATGGCTAAGCGGTTAAGCAACATTTACTTGAGTAAATTTTTAAATAAATTGTACTTTTCAGAGTACGTTTCTAGCAGCATACTCTTACTCTCATTTGAGTCATATTTTTATTGACGTAACAGTACTCTTATTGGAGTTACAGATACAAAGCAATGGAAAAGTATTAAACCTTTCTATCTTCATGGAGACCAAACCAGACAAAGTTACAGGTCAGATCTGTGGAGAGGCGACCCCGCTCAGTCAGAATAATGTTTTTGTAGGTATTTTTGAGCTATAAAACCACCTGTAATTTAATAAATGTAAGGTAGAGCTGTGGAACATTCCAAAATACTTTTTTACTCTTACCTCTTACTTAATTTCTTGGACCACTACATTGTACTTCTACTTGAGTAATATTATTCTGAAGTTACGTTACTCTTACTCGAGTACAATTTTTGGCTACTCTACTCTCCTCTGATGAGGTATGTACCCTTTTTGACTGGCTAACTCAAATTTGTCCATCAACTGTGCAATGCTTTCTTACCAAATATAAAGCAACCCGTTACTTCTTGGAATGAATCAAATGTAACTTGAAAAACTGATTTTTTAAAAAGTAAAATGTAGTCTTGATTAGAAATTACAATCCTGCTGGCCCTTTATATACAGTCACAGTACCGCTCCTGTGAAAAGAATTAGCAATCACAATTCTACTTCCTAACACTGTGGGTCGCCGTGCTCAGTACATTCAGCTGCTATTACACGGCTCAGTGATAGAATGGATGAATCTGGCTATTTCAGCATGTTTTTTTTCTCATTAGTCCATTCTGAATTTTGAAGTTTGATCTGCCATTTTTGTTGCAATCGGACGGCCCCATGGAAATTTTGGCAAACTGTCTGGTGCCTCAGGAGGGGGAAGCAGTTCTTCACCAACATTGTTTACAGTGCGGGGGGAGAGCTGCTGACCTTGACTGGGGATATTGTCAGACGGTGGAAGGAATAATTTGGGGATCTCCTCAATCCCACTGTCACGTCTTCCGAAGAGGAGGCCGAGGCTGAAGAGGCTGGTGGACTTGTCCATCACCCTGGCTGAAGTCACTGAGGTGGTTGGAAAGCTCCTCGGTGGCAAGGCTCCGGGGGTGGATGAGATCCGTCCTGAGTACCTTAAGTCTCTGGGTGTTGTGGGGCTGTCTTGGCTGACACGCCTCTGCAACATCGCGTGGCGGTCGGGAACAGTACCTCTGAACTGGCAGACTGGGGTGATGGTCCCTCTGTTTAAGGAGCCTCCCCGGTAAGGTCTATGCCAGGGTACTGGAGAGGAGAGTTCGGCCGATAGTCGAACCTCGGATTCAAGAGGAGCAGTGTGGTTTTTGGCCTGGTCGTGGAACACTGGACCAGCTCTACACCCTCCATCGGGTGCTCGAGGGTTCATGGGAGTTTGCCCAACCAGTCCACATGTGTTTTGTGGACCTGGAGAAGACATTTGACCGTGTCCCTCATGGTGCCCTGTGGGGGGTGCTCTGGGAGTATGGGGTCTGGGGCCCTTTGCAAAGGGCTGTCCCTGTATGACCGGAGCAGGAGCTGTGATCACATCGCCGGCAGTCAGTCAGACCTGTTCCCAGGTTCCCCAGGGCTGCCCTTTGTCACCGGTTCAGTTCATTATATTTATGGACAGTATTTCTAGGCACAGCCAGGGTCCGGAGGGGGTCCAGTTCAGGGACCACAGGATCTCAGCTCTGCTGTTTGTGGATGATGTTGTCCTGTTGGCTTCATCGAACCAGGACCTGCAGCGTGCACTGGGGCAGTTTGCAGCCGAATGTGAAGCGGCTGGGATGAGAATCAGCTGTTCCAAATCCGAGGCCATGGTTCTCGACCGGAAAAAGGTGGATTTCCCTCTCCGGGTGGGTGGGGAGTCTCTGCCTGAAGTGGAGGAGTTCAAGTATCTCGAGGTCTTGTTCTCGAGTGAGGAGAGGATGGAGCATGAGATTGACAGGCGGATCGGTGCAGCGTCGGCAGTGATGCGGTCGCTGTATCGGACCGTTGTGGTGAAGAGGGAGCTGAGCCGAAAGGCAAAGCTCTTGAATCTACGTTCCTCTCAAGTTTTGCAGTGCCCTCATATATGGCTGCTTATGAGGAAAAAAGAAAACAATATCACAGGGGAAGCACTAAATTCTGTCCAACTGAGCCTGAGGTGAGACCTTTTCTAAATGATGGTGACCACTGAGTTTCTTTCTTTTACATGCATCACTGAAAAAATTTAATTCTGGACTTGCCCACCAACTTTTTTTTAGTTCAAAAATCTCATTAAAGCCATGGAAATGTTGTTCCTTTGACCATAATCTTCCATAATAGGGCACAAAACGTATCTATCTCCATGGAGAAAGTTCCAAAGTATGTTGACCACCAGAGTTGTTTGCCTTTTGTCACCGTTATTTCTTTGCCTTATACGCTATCATGCAAAACTTCTGCTAAACATACTACAATTCTTATACACTTTGTGACCGTATAGGACTTGCAGACAGATATAGAACAGCAGCTTTCTTTTTTCTTGTGTATCCCATTCCCCATTTACCCCACATGAAACAAACCTTTTCCCTTTTTTTTCTTTTGTCGTATTCAGAGACAGAAAGTCCCCAGCTCCCGAACACACCACTGGCACTTGATAAAATGGAATACTCAAATTCTCTGTCATACGCTGCAGTGGGTCCCTGTGGAAAAGCCCAATTACACATGGTAACAGGCCCGCGCGGCGCCCCCCGGAGACTCCCCTCTGTGCTGCAGCTTCCTGGTTTTGAGAATGGCCTTATTAAAATGCTCAAGACGCATTAGAATGAATGGAGAATGAGTGCCCTTTGAATTCTGATTAAAATGAATGCAGGATAGAAGCCGCAGATGTTACCCCTGCGGTGTACAGTGAAGGGTGATGATGGATGAATGACTCATGAGGACTTGTGGCATATTCTGTTAGGCATTCACCCATTAACCAGAAGTTTTGTGGTTCGAACTCAAAGCCCTGTTGTGTCTTTGCAGTGGGTTGTTCTACATGGATATCTACATGGACAATGCACACGTAAGCAAACACTGCGAAGGAAAACTCAAGAAAAAATACAAAGTGAATTTAAACGGCTCATTTTCAGGAGCCTGTGATCGATAAGAGTGTTCATGGGTCTGTTTACACTGCAAGTTTCTCTGCTCTGGCCAAAATTTTAAAGGTTATATCAGGTTATTCATCTTGTTTCAGATTTATTATCTACTTACTACTTGGTTGTATGAGCTTAAAGGGATAGTTTGGTTTTTTGACATGAATCTGTACGGGTTTCCTCCGGGTACTCCGGTTTCCCCCATCAACCCAAAACATGCCCGCACCCCTATGAACTAACATCAAGGACCATGTTGTCCACCCTCCTGTGGGCTCACCACCTGCAGAGGGGTTCATAGGGGGGGTCAGGTGCTATGAGTATTGGGCAGCACGCTGCCCCCGCGACCCAGCCGGATTAAGCGGGAGAAGATGGATGGATGGATGGATGGAATCTGTACGTCCCCGTTAGCAGTGTCACATCAACAATGACTTATCTCCCGACAGCGTCCGGTGAGCCCAGTTCTTCCCCGGTTTTGGTGCTGAAGAAAGTGTCCGGCAAGTTGGCTGGAGTCATGAAAATAAAGTGTTACATGTGCGTCACAAAACCTGAACCCCAAAAAAGTCAGACCTCATAATCACTTGGTACTATTTTCTCTCCGTTCATATCACTGCGTGCTAACGTCAGTGATATGTGAAGTCACGCCTGTTTCACTGTGTTTCCTGCTCGGAAAGTTCACGACAACATGTGTGACAAGGACACCGACGATGAAGACGTCGCCTTTAGCACAGAGCCAAGGGGAGGTCTTTATGAACCCGAATATACTGATGCCCAAATTCACCAGATGGAGTACCTTTAAAAATTATCTATCCCTTTAAAAATTGTCACATATTTCTTCCATGACTCAAGTAGTCGGAAAATCTTAAATTTAGGCAATACATGTTTAAAAGAAGCTCCAATCCATTTACCAGAGTTTTCACCTGTAACAGCTTCAGTGATACATTTGGCTGATACAAGAAACAAGAATGAAACAAGTTTACTAATTGTAAACTTGTTTTATTTTGTATGAATTGCCTGATAGTAAATTCAAAGATGCTAAATTCTAGATATAAGTACTTGAACTCAGTCTTATATGATTGTAATTAGTCCATTCATATGGATCATAGACATGTTTTACGTATGTTAAGAATGTAGAATTTAGCAGAATTTAAAGCATTTTATCAAGAATTTGGCATCAGAGAACTTATCAGGCCATGAACACTGTAATCATAAACTGGTTTTATGTATGTTTATCGAAAACTTTGCATCCATAAACTTATTTCCAGCCCATTAACACCCACCATAGACCGCTTAACTCTAGTCTAGAGGTTGTTTATTTTAAGAGGACTTGTCAAGTAAAATGATCTTGCTGCATGGACAGATACTTTCACTACTTTTAAGTCATTTTCTGATAGATTTAAGTGTTTATATCTTAAATTTTGGCCAAGCTTTTTTGCAGTGTAGGCTAAAGACTAATGTTATGTGTGAGAAACTTGTTTAACAGCACAATTCATCTCACCCACTGTAGTTTCAACCAAGTCAGCTCTTTCTGGTGTTAAAATAAAACTCAGATTAAACGCAAGTTGAGTACCAGAGCTTCTAACAGAGTAGTGCCTACAGTTAGCTTCATACTGAAAGAAAATGTTGATGGCGTGAGCAAAACACCCTTGCTTCTTCCATTTTACCAGTTTGTTTGAAAGAGGAAAGTAAAAGCAAGCGGTCTCATCATGTTCGGACTGGCCAGTGTAGATCCTCACAATAAACGAATCCAGCGAGACGTGAACTAGTGACTCTGCGGTTGAAGAACGCCCACATCACGAACACGATCCTTCTAATAACTCAGATAGTGAAGGGACTCCTGACCGATGGGATGCATTGAAGGATGGGTCAAATGCAGAGGTCATATTTTCCTACAGGGAAATGAAGTGTCCTTAACCTCAACCTAACGTTAACCTTTTAATACCTGGTTTTACACAAATGTATTATCATGAATTGTAGCGCAGATGTAGAGTAGATATTAAAAGAAAGTATTAGCATAACCCACAGCATGTTTGTAGCCTCAGTGACTTCATATGTAGAAAAAAAAAATGTATAAAAATGCTTAAAGATGAATTGTGTAACTTTTCTGGTGGAGGGTTCGTCAAATGCTCATCCCTACGGATATGTTATTGTGCTGTCTGGAATGTACCACAGTATTAAACTTGAATTAAACTTGTCTATGTTCATGGAGACCAAACCAGGCCAAGTTACAGGTCAGATCTGTGGAGAGGCGACCCCGCTCACAGTCAGGATGCCTGTTTTTCCAGGTGTCTCAGAGCTATAAAACCACTAATAAATATAAGATAGAGCTGTTTAATTAGATTAGATTTGGTTTATTGTCATTGTACAAAATGCAACAAAGCTTTGACAGAGTAAAACTGCAGCAGTAAAAATGAATAAATATAGATAGACACTTAAGTCATACTGGGGAACATTCAAGGCAGAGCAATAGCGTATCCACGGAAACAAGCAGGTGACGGTTCCCCAACCAAAAAGTTACATAACGCACCTTTAAAATTTCGGGTTTTTTGACATGAATCTGTACGTCCCCGTCAGCAGTGTCACATCAACACTGACTTACCTCCCGACAGCGTCCGGTGAGCCCAGTTCTTCCCGGTTTTGGTGCTGATGAACGTGTCTGGCAAGTTGGCTGGAGTCATGAAAATAAAGCGTTTTTCTTCTTAAAACAATATGTGTTCAAAAGAGTGATACATTTGCATCACAAAACTGCGAACCACGAAAAAGTCAGACCTCATAATCGCTTGGCACTATTTTCTCTCTGCTCATATCATTGCGCGCTGCGTACAGTCTATGCTGCCAGGTGAAAGTATATAAGCTTGTATAAGCTATATAAGAATATATATATATATAAGAAATGGTGAGGAATTGTGATTCTCCAGGCTCTAACAACAAAACTCCAGCTTTAGTTTGTCCCACTCTGTCCCTCCTCTCTCTCTCTGCTGTTCTGACTCTATCTGGTGAATTTGGGCATCAGTATATTCGGGTTCATAAAGATCTCCCCTTGGCTCTGTGCTAAAGGCGACGTCTTCATCGTCGGTGTCATACACATTGTCGTGAACTTTCCGAGCAGGAAACACAGTGAAACAGGCGCTGCTTCACCTGGATCGCGGAGTGATATGAACGGAGAGAAAATAGTACCAACCCATTATGAGTTCTGACTTTTTCGTGATTCCTGTTTTGTGATGTAAATGTAACACTCTGAACACATATTGTTTTGAGAAGAAAAACGCTTTATTTTCATGACTCTAGCCAACTTGCCGGACACTTTCGGCAGCACCAAAACCGGGGAAGCACTGGGTTCACTAGACACTGTCGGGAGGTAAGTCAGTGTTGATGTGACACTGCTGACGGGGACCTATAGATTCATGTCAAAAAACCCAAACTATCCCTTTAACCATCAGTTTTTCAGTTAGTCTTTGAACCATGAATGGTTTAAATCCATTTTGTATTCTTACAAAAAGAAAATGCAAGAGAAAAAAAACAGTTTATAATTTCATAAGTAAGTAAGTGTTTATTTATATAGCACTTGTCACAAAGATGCTTTACAGAGCATTATTTATTCACTCCATGCCCGGTGGTGGTAAACTACTGCTGTACGCAGCTGCCAATCTGCACCATCAGCCCCATTACTCACACAAACACCACTATCATAATAGGGAATGTGGGTGAAGTGTCTTGCCTCAGGACACAATGACAGTTTTTGTGACTGGCGTCCCACTGTGGCACCTGATTTTCCATCCAAGTACTAACCAGACCCGGCCTCTGAGCTTCTGAGCTCTGACGGGATCGGGCTTTGACAAAGTGGTTTCTGTAATCTGTAATAATAGATTAGAGAAAAGCAATAAAGCAACCAGACAAATATAAACGTAAACTGGGCAGATCAGAGTTGTCCGAGGAGGAAATGCTTCTTCATGTTCTAACAGCAATATGTCCGGTGGCTTTAAGTCTTTTTCATTTGAACCCCTGAACTTGTGATGACTTCCCTGAGGCACAGCGGCTGGTCAGTGCACCGATTGTATGTGTATATGCGAGTGTATGTGCGTTTGTGTGTGTTTGTGTGTGTTTGTGAGAGAGAGAAGAGCTGACATAAGCATTTCTGAGCCCCGGATTCACCGCCTCAGCAGCACTCAGCCATTGAACTGTGTGTACATGTCTCCTCTCTCTCGACCCCAGTGTCCCAAACAACCTTCTGCGACCTCAGTGCGGTGGACAGGGAAGGGCAGTGGGAGAAGATGGAAAAGGTTGGTGTAATCTGGTTAGAGTGGTCCTCTGGGATTGGTGCCAAAGTAGAAAAAAGATAAATTAAGGATGAAAAAGAAAGAAAAAAAAATGTTCTGAGTGACACAGACAGAGACAGGAAAAGAAAACAGTAAAAATCTGCCTTCAAAACTTCAGAATTAGGATGCTACCATAAATATGTGTCTCCTGCATCGTTATAATCTACGACAACCGTGGATCATTTTGTTATAATATGCACATTTTAAATCGCAATATTCATCTAAAATGACTTAATAAAAGAAACACGTGCGCTGACTTCCTTTTTTTTTTCATTTGTACCGTAATGAGGCTCTATTCACGTCTGGAAAGATGCGATTACAACTTCCTTCAAAATCTAAAAAAATTAGAAAATGGTCCAGTTTTCTTTATCTCCATGTCATTGTAGCGTTCCGTTATGTTTGGCTAATCAACAATTCCAACCATACCTCAGTTTTCATCATTTCTCCACTGACGCACGACTCCGAGCACCCTGGGTACATGCGATTAGAAGAGATGAGGGCACCAAATTCAAGATGATTCCAAAGAGCACATGGGTCAATGACATGACGCCTAAAGTTTCTGTCCAATTGCAATTTCCTCAGTTATAAAGGTTCAAATTTCATAATAATTCACCACATTTCTGTAGTACTTCTCAGAAATCCTGAGTTATTCTGCATGTTTTTGTACTTAAAGTGTTCAAATGTCATGTGGTGTGACCGTGCATCATGTGGTGCGACTAATAACAGCAGGAATTCTATGGCTGGAATTTAATAACAGACAAAGTCGACTTGGGTGAATGGGATTCTTTAGGCATTTTTCTTCATTTTTCTTCATTTTACAGGGCAGTAGTTTGTTCATTAAACACAAGCAGGTGACTGTCATATTGGACAGCAAAAGAAAATATCAATATGCATTAAAAATCTAAAGAAATGCAACAGTTTGTTTCTATACACTTCATATTACTTAGAACTTAGATTAATATCCCAACCATGTTTTAGAAAATAAAACAATTTTAAGTTCTTCAAACAAAAAAGTTATTTAAAGTTATTCTCAGTCGCACCACATGACAAAAAAACACACAAAATTAGGGCTGTCAGCGTTAACGCGTTATCGCATGCGATTAATTTTTTTTTTACGCGAATTAATCACACAGTTTATTTTTAACGCACATGCTCCTCTATGGAAAGCGTAGATGATGACCTGAAAGGCGGCGCAGGTTATTAGGTCAGTGATCAGGTCTGTCCATATACGACTTTAGATAAACTAAGGTAGTTTGCAGATGTTGCAGCGATGAACTCTCTTCCCACAGAAGCACAACAAGTTTAAAACACCATCTTAAAGCAAAACACGGGTTTGATTCAGCGGCAGCAACGACGCTACTTGTACCAACAACAAGTCAAGCACGACATACAACGTTAGCGGAGTGAACCTGCGGCAATGATGTCAACAGAGATAGAAAAATGTCAATAATTACTAACTTATAACTTTTTGATAATAAATTGCATTTTTGTCTAAATATTTTGGTCTTTGGTCTTTTTGAAGAATAATTAACTGTGATTAATCGCGATTAATCAAAATTCTAAAGTGTGATTAATCTGATTTAAAAAAATTTATCATTTGACAGCACTACTAAAAATGCTTAATATAAATGTTAAACATAGATTTATGCACCTGACACTGTAAATATTTGAAAAAGTTCAACAGAAACTAATATTTTTAGATTTAAAAATTTGCCTGTTGAAAATCTTTATCCTGTGGGCTCACCACCTGCAGAGGGGTTCATAGGGGGGGTCAGGTGCTATGAGTATTGGGCAGCAAGCTGCCCCCGCGACCCAGCTGGATTAAGCGGGAGAAGATGGATGGATGGATGGATGGAAAATCTTTATGCGTCATTGACACATACGTCTGCAGTCTTCATTTTACCAACGATCACATTTACTTCAGTCGGTCGAGCCCAGTGTCGGGAACTACACTGGAAGTTGTTATCGCATCTTTCCAAACGTCTTCCTGGTCTGTGACGTAAGTGTGAATAGAGCTTATTATGCTATGCTGCCAAATCCTGCACACATCACTGATTAAGAGAATAAAATTGGAGAACGAAATAACCACAGAGCAGTGGGTGCACAGCGGCAGTGGTGAAAACGGGCTGATTGGCAACATGGCATCTTGAAAATAAGTGATTAAAGATGACTCAGACATGCATGAATCATTCCAAATACAAGTTCAAGAGGGAAAATGAGAAGGGGAAATAACTATAACATGATGAAAAGCTTAAAATAGTCAATGTTGCAGAATACGTCTGCTTTAAGATGGTAGAAATCAGGCACTGCACCTTAAAACCACCACCAGACTTTTACAGCACTTTTTGAGCACTACCTCTGAAATGCAGAGACGATTCTTCAGCTCATACTTTTTACTGCGTGTCCTCTGAATCGGTGCCAGGCCTCTCTCTCGGCGGGCTTTAGAACTCCAATTGTAGCTGTAATATCCGGCTCAGGTCAGCACAAACTCCTCCACCTTCTCCCCCTCTCCGACCCATTTCTCAGGCCTCTCCCCGGAGCTTTGGGCAGACAGGAGGAGAGGTCAGGTCACGGATAACATGTACCTCATTTGTCAGCATGGACCAAACACGCTGCTGTTAATTATGAGAGTCAAATAAAGACGTACGAGCTCCAGCAGAGGTGTGGGATGGAGGCGAGCGATGTACGGGAGGACAAAGTGTGCTGGGAGAGAGGGGACAGTCTCAAGGGTTTAACACAAGGGCCCAATCGGAAGGTTGAGATAGGCTCTAAGGGCCTATAGAAAAACGGGTACATTGGATTGTGCATGATATTCAGTGCCACCATAGGATCCTCGGTGAGAATCAGAAGAGTAACGGGGAAATTGTGCAGAATTTGAGGCAGACGAAGTGCAGATGAAGCTGGTTAGCAGGCGCTGTCTGATTGATCACATCTGATTGATCTCGAAGCAGTGGGATTTAAATGTACTGTACACTCTTTACCGGGACACTTTGGTCCTGCCACAAGTCTTCAAAGGCTGCCACAAGCCTCTGAACTGGAGCGCTCCACAGCCAGGCCCGGGTCCAGACCAGACTGAGTGCGCATCATTAAGTCTCATTATTTAAGCTGCCTGAAATGAGGGTTGTATTGCACCCTTTTGCACCTCTGTGTACCTGGGCCGTCCACAGCAAATGTCCGTCCAAGGTGGGGTAACAGTTCCTCAGTGGTTAGAGCAGCGGTTCACCAACACCGAGATCAAGGGATTCACTCCTGCTCAGACCCACTTGTGTTCTTAGGTAAAGGACTTCACCTGTCTTGCCTAGTATGAAAGGTGTGTGTGTGTGTGTGCGTGTGTGTGTGTGTGTGTGTGTGCGTGTGTGTGTGTGTGTTTGTGTGTGTGTGTGTGTTTGTGTGTGTGTGTGTGTGTGATGGGGCAGACTGGCAGCCTCATTTTTTTCAGTTTTTCAGTTTCAGTCAGTTTTTCTCAGGGCAGTTGTGGTTATAATAATGTTTTACCACCAAAGAGTATGAAGAGAATGAATAACTACAGTGTAAAGAAGCTTTGACAAATCTGTAAAGACCATTACAAATACGCAGTATTATTATTATTATTATTAAAGTTCTCTTTCACGCTCTGTCCCATGTCCTACTGTGGAGATTGTAGCGTCCAATTTAGACACAGTGCACGGCCGTCTCTAGTCGCACTACTGTGATCACGGATTCACTGTTGTCTACATCAGGACTGCACCAGAACGCAGTGTGAGTAAAGCCATGAATGCGGTGTGAAGAGAGCACTTCCACCTGGAACTGAATTTATGCAAGACAGACAAACAGAATGCCGTTCTGTGGAACATTCAAGACAAGAGCGTAAAATGGAAACTTTTTTCTATATGTGTAACCAGGTGGTCACAGGGAATATAATTTCTCACCACGGTGCGTTCGTAAATGCATCGCAGTGAGTGGCACTCCGGGCGTCACTGATTAGTAATTAGAAAAAGACTTTCTGTGGGGAGCTGGTAGCGGCGCATGGAAGATGGAGTTATGTTTTTTGAGAATGTCTGTTGTTAAAAACCTGCGCTAATATGGTGGATTAAAGGTGCTGTGTGGAGTTGGCGGTGGTGGCGGCAGCTGCTCCTCCTAGTCCCATGTAGGGTGCCCTCCTTCCAAAGTTGAGGTAAATACCTTTTGTGTATTTTGGTGTACCAGATAGCCGCTGCTCTTACTTATTTTGGTCTCAAATTCTCTTTTTTAAAGTTGTGTTTTAAATGAACTTTTAATATCACTGTTAATCAAATAAAGATTTGTATATTTCTCCTCTTCACTGCCTTTGTTTGGCCAGAATTGCCTGTGTTTTAATTAAATATATGTTAGTGGGGCCCCCGTAGCCTAACCCAGTCACAATCTGGTGTTTCAATTCAATTCAATTCAATTTATTTTGTAGCGCCCAAAATCGCAACAACAGTAGCCTCTAAGGGCGTTCCAAGATATGGATGAGTAAAACATACACACAGACATATCAAAACAGGAATAAACAACATTCATGTAAAGCAGCAAATGAAACATTGTCCAGTCATCCCCTGTCCTTAGACCCTCCTTCTCAGCAAGGAAAAACTCCAAAAAACCCAGGGTCCTGGGAAAAAGAAGAAACCTCAGGGAGAACTACAGTGAAGGAGGGATCCACTCCCATGGACGGACAGGCTATAGATGTCCAGGCCCGTGGGCCAGTTCAGTATGACCACAGCTACCCAGGTGGGGAAGGAGCCGGGCGAGGAGGAGGAGAAGAGGGCGAGGAGGAGGAGCCGAGGCGAGGAGGAGGAGCCAGGCGAGGAGGAGGAGCCAGGCGAAGAGGAGGAGCGAGGTCCAGCTGCCATCAGGCGTCTGAAAGAGTTCCACTCCACAGGGGAAGTGGGACAGGGAGACAACATGTGAATAGCAATGAACAAACTACAGATGAGAACATAGTGAGTGATGCTGATGAGAAAAAGGAGGAAACAGAGGACAGTGCTCAGGTTGCCACACTTCCCCCAGCTTGTTATCTCCTGCGGCAGCTTATCTTAGTGACATCAACTAAGTAACCTGGTCATAAGCTATTCGAAGAGGAAGGTTTTAAGCCTGGTCTTAAATAAAGAGACTGTGGGTGCCTGTTTAACATCAACAGGAGTTGATTCCATAACACAGGAGCTTGGTAACTGAAGGCTCTCCCCCACTGTACTTTTAGACACTCTAGGAACCACTAATAATCCTGCATTCTGAGAGCGAAGTGCTCTATTTGGCTGATAGGGGACAATGGCATCCTGAAGATATGATGGGGCCATATTGTTTAAGGCTTTGTATGTCAGGAGAGAACTTTGAATCTAATTCTAAACTCGACAGGAAGCCAGTGAAGTGATTTTTAACACAGGACTGATGTGATCACGCCTTTTAGTTCCTGTTAGGACTCTGGCCGCTGCATTTTGGACCAACTGGAAGCTTCTTAAAGTACCTTTAGTGCAGGCGGTGAGCAGAAATTACAGTAATCTAGTCTGGATGTAACAAATGCATGGATAAGTTTTTCAGCATCATTTTAGGCAAAATTTTTCTGATTTTAGTTATGTTTCGCAGGTGAAAATATGCAGTTTTACAGAGCTTGGTTTATATGAGCTGTGAATGAGAGATTTTGGTCAAATCTGACTCCAAGGTTTTTTACAGTAGAGCTAGAGGCTATACTCACATTGTCAAGTGAGATTATCTGGTCTGACAGAGAATCTCTGACCTTTAGGACCGACAACAATGACCTCTGTTTTTCAGGGTTTAAAAGGAGGTAATTCAGGGTCATCCAGGTTTTGATGTCCTTCACACAGGCACTGAGCTTATCGATTTGATCGGTCTGATTAGGTTTCATTGATAAGTACAGCTGAGTGTCATCAGCATAGCAGTGAAATTAATGCCATGTTTTCTGATAATGTTACCTAATGGCAACATATACAGAGTAAACAGGATTGGACCAAGCACAGATCCTTGTGGAACACCATAATCTACTTTAGAGCAGGGAGAGGTGCACTGGTTTACACTAACAAACTGGTACCTATCTGATAGATAGGATTTAAACCATTTGAGGCGGTCCTCTGACACCTATGTCACATTCTAACCTCTGCAGTAGAATGTTGTGATCAATGGTGTCAAACGCTGCACTGAGGTCCAGTAGGACCAGGACTGAAGCCAGCCCGTTATCAGCAGCTAGTAGCAAATCATTTGTCACTTTAAGCAGAGCAGTTTCTGTGCTGTGGTGAGCTCTGAAACCAGACTGAAATTTTTCATATAAATTATTGCCCTGCAGATGGTGACAAAGCTGTTTCACCACA
Organism: Odontamblyopus lacepedii; assembly: GCA_034769755.1. Taxonomy (NCBI): domain Eukaryota; kingdom Metazoa; phylum Chordata; class Actinopteri; order Gobiiformes; family Gobiidae; genus Odontamblyopus; species Odontamblyopus lacepedii. Next base: position 29,090,461 of record CM068364.1, read on the forward strand.
ACTCGTTCCAGAATCTTTGAGAGAAATGGAAGATTCGAGATAGGTCTGTAGTTGGCTAGTTCATCAGGATTTAAGCTAGGTTTTTTCAAAAGCGGTTTAATTACAGCATATTTAAAGGACTGAGGAACAAAGCCATTTTCTAATGACATATTTATTATGTTATGGATGGAACCTATTATTAAGTGGAGAGCTTCTTTGAGGAGTTTGACTGGAATAGGGTCGAGCAAACAAGTTGATGGTTTGGACGACATGATGACTGAGGTAATCTCCGCCTCATCGACAGGAGTAAATTTGTCTAATTCTATTAGAGGATTTATGTGGGATATTGGTGTTACTGTAGCCTAAACCACTCTGCCACATATACATTTAAAAACACACTTTAAAAGTTGGTGTTTCATCCACGCAGTTTAAAGCTTTTACATTTCAAGAGGATCCATTGAGTGAACACAGCTACTACAAAATATTAGGCAAAAAAGAGGCTTCGGTGGAACTTTAGTACAAACAAGATCCTTGGCCTTATTGACAGAAGTGGGTTAGCGCGATAAATCATAATATGTAAAGAAACATGTCCAGCTCAGAACAGCATCCTGGTTATAAATGGAGTTGTCAGATTTTCAGGATATGGCTGCATTTGGTAAACGAGTGGAGGCTGAACTCAGAAACCCCTCACACACTCGCTCACAGATGGACGGATGGATGGACAGACTGGCAGACGAGAGGACAGGATGACAGGAGGGGAGAGAGAAAGAAAGGCAGCAGGTTGCAGAAAGCGACTGAGTGACAGTTCTGAGACACTTCACAGCAGGCTCTCACTTCAGCTCCTCGCACACTCTCTTTTTTTTCTTCTTAAGAGCTCACAAACCAAAAAAAGAAACCTGCGTACAGTATTTCAGACAGGGAGAGGCAGCCCGGTATTACCACAAAACCGCAAATAAACTTAAAGGTTCAGAAACTGGGTCACATGATGTACAGTTACAGTCGGAGTAATTCAGATTTTTCATTATTAGATCAAGTCATTTGCACAGAGAAAATAAATATACTGGTTTATAAAAGTATTGTAACTTCTATATCTGGAGTGTTTGTCCGCTCATACAAAGGTTGGCGGTTCGAATCCCGTTGTCGGTTGAGCGGTCACATCCAAAAAGCACTATATATAAAAAAAAAACGGGGGGAAAAATGGGAGATTATGATCAGGTCCATCTGATTTGGCCCTTTGGCTGCTGTTCAAACTTCATATGGATGGTAAAGTTTGATGGGAAATGTAAGTATCCTGCACCCCTACAGTTAAAAATACAATGTTTATTCTCTGGCTTTTAACACCGCGTGAGTTGTGTGGTCCTATGTGTCTTTTATTTTATTTATTTATTGTTTTTATCTATTTTATTTTTTAGTACTGCTTTTATTTATTGCTTTTATTAGTTCCTGTTGTTTGGAACATAATTCTGCTGACTTTTAAAGTGAATTGTTCTACATTGCTTTGTGAAGCACTTTGGAAACTGTCTTGTTTATAAGATCATTTATTTGATTTATTTGATTGTTTATTTGATTGGGACAATGCATGTTGATGAACAGACATGACAAAATGCATGAATGTAAACATGCTGGATTATAGCCACAAAGCTCATTTCCACCCGTAGTCCCACGGGTCACAGGGGTCAAAAATACATCATAACATTTAGTAAAACAGTCAAATTTACATTAAACAATAATAAAACCCTATATACCAGGGGTGTCAAACTCATTTTGGTCCGGGGGCCGTATGCAACCTACTTTGATCCCAAAAGGGCCGGATCAGAAAACTCAGTTCTCTCTTCAAGTTATTGTATTTTTCTCCGTGTCTCGTAGTGGTGTTTAAGATTATATTCCTCGAGCAACGCCACTTGTTCCAAACACACTGAGCACAGATTTCCCATTCACCTCTGTCAACAAATAAGAATTAGACTATTTTTCTTGGGAAATCCTGAACTCAGCATCTGCTTTTCTCATTTTTTGACATTTTGCTGATGAGGGTCACGGTCGACAGTCAAAACGATCGTCCTTTAAGAGCGTTTGGAAAGAGGAAAGTCTTCATTTGTGCTGCTCTGGTGGGAGTTGCAACGTACAGAAACGCCGGAGACGCTGCTATGCTAAACGGTGCAGAAAATTAACAGAAAAATCAGAAAATTTTAAGTATTTTAATAGAAAAATCAGCCGAGGGCCAGATTAAAGGTCTTGGAGGGCCGGATCTGGCCCCCGGGCCGCATGTTTGACACATGTGCTATAAACAATTTTTCAGACTCACCAACTGCACAATCATACAGATAACCACACAATTCATAGTCACTTTTACACAAAACTCCACTAACATTCACTCAGCTCAGTGTCCACACTCCACAGGCAACTAAACAATTCCAGTCAGTCTTAAAAGGTCCATAAGAGACACACAGTATGAACAAACAGCCTGGACTCTAGTGTGTGCAGGTTTGGTTTGACCAGAGACAGTTTTTTATAACATAAGATAAACTTTATTGTCCCCAAGATATTGCACTAACCCTATTGCACAGATAATTATTGCACTAGCTCTATTGCACAGTGATTACTGCAGTTATTGCACCATTAAACAAAGTGGCTAAGTGCGCCTTTGTTGTGTAGATTTGTTCAGCAGTGCAACAGAAGTGGCACAAATGAAAGTTTATGTCTGTTACTCTTAAAGTTCAGCACTCGACAGCGTCGCCTGATGGAGGATTTCATATTCACCCTGCAACAGGTGAGAGGGTTTCCCACAATCCGTCTGGCCTGAACAAGCACAGAATTTTGAAAAATCTTCTGCAGTGAAAGAAACTCTTTTGCTGCCAGTCTCCTTCATGGCCTTTATAAAATGTGCTACACAAATAAAGTTGGATTGGATTGGATTTTAAAAAAAGTATTACAGTCACAACTGAACCTGTCTCCAGAGCCTTAACCTGCAGACAGAGACATATGCAGGTTTGTCTGGTTCTCAGTATGTGGACAGACTCATGTGAAAGACCAGAACCTCCAGAATTCCCTCCCTGAGCTGCAGAGGCTGCACTAGCACTGACTCGTGACTGGCTGCAGGAGCTGGGGTTTAGTGAGTGACCGTTCAGATCAGAGAGGTTTTAATTATTAGGTTTAAAATAACTGTATTTGAGTATTGAACCTGGCAACGCAAATGAAAGACTCATATAAAATTCACTCTGTTTTCGGGTTGTGTTTTTAAAGTATTCACCATTATCAGATTCCTTTGTGCACTCATTTAACGACACTCTTAATCGACTTTCTATTCCTTCACCCAGTGTTTTTCCACTTCACCCTCACCCGTCTGTCTGAATACGAACATTTCATAAGGAAGGTTAATTGGCTTCAGTGATAAACAACATCCATTATGCCATTCTGAGCGAATCTATTTGCAAACCAGCGACACTAAGGACGGTACAAAGTTGTTTTCAAAGCTTCCAAGGCCCATTTTATGCTGTTTTCTGATCTATGTTATAATGTTTCCTCCTCACAAACAGACCTGGAGTTGTGTTTTGTTTCCTTCACACGTGTAACACACAAATCCTGCATATTTAGTTAGTATTTTTGAAAATGTATTTTATTTACACAGCTCCAGGTGTATTTATAATGTTTTAAATCAGGGGTGTCAAACTCATTTTGGTCCGGGGGCCGTATGCAACCTACTTTGATCCCAAAAGGGGCCGGATCAGAAAACTCAGTTCTCTCTTCAAGTTATTGTATTTTTCTCCGTGTCTCGTAGTGGTGTTTAAGATTATATTCTTCGAGCAACGCCACTTGTTCCAAACACACTGAGCACAGATTTCCCATTCACCTCTGTCAACAAATAAGAATTAGACTATTTTTCTTGGGAAATCCTGAACTCAGCATCTGCTTTTCTCATTTTTTGACATTTTGCTGATGAGGGTCACGGTCGACAGTCAAAACGATCGTCCTTTAAGAGCGTTTGGAAAGAGGAAAGTCTTCATTTGTGCTGCTCTGGTGGGAGTCGCAACGTACAGAAACGCCGGAGACGCTGCTGTGCTAAACGGTGCAGAAAATTAACAGAAAAATCAGAAAATTTTAAGTATTTTAATAGAAAATTCAGCCGAGGGCCAGATTAAGGGTCTTGGAGGGCCGGATCTGGCCCCCGGGCCGCATGTTTGACACATGTGTTTTAAATAGTCAATTTTGTGTAATATAGGACCTTTAAACCAGGCTTTAGTGGCATTTTCACTCCGAAAATAAAGCCAAGATTCAACAGCAAAACTAAACCTAATTAAGTAAGAATTTAACAAAGTATATTTACAAAAAAATGAACTGTACCCAAAAAGTCTGTCTCCAAGGACTCTGTAACAAGCCAAATACTTTTTAAATTTACTTCTGAATTAGAAAACTGCCAAATCTTTAGACTTCTTTTTGCTGTAGTAGAATTTTTATGAACTGAACTCGACTGGATGCCCTGGTTCAGAATGGTCTAAAATACATATTAGTGTTTTATTGTTTTGAAAGTGCTGTACTCACCGAAAGCGACGAATGAACATGTTTTATAAATGAAACATTTCTGAAGCTGAGTCTTTCCTCCCTTTGCTCTCGGCACTAAATCATTCCCCCTTCAGAGCGCTATCACGACACGATCCCGCTAAGAAGTGGACTAAGACAGTGTTCGTCTTCAGTCAAATGAAGCTCACCGAGGCCGGCATTTATGGGGCGGAGTTCCATATTAGGACTAAAAACACCATGATCAAGTAGAGCGGGTTAATACGAACATTTTAAGACCAAAACGATGAGCTACAGAGAGATTGGTGATGATTTTTCAACAAAAAGTGAATCGGACCCGGAGTTGGTGTCCCTTTATATATACAGACTATGAGTTAAACGTAAGGAGGGTTTGAATAGGGCCAAGGAGAGATCTCGAGATTACTCAAACATGCTTGGATGACATCTAGAACCTCTTCGGGCGTGTTTTTGACGAGGGAACATCGTTATAACACAGCAGAAAGCGACAAAAATCGTGTAATATTCATGTTTAAAAGTCTGGACAGGCTTTTTTAACGATATTGTCAAAACTTTAAACCTGAAAATGGACGTTCTACAAACCAGCTTTCCCCTGCCGCGCTGTGTTACGCCACGATCTTGTCAAGTAAATAATGACGATCACCTCATCTGTTTACTTCATTAAAAAAATAATAAAAAAACAGGCTTTCCTCTCTATGCAGCGATCAAACTGAGCTGAACTCGCCTTTTCTAACTGTGCAGAAATAGTGCCAAAAGCTCCAAAGACTAGCATTCAAATGAGGGCTCTCTGCTGGTAAACATACAAGACTTTCATGATTCGGCACAGCTTTATAATTCAAATTCACTAACGCCTTTGAAACCAAGTTTAGAAAAAGTGAAAAAGGCAGGACTTTTTGCGAGGAATATGTCGTACCGGTGTGTATGAATGTTCATTTTTCATTTGGAGTGGAGATCTGCTACATCTTCTGCTGTTTATGAATAATAAGAGGAGCGATGAATACAAAAGACTCTACGCCTGACATTGAAATGAGAACACAGAGTGAAGATGTGTCTCAAGTACACGTGGAGTGTACCCGTCCTCATGTCCTGTTGTGTGAAGGTTGATCAAATGAGATGTATACAGAAAATAAGACTTTAAACAAGACAGGATTTTTCCTCCTGATATTTTTTATAATCTGTACAGATCTTAAATTTGCTATTTTACACATAATTGATTATTAAGAACTTTAAGCCATGTTCGAATGCTGTTACCTCCTCAAAAACATGCTGGGAGTTGTGTTTTGTTTCATTCACACATGTTTGAGTAACACTTTATTATTAGTGTATTTATTTTCATTTTTATTTATCTCCAAAGCTCAAAATTCTTTGTTTCATCTTGTGATGTTATGAAGTGATAGTTAACATCTCTTCAGGAGCAGGGTTGGGCGGTAATACGGTCATACGGTGTACTGAAGTATCAAAAAGTAGCAACGGTATCAGTTTCATTACCGTCATTAAAAAAATCTGCAGCGCATCAGGACCTAATATAATATTAGGAGCATTTTGGCTTCAGGGAAGAGATGCAAATGTTGACGGAGCTACGACCGTGCGTCAGGCCAGAGATCCCACCACAGTCGCTTCAGACATGGGGCACAACGTGGACTTTCTCCCCTCCGCTCTCTCTCCTTTTCAAACGTCGTTCCGCTCGGAGATTTCCATCCACACGCAGCGAGGAAGAAGAAAAAACCTGACTGACGCTTCGTGTATGTTGAGCTGAAAAGTTTACGATGGAGACGTTTTATTGAACGCTGAGAGTCGAGGAGAAGAGTTCCCGCTTGAGGGCGAAGTCAGACTTTCACGGAGGAGACGCTAACTTCTCCGAGTGCCGAGAGTGCGGGTCTGTCAGATACAACATGCTGCAGAGGGAAATATCACGCGCCTTTTACTTTTTATTCCAGAATCTGCCTCTTCTGTGCTTTTCTTGTCTTGGCGAGTCATCATTAAATGGAGGGAGATACAGACTGGTGAAGTTTGGTTTGATCAGAACTTGTGCCTCATCTTCAAATATAAAGCTGCTTTTCTGTTTCTGAATGGTTTAGGTCAGGGGTGGGCAAACTTTTTGGCTCGAGGGCCACAAAGGTTCTAAAATTTGATGGAAGGGCCGGACCAGGAGCAGATGGATGGAGGGTTCTGGTCTAAGACGAAAATAACTTGCAGGATCCAACGATTTACATGTGGCAGATTCAAACGCCTCAATTCAACATGTGCACCATATGTAGGGCCAGTGATTTTCCACTTCAAAAATTAACATTTTCCGTTTCAGAAATTTTTAATTCCGTTTCATTGTGACACATTTGATAATTCTGTTGAGTGTTGGGAAGGTTACCTTAAACTGTATTCCCTACAGATTACAGACCCCAAAATGTAGTTTGTAACATAATCCATTAAATTACTTAACGTAATCTGAATACTTTGGATTACTTGATATTGTCGTGATTTTTAAAACTAAATGAATGCAGCAACCACCTCCTGCAAATTCTTGTTTGGTTTTAGACCTGGTTTTAGACCTGGTTTAGACCTGGTTTTAGTCCTGGTTTAGACCTGGTTTTAGTCCTGATTTAATGCTTGTTTAGTCCAGGTTTTAGATCCGGTTTAGACCTGGTTTTAGTCCTGATTTAATGCTTGTTTAGTCCAGGTTTTAGATCCGGTTTAGACCTGGTTTCGACCTGGTTTAGACCTGGTTTTAGTCCTGGTGTTAGTTCTGGTTTAGAGGCGCACAAGAGGAGATGCGGTGTGCGTGGCACACTAGATATATACTTGGCCGCAGTGCATTATGGATACTTGGCCGCAGTGCATTATGGGAAGGTTTTCGGACCATGAGTGAGGAAGACGTGTTCAACATACAGTTCTACCCCTGGGAATTGTTTCACAGACTCACATGGATAATTAGGCACTATGTATCAATATATCTAGAGTGCACCATCTATTGGGAAAATAATCTAATACGTTTTGCTGCAGTTCATTCAAATTTGGCGGGCTGGATTAAAAAGGTTAACGGGCCGTATGTGGCCCCTGGGCTGTAGTTTGCCCACCCCTGGTTTAGGTGCAGCAACAAAATCATTCTAATACCGTATACCCTGGTAAAATGCTGAGAAGGTTTAATGGTATCAAAATTTGGCAGGTATGTCCACAAATCTGAGGAGGGCCTGTTCCTGCTTGTTTCCATGGAAATGTTGTTCCCTCAGCTGTAACATATTACCTGTCTCCTCGGAGAACTAGTAGGTAGAAATAGTAGGTAGAACTAGAAATAGTAGGTAGAACTAGAAATAGTAGGTAGGCCTATTTTACACAAGTGCATGGAAATTCCTCATCATTCTTCACTGTCAAATATGGTGGAAAGTTGAAACCGCAATAATATCATGAAGTAGAAGTGTAGTTAAGTGTAAAGGCATCTAAGGAGGCAACAACATGGAACTGTTCTGATCAAAAATAAAATGAGAGAAACAACTTTTGGAACACGTGTCAAAGAAATAACCGCACACACATACACACAACACGCAACCCGCTATCACAGCCCCCCCATTGAGCAGAGCGCTGTCATAATGAGTCTTCCGCCGCATATGAAATGAAAGCGTGTCATTATCAAAACTCCATCATTCTCTCATATCAACTCAAATTATAGACTGGTCACAACGCAGAGGATGGCAGCCCGCCGTCAGGGAATATTATCATAATAGACGACCATTTGGAGAAATATGATCTCCGGGAAATACACGCTTTACATAGGCTCTGAGTGGACACGCTCAGGGCAAATTATACGCCTATTTCCGAGCGTACGCACATTCATTATGATAAAAGATAGACACAGAAAGAAAAACCAAACTGGGAAGTTTAGAGGTGACGCCGAGCAAAGTCAAAAGTATAGACATATTTGTCAAAAAATTGGTAGAACTTTGCTGTAGTTATAATCTATGACACCTGAGGATCACTGTTACAGAATTTGCACATTTTAAATCAAATATTCACATAAAACAGCGTAAATGAGAATGGATAGATGGAGATCATGGTAGCGAGTGGTGGATTTTACATTTTTTAATTTGTACCAACTACGCAAACCTGCCAAATCCCGTGTCACCGATTAAGAAAATTAAATTGGAAAATGAAATAAGACAGAGGTAGATCACAGATGACACTAACGTCTTGAATACGGGAGAATAAAGATTATTCAACAGTTGTTCCACCTTGTGATGTCATGTGGTAATACGGAGGTGTTAGAGTGTGTTTTAAACTCCGTACAGCTTCACTTGGATCATTTGGAGATTTTCAGCCCTGGAATTGCCCATCTCTAATGAATAAAAAGTAAAAAGGAGCTGCTAAAGGGACAGTTTGGAGTTTTGGACATAGAGCCTCATTTCCTCGTGAGCCAGAGTGTTGGAGAAGTGTGGAGACACTTTAAATCTTCCATCCAGTCCTTGTATTTGCAGAGGTTGCTGGTGCTAGGCTAGTGCATGTCAATGGTCATAGTCGTCCTGCCACTAAAAACAGTCTTACCCACTCCACAGTGCACCCGAGGAAAACAATAGACTATTATCACAACAACAGGAAGTGCCGCGATGTTGAGTTGTGCAACTTCCGGTCAACGCTTTTCTATGACAAAATCCCTGTGGAAAAGTGTCACATATTTTTGAGCAGCTTCATAAATTTGCCCCAAGACCAAATCTTCATCCAACAATGAGGAACACATTTCGTTCCGTCCTGTGTTTCTTTTGCATGCTTGAATGACAAATAAAGAACCTTGAACCTTGAACAAGGTCGACAAAGAACAGATTCTATCCACAACGATCAAGGGAAGAAAGACGAAAACTAAGAGAACAATGATGAGCATTAGTGAACTACTGAGCAAAATGAACGTTATGGTCATGAATAAAACATAAATAACTTGTTCACTCAGACTGATTCTAAAATTAAAATTAAAAATCGATTTTGTGATGTCGATATTTGCATGGATAGAATTGTGCAGTTTAAATGGTCGACATTTAATCTGTGCACATCTATAGCATTTAAACTGCACAAATCTCTGTCTATGCTAATATATCTACATCATAAAATCGATTTTTCATTGTAACTGTAGAATCAGTCTGAGTGAACAAGTTATTTATATTTTATTCATGACCATAACATTAGTTTTGCTCAGGAGTAGTTCACTGATGCTCGTCGTTAAATTCTTCATGGACAGAATCTGTTCTTTGTCGACCTTGTTGGATGAAGATTTGGTGTTGGGGCAGATTTATGAAGCTGGTCAAAAATATGCAACACTTTTCCTCAGGGATTTTGCCGTAGAAAAGCATCGACCCGGAAGTTGCGTAACTCAACATCGCCGCACTTCCTGCTATTGTGATAATAGCCTGTTATAACTCCAGACTGTCCATGTGAATGTCGGTGTCCATAGAATCATTTTAGAAGTCAAACCAACTTTGCATTTGAAGGATTTATGTCTGAGCAGCAGCTGCGAGTTGTACTTGATAGAAAACTTGGCAGCAGTGGATTGATATATGAGAAAATAGTCCCTCAACACGCGACGATTCATGTGATGCAAGGTTAGTTTTATTCCAAACATTATTCTATCAACACACAGACAGTCTGGAGTTATAATAGTTTTGCCTCGGGTGCTCTGTGGAGTGGGTAAGACTCACTGGGAAATTCTGAACTGTCCCTTTAACTTGAAAACTACCGCTTCATGACATCACAAGGTGGAACAGAGCATTTTGAGCTTTAGGGATGTAAACAGACTCATAATAACAGGTTATTCAAACATGTGAATGAAACAAAACACAACTCCAGGTGTGTTTTTGGCCTAAAGGTGCATCATGTAACTCTTCTGGTGGAGGGTTCGTCTCCATGGAGATATTATTTCATTGTCTGGAATGTTTCACAGTATGGTATCGAACTTTTCTATCTTCACACCAAGTTACAGGTGAGATCTGTGGAGAGGCGACCCCTCCACACAGTCAGAATGCCTGTTTTTCTAGGTATTTTTGAGCTATAAAACCACGTGTAACTGAATAAATGTAAGGTAGATCTGTTTAATGCCATACTGTGAAACATTCCAGGCAGAAACAAGCAGGCAATGGGCCGCCCCTATCCAAAAAGTGACTCCGTGCACCTTGAAAGCTCACAAGAATCAATTTCACGTAATACAGAACCTTAAAAAAGACGTTTTATTATCAAAATCTACCCGAGACTTTTATTCATCACTTTCATTTGGCACCGAGATGAAAAACTACGTCAGTAAGTTATCACCAAGACTCTGCGCTTGACCAAAATAGACACAAGAGATTCATATCAGTAATTCTCTTGACAGGAGGAACATGGCCAAGCTCACACGGGTCACTCCATCATGACCGGCAGAGCGGTTAACACAAGCTTTAACGGCAGCGCTTCTTTATTTAGCCAAAGATGATGAACATAGAGAAAATACATCAGAGGCTCCCTATAAGGCCACTGTAATTGTCTAGCCAAGGTCGCAGTTTGATCTATTCTTAATTCGACTCCACCGTTAATTTCTTTTGCAGCTAATAGCATTGGACAAGGGCCTCGGGGGGTCCGTGCTGCTTTCATGGTCTTAAGTCTGAAGAAAGGCAAATTGAAATAAAACAGAAGAGTGATGGAAAGAGGTGGCTGTGTTGGCTGTGTGTGATTTCTCCCCATCGCAGCAGTAGAACCGCCAACCTTCTCGGGCTGTCTATAGGAAGTTAATGTAAAACTATAGACTACAGATTAAAGGCTCATATTATGATATTTTTTTGATCTACAGTATGTTACAGTGCTTAACAAATGGATTAGACACCACCCGGTATAAGATGTTTGCTGCTGGCATAATTGAACAGTATTTCTGTTTACCACTAGTCTCTCTCTAAAACCTTCAAATCAGGCTAGAAATCTTGGGGTAAAAATGGACACAGACAAACTTTAACAGCCACATCAAATCAATAACATCTGCAGCCTTTTACCATCTAAAAACAGAGCAGAAATCAAAGGTGGACTGTCTAAAACAGACTTGGAGAGACTTATCCATGTGTTTGTCTCCAGTAGGTTAGATACTGTAACGGCCTCTCACTGGCCTCTCCAAACGAGCTGTGAGAACTGCAGAACATCCAGAACATCCTGAACATCCAGAACATCCTGAACATCCTGAACATCCTGAACATCCTGAACATCCAGAACATCCAGAACATCCTGAACATCCTGAACATCCTGAACATCCTGAACATCCAGAACATCCAGAACATCCTGAACATCCAGAGCATCCAGAACATCCTGAACATCCAGAACATCCTGAACATCCTGAACGCTGCAGCTCGAGTCCTGACTCCAACCAGGAAGTACGAGCACATAAGTCCTGTGCTCAGGTCTCTGCACTGCCCCCTTTGGCTCAGAGAATAGACTTTAAAGCAGCTCTGTTTGTGCACAAGTCTCTCCATGGCCTAGCTCCAAAGTCCATCTCTGACATGTTAGTGTCACATGAACCATCTGCATCTGAGGAGCTCAGGGACCGGCCTCCTGCTGGTGCCAGAGTCAGGACTAAACTCGGGGAGTCAGAGTTTCAGATTCATGCAGCTAAAACCTGGAACAGTCTGAACATGTGAGACAGACTCTGACTCTGTTTAAATCCAGGCTAAAAACAGTTCTGTTTAGCTGTGTATGACTGAAAGGTTTTCATTTTTCATTCCGCACTCTTCTCTTCTCTTTAATTCTCTCTAATTTAATGTCCCATGTCTATTTTAAAATTTTATGATGATTATTTATGTTTGGATTTGTTTGTATTGTGATTTTAATGTATTTCTTATTCTGTAAATTACTTTGTACAAATTATGCTGTACAAATAAACTTGCCTTGCCTTTACCAAAATATCTTTTTATGTTTCTATAATGGTTAATCCGCCAGTATATGCAAGATCTTTTTATCAAAACCACATCTTTAATGCAAAAATAGAACTTGTTGCTATCCATAAGTTTAATGTTTTCCAAAAATGACACCAAAGTCTCATCCAAAGCAAGTCTCTGGGAACAGCTAGAAACTACTTGGAACTCAATAACAAAAGAGACTTTGTAAAACTCCATAAAAACTGCAGCAAGAATGCAGCTGTTTTCTGCACCAAAAGAGCTCACACACAGACTATTTTGTTGTTATTATTATTATAGGTATGAATAATCATGAAATTGTTCATTTGAAACAAGTTTTTCATATTCTATGACGTTATGTATGTTTTCTTGTTTTCATGACGAGTCTAATAACGTTGTTAAACTCTGTATGTTCTGTTTCCTCATCAAAAACACATCTGGAGTTGTGTTTTCATTCACACATGTTTAACGCACAATCTCTGCATATTAAGATGCAAATTTAGATTTAGATTGAGTTAAAAAGAAAACACTCTGTTCCAAATTGGGATGTCATGTGGTAATACAGGAAGTGCTCCACTGTGTTTTTAAACTCCATCCACCTTCACTTGAATCATTTGGATTATTTCAGCTCTGGAATTGCTGATCTCTACTGAACTAAAGGTAAAAGGTAGATGCTAACGTGAAAACGACTGCTTCATGACATCACAAGGTGAAACAGAGCATTTTGAACTGTGGAGATGTAGACAGACAATCCCAATCCAAATCCACTTTACTTCTATACCATATTTTACAAACAAAACAGTTTCCTGAGTGTAGCACAGAGATCATAAAATGAAGACAACAAAAATGTAAACTGGTAAAAATGTGATCATACCAGTCTTAAAAAAATAAAAAACGTAAAAAACACATAAAAGTAAAGACTTTTCACTACACTAGTTTGTTGCCTTGACAGACTCACTGCCACAGTGAGATCTCCACCGAGGCAACACTGATCTGTGCCGTTTTTTGACTTCTGACAGAATTCGACCACCTCTAGCAATGGACTTTAGCTTTAAATGTGCTGGAGTTCCCCATTAAAATCTCTGATCGCAAAAACTGCAGTGGGATCTGTCTGTGGACCACAGGATATAAAGTTGTGAGCACGTCAGCTGTTTCCTGTCTACAGTAAAACGAGTCGCTCTGAGACTCTGAAGTGTTCAAAAGATCAGAGCTCTGCACTTCTAGTTGTTCTTATTATTTGTGAAATGTGGTGCAATACTTCAGATACAGGATTCTTAAAGCATAAAAGAGGAGATAAAGTCCACAGGAAGTAGAGTCACTATCGCTAATCTGCAGCTTCAGCTCGATCTGTGCGCTGTGTGGATGTAAACAGACACATGCGAAGAACTATCTCGCCATTTTACTTTTAAAGAACACCTCAAACTGGATTCACAGCGCCGTTTTGTGGACTGGATGTCATTATTCGCGGAGGACAATTTCTATGGATAATGTGGATGAGATGCTGCATTTACGAGAGGTGAGGAATAAAGTCTTTATTTTAGCTATATCCAAAGTTTGTATCTTGTATCGTAGCATTGTTGATGTTTGGTGGTTACAATCTGACAGACACCACACACATGAGGAGCAGCAGCTTCAAAATCGCACACAAAGACAAAAAGTCGGGTCACGCCTTCGAGAACTTGGGGAGAAGAAATCACAGACAGAATCGGGCAAAGTCTCTTGTAATGTGTAGCGGCCTTTAGGCACCATGAGCTGGAGCTGGCCCTCGGACCTCAGAGCACGTGTGGGGTGTAACTGATTAATAAAGGATTACTCAAATATGTGTGAATGAAACAAAACTCAACTCCAGATGTGTTTCTAACATGGCTTCAAGCTCACAGGACCTTTAACATACAAGATACACGCTGTTCCACATTCACTCTCATGAACATTCTTTTCTCATGCTTCAACACTGGAGACAAGGTGGGTGAAGTGTCTTGCCCGAGAGCAACATCCACAGTGCTACCTCACTCCAGCACCTAGTCTGCCCTGCCAGTACAAACTGCACCCAAAGCTCTTTTCAGCAAACCAGAAACATACATTTTATTTTCTGCTTCCTTTTGCGCCCAGAGACACAAAACTGTGGCTGTGGTGGGGAATAGAAGAGACACTCGCCTCCAGCAAAATAGCCATGGAAGATTTGAATCTAAATCTAACAAATGTTCCGAATTCTGTCCAACCATTCAGCCTGCGGACTGTTTGGGCCACTGAACCAGCATGAATATGTGATACCTGTGATACACAATGACCACTCGGTGACCACTACTCGGAATTCAGGGCCCCATAACAAAAAACAAACCACACAAGAAAATCTCTAGGCCCCTACATTTTTCTACACCTTACTGAAAACTCACTGATCTTAACAAAAAAGCTCTTATGTGTAATGAAGCATGTAAAAGAAGGGGGTCCTGGGGGTCGTCTCTACATCAAACTTATATAGCGCTTTTTTAGACACTCAAAGACGCTTTACAAACAAATAGGAAGTGACACTGTAGAAAACGGGAGGAATCACAGGGGGAATACCAGATTGAACAGGGGAGTTTTTAGTCGTGACTTGAAGTGCTGCAGTGAGTTTGAGTTCCCGATGGATTGTAGGAGTGAGTTCCAGATGGAGGGGGTGGCAGCAGCGAAGGCTCGGCCCCCCAAGCTCCAGTGCTTTGTCCTGAGGGGAGCGAGAAGGTTTGTGCAATTGCATTTCATTCAGGGCTGTCAACATTAACACGTTAACTTATGTTACACAAAAAAATATCACACTAATGTTTTTTAACATTAACGCAGATTAATCACAGTTTATTTTGAACACACATGCTCCTCTATTGAAAGCGCAAATGGTGACCTGAAAGGCGGCGCAGGTTATTAGGTCAGTGATCAGGTTTGTCCATATGCAGATGTGAAGACTGTGACTGGGGCTCAGCAGCAAATTTCTCTTCAAAAACCTGCCCGACGGGACTTTAGATAAAGTAAGGTAGTTTGCAGAAGCACAACAAGTTTAAAATACCATCTTAATACCATTTCAAAATATGTTGGTCTTTTTTGAAGAATAATTAACTGCGGTTAATCGTGATTAATCAGAATTCTAAAGTGTGATTTCTATCTTCATGGAGACCAAACCGTTAAAAAGTTAGAGGTCAGCTCTTTAGTGAGGCGACACCGCTCACAGTTAGAATGCCTGTTTTTGTAGGGATTTTTGAGCTATAAAACTACCTGTAATTCAATAAATGTAACGTAGAGCTGTTTAATGTCCATTCCAGGCAGAGCAATGGCGTGTCCATAGAAACAATCAGCCAAAAAAACAAAAAACTATATAGTGCCCCCTAATAAAAACATATTCCTTGTCATCGTCACATCTAACTTCATTTATTTTATTAATTAAATTTATTCATTCATTCATTTGTTTATTTATTTATTTAAAAGGGACAGTGCATATTAATGACCATATATTACATATGTAAATATGCCAGGTTTTAGTCACAGGCTAATTTCCATCTGTTGTCCCTCAACAGGTTGATGTTTTATTTTATTTATTTATTTATTTAAAACAAGGACAGTGCACAGAAGACATTAATCTCATAGAGAAAAGATGCTCTGCACCAGATTTAGCTACACTAGCTAATTTCCATCCGTAGTCCTTGGGCAGGTTTTTACAAAAGCCCGTGCTTTCAAACAACATCATTTAAAGAGCAATTAAATAATTCATTGGTGACATCTCTAAAATTCCCATACTTAAGCAGTTCATTCAATTCATTCATTCAGTACATTACCTCTTAAAATACAAAATACATTTCATTATTGACAAAGACTACTAAAATACTACTACTACTAAAATACTATATCATTCAATTCATTAATTCAATACATTACCTCTTAAAATACAAAATACATTTCATTTTTGACAAACATTACTAAAATACTATATTAAATCCATAAATCATCATTAAAGCACCGCTTAAAATTACATTTTGGATATTCATTATTACTGGTCATCATCTAAAATACACACACACACACAAAAAATCTACAACTCTACTTCTACCAATGACAAGACACATGTACATTTACCAGACTAACAGATGTACATCACATCAGAGGAAGCTTAATGCTGACAAGTCTGTCTGCTCAGAAGCCATCGCCTGAGCCCAGAGGAAAACGCCCGATAATGTGATGGTGTCTTTAAAAAACAAAAAACAGAGAACACAAGCCAAAACAGACAAAATACATTATGCATTTGTGACATTTGTGTTCTTTTACAATGTTTTTTGTCTATTGTAAGCTCAAGACCGATTAGATGATTCGAATTTTTAGTGGTGCTGATAACAATTACGACTCCGAATTGTTCTCCAGGGCCATGAAATCGTAACTCATACTTAAAAACCAAAAAATAGTGCAGTATTTGCACAAGTCCTGAATCATTCCCGGGCACTTTTAACTGATTTTGTTGTATCTTGGAGAAGGAGCAGACGTCAGACGCTCCCCTGACCGGGCTCTACTTTAACTGATGATAGAACAAAGCAGCCTTATCCGGCAACATCCGATTAGATTACAATGTTTTCAGAAGTCTGTGTTATTTATATCAGTACTTTTTCTTCTTTATACGCTTGCGATATCAGCAAAAGCAACAGCGATCTGGCAGATGAAATAAGGAGTAAGCTTACATGATTTTTTTTGTATATGCTTTTACCATAGACAGCAATTGAGTTACCTTCAAAAATGCTGACGGTCCATCTCCAAATCGAATTGTAAACATTTTAGTCCAGAGGAAGTGAGCTGATCCGACCTTCGTAGATAAATTGTGATGATTAGTCGTTTTGGCCTGCTCCCGGACTCACTGGTGTTGTTTTAAGAGGAGGGGGGGTCGTGACCTTTGCCTTACGAACCTGCTGACCTGTAGTGACCCCGGAGCCTGTTTTCCTTTCGTGGCTCCGTCTGGGCTTTCCGCGGTCGCTATGGAAATGACTGAATGTGCAGGTTACTCTATGACCCCTGGAGGATACGATGGAGAAGAGGGGCTCGTGAGTCTTAAAGCTGCATTACTACATTTACGTGAGAGTTTTAATTTTGAATAAAATCATTTAAATCTTAATAAAAAAATGTATTCCAGTTTAAAAAATGTAAACACTTAATTCCAAATGAAAATGATATGGAATTCAACTTAATTCTGAAGTAAATGGGTGGTTTATTCTGATTTTAAAGCTGAATTAATTTCTTCCTCGATCATGTAAACGTTTATTCTTCTTAAAAATAATCCCGGTCATGTTCGTTGGCTCGTCCTTCTGACACCAGTCGTCTCTTGGAACTTTCCTCCACGTCTCTTTGGATTTGTGAGCAGGATGTGGGAGTGGGCTGAGGTGTGGCAGCCTCAGACTCAGTTTGTCTTCTTCCTCCTTCTCCCACACTCTTCCCTTCTCCTCCTCAGCTCACAGACGGAAAGCGTGAGGAGAGAATTCTCCAGCTGCTGCTTCATTATCATCAGAACGACTGCAGAAAAAGTTTGGATCGTGTTTGTGTCCGTGGGGTAATGACAAACCGAGATGACAGAAAAGCCGGGAGCAGCTGAAGTGTGGGTTTTCTTTCCAAAGACGTAAATACGGTTGTGTCTCTGTCCAATCAGAACCCTTCTCCACCCCCAGACGTTGAGCGGAATTAAATAAAAACAATTTAACGTGTTTTCCATGTAAACCTCAATTCAGAATTATTATTTCCAAGTTACCTCAAAGGACAATATTTTAATTCAGAACAATTAATTCGCAGTTTAAAAACATCATGTAAACGTGGACACTGTGTAACTTTTTTGGTGGAGGGTCCGTCAAACACTTTTCTCCGTGGAAATGCTGATGCTTTGCCTGGAATGTTTCACAGTATAACATTAAACCAAATCATGTCGCGGGTCAGATCTGTGGAGAAGCGACCCCGCTCACAGTCAGAATGTTTTTCTAGGTATTTTTGAGCAGTAAAACCACCTGTAATTTAATAAATGAAAAGTCGGGCTGTTTAGTGTATGTGGAACCTTCCAGGCAGAGCAATGACATCTCCATTTTTACTTGCACTCTGTAAAGCACTTTGTGATTTTATCTGTGAAAGGTGCTATATAAATAAAGTTTATTTACTTACTTACATAGAAACAAGTAGGTGATGGACCCCCAACCAAAAAGTTACACAGTCCACCTTTAAGTCTTGTCATCATCTTGTTACCTCCTCAAAAACAGACCTGGGGTTGTGTTTTATTTCATTAACATGTCTTTGTAGTCTTTTCTGCATCTCCAAAGCTCAAAATATTCTGTTCCACCTTGTATTCACACTTACTTTTTCGCTGGTGGTATTTAGAATGCAGTTACTTTTCTAAGATCAAATACATGACAGTACTTGTTCACACAAACTTCAAACTGCACAAAATTAGTGAAAAATCCAGAAACCTTTGCTCTTGTTGTGCATGTTTGTGTCATTTTCCTTCTTCAGTGAGTGACAGGAAGTAGAGAACAAACTGAAATTAAAGCCGCAAGCAGCATCAAACGGCCCTCGCTTCGCACTCGGCCGACCCGGTGCTCCCCCGGGTGGCGCTGATGAGCCTCTTGCCTCTTGTGTGTTTGGGGCTTTGGGCTGAACTTGACACTAAACACATAAAGTCCACACACACTGGAGATGCTGATGTACTAACATAGAGAAACATGGGCACGTTGAGACATCGCCATGGCAACCCCGTGCAAAACTATAAAACTAAAATTTTGACCCTCCATGCAAAATTTTGTTGTGTCCTGCAGGGGGCGCTATCACACAATTTTTGCTCGTGTCACAATTAGTCGGCTTTGGCAAGAAAGTTTTACAAGTGATTCAAATTTGAGGACAATTGGACTTTGTATGGCCGAACAGGAGCAAATTTAGACATTGGAAAATAGCTTATTTTGCAGCTTCGCTGCACGTAAACTGTGACAGTTATCAAAAAAATTCAGCTATCGTTTGATGCCCCACTTCTCTAGTTGATGTACGGCGATTTTCAGCCCTGTGGGTGAAGCGCCTTCAGAGGAGTTTGTTCAAATGCGACGTGAGCGAAAATGCTGAGTCAGGATTTTTAAAATTTCAATCCAAGATGGCCGCCTTCTGATTTGTCAGGGGGCGTTGCCATAATAATATTTTTTTTCTGTCATTTTTTTTTTCATTTAAAAAAGCCCAATAAGAAAAAAACTCCCCCCCAAAACGATTGTTGTTAATTTTTTCCCCTTTTTAAAGTATTGGCTTGTTGTTATTTTGCGAAGACATTGAAGAAGATGTTGTTGTTAGAGGTAGCTTATTGTAAATATGTAAGTATTTTCTTTAATGTACCTGCCCATGGACTGCACATGCATGGAAAGTAACTCGTAGCTAAATCTGGCACAGAGCAATTTTTCTTTTCTGAGATTAATGTTTTCTGTCCTTGTGTTAAATCAGTCAATAAATAAAATAAATAAGTGGATGTTGTCTAATGGAGACAAGCCGGAAAAGCTACACAGTGCACCTTTAGTGAAGATGCAAGGTTTTTTTTCAAAGGACTAGTTAGCAAATGCTAGTTCTGGTTGTAAAACCGCTAATGCCCTACTATACCAGTTAGCATTGCGCCACGGTTTAAATGCGGGAGGCGGCTTCGCTCTCGATCACTTTTTCAGCTTTGTCTGTGTAATTTAATCTTCATAGAAGCAACAACGGCATCGTAATAGAGAAAGGAACAGCACTGTCCTCAAATATGAAAGTGTCATCTCAAATATCAGCGAAATCACAAGGTAAACCCGACGTTCACAGACAGCACCTGTTTCTCATACTAAATGTATGAAACGTCTCAAACTATTTTAATCTGTTTTCATGATCGATGAAATATTAATATTATTTTAAGAGCATATATTTTTTGGTTTAAGAATTTATGACGCTCTAACTGCACTAAGTTAGTTCTAAGTGTCTTACACTGACTTATACTGTTTGAACTGTGTTCAGGTGTTCTGTTATTTCCACTGTGACACTGAAGGACTTTGTATTTAACGGTAAGGTAAAGGTCAAGGTAACTTTATTTCTATGGCGTTTTTCACAGACACATGTTCCCAAAGATGCTTTACACAGCGTGATTAACGGAGCATTCTTCATTCACTCCAGACCCGGTGGTGTAAACTACTGTTGTAGCCACAGCTGCCCTGGGGCAGACTGACGGAGGCGAGGCTGCTAAGACAATCGGCGCCATCGGCCCCTCCGACCACCATCACTCACACACACTCCACTTTCACATCTAGAGTGCATGTTTTGAGTTGATGGGGGAAACTGGAGTGCTGGGAGGAAACCCATCCAGACACGGGGAGAACATGCAAACTCCACACAGAAAGGCCACTAAAATAAAAGTAATGCATCTTTAGTCCATACATGAGGAAAAATTATAAAATGTTTATTTTGTAATTCCAAATGAGCCCAAACGGGCCGGTCAGAGTCAACCAAAGGGCCGTATGTGGCCCCGGAGATGTACAGCGTCCAGGTCTGGTCTCCAGCAATGCAATATTATTGGAGTAAAAAAAAACAGTTACACCTCCACCCATCACAGCTCCACTTCATTCTATGTTTATCACAGTATAAGACAAAGCCATATGTGTTCAAGCATTTTTGTTAAGCTATTTTTTGCCAAAATCGGGGTTTATGCTACAGAACAGAACTACTGAAACAGGTATTAGCTCATGCATGTCACAAAATACACACGACACGATATTCAAGTATAATCTTCTTATAGTGTCCTATTTCAGATGACACAGGTCAAGTATTCTCTTAAATGAACACATGCAATATTCTGTTTGGATATATGTGATACATCCTCCTGTGGGTTCATAGGGGGGTTCAGGTGCTATGAGGATTGGGCAGCAACATGCCCCTGTGACCCAGCTGGATTAAGCGGGAGAAGATGGATGGATGTATATGTGATACATGTGCTCATTCCATTCCTGAAATAAAGTGATCAAAATTGGCTTGGTGATCATGTTTAATCACACACTCGTACTTTGAGTGGTTCATTGACATTGCATAAGTGAAGTGAATACAAATACTAGTGAAAAATCATCAAAACAATCTGAGGCAGCCAGGGTTAAGAATAATTCCCTTTTGCACAGGACAAATAACTAGAATGGACAGGTACTATGTATGATCTTTTGACACAATCATTTAATCTATTCAAATGTACCTGGTAAATCGTTTCATTATTTGCATCATGTTATAAACAGTGCAAAATCACATGGATAAAGTCGGCAGGAGTGCGCTTTCCATTCACATTAACCACGTCACAAATCACCTCCAATCGAGCGTCTCTGTCCGTTTATGAGCGTTTATTTTCAAAGAGAAGGTCAGGTTGATACGCAACTAATGTGAATGAATGTGGAAGTTAGCATTTTCTCGTGCAACTAATCTATTGTACATATTTATAAGGAACTTGCATAAAAGCACGTAACTTTGAGAAAAATATGAAACGATGACCTCTCGTTTTACCTGTGGTATTTTGCTCCTGTCTGCTGGGTCTGCAGAGGGGGCGGGACGTAGGGGGCGGAGCAAACCCCCCCAGAGGTCACAGAACTCAGAAAAACAGGGGACCAAGGGCTGAGGTGTGCACTTTGCTCCAGCCGGACATAGGGGGCGCCGTCTGACCCAGGAGAAGAGGAGGAGGAGGAGGCAGGGCGGGGACCACAGTCCACCTGCAAACACAGAGACAGGGGTTTAAACATGGGCTCTATACACAACTGTACAACAGGAGGACCACATTCATACTATAATACTCCCTACAACTGTACAACAACTCACCCTTATGTAATATAATACTCCCTAGTGGCTAGCACTCACGCCTCACAGCAAGAAGGTTGCGAGTTCGATCCCCGGATTTGCATGTTGTGGTGCGTGAGTGTTGGTGGTAGATTACTTTCACCGGGTCTGGAGTGAATGAAGAATGCTCTGTTAATAATGCTCTGTAAAGCGTCTTGTGTGTCTGTGAAAAGCGCTATAGCTGCTGTTTTAAGGCGACCTTGGGTGCCCAGAAAGGCACCAAATAAATAAAATGCATTATTATTCTTATTAACTGTACAACAACTCATCCTTATGAAGCAGATAATACTCCCTACAACTGTACAACAACTCACTCTTATGTTATAGATAACCCTATATCCTGTCAATCATCTCTGCACCAGTCTCTTGCCATTTTTGCCACTTATTTAGAATTTATTGTTACCATTCACATTTTTTTTACTTTTAGTTATTATATTATATTATAATAATAATGCATCAGTTTTATATAGCGCTTTTCAGGACACTCAAAGACGCTTTACAGAGCATTATTCATTCACTCCAGACCCGGTGGTGGTAAACTACTGTTGTAGCCACAGCTGCCCTGGGGCAGACTGAGGGAAGCGAGGCTGCCAATCTGCGCCATCGGCCCCTCCGACCACCACCAACACTCACGCACACACCACTTTCATACTAGGCAATGTGGGTGATGTGCCTTGCCTAAGGACACAACGACAGTTTTTGTCACTGGCGCCCCCTGTGGCACCTGGAATTCCCAATGGTCTCCCATCCAAGTACTAACCAGGCCCGGCCCTGCTTAGCTTCTGAGATCTGACGATATTCGATCTGATATTGTGATGTGTGAGCTACTGTGTCCGAACCATTTCCCATGTGGAACTTGATTCTATTTTGTTTGATTCATGCATTTTTGAGTAATCCTGCATTGTCCTACATTTGAGGTTTGAGTGCTCAGAAAATGTTCACCTACCTCCTGTCTCCACCCACTTCTCTGTACTTACTAAAATTATTAAGAGATTTATACTCAACAGCAAAAACATGAAAATAAAAATGCTTCCTAGACTAAAACGCCATTATAAAGAGGCAGTGCATCTCAGTTCTGCATTTTGAACAGGAAATCAATGGACCTCTTTTCATTTTTAAGTTGTTTTAGATCAATATTGCACATAATAATCCATAACATATGATATAATAATATAGGTATGTTTTAGTTTAATACTAAATACCCTTAAAACGTCGTCTTTAACACAATCCATGACCAGCAACTATTATTTTCATCAACCAGAATTGTAAAACTTGCCCATATCCAGTTTCTTTGTTTCTTTTCATCTGTTTGGAAAAAGAACCTTTTTCAGCTCGGCCTGGCTGCGGTAATGACTATCTATCTATGGCATCCCTCTGTTGCCATGGCGATGCCTCTTCTTTTCATTTCACTGGTTGAACCGATGCATCCGGGGAGCGCGTAGACCTGCCCCTTTGAAACCAGACAGCCGCTCCACACTGCCGAACGCTTGTGTGCAGTGAGAGGCTGCTTTAGTGACTGGCATGCAGATCAATGGTCCCATCTGTTCCCATATTATTCCCTGTGTTCTCCAGGACGGCATCGCGTAGCATTATATACGGCTCGCAGGGCAGGCCAAACCTATAAGCACCCCCTCGCCTGGGACCTGCCTCGCTCGTGCCCTTGGCCGGTGGGCAGGGGGTGGGCTGGTGCAGGGGGGGAGGCTGTTGGCAGAGGATGGGGCTGGTTATCAAAGGCAGGTGTACAGGTGTCAGGTCTGTGGATGGTTATAGGACAAGGATGGAATATGATTTTAGTCTACACAAAGAGGCTGTATAGAAACTAAGCCTTCAACAACCTGAATAAAGCATGAAAAAACAGTCAATTTAAATGAACTGAATGTAGCCTGTGCTCTTACTGTTTAAGAAAAGTTACTACAATCTAGGGCTGTCAACGTAAACATGTTAACACATGCGTTTAATCACAAAAAATATCGCACTGTTTAACGCAGATTAATCACACAATTGATCACAGACAGTGACCTGAAAGGCAGCGCAGGTTATTAGGTCAGTGATCAAATCTGTCCATACCCGACTTTAGATAAACGATGGTAGCAAAGGTAGTTTGCAGATATTGCAGCGATGAACTCTCTTTCCACAGAAGCACAAGTCTAAAATACCATCTTAAAGCAAAACACGGGTTTGATTCAGTGGCAGCAACAACGCTATTTGTACCAACAACAAACTGAGCACGCGGAGTGAACCCGCGGCAATGCTGTCAACAAAACTACCAGTGTTAAGTTGACTAATGCCTTTACAAAATGGATAGCCACAGCATGTAAAAAATGTCAATAATATAACTTTTTGATAATAAATTGCATTTTTCTCAAAATATTTTGGTCTTTTTTTGAAGAATAATTAACTGCGATTAATCGTGATTAATAAAAATTCTAAAGTGTGATTAATCTGATTTAAAAAATTAATCGTTTGACAGCATTACTATAATCACAACTGAACCTGTGTCACCAGAGCCTAAACCTGCAGATAGAGACACATCCAAGTTTTTCTCATTCTCAGTTTATGTTCAGGCCTCATGTGAAAGCTCAGAACCTCCAGAATTCCCTCTCTGAGCCGCAGAGGCTGCACTAGCACTGGTTCATAACTGGCTTTAAGTGCTTTAGTTAGTGACCATTCAGATCAGAGAGAGGCACTGTAGGCTTAAACCAACCGGACTTCAGTATTGAAACTGGCAACGCAAATGAGAGACTCGTGTGAGGCTCGTTCTGTTCAATTCAATTCAATTCAATTCAATTTATTTTGTAGCGCCCAAAATCACAACAACAGTAGCCTCTAAGGGCGTTCCAAGATATGGATGAGTAAAACATACACACAGACATATCAAAACAGGAAAAAACAACATTATGTAAAGCAGCAAATGAAACATTGTCCAGTCATCCCCTGTCCTTAGACCCTCCTTCTCAGCAAGGAAAAACTCCAAAAAACCCAGGGTCCTGGGAAAAAGAAGAAACCTCGGGGAGAACTACAGTGAAGGAGGGATCCACTCCCATGGACGGACAGGCTATAGATGTCCAGGCCCGTGGGCCAGTTCAGTATGGCCACATCTACCCAGGTGGGGAAGGAGCCGGGCGAGGAGGGGAGGCCGGGCAAGAGGAGGAGACCGGGCGAAGAGGAGGAGCCGGGTGAAGAGGAGGAGACCGGGCGAAGAGGAGGAGCCGGGCGAAGAGGAGGAGACCGGGCGAAGAGGAGGAGCCGGGTGAAGAGGAGGAGCCGGGCGAGGAGGAGGAGCCGGGCGAGGAGGAGGAGCCAGGCGAGGAGGAGGAGAGGGGTCCAGCTGCCATCAGGCGTCTGAAAGAGTTCCACTCCACAGGGGGAGTGGGACAGGGGACAACATGTGAATAGCAATGAAAATGCTGTTCTGAAAATCATCTTGAAAACCAAAACACCAAATAAATGGGACATCATGCTGTCACGGGGGGGCTAGTTGGACCCAAAAGCAGAAACACCAAGAACAATTGAAATGATTTATTTACAGAGAATGAGCTGGTAAATATTGGACTGTGGAGCCAGGAGGAGCAGGTAGGTCACGGGCCGGGGGGCCAGGAGGAGCAGGTAGGTCACGGGCCGGGGGGCCAGGAGGAGCAGGTTGGTATCAGGCTGGGAGGTCAGGAGGTGTGGAGTGGAGAAATGGTTCCAAGATGAGGAGCAGAAACAGGAGCAGGAAAAGATCCGGGGTTAACTGGAAACAGGGAAAAAATCAATGAAGTTCAAAAAAACCAACGGAGCAAGCAGAGAAGATATTCAAAAAGGTTGTGAGCCTGGAGACGAGTTACCCTGAGTGTAAACTGACGAACTGGCAGGGAGTGTTGGAGTGAACCGGTTCTTGTAGCAGAGTTGATTGTAGATGGACCAGAGGTGAGTGAACACAGGAGGGAGGGGGAGAATCCAGGAGGATCATGACACATGCGTAATGATTTTTGTCATTAAGAATAAATCAGTTTTAAAATTGTTATCAGTAAGAGCCATATTTGATTTGAACATACCTCATACCTCGGGACACAGTTCTGTCATGCAATTTAAGATAAAAAAAGTTAGTAAGTACTTAATTATGGGGTTAGGAGCTCGGTAATTGAAGTCACATTTACTTTTTAGGCAAAATAAATAAATAAATACAAGAGCATGTTTTGTGGTGCATTTATTGCATTAAAAACCTGCAGTCTCACAATAAGCTGCATATAGCTCTTGTTTGGCCTTGAGGATTGCCACCTCCTGCCTGTTTCTTTGGTGACGTGCCGCCACCGTAAAGTTACACAGTGCTGCTTTAAGTATAAGGTGACCAGACGTCCCTATTTACCCGGGACAGTCCTAGTTTTGAGCCCTGTGTCCCCTGTCCCAGCAGATTTATCCAAAACCAATGATTTGTCCCAGTTTTATACAAGAAATGTCCCTAGTTTCCCTATTTTTGACCAATTTTATACCTGCCAAGTCAATTGTTTAGGTAAAAACAACAGAAAAGCAGCTTAAAAATAAACAAAACACAAAGAAAATGTGACTATACTGACTCACCTGTCATGAATGGGCCGAGTCCAAAACAGTTATCCTTAAGGGTCTGTTATTTAGAATTTTAATTAAGAACAAAAAACAATAAAATGGGAAAACAGTTTATTTTATTGTTCCATTTTTGTGTCAAACAAAATATTCCAAGTTTATTTCAACTAACACCAATCAAAAAACAGTCTCAGTGCCTATTTTAATGATGATATTTTATTCTCTCTGGTTTATTTGCCTCTGAAGTTCTGCTGCTAGAAGGACTTACCTGAAAAATCGTTGTAATTTTATGGACAAACATGTCGTCTTCTTTTATAGCGACGCGTTTACTTTTGCGTCTTAGAAAGTCATTGTTGAACTCCATGACGAGAAACAGGAAGCAGCGATAAATCCTCTTTTGTTCAGTTGACCCTGAATTCACACGCGAGGCAACTTCCGGGCCAAATAAACCAGAGAGAATAAAATATCAAAATTGAAATAGGCACCAAGACTGGTTTTTGATTGGTGTTTTTTTTAATAAACTTTAAATAAAATATTGGGAATAGAGATCGAAATCTGTTTTTTTGTTTAACACTAAAATGGAATAATGAAATAAACTGTTTTCCCACTTTATTGTTTTTCGTTCTTAGTTGAAATCTAAAAGAACGAATGGTACACATCCCTTAATTCACGCACTCGTTCCACAATTTTATTATTATCAACAGCCGCAAACCAAGTGTCGCATTTTTTATTTTGAAAATCTGGTCACACTTTTTAAGTAGTCACAATCGAGCAAGTATAAAAATCTTCCGCAATATAGCCTGCCATAAAACTACAACTCATCACGTCTCATTTCACATCTGAGAGTGTAATTCTGTAATCTAAAGCTCCACAGGCAACCTCGCGTCACCGTCTCACCGCTCCACTCCCCTTAGCTTCGATTGCGCTTCTAATACAAATCAATATCGTTCAGCTCGTCCCTCCGTGTCCGCTTGCTGTTCGTATCCGGCGGGCGACAGCATTAGCCTCACTCGGCGTTATAAATAGCCAATGTCCACGCTGCATGTTTGCTCGAACCAGAACGGATCTCTCTGAACAAACAAATCGCCGGTTCGGTTGACGTAAAAGCCGCGCGACTGGGGGTACGGTTGGCGTGCCCCGCGAATTCAACTTCAAATTCACGTACGCCAGGATAAATCTTAAGCGAAACGTAAATAATTCCTAAATAATAGCCTGACAGCTCTTCGCCGCTCTCCGAACACGTGCGTCCCATTACGAATTCGTCGCCGGCGTTGACGGGCGGAAGAAAGCGCGCTATTTTTACCGGTGCGTCCCTGCGCGGAGTCCGGCCAGATGAGCGCGCGAAAAAACAAGGATCATTCAAACCACTAGGGGCAGGCCTATTGAGCGCAGACGGTTGGCAGCGCGGCGTGTACGGGTTTAATCGTGCGTATAAGGGCCAGTTGGGACCGGCTCGTCTCTGCCAAGGTCAAAAAAAGCAGACGTGTTTGGTGGCTACTGCTGCGATTTGCATTCGGACGGAATCAAAGCAATTACAATAGGAGAAGAAACACAAAAAGGCATTGATATGGGTCCCAGGGCATTATGGGAAGGCAAAAAGGAGAACGTAGAGATAACAGAGGCGGGGCTGGACTGAAAAAGGCGTCGTTCGTTGGTATGTGATGGGTAGACAGTGTGGTGTGTTGAAAGATTTGCACTGACCAGGATGGGATTTTAAAGGGCCTATATTACGCTATTTTCTGATCTATGTTCTAATGTTGTTTCCTCATCAAGAACTAGAGTTGTGTTTTGTTTCATTTACACAAGTTTAACACACAAATCCTGCACATTTAGGCTGAGTTCTTCTCTCAAACAGAAAACCCTCCCGGATACAGATACAGGAATTACTCGATGGTATTTCCTCCATCCATCTTCAGCTGGACTTTTATGCAGTTTTAAACCCGTAAACCATCACCAGACTCTTTCAGGATGGCGCTCATGAAGTAAAATCAATTGTTTACTGTCTAAATGTTGATTTGTGTTGCTCACAGCAAAGGAGGCTCTGACCCCTAAATGCCCCCATCGGAAATGGAGGTGAAGTTTATCAATCCATCAATCAAACTTTATTTCTAGAGTGCTTTTCATACAAAAAAAGCAACTCAAAGTGCTTTACAGTGATTAAAAAAAGAACAATCCCACTGCGACGTAGGTTAGCTGTGAGCAGGTTGGGGTTCGGTAGCAAAGGTTTAAAAACACAGACGAAGGCAATGAAGAGGTGGTCCGCAACTTTACTTTTTGTTTCAAGAATCACAAAAGTGCAGGTGCCAAAAAAGTGCAATGTGCAAAGGTGTAAAAATGGAGGCAGGCAGCAGTTTCTTCTCCAACAGCAGAACCAAGACTGACGTTCTGAGGTGCCTTTTATCCTGTCTGCCTAATAGGGTCAAACTACTACCTAAAAACAGGGATGTAAAAATTAACGTTAGCTTGAAATCCTTTCCTTAGCACTGCATAAAACAAACACAAAACCAAACCCTAAACCCTAAAACCATACACCAACTAACTTTAAAACCCATAAACCACTAAACCACCTATTCCAGTACCCCTATAATAATATACACATCTTGGTTCAGAACCTTAAAAGAGGGAGCTAGTTTCCAGGGGACACTTTTGGGACCTGGATAGAAGAACATGGAGGTAGGTACACAGCACACTATTCACTAAAGCACAATAAAATACACCAACACACACCTCAACACTTAAAACCATTCCAAAACCGATATATTGCAGGTAATTAGTTAACTAATTGTCTCCTTCCCCTCCAGGGCCCAGCAGCTGCCAAGTAAAGTGTCACAGTGCCTCAAGATTAAAAGTGGTAAAAGGAAAACAATAATAAAAATACATTTTTAAAACCAATTATGTGCAATGTTTTTTGTCATGTGCAAATATGTTTAAAGTGCTGTGTGCTTTCAAATGTGCAGTGATTTAAAGCGTGAAGGGTGAAGATGCTGAGTGTATTTATCAGTAACAAACTGGTCCCCACAAAGCTAAGCTAAACAAGTGAGTCTAACTGTGACATAACTATCTTTTTTACTACTGACTGAAACAGGAAACTATGAGATTACTACTATTACACACTATCTTTCTCTATACTAACTATAATAACTATAACTAACTGCAACTAACTACTACAGAGAAAACGAAAATAGAGGAAGTTAAAGTAAAGTATACTTTCTAAATCTGATACAGTCATAAACAATACATTTTGAGCCTTCTTTGTCTTTATTATTAGTTTGTATGACCATAAAAGAAAAAACAACTATTACATTCTTCATTCTCGTGTTGCTTATTTTGATACGATCATAAACGATAAACTTCTGTGCCTTCTTTATCATTATTAGTGTGTACGACCATAATACAGTTCAATGCAAACAAAAATTATACTTGTACAGTGGCCCCTCCTTTATCACAGAGGTTACGCTCTAAAAATAACCTGCAATAGGCGAAATTATTTTACATTATATCTGTTTTAAGGCTGTAAAACCCCTCGCCACAAGCTTTATACACTCTTCTCAGAAACTGTCTTGAAACGATGTCATGAACAGAGGTGGGTTAATACAAGTTTTTTCTTCTTCCCGCTTCTGTGTGCTTTTCTGTTGTTAACAGTGTACAGTTTCACTAGCAAAGACCACGCCAGCAGCACATGTATGAAGCAAAAAGAGTTTATTATATGGAGACGAGGATATGGAGGTCGACTGGGTCAAGACTCAGGCCACATCCACACTAGTACATAATAGAGTTGTTTTCATTGCAGATGCAGTGTTCGCCCACACTAATCCGATGGAAAACGGCTCCTGAGATGCAACAATGTGGATACTCCAGCTCCCACGTATTCACCTGAGCACAGATCTGATCCGGCGCTGTGTGGACGCATGAAAACGCTGATACGCTGACGTCGGGCTCTAGTTGCTGTTCTTATTTGACCGCATAACTGTGACTTGCACCTTCCTGATTCGCTGGGTTTGTGACATCGGGCATGCAACGCTATTGCAGAAAATTTTAGACAAACCCAAGACAAACACGTAACAGTGTTGGTCCACGAAAAGACTGTTTTCACACTTGCATCTTCCTCGAAATCGGCTGCTGCAACTTCCATAGAACTATGACAACTTCAGATACGGTGCTCCACCCACATGGTGTTGTGACATCATGACAACGTGACACCAGCCTAGTCATGTGACTAGCGTTTCTGGTGATCTAGACACGACATGTGTGGACACAAATCATTTCCAATAGGCTGATACCGTGATGCAGTGATTTGTTTCAGTGTAAACACAGTCTCAGTCTTCACATGGCCCAGCAGGAACGGGACCCCCCTCTTAGGCATCTGAAGTCTGGACGCAAACAGATATGGGTTGGGGAGTTGAGAGGGTGGGGTCGAGTTATTCGGGACAAACTGGGTTGCCAGGATAAGCTGCTACAAATAGGCTTCTGGGAAATTGAGGTGTGGTAGAAGTGAGCTGTGATTCGCTGGAGAGGAGGTGAATATATGTAGTATGTGTGTAGTATGTGTAGATTATTGTTTCTCTTTTGGCACAAACTCGAAATAAAAACAAATCAAATCAAAATCTTTACCTTATTTTACAAAATGTAAAACACTTACTCCAAGGACCAAAAACATGTTGAAAACAGAATTAAAGTCACAAGAACGCATAATACTTTACAGGATTGAAGGACCCATCCACACACATTCATACACGTCTTTCCCAAGAACACTGCACCAGCATTTATCTCCGTCTCAATGGACAAACATTCGCCAACCTTTGTAAATTAACATTAAAGTACTTCTGGTCTCCATCTGAAATCCTGACACCGCACTGTAGTCCCTCCATGACCCCAACCGATGACCCCAACCTCGCCTACACTCCCAAGCAATAAAAGGAGCTTAAACGCTTCCTTCCAATACAGAATCTTCAAGTGTTAATATTTTCTCAAGTGCGCCGGGACCCGCCATACTCGCCGAGGACTTCAGGGGCCCCGCTCTCGACCGTCGTCACAAAGAAAATGAGACAATCTAAAGCGGGCTGGTGTGGAAGCAGAGGAGACAGACAAATGGCACCATAGAGGGCCATGAGGGGGAGAATTAGAGCACTCTTTCAGACTGTAAAACCCATCGTACTCAGATAAGAGAGATACTATCGGGGCAAAAACGCACGCGCACACACATTCTCATCTCTTTGTGAGGGCATTGATTGAGTTTCCAAAAATTCGAGTGTGGAAGAATAGTTGGCTACCTTGAAAACTAGTGTTCAGAATGGGATGGTATCTGCTAAAAGCTTTTTCTGTTGCGGTATCGAAAGTCTCAACTAAAATGGACCCATCTTACCCAGTGCATGAGCGTAATACACTCAGACTGAATCCACATAAGTGTAAATGCGTAAATAGTGACTACGACTTGTATGTATGTATTCCGGAAAAAATACTAAATGAATAAAGAAAAAAATAATATGGAACGTTAAAAAGGTCCATATTTGATCTATTTTATAATGTCTTCTCCACAAAAACATACCTGGAGTTGTTTTGTTTCATTCACGTGAGTTTAACGCACAAACTCGTCATATTTAGGCTGAGGTCTTCTCTCTAACAGAAAAGACTACACCTTGTGATGTCATGTGGTGATACAGGAAACACTTTCACTATATTTAGTCTTGGAATTGCCATTGGGCTCTATTCACACTTACATCACAAACCGGGAAGACGTTTGGAAAGATGCGATGACGAGTTCTGGTGTAGTTTCCGACACTGGGCTCGACCGACTGTGATCAAACCCAGTGAAGTAAAAGTGACGGTTGGTAAAATGAAGACTGCAGACGTATGTGCTGTTTGGAATCATCTTGAATTTGGCGCCCTCGTCTCTTTTCATTGTATTTACCCAGTGCGCTCGGGGTTGTGTCACTGGGGAAATGATGAAATCTGAGGTATGGTTGTAATTGTAGATTAGCCGAACATAACGGAACGCTACAATGACATGGAGATGAAGAAAACTGGGCCTTTTTCTCATTTTTCCACGATTTTGTCAGACGTACTACGGCAAACAGGGCCCACCAGAACTTGTCATCGCATGTTTCCAAACATCTTCCTGTTTTGTGACGTAAGCGTGAATAGAGCCCATTGTTCCTCAACAAAAGGTTAAAGCAGTTAAAGCAGTTCCACGTGATGTCCCATAGTACTTTAAATTGCAGTAGCTACAGGAGGCAGCCCACGCTCAGCTTTTGAAAGCTGCAAATTTACACTGAAATAGCCAAAAGTGAATGGGAACAGTGGATAATGCTATTAAAACACCATATACAGTGATCCCTCGCTATATCGCGCTTCACCTATCGCGGCTTCGCTGCTTCGCGGAATTTTTTACAGTGCTTTTTTTTTTACAGTGAATCTGTATCTTGTTGATAAAGAAGAGGAGGAAGGACTAACACTTGGTCGCGCAGCCTTCAGTAGAAAAAGACGCTACAGCACAGCGGAGTCAGGACGAAGAGGCGCAGCTGGAGGGACTGTGAAATACGCGAGTGACAATGTTTCCTACCTTGTATTCATTACTATATAAAAATATTGTTTTACAACACCGTTCTTTAAACTATTATAGTTATTTGTAAGAAAACGTTAATATTTCTATTTCTTAAACACATTTTGGGCCTGAAAAGAGGTTTTATTTTTTGTTTCATTCTGCAGTAAAGTATTGCATTGTAAAATAACTGTAAAAAATAAAGCTGACTACTTCGCGGATTTCACCTATCGCGGGTTATTTTTGGAACGTATCCCCCGCGATAAACGAGGGATCACTGTAGTCAGTTTAGTAGCAATAAAAGGTGGATTAAGTGTTCCTAGCTTCTCACTCTTGGCAACATTCCCTCTTCTAGTTAATCATAGTCTGATTAGGTTCATTAGAAGTGTCGCAGCATGTTGCTGGGATGTTTGCTCAGCTGATTCAACGCCAGCTGCAGTCTGACTTCTTCAGGACTCTATCCCAGGTATGACATTCTGATTTACAGTCAGTGTGCGTTTCTGGTTCTCGATGGCCTCCATGGTCCGACAATGCTATTAAATTACCTCTTGGATTCAATTTTTTGTTTTTAGACATATTCATTCAATGTTGGACATGTCAGTTTGTTGGACCTATTTTCAAAAGATGACCACTATAACCAATGTATATGTGTGTTTATTAAATGTTATTTGTACGGTGTCCTTGAGTGCCCAGAAAGGCACTTTTAAATAAAATGCATCACTATGATTTTTATGAAAGGCATGTAACTTTGTACAAAAACCCTCGCTCCCTCCATTCATTATTAAAATAAATAAATAAATCTATTCATGAAACGAATGCTTTACCCATATTATTATAGTTCTTGTAAAATGTCACAGTAATATGTCCATTCCTCCTGAACTAAATTTTGTAAAGCGTAATGTAGTAGCGAAAATCAGATACTAATCAATCCTAAAACAAGTATCGAAACTAGATTTCAGCTGGTATCAATACTGAAAGGTTACACACAAATGAACCTTTCCTGAATCGCTTTAGATCTTGGGCTGTATTAGAACAAGAGCACACAGACTATTATACACCCATGGACCACTATGGAACCTACCTGGACGATTACAGACCATCTGAGGGATTACACAGACATAAGACCACATGGGAATAAAAGAAAGTACTACGATTTAATGCTGAAAATATTGAAAATAAAGAGGAACAGACAGTCATTTTGGTCACGACTGGCTGAATTATATGTTGAATGAGACTAAATAATTTGCTTTTTGGTGCTTTTCATCCGTCACCTGTCCTATGCTTGACCTGTGCTTGGTTATCACAATCAGAGGCTCTGTCCACAGATTTGCCCAAAATGTACCTTTTCCAGAGGACTGAAACAAGTGTATCCTCTATCTGCAGTCCTTTTGGCTCTGTCTCCAAAAATATTATTGTCCAATATGAAGAGATGAAACTAGTCCAAGTCCCAGTCCAGTCAGGTCCGCGACATGATGCACCAGAGTGAGAACACCAGCTGGTCGTAAAACTAGTCTTAATTTCCTACATCCGACTGAGATCTGAACGTTAGCCAAATGAGCCACCGAGTAAAATGCTGTTAGTGGAGAGTTTGGGACTAGGAGAGAGAGCCAGCACGCTGAATCACAATAACTCAGGTGTGTGATAAACGTTTATGAAGACTAATCACTTGATTTGGACGCACCCCCAAAATGTACTTCAGGGCCATAATGTAAATGAATGGGGTGAAGCACCAGATTTGGCGTTAAGTTTTCTCAAAACTTCAGGCTCTCCCATAGAACTCCACTGAAGCTGTGTCTGACCGTCCTCCCTAGTCCCTAACTCCTCATACTCTATACAAGGCCGCACTCTTTAGCACACTATAAAGTACACTCATATGGAGAGCGATTTGGACATGCCTCTGACGTCTAGATGAAAAAAGTTAGCTCAACTCAGATAAAACGTGATTTCTGTAATAAATAATGATCAGATCAGACTGGCACACAAGTATTCATTGATTTGTAATAATCATACAAGTTTTTGCCAAAATAGTTTTCACATAAACCAACTGGATTATTTGCTTTTGTGTCTGAGATGTGGAAAATAACAGCTCTTTTAACAGCTGGAGCTAAAGTAAGCAGCGGACGCTTTTCTGCATCTTGTCGCGTTCGCTATCAAAACAAGAAAACCCCAAAACACAACCGCATCACCAATTCAGTTCCTTCACTTAATTTGAGCTTCTTGTTCTCCCATTTAGCTCCACGCACTGGGAGCGGTACAGCACAGATGGAGCAGAGTGGCGGATTACGGGAGCGGCTAGATTAGAGATGAGATGAGAGGCAGTGCAGGCCCGAGAAGAATGGGACCGGGTTCTCATCTGTCTTATAGAGCATACAGTGGATCATAGATAGAGGAAAACTGGAGGAAACCGGCCAGGGGAGGGGGAGCAGGGAGGTGGAGAGCTATGGAGAGGATGGATGGGAGATGGAAGAGAGAGGCCTAGTCATGATCACGAGGCAATCTCTGCTAGAGCTGGAGTTACACACTGTGCACCACCACTACGAGAAGAGGAAGAGAGCAGTAAATAGTGAAGGAGGATACTGGTGAATATGTAGTGCAGTTCATGTCAGATTTGGTTTTACTCCTCATTATATCACTTTGCTCTGCACAGCATCTTAATGAAATGGACAAGCTCATTGGCCTCTCTTTAAAAACTACTGTAATGGAAAGTTACAGCTTAGGCTGCAGTGCCAAGTTTGTGATACGCTTTTTTATTTTTCATTATCGTGTTGCTGATATCTAATTCAGAGAAGTAGCAGCAGTGGCATCAGCTTCACCCTTTGCCAAGTCGTAAATCATGCACATATCTCTGATTCCTGATGTGCCTAGAAGAATGTGTGCCCTGGTTGGCAGTGCACACTCCTGCTCATGCACTCTGTATGACCTGCGCCACATGAAGCTTCAAGTCAATAAAAAGACAAAGAACAAACTGTCTGGTGTCGCAATGTTTCTTTAATTCTCATCATTTGCATAGTAATGGGAGAATTTCCACAACACTCCCCTTCACTTCTCTCAGATATGTGAAGCTTATGCCCCCTGCAGCCTGCCAGCTTCTCCAAGACCATGTCTAATGTGTGGGATAAGGTGCAAAGACATATCAAGACATCATCGGATGGCACTTGTGAAGAAGACTAGAGAGGTCCAAACATGGTCAGCACATTAACAACAGTATTTGAACAACAGTGCAGTTGTCAGAGATATGGTGACTTTGTGGGCCTGAAAAGTCTGAGAAGCCGTGTACACATAAAAACTATCAAGTCATTTGCTTGAAGCCAGTTCGCTTCACTTTAGTCGCACCTCTACATAGAGTTAACATGGAAATCGCTTTATCAATTTGCTTGTGCCATGTCCAGTGTGAATGTACCTTTAGCCCACTACACTAACAGTAAACACGTTAGTGAACAGTACTTAACTCAGTGTGTGCTGGTTTTTGTATTTCCTTAGTATAGACATGTAACCTTGAGCAAAGATGGAATTTCACAAATGATGGTGAACCAATCACAGCACAGCATTTTGCTTTGGGAAAAAGTCAAAAGTGAAGCAAACCATCCAAAACAAGCATAGCCACGCTGACAGATGCACTTCAGTCTCTTTTAGTGTCAATATGGACTATTTAGTTTCTGAAAAACGTGAAGGAAGCGCTTTGTGCATTTGTGGACAGGGAACATGTTTGTGCTTAATTCAGAGTCTACACAGGTTAAAAGTGATGTGCCCCCATAACAGAAAATGAACTGATATAATGTAATATCATGACTGAGGTGTGACACGCCAGTAAAGCCGATGTCACTGTGACAAGAAACTGTTAATGTCTCTAATATTTGCCAAATAATCCCATCACATTTCAATATTTAAAGAAAGATTTGATGCTTTCCACTCTGCTGTTTCCCACCACATATCTCTCCCAGTGCAGGGCATTTCCACTTTTCCCACACTTCCGACTCCAAAGTCTCCTATTTAAGCCAGTCCATTTAAGTCTTATCAACTTACTGCGTCTCCATGGTGTCAAAGCTCTGCTCTGTTCTTTGTGACCACAGCCCTCCCTCCCCTCCTCACTCAGTCTGTGGGGAATGTATGCATCACTCCACAGACTTCCAACCACATTACATCCAGTTGTTTGGCTCCCCATCAAAGCCCAGCGCTAATTATCGATAAATGCAATTCAAGTGTTTTGATGGATGGGCTTTGAGAGCATCGGAATGCACGTACAAAGCAGGCTAACGATAAGGCCGCTCGGGCGAAATGGGGAGGGAGTTGATTAGTTGATTACGCCGTCTTCAGAGTAGTTGTTAATTTGCCCAAACGCAAAAAAAAGAAAAGCAATTCATCGAACAGTTCTCAAAGAGCTCTTAGAAGCAAACAAAGAGGCAGAAACCACAAAACCGGAAGAAGTGTTAATCGTGAATCAACCCAAAAGATTTCCAAACTGTTATCTCCATCACAGCGGCGGAACAGTCTGGAATTGTCCATTTCTACTAAACAAAAGGTAAAAGAGCTTGAAAACTAGCACTAAATGCGCATTTTTGAGCTTTGGAGATGTAGACAGACTAATAATAAAGAGTTACTCAACAATGAATGAAACAAAACACAACTCCAGCTATGTTCCTGAGGAGGTAACGACATTCAAACGTTTCTTAAAGCTCAGGAGAGTCCATTTTGCGTAATATAGGTGCATTCAAACTTCTCCTTGAGTCAGGCACACTTGTCGGTGGAGTAAGATAAGATGTTAGAAGGTCAGTGGAAGTACAGGAGTGTAGCTGGACAGAGGAGCAGGACGGGGCAGGATGGTGCAGGGGCCCTGTGTGTTTGGGGGCAGGAGGTTTCATTACAGCGAGGAGATAAGAGGCAGCCTGGATCCATGCCTTTCCCGTACAACACTGCTGATTACTCATGTATCACTTACCCTAACTGTAACCTGCAGACTCATGTTACACTGGCAGGAGGAGGTCTGATAAGAGAACAGGGCTGCGGAGAACAGGGGACATCCACAAATACACGCTCAAAGTTATGTAATGCTGTCAAAATAGTAAGTATGCTGGCTTCAATTTAAGATACGGTGCATTTTAGAGTCCCCGGAGGGAAAATTGTCAACTGTATTTGACCCATGCTTCAATGGCAACCTGTGATTAGAAGACGCCACAGTCTCATGCCTGGGGTCACAGCTCCAGATCTTGAGCAAGAATCACAAGAATTTAAAGTGAAACTAAACACTAAATCAGCTACTATACTAGTAAACAGTGTATATGGTATTTTAATAGTACTGTTTACTGTTCCCATTTTTGGCAGTTAGTACAATTAGGTTCATTTGCAGCTTTCTGCATGACAGTCAAACACAGTCACTAGTGTAACTGCTTATCTAAAATGAGTACTTGTATGTGGAGTATTTTGCTGACTGTTTCTTTCCCAGTGCAGTTAGTTCCCTCTCCTAGTGTGAATGGAGTATGCTGTATAATAAAGTGAAGCTGTCCACTTGGGAACCACCCCTCCCCTCCTCCAGTTCCCTTTTTCCAGAAGCTGCCGTGAGCACCATCATTGTCATTCAGGTGGTTTTGTTTTGCAAGGTCCATACAGACTACAAAGCCATTTTAAAGCTTCCAAAAGCATGGGTGCATTATTGATGCACATGAACATTGGACATTTTACACAATACAATCTATTTTACATCACATTTTAGCAATTAAAATTTTCTCTAATTCTCCATTGGCGGCAAGGTGGCTGAGTGGCAACACTCAGGCCTCACAGCAAGAAGGTTGCAGGTTCGATCCCCGGGTCACCCGGGCCTTTCTGTGTGGAGTTTGCATGTTCCTCCCCGTGTCTGGATGGGTTTCCTCCGGGTACTCCGGTTTCCCCCATCAACCCAAAACATGCCCGCACCCCTATGAACTAACATCAAGGACCATGATGTCCACCCTCCTGTGGACTCACCACCTGCAGAGGGGTTCATAGGGGGGGTCAGGTGCTATGAGTATTGGGCAGCAAGCTGCCCCCGCGACCCAGCTGGATTAAGCGGGAGAAGATGGATGGATGGATGGATCTCCATTGAAAGGAATGGAATTCCTGCTGAACCAAAAGTGCCACCACAGTGGAAGTGTGGGTAAAAGTGGGTGGGGTAGAATAAGGACAACAGGACTTCAGTGTTTTAGAGCTCCTCACAGTCTGTGTCGGTTGTTTATCCCGACTTGCATGTTAATGTACTTGTAGTCATGTCATGTAGTCCTGTAGGCTGCAGCAGTGTGCACATGTGTAACTGAATGATCAGTTACATTCTAAACCTTAATGCTCTTCTGTTGCATGACAGTTAAGTGAACCGTCTGTACCATGACCTTCACCCAGGTTTAAACATAGAAACCGAATATCGTCAGGCTTTACCAGCTAATTATTTGTGGACTATTGGAGTGTCTGTCTAACCTCTAATCCTAATCCTTTTTGTACACCTATGGGTACATTTACTAAGCATGTGTTAAATTACAAGTGCAAACTGTGTACTATTTATGGGTGTGTAGCACCTGATTTTCCATTAGTAACTGAGTGGCTTTTCAATTCTAATATGTATTATTACTGTATGTATGCAACATGTGATTACAAGGAACCGGACCAAAGAATCACAGGGTTTTTATTACTCCGTGTCTGCCTTCAAACCGGCCAGTTATTTGATTATTTTAATTTTGTGAATTTGCAATTTTACTTAACGTCATGTTTAATGCACAGTTATTGCAGAAACTGGAAGTGCCTTTCAAACGTTGAAAACATCCAAAAAGTTTTGGCTC
This sequence comes from Odontamblyopus lacepedii, assembly GCA_034769755.1. Classification (NCBI taxonomy): domain Eukaryota; kingdom Metazoa; phylum Chordata; class Actinopteri; order Gobiiformes; family Gobiidae; genus Odontamblyopus; species Odontamblyopus lacepedii. The sequence goes on from CM068364.1 coordinate 29,130,573, forward strand.
TCATCATCTTGATAAATCAGGCAGATCCCACTAAACAACATTATCTGCATTTACTCCTTTTTTGTCAATACATACATTTTTTCAGTCCAGCCCAGACTTTTAGTTTTGTATATTTAGTTGATCCCAGGAGCAAACTTTGCGCAGCGCCACAAAGCGCTGATAAGAGAAGCAAATCTCACTGTGTCCCCTCTTTCATGTGTTCAGTGCATTTAGCACATGCACAGAAACTTAGTAAATGTACCCCCAGTATTCTCAGTTATCATGACATCATCACAAGTATGACATTTAGGCCTGTACACCATCATCATCACAATCACCATCATCACAATCATTTGTTCATTTGGTCTTCTCAAAGTTTATTCTAAAAAGGATATTTTAACTCTGGGCTGTTGCTAATCCTTATACAGAGGCCTATTGATTCTTTAAAAGTTTCCAAACAAACACATTCTAAATCCATCTGGAGGCAAAAGTGAAGTGGAACATAATGTAATTTCAGTACTTCTCAAAGTAATTAGTGGTTAAGTGGTTTCTGTGTTACTTAAACCTGATGCTGCGTTTTTCATTTATTTACAGATATATTACAAGATATAAATAAACTCAAACTCAAATACAAATGTGAGGCTTCAGAATGGTATTTTCCATCCGTGGCAATAGAAAAGCAAAGTGACATTTCAAAATGGTTTATTTTTTAATCCTACAGACTTTGCAGTTTAATGTGATCTCAGTTAATCACCACCACTGCAGATCTGAACCAAGGCTCCTGAAATTTCACTTCACAACTGAAATGGTTGTCAAGAAATGCCAAAAGTGCAAACAATGATCAAAGCAATGGGTGGGTTTTTATTTTATTTATTAAAAATCTAAAACAAGCCTTGAGTTATTCTGAGTTTATTCCTCCTTTCATATTATAGAGAATATTTTTCACTCCTATGGCAACAGAGTGGTTGGCTGCATTTGTGGCTACCAGGCTCACACACTAATTTTATGTTTTTGGAGCTCAGTTTTTAACCTAATATCATGGGATTTTAACCAACTAAAAAGTGCAGCATATGCAGGTCACAGGGACTGAAACGAGCCGTTTGTTTTTCCTGTATCCATGGAAACAAGAGGCTGGCTGAGACACCAGGACGACTGACAAGAGCAGCGGAAATACTCATGGAAATAAAGACGAACAATCCATGAAAGTGTCTGGTAGTGTATATAAAAGCAAAAGCAAGAATTATGCATCCAACTTATCTGAACTAATGGCGACGTTAAAGTGGAGAGCTGGTATTTTGTGAAACCAAATGGAACTTTTAAATTGCTGCTTTCTTTACTTTAGTGTTAACTGTGACGAGGTGAAATGGGGTGCGTGCTTCACTTCAGGCCCTATTTACAGTACAGAAGATTTAGACTTTGCTATTGCGACATTCACACGCACCTTATAATCTACAACTGTGAGGGCAACGTAATAAGGGACATAAATAGTCTATAGGAGGGGAAAGGTAGAGAATCGAGGCAAACTGTACTCCAGTAACTTTAGAATGAAAAAAGGAGTGTAAATAATGTTCAGAAGGCACTTGCAGGGGTTGCCATGACGACAAGCTACAAGTTAAATAACATCTATCACTCTATAACACCTGTCACTGTATAACACGCGTCACTCTTTAACACCTGTTCCTTTATAACACCTGTCACTCTATAACAGGGGTCACCAAACCTTTTTCTCTGGGGGCCACATTATCACTCCTGACTGTGGGGGCCGGGGTCGGGGCCGTGTAACAGAAGTGTATGACCCAGACCAACATGAGCACGAGCCTCATTGTGTAGTAGAAATGATGAGCCTGGAACGAACATCCACAAAACTGTATGAACACAGAATTCCTGCACATATTTGTTTATTGTTACCAGTGGTTTGTTAAAGTAGTAAATACTTCACACGTCGTTTTCATTTGAAATCCCACAGATATTCCATTGATTTATTTTCGCGCACGTTGACGGTCACTGTTTGATCTTGAGCTTGTCCGGTGACGAAAATTCGGTGCAAATTTGGCGGCAAATGTAAAGACGTCATATAATTATTTAAATATAAAGATAAATGCTTAATATAAATAGTGGTGGGGGCCAAAGGGGATGGGGGGCCGGTTAGAGGGGCGTGGTGGGCAGGAGTCGGCCCCCGAGCCTTAGTTTGATGACCCCTGCTGGATAACGTGTGTCACTGTGTAACACCTGTCTATAACACCTGTCACTTTATAACACCTGTCACTTTATAACACCTGTCTATAACACCTGTCTATAACACCTGTCACTGTATTATGTGTCACTCTCTAACACCTGTCATTCTGTAACATCTGTCACTTTGTAACACCTGTCACTTTATAACACCTGTCATTCTGTAACCCCTGTCACTCTCTAACACTTTGTAACACCTCTCTATAACACATGTCTATAACACCTGTCACTTTATAACACCTGTCTATAACACCTGTCTATAACACCTGTCACTTTGTAACACCTGTCTATAACACCTGTCTATAACACCTGTCACTTTGTAACACCTGTCTATAACACCTGTCTATAACACCTGTCACTTTGTAACACCTGTCTATAACACCTGTCACTTTATAACACCTGTCTGTAACACCTGTCACTTTGTAACACCTGTCTATAACACCTGTCTATAACACGTGTCACTTTATAACACCTGTCTGTAACACCTGTCACTTTGTAACACCTGTCACTTTATAACACCTGTCTATAACACCTGTCACTTTGTAACACCTGTCTATAACACCTGTCACTGTAACACCTGTCTATAACACCTGTCACTTTGTAACACCTGTCTGTAACACCAGTCTATAACACCTGTCACTGTAACATCTGTCTATAACACCTGTCACTTTATAACATCTGTCTATAACACCTGTCACTTTGTAACACCTGTCTATAACACCTGTCTATAACACCTGTCGCTTCGTAACACCTGTCTATAACACCTGTCTATAACACCTGTCACTTTATAACACCTGTCTATAACACCTGTCTATAACACCTGTCACTTTATAACACCTGTCTGTAACACCTGTCACTTTATAATACCTGTCTATAACACCTGTCTATAACACCTGTCACTTTATAACACCTGTCTATAACACCTGTCACTTTGTAACACCTGTCTATAACACCTGTCTATAACACATGTCACTTTATAACACCTGTCACTTTATAACACCTGTCTATAACACCTGTCACTTTGTAACACCTGTCTATAACACCTGTCTATAACACCTGTCACTGTAACACCTGTCTATAACACCTGTCTATAACACATGTCACTTTATAACACCTGTCACTTTATAACACCTGTCTATAACACCTGTCACTTTGTAACACCTGTCTATAACACCTGTCTATAACACCTGTCACTTTATAACACCTGTCTATAACACCTGTCACTGTAACACCTGTCTATAACACCTGTCTATAACACATGTCACTTTATAACACCTGTCACTTTATAACACCTGTCTATAACACCTGTCACTTTGTAACACCTGTCTATAACACCTGTCTATAACACCTGTCACTTTGTAACACCTGTCTATAACACCTGTCTATAACACCTGTCACTTCGTAACACCTGTCACTGTAACATCTGTCTATAACACCTGTCACTTTATAACACCTGTCTATAACACCTGTCACTTTGTAACACCTGTCTATAACACCTGTCACTGTAACAACTGTCTATAACACCTGTCACTGTAACATCTGTCTATAACACCTGTCACTTTATAACACCTGTCTATAACACCTGTCTATAACACCTGTCACTTTATAACACCTGTCTGTAACACCTGTCTATAACACCTGTCGCTTTATAACACCTGTCACTGTAACAACTGTCTATAACACCTGTCACTGTAACATCTGTCTATAACACCTGTCACTTTGTAACACCTGTCTATAACACCTGTCACTGTAACAACTGTCTATAACACCTGTCACTGTAACATCTGTCTATAACACCTGTCACTTTATAACACCTGTCTATAACACCTGTCTATAACACCTGTCACTTTATAACACCTGTCTGTAACACCTGTCTATAACACCTGTCGCTTTATAACACCTGTCACTGTAACAACTGTCTATAACACCTGTCACTGTAACATCTGTCTATAACACCTGTCACTTTATAACACCTGTCTATAACACCTGTCTATAACACCTGTCACTTTATAACACCTGTCTGTAACACCTGTCTATAACACCTGTCTATAACACCTGTCACTTTATAACACCTGTCACTTCATAACACCTGTCTATAACACCTGTCACTGTAACATCTGTCTATAACACCTGTCACTTTATAACACCTGTCTATAACACCTGTCACTTTGTAACACCTGTTTATAACACCTGTCTATAACACCTGTCACTTTATAACACCTGTCTATAACACCTGTCACTTTGTAACACCTGTCTATAACACCTGTCTGTAACACCTGTCTATAACACCTGTCACTTTATCACACCTGTCACTTCATAACACCTGTCTATAACACCTGTCACTGTAACATCTGTCTATAACACCTGTCACTTTATAACACCTGTCTATAACACCTGTCACTTTGTAACACCTGTTTATAACACCTGTCTATAACACCTGTCACTTTATAACACCTGTCACTTTATAACACCTGTCTATAACACCTGTCACTGTAACATCTGTCTATAACACCTGTCACTTTGTAACACCTGTCTATAACACCTGTCACTTTGTAACACCTGTCACTTTGTAACACCTGTCTATAACACCTGTCTATAACACCTGTCACTTTATAACACCTGTCTATAACACCTGTCACTTTGTAACACCTGTCTATAACACCTGTCTATAACACCTGTCTATAACACCTGTCTATAACACCTGTCACCTTGTCACCCCTGTTTTCCGTTGCTAAAGAAAAGGTCATTCTTTCAGCAGGACAGAGGTTTTCAGAGCGGCTTCTTCAGTACTGACAGGTTGTTCCAGTGGAACCCGGACGACTGACAGACGACACACACAATGTCTGTATTTTTAACTATAAAAGTCGGGTTGTCAGAAGAATTGTAAATCAGATACTAATCAATACAAAAACTAATAGCAAATCAAAATAGTAATCAATACTCATTCCAGTATTGGTATTTAAAAAGTCACAGAATGAACCTTTCCTGAATGGTTTTAGAATGATCTGGAGTTGTATCAGAACAAGTATGAGAGCACATAGACTGGTATATACACATGGATACCTCCCTGGACCACTGAGGGAGTACACAGATATAAGACCACATGGTGATCCAGAAGAATGATTTAATGCTGAAAATCAAATTCTATTGTCTAAAGAAAGAGTGTTTTGTTAATATCACCACGGTATCAGAATCAGTAATGAGTGCAGAAGTTTGAAAGTTTAGTATCGTGACAACACTACTGCTCAACACCGAAGAAAAGAAATAACATCTCGTAATGGACCTTTGACATAATTTCACCCAGATGTCAGTCACTCTGTTTTGGGTGTCGGGCTTTGGTATGCAGTACATCTCTGTGTCTGTGATTGAGTTTGGGGGAGATGAAACGGACCGGACTGCATTTGCACACTGAGATAAGGATCACAGCGCCCTGATCACTGGAATTAGACCAGGGCTTCCATTGATCTCTAATGAAGCAGAAACACGCTCACACACACACACACACACACACACACACACACACACACACACACACACACACACGCTCACACACACACACACACATATACACACACACACACACACACACACACAGAACAGAATGTCTGCTCATATAAGTGCATGTTAGTGCTATTATGTTATCCATGGATCGGGGACTGTTAAAGTGCATAAGGCGGGTTAGACTTCTCCTTTCACTAAAACACCAAAAATGGTTAAAACAATATATTTGAGATTTTACTAAAAAGTTTCTTCTTTTTTTCCCTAAATTTTGGTGTGGTTCATCATTTTACTTCCTGGTTGGACACAGGCAGCAAATGTTGACTGTAATGGTGCGTTCGTTTATCCATTCGGCAGTCCGAGGATGTTGGAGGAAGAACTCGGAGGAGATCAAGCAATGATTCCGAGACAGAATCCAAGACGGTTGTGTCACTTGTATGAACTGTTTTCATTGTGTTTGATGCTTTGATGGTTTAAATGACAATTTCAGCCACTCGTATTACTGCAGTACTTTACTGCATCTGTATCACTGCCTATGGGTACAGTAGTATTACTGCAGTACTTTACTGCATCTGTATCACTGCCTATGGGTACAGTAGTATTACTGCAGTACTTTAGTGCATCTGTATCACTGCCTATGGGTACAGTAGTATTACTGCAGTACTTTACTGCATCTGTATCACTGCCTATGGGTACAGTAGTATTACTGCAGTACTTTACTGCATCTGTATCACTGCCTATGGGTACAGTAGTATTACTGCAGTACTTTACTGCATCTGTATCACTGCCTATGGGTACAGTAGTATTACTGCAGTACTTTACTGCATCTGTATCACTGCCTATGGGTACAGTAGTATTACTGCAGTACTTTAGTGCATCTGTATCACTGCCTATGGGTACAGTAGTATTACTGCAGTACTTTACTGCATCTGTATCACTGCCTATGGGTACAGTAGTATTACTGCAGTACTTTACTGCATCTGTATCACTGCCTATGGGTACAGTAGTATTACTGCAGTACTTTACTGCATCTGTATCACTGCCTATGGGTACAGTAGTATTACTGCAGTACTTTAGTGCATCTGTATCACTGCCTATGGGTACAGTAGTATTACTGCAGTACTTTAGTGCATCTGTATCACTGCCTATGGGTACAGTAGTATTACTGCAGTACTTTACTGCATCTGTATCACTGCCTATGGGTACAGTAGTATTACTGCAGTACTTTACTGCATCTGTATCACTGCCTATGGGTACAGTAGTATTACTGCAGTACTTTATTGTGTCTGTATCACTGCCTATGGGTACAGTAGTATTACTGCAGTACTTTACTGTGTCTGTATCACTGCCTATGGGTACAGTAGTATTACTGCAGTACTTTACTGCATCTGTATCACTGCCTATGGGTACAGTAGTATTACTGCAGTACTTTACTGCATCTGTATCACTGCCTATGGGTACAGTAGTATTACTGCAGTACTTTACTGCATCTGTATCACTGCCTATGGGTACAGTAGTATTACTGCAGTACTTTACTGCATCTGTATCACTGCCTATGGGTACAGTAGTATTACTGCAGTACTTTACTGTGTCTGTATCACTGCCTATGGGTACAGTAGTATTACTGCAGTACTTTACTGTGTCTGTATCACTGCCTATGGGTACAGTAGTATTACTGCAGTACTTTACTGCATCTGTATCACTGCCTATGGGTACAGTAGTATTACTGCAGTACTTTACTGCATCTGTATCACTGCCTATGGGTACAGTAGTATTACTGCAGTACTTTACTGCATCTGTATCACTGCCTATGGGTACAGTAGTATTACTGCAGTACTTTACTGTGTCCGTATCACTGCCTATGGTTATGGCAGTTGGTGTCGTCCATGTTTTTAGCCCATTACCTGCCAGCTAACGTGCCAAAATGATCGACTATCAGTGACACCAACACTTTCACTCCACTAATAAACTGAGTTATACTATTTATACTGAATTCTTCCTCAAGGCTGTGTATTTGAAGCACATACTTATGTTGGAGCACCTGGTACTCGGCCAGTGCTAAAACAACAGCTTTCCGGTTATTGTCCGTGTTTTTCTTTAAGTTGGACACACAAAACATAAAATGCTGAAGCTCGAACGTGACGCCATATCCAAGATCCAAGTAGGAGGATACTATCCCGTCAAATCAAGTACTAATTAGAAGAAGAAGAAATAAACTGTAATTTTTGCACTTTTGTATTTTCATATGTGTAGGTCTGACAATGTAACTTATTCCCAGAGTTTTGTCTGTGAGGAGATCCATTGATGAAGTTACAGCTAGATTTCTCATTCTGTTTACGTGCCTGTTTAAAACTTAAACATCTAAATACAGCAATATAAACTCACTGTAATGTTCAGTCATTACTCAAGGATATGCAGTAACCATGGAAACTACACTTTCTACAGTACTGTGTTAGTAACTATTGACAAGATGACACTGGATAGGCTATATGTACCCTGAAAGTGCGAGACACTGAATTAGTCTTGCAAACACATAAACACAAAGTGGTGTCTTGCTAAAGGACACAACAACACCCCAGAGAAATTACAGTTCAGACTCAATGATATCTAACACAGAACAAAACAGTAAATCAGCCTGTCTATTTTTTATTCTTTCAATTTGATCCAACTGATACTTTACAACAGATATTGTCAATATATTATATTGGGGGTGTGATGCTACTGAAGGCTCTGCTCTGTCTGAAGCTCTGCTACTCAAGTTAGACTTTAATATGAGCTATGGACTTAGTTGAAATGTCAAAAAGTGAGCTGATTTTGTGTTGTTCAACAAGTCCCTTGTAAATTATTAGCCAACAGTTTGTACTGATCAAATGCTCCTGAAAATGTGCCGTTTCCTGTATTTTTTCCTCGAGTTTTCACTGTCTTAACCCTTGTTTGTCAGTGTACATTGTGTTGAATATTCCATCATAGACATGCATGTAACTCCTACCCCAGAGTGATGCCAATACCCAAGTATCAATACCCATATTAGCTGATTTAAAGGTGCACTATGTACTTTTTTGTTGAAGACCCATCACCTGCTTGTTTCTATGGATATGTCATTGCGCTGTTTAGAATGTTCCACAGTATGACTTTAAACAGCTCTACCTTACATTTATTCAATTACAGGTGGTGTTATAGCTCAAAATACCTAGAGAAACAGGCATTCTGACTGAGTGGGGTCGCCTCTCCACAGATCTGACCTGTAACTTGGCCTGGTTTGGTCTCCAGGGAGATAGAAAGGTTCAACCACACTGTGAAACATTCCAGACGAAGCAATAACATCTCCATGGAGAAATTTTGATGGGCTCTTTAAAGATCAAAATCCAAAATCAGCGTTGCTACAGAAACCTAAACAAACTTTTCCCATCAAAAATAAAACGCCTTTGCACATTCCGAAGATGCATTTACCCTTTATCCAAGTTTTCACCACAATACAGATCGAGAAGAAAAAGTTGCCATCCTCAAAGTTGTAGAGTCTGGGGGTCACTCAACTAGATTGCAGCTTTCTTGGCCACAATAAAGGGTTAGCGAAATCGCATTAGCCTCTCCTGCTCCCCTCAGAAGCCCCAGTGAAAGCGCGCTGAAAGATGGCCTCCAAACATCTTGATACGGCGCTTCTCGTCTTTCAGCGCAGATAAAATGAGTGTGTCCGGGGCCCTCCTCCCTCTGCCCTCTCCTCCGCCGTGTGGGCTGGTTTGTGGCTCGCTGGACGAACATCGGCCCTTACAGATGGATGCCTCTGAGGAGCTCGGCGTGCTCATGACCTCACCGCAGTCAGCACTTCAGTCTGATCTCGTCTCAGGGTCACCGCGGACAAAGCACAACACTGTCTGTCTTTTCAAGGGCCCATATTACGCTAGTTTATGATAATTTCAGCCTGAGAATTGCCAATCTCTACTGAACTAAAGGTAAAAGGTAGCGGTTAGCTTGAAAACTACAGCTTCATGACATCAGAAGGTGGAACAGAGGGTTTTGAGCTTTGGAGATCTAGACTGATAATAAATTACTCAGATGTGTGAATGAAACAACACAACTCCAGGTCTGTTTTTGAGGAGATATCTGACTTAAAGCTCACATGAATCCATTTTGTGTCATATAGGACTTTTAATATGAAACTAAATGTGATATTTTGCAGTGACATCATGCTGGGGGTGTTGTACATGTATGTCTATGGCAAAATATCACATTTAGTTTCATATTAAAAGTCCTATATGACACAAAATGGATTCATGTGAGCTTTAAGTCAGATATCTCCTCAAAAACAGACCTGGAGTTTTAATATGAAACTAAATGTGATATTTTGCAGTGACATCATGCTGGGGGTGTTGTACATGTATGTCTATGGCAAAATGTTCATCAGTTCCCATGGTGACACCAGGCACCATAGTCCGTATATATGAGTGGACTAAGTGAGTGTGATGTCACCCACAGTGTTCAGCAGCGCTCAAATCAGGAGTGAATTTGGAGCCAGGTTTCAAATTGGGAAATCCGACTGCGAGTAGCATAGCAACTACAAGAGCCAATCATGAGTGAGGTCATTGGACGCCTTACCCATGGCAGAGAGGTGATACTCTGCACCAATCTGCACAGACCGCTGGATTATGATGATTCTTGAGAATAATAAGGAAACGTTTAGCTTTTATCATCAAACTTTAAATAGTAAATTAAGTCATTGATTTATGTTCTATGTTCTGTTACGTATAAACAACTAGCTGTCAATCAAACCTGTTGCTAACGCTAGGGGGAGGGACCTCGGGGAATGAAGACGCCTGACTGGTCTGTTATTTATGTTCATATTTTGATTTAGGAACAAGATAGCGAAATGAAAAATTCAGGATCATGTGTCGCAGGTTCATACGAACATTTTAAGACCAAAATGACGAGACTCTTTAAGTTACAGAGAAGTTACAGTGAGGGGGGCGATAAGATCTCAATGCAAGCCAGTGGAAAAAAGAAAGAGAAGGAGCCGGAGAAGCCTCCTGGGGCACTTCCTATTTGGCATGCAGCGGCTAACGGCTTAGCTATGTCCATTCATATATATACGGTATATGTCAGGCACACAGTAGCAAACACTGACAAAAAGTTTTAGATTGCTGAAAACTCAAGAAAAAATACAAAATGGATTGAAACAGCACATATTCTAGAGCTCATCAGTGTGAGCATGAAGGGTCTGTGTCAGGTTTGGACAACGAATGGCTCCAAAACAGACTCAGAGGGTCTAGGGAGTGACTTGATTGACAGTAAAAATCGGCTCGTCTGTTGTAGTTCCAGCTAAGTCAGTTCTTTCTGGTCAGATTGTGTTGAAATGTAGCTCTAGCTATAAGCCAAAGAAAGCCTCAGACAAAGCAGTGCCTTCACCTAGCATCACACCCCCAGGGAAAGTCAATAGGGCGCTGGTGTGTGTACTAGTGTATCTGTATAATGTATTTGTTTTGCTTTAACTGTAGGGAATGTCCTTTTTGTATTTTAACTTTCATAAACACGACCTTAACTGTTTCTGCAGATCCAGATCCAGATTATCCTCAGATACAAGATAAACTGTGCGGCGTCTCAGAGCAGTTGCACACACAGTCTGGTACTGAAAACTGGTCCATCACGTACTGTACCAGCAAAATTTAAAAATATAAATAAAAGGATTTTCAATTTTGGTTGTTGTTTATATCATATTTTCAGGAAATTAGTTGCTCCAGACCAGCTTCACTTTCTAAAGTTCACTCATTTATTTAGGATTTAGGGTGCTTTCAATGTGGCCAAGATGAATTTTGGCGATATTTGCGAGTTCACAAAGTCTTGAGAATCCATCTTGTCGGGCTCCAGCTGGTGCCTTTGGACTTGAGCCACCAGTGGTTTGGAGACTGGACCAATCACTTAGCAGCATTATGTTTTGGGCTGGAATCTATGGTGATGTAGATGGACGTAGTTCAGTTCAGTCTGTTTGCGCAGGGATACGGACTGTTTTGTATTTGAAAAATGTGCAGAGGGAAGAGCTTTGTGCATTTGTGGACAGGGAAAGTTTGATTTCTTGGTTGTGACACTTCAGCCCATCAGCGTCAAACATTCATCTAGACGAGGCATGTCCAAACTATGGCCCAGGGGCCAAATGTCGCCCTCAGACCAATTGTTTTGGCCCTCAAGCTTCCAGGTGAATTGGCCCATACTTCCGCCACTAGTACTTTTTAGTGCATGTTTTTGAAATCTATCTCGATCAAGCAAATTTTGTCTGTTCTTTTGAGGTTCTAAGCCTGAACAAAGGTCTGGAGGATCATTCAAACCTGTTATAAATGCACAGATTTGAATTACTTACTGTTTTGACCACGAGGCTATGACCCTTGATTGGCCCTTGCGCTCGTCTGCGTTTTAATATGTGGCAGAATGTCGAAATGAACTCTTTCTGACAAACTTTGCAATTACAATTATATTTACGATGAATATTTTATTTAACAGCTGGATTCTGTTGAAAGTGCACATTTTCAGCAGAAGCATTAACATCTGAGAGACTGAAATATGAACTGATAATTGAACAATAATAATAACGCGGTTTTTAGAGTGCTTTTTGGACACTCAAGGACACTGTCACTCCATACTCAGTAGTTAATATGCTAATTAGACTGTGTAAAACTTACACAATAAAGTGGCAAACAGTGTGTAATAATATAATAATAAAGTTGTAATTACTATAGTGGAATAGACGTTTTTATTAGCTTTCTAGATTTTGCTTCTTCAGTTCTGGTCAGACGCTGTTGGACACTGGCTTATATCTGCCTGAAGGAAAGAGCTACACTGAAACTACTCTGAAACTAACACAACTACTACTACATACTACTGCATACTACAACAACAACTACTACTACTGCTTATTACATACTAACATACTACTACTACTTATTACATACTAACATACCACTACTACTACTTATTACATACTACTGTAGGAATGTAGGAATAACGGGCTGCTCGTGTGCAAAAACTGAACCTAGATTTATTAACATTTTTCATAAAACTTGATGGTGATCATTTGTTAAACATATAATATAATGTACATATATATACATGTATAAAAGAGTGGACTAAGTGAGTGTGACGTCACCCATAGTGTTCAAGCGCAGCTCAAATGAAGCTCCTGATGCGAACAGTTATATATAGGAGCGAATTTTTTGACGAACAAAATAGCAAAAAAAACCAAAAACACCAGGATCATGTAGAGCGGGTTAATACAGACATTTTAAGACCAAAATGACGAGTCTCACAGCAGTTACAGAGAGAGGGGCCACAATATTCCAGTGTAAGTCAATGGGAGCCAGGGTCAGAAGGAGCCGGAAAAGCCCAGATGTGAACTTCCCATTTGGAATGTGGCGGCTAGTGCGTTAGCTATGTCTATGTCCATTTCTATATACAGTCTATGGTCCAACAGCAATCTGATCAGACCCGAAGAAGCAGCTTTGATGAGCTGCAAAACGTATTTGACAGAAAAACTTAATTTTTTCATTTGTCACGGATTCTACCTGGACGACTGAGGGATTTTACCCTCAACTGTGATCTGTCAATGCGTAATTTTAGTCGGATTGCGAGGAATTTGGAGCCCTACACAGCACCCGCCTTTCAAATGTCCACCTTTGTAAATACTGTTTACTCTACACACAGTCTCCCTCCATTCGACCCTGCCCCCTCCTCCTATAACAAACACACATAACTCCGTGCGCACCCGTCACACACGTTACACAACTCACCTCGGCACACTGTTCACACGGCCCATTATTCTCTATTAGCACTTATCTCCCTGACTAACTCCCGCTCAGAGACCCGCGCTTAACCAGAGGATTTAATAGCCCACAAATCAGCGCCTTTTCAAACGATACGCTCCATATAGATTACGTCAGCGCCGAACACAATGGCACTCCAAAGCACTGGTGGGCCCTGAACACCGCACGGTAATGGAGTAGATTCCCCGCTGAGTGCATAAGTGCTACTTCTCACCGCTAACCCGCCAATTGGGCCCCCTTCTCCTGTACTTTTCACTCAAATTACATTGGCATGGCATTGTGATAAGCGGATCGCACAATGGAAATAACGGCTAATTAGAAGTGTTTAAGTCCATTCCTAATTAGCAAACTTTTGTGTGCTCGGTTTTTTCTCGGAGTTTCTCTTGGCTGCTTTGCTAACACATTCTCGAACTTGATTGCCCGTGTGGGTACATTGAGATCTACGGTGAAAAGTGCATGGTAAAACTTGGGCTTTATTCGCGGTTCTATGCAATGCCGAAAGGAAATTACAGAGACTATTTTTGAATGTCTCATGTTGCGAAATGTCACTTCTGAGGTGTGTAAGCTGTAATTTAGCTGAAAGTTGTTGTATGAACAGGAAAAATACTGAAAAATGAACCTGAAGTGACTCAAAATCTTATGTGAAAACAAAGTGACATTTCTACAGTTTGTATGATGACCCCTTCTTGGTATTTCATGTCTTGCATAAAGTACTTTTAAGGATAATTACTGTGATTCAGATTCACTTTTTCAGGGCAGGAGTGGTTTCAGAGACCCTTTTGCACATGTTTTTCATGAGAGGGAACATCAAAGATATGGGGGGATTTTTTTTACAATCTTAAAAACTTGATTCGTTCATTTTAAACTGTTTGCAGTGATCCAAAGTTATTCCTCACTTACTTTATGTGATCCCAGTGTCCTAATTATTCACTGCAATAAGTGCTTTTCGCAACTTTCAGATACCAGAGCAGAGTTTTGCTGTCAGTTTTGCTATTTTACATGGCGTTACTTAGACATTGACGGCTAATTGTTGGAGTAGCGGCATAAACATTATTTTTCAAGAGTTAATTGACTTAAAATGTTTCTTTGCTACATTGATTCAACTAAAAATATGGTGTAATGGTTATAAATTATGGAAAAGGTGACTCAAAGGTGTAGTATAGGGTGACCAGGTTTTCAAAAACTGAGACACTCTCAGTTTGAGGTGGTTGGTAATAATAAATTGGTGAAATGAGTGAGTAATTAAGGAAAATTGTTCTGCACTCGGCCCATTCATGATGAACGTGAGTCAGTATAGCCACATTTCCTTTATGTTTTGGTCATTTTTAAGCAGCTTTTCTGTATTTTACCTAAACAAATGACAGTTTATGCCTCTCTTTACTGTTAGCAAGGATCAGATTGGTCGAAAATGGGGACACCTGGGACATTTCTTGTATAAAACTGGGACAAATCACTGGTTTGGGATAAATCTGCTGGGACAGGGGACACAGGGCTCAAAACTAGGACTGTTCTGGGTAAATAGGGACATCTGATCACCCTAGTGTAGTCATCACTTATCCTACGAAAACCTCTGTGGACATGACCATAAACCGTCCCTTTGGATCATCATGAAGAAGTGAAGAATTGAATGGATGTAGCATAAAACATCAATTTACGTCAGTGTTTCCTTAAATCTGTTTTTGTGTTAGAATGTGACCTCCTCTCATCCATTTGTGCAACCCTTTAGTATTAGTCTGTTTAAGCTGTTGTATGTATTGGTAGTTTTCAGCTTAACATTTACCTTTCACCTTTAGTTCAGTCGAGAGCAGCAATTCCAGGGCTGAAATGATCCAAATTTTTTGACCTGGTGGTACAGAGTGTTTTCAGTTTGAGAGAAGAACTCAGCCTCAGCAGGATTTGTGTGTGAATGAAATAAAACACAACTCCAGGAATGTTTGTGGGTTTTTGAAAAGAAACGACATTATAACATAGATCAGAAAATAGCAGAAAATAACTCAAAACACAATATAACAATAATAATAATAATAATGCATCAGTTTTATATAGCGCTTTTCTGGACACTCAAAGACGCTTTACAGAGCATTATTCATTCACTCCAGACCCGGTGGTGGTAAACTACTATTGTAGCTACAGCTGCCCTGGGGCAGACTGACGGAAGCGAGGCTGCCAATCTGCGCCATCGGCCCCTCCGACCACCACCAACACTCACGCACACACCACTTTCATACTAGGCAATGTGGGTGAAGTGTCTTGCCTAAGGACACAACGACAGTTTTTGCCACTGGCGCCCCCCTGTGGCACCTGGAATTCCCAGTGGTCTCCCATCCAAGTACTAACCAGGCCCGGCCCTGCTTAGCTTCTGAGATCTGACGGGTTCAGGCTTTGACGAGCCGGTATGGCCACAATATAAATGTCTCTGTTTTCATTTGATTATTTTAGCTTGATCCAAAATAAATAATTTGAATTGAATCTACTTACATTTTTACATTGATTCAACTCAAAAATAAAAAAAAAAGGTAATAAAATAAACACGAAAGAGAACTATAAAAATACCTAACGTGCCTTCCAGCGTAACTAAAACATTCATCTTCTATATTACCCATCATGCCTTTAAAGGACATGTGTATTTTTAACCACTTCATGCCACGTACCATTTATAACACGCCAGCGGTTTGTTTTTCAGAGCGACGCTTGTAATCGGAATCCATCATCTTCTCCGCTAATTGCGTGCCACTCAACGCTGATATAACTTACCATCTCTCCTCTTCACTGATCTGCAAACTCCTGCTCGCGCGTACGCCTTCCCTCTCCCCAGACACCTCTAATTGAACGCGGCAGTTGTCTCCTTTTTAATTTCGGCGCACGCTAATGTCATTAATAATGTATGGATATTCTAATTAGAAAGTGGCCCAGTCGCTTTGCAGTGTAAACACTATTGATCATCTGTTAATTAAGTTTTAAAGATCGTTGACGGAACATGGCGTCGCGGAGAATATGAACATTTCGCCAGCGGTCCTCGCGGTTTGCCCGTCATTAGCAATGATGACAGTCTATTCCACACTGGCGTTTCATTTGTAAAGCCACATTACGGTGTATTCCTGGAGCACGCTTGGACTCAAATGTGATTTAAAGTGGCAGCTTTTCGTCTTTTTCTAAGTGTTACAAGTTGAGCGGGACAGAACATGCAGTAATTATATATCACTCAAAGGTTTATTTCAGACTCCAATGGGTCCATATAGAACATTTAAAACACAAAATAATGACTGTAATGACTGTAATGACTGTCGATAGTTCATAAAAAAGCAGTTCCTCCAGTTCCTCCAGACTTCAGAAGTAAACCTGACACAACTCTGCTCAGGCATTATTAAAACATTTAGAATTTCATTTCAGGAATCCTCAGGGCGCTTCATAAATTTGTACACAAAAATTTGTAAGAAAATAAAAAACTATCATAGTTTTTATATCAGTTAAAAATACTACCGTATTTTTTATGGACTATAAGTTGCACTTTTTTTCAGGGTTTGGGTGGCCCTGCGACTTATATTTTTCACACTGACAGCCCATAGACCAAGTATATGAATCCTATATATATGAATCAAAAACGAAAAAAATAAAAATAAAATCGTTATCTGTTTTTTTCATTTTGGTTTTATAGACAAATAATAAAGAAAAAGGTTGTTTTTTTGGTTTTCTTATTTTTGGTTCTATATTGAAAAAATGAACAAACGAATGATACACAGATTCTTCTCCATTGGGTTGTTTTTATTACTATAACTTCTATAACTCGCCTTTCAAGATGAAATGTTGGTTCTTGGCCAGTGTTTTTATACAATAAATTTCCCCCAAAATATGCGACTTATAAATTTTTTTTTTCTTCATTTTGCATTTTTGGCTGATGCAACTTAAACTCCAGAGCGACTTATAGTCCAAAAAATACGGTAAGCTATTTTCTGATGTATCTTATGTTTTCTCAACAAAAATATACCTGGAGTTGTGTTTTGTTTCATTCTCATGTTTAACACACAGATCCTGCATATTTAGACCGAGTTTGTCTTAGAAAACAAAAAAAAACTCTCTTCTACCTTGTGATGTCATGTGGTGATACAGGAATGGCTCCACTATGCTTTTAAACAGCATACACCTTCACTAGAATCATCTGGATCATTTCAGCCCTGGAATTGTTATCATCTACTAAACAGGTAAAGTAAGGTAGCTGATAACTTGAAAACTACCACTACATGACATCACAAGGTGGAACAGAGCATTTTGAGCTTTGGAAATGAAGACAGTGTGATGTAAAAATGAGATAACAGCATTATAAGGTGCCGTGAAGCTCACAAGAGTCAATTTTGCGTCATTTTTAAATACAAAATTTTGTGTAATTTTTAAATACAAAAATACAAATACAATATAAAAAATGTTAAATACAAAAATACAGGACGTAACAGTGAGTTCTGAAATGGAATCCCTTTATCTGTGTCATGGTACAATTTACATACAAAGAAGTCTTAATAAAGGCCTTATTTTTTATATTATTTGGTTTGATTTGGTTCGGTTTCTAGGTTACAGTTATAGAATTACCTCTGAGTGAGTTATATATCCTGCTGTGTCCAACCGGAAAGTCAAATTGGATCAAAATTAAAAAACAAGTGGTCAGACTGGTCAGAAAACGACATAATATTCACAATGGAACCTTAGCTGTCATATACTGGGCCACCTCAAACAGAGCCCTTCAGATCAGACTTTTAAATTGGGCTGCTGATGTTATCTGCTTGTCTCCATGGAGATAGACCAAACTGAGGAGCATTCAAGGCAAAGGAATAACTTTAAATGGGTTAAATGGAAGACATACCTCTGTACCTAGTTGCTATGTTGTTACCATTGACACTTTGCAGTTGGTGTCATCAACATTCCTGGAGGGGGTGAAGCTATCTGAAAGCACTACTCTGTCTGAAGCTCTGTTACTCAAGTTGGACTTAATCTGAGCTTTATTTTAACACAATCTGACCAGAAAGAGCTGGTTTAGTTGGAAAAAACAAAACTCCCGACATCCGTTGTAAATGCTTTCCAATGCTATAGTTGGGGAAAATATGGACGCCCGAGAAAGTTTGATGTCCAACCGACTCGGTCTGCACCAAACTAGCCTGAGTTTGTTTAGGAACCCCGATCTGATTGGCCATTTCATTACACTTTCTCAAGATGGAGGTTTTTTACCGAGGCTCAAGCACAATAAAATGCGGGGTCACTTTCACGTTCACTTTAATGTTGAAAATCAAACTCCTAAACGGAACCATGAACGCTCATATTGGTCACAGGCTCCTCAAAATGTATTTTAATACTTGAAAAATGTTTCAATCCATTTTGTAAAACATTTTTGGCAGTTTTTGCTAATGTGTGCATTGTGTCACCATAGTAACGGATGAGTATTCCGACAATAGAGATACAAGTAGAACACCCCCTGTGTAAAATAAAGTGGAATATACTGTACTTGTTATTGCCATTTTTTCATTCTTTCAAGTTTGACTATATTTTGGTTGGGTAGAGGTATTATAGTTTTAAAAAGCCCACAAAACAATCAGCTATTTACAACTGCAATTACCTCTTTTATCTAACAAAAAACTGTCTAACCGTACAATCGCACAAAATCAAGCATCATCGTCAGAATCTGTATACGCTCTTTGTTTCGTAGCTCGTGCACAATTTTCCAGTTTATGATCACAGAGCACATTTTTACATGTCTCTTTTGTCGTCCCCTCAAGGTCGAATCTGGAGGATGCGGTTCACGTTACCACGGCGACGGAACACACTTTTGAGCGCGCCCGGTTTGATGCAGGAGCTCAGGATGTTCTCTGGCGTCCATTATGTCAGACTTTCATCCTACACAAACACAGATTTCACAAAGGGCCGCTTGCGTGAGAGGGTGTATGTAAAATTCAATTACAGGCAGAAGGAGCCATTCAAAACAGTGAGCCCTGTGCTTTGCTCTGCGTGTTTTGGAAGAATGTGTTTTGATTTGTATTAATTCTCAGGCATGGGAATTCTAAAGTCGTGCGGACATGTTTTTAAAGACACCTCGGCGGGGTGTTAATTGCAAACGCACAACATTTAGACCAACATGTTCACCTTTTACTATTTTGAAAATGCTTTAATGTTGTGTTATGCTTTTTCAGTTTCATTTTTGCGAAAGCCTATCCCGTCTTTTCCTCTGCGAGCTACGTCAGTCCCCCTTCAGAGCGCTATAACATTACAGTCATTGTGTATTTCGCAGATTGAACTTTGGCACGTCGGGTCTTTAGACTTAGACTTAAGCCCTGTTCGCAGGGGATTAGTATTACCTCTGGACCTCTGATGATTTGTAATAACAGCAGAGGATGCCTGAGACCTAAAATGTGACCTCCGGCATGTTTGAAGCTAAAGTCCGTTGCTAGAGGTGGTCAAATACTGTCAGAAGCCAAAAAACGGCATAGATCAGTGTTGATGGAGATCTCGCTGTGGTAGTGAGCCTGTCAAGGAAACAAACTAGCTATAACATTATTTCCATTTTTTTTATCTTTGCATCATGACTTCTCCACCAGAGCGTCATATAACATATAACCTATAATCTTTAAAGGCCACAATGTATTCCACTACTAGGGATGAGCATTCGATTAAATTCTCTTAATCGATCGTCGGGAAAATTAACAATCAATTTTCGATTAATCATGAACATTTTTATATTAAAATTATCACCACTATTATTACTATTACTAATCTGCATAAATAAACTCAACTTTAAAACATATAAACCATCACCACTACAGAGCCACATCAGCCCGTGTGAGATTAGAATGTGTTTAATGCAGCTTTAAACATTTGTTTACGTCTTACAGAAATGAAACTTAAAACTGCATGACTCATTTACATAAACAGTAAGTGAAAAAAAGCCGCTCTTTCCTTGTGCTGATGTGGTTCAGATTCTGCTGGATTAAAGGACACGACTCAGTGGAATATGAGTGTTCTCTCTGTGACAGAGGATGTGATGAGGCTGGTGAGTCTGTTCTGTGCGTATGTCGTGTTTGAGATACTGTGTAAACATGTGAAACTGGGATTTAAAAAAAAAACGATCATAACCAGGATACTGATGTGCAGGTAAACGCACTGTGGGGCCACAGCTCCAGTGTTTGTGCTGTGAGACGCAGCCTCGACTTCTTACGCTACGTTACACACAGCAGCCTACATTCAGTTTGTTGATTAAAATGAACGTGATCGACAAAATTCTTATTGATCAATTATCAATTAATCGACTAATCGTGCCCATCCCTATCCACTACACACCCCATCTATATTTGTCACTTTTCTGCTGAAAAGCACGCCACCTAGTCTCCATAGAGGTATTATTGCTTTGTCTAGAATGTTCCACAGTATGACATTATCCAGATTGCATTAAATCCATACCTATAGCTTGAAGGGTCTATACGACGCTATTTTCTGATCTATGTTATAATGTTGTTGCCTCATCACAAACAAACCTGGAGTACACATGTTACATGTACAAACCCTGAATATTTAAGTTGTTCCACGTTGCGATGTCACGTGATAATACAGGAAGTGCTCAATTTTGTTTTACAACTCCATACACCTTCACAAGAATCATTTGGGTGATCTAAGCCCTGGAATTGCCAGTCTGTTAACTTGACAACTGCCACTTCATGACATCACAAGATGGAACTGAGTATTCTGAGCGCTGGAGATGTAGACAGGCTAATAATAAAGGATTACGCAAACATGTGAATGAATCAAAACAAAACTCCAGCTATTTTGAACAAAACATGAAAGCATGACTGTATTTCACACAATACATGACCTTTCAAAAACTTGTAAAAACATGCATACAGTGAGCGCAGTCCCTTGTCCGCAGATCTGACCTGTAACTTGGCCCGCTTGTCTCTATACAAACACATAAGCTTAACGTCGTGCTGCGAAACATTTACACACCGCGGTAACATCTCCATGGAGACAAGCCGGTGAGTTATACCCCAGTCCTTGTGTATACAGTATTACATTACCAGTCTGGCCCTTGAGAAAAACTCGTGGGGAATAAAAATGAGGTAAAGTAGCACTACACCAAACCACTATATCTGAATAATACACTCACCCCCCTGCACTTAGGCATGGCGAGGTCTGTTGTCAAGATTGTAGCGCAAAGTCTATGTGTTCTATAAAAGAAACTGTCGCATGAGGTCAGGGTATGAGTCACTGTCCCAAGATAACAGTAAGAGTCACCTCAAGTTTGAAAGTGTGAAAATAACTTCCATAGGGACCTGTAATGCACAATGTTCAATCCAACATTATCGTATGCAACGCTATCTATAATACAGTTCACTGATTTGTCATGTTGGATGGTTCTGCGTGTATGTCTATGGTGGAATATTCAGTGGTTTCCATGGAGACACACTGCACACATTAGTAAACGCTGCTTTAAAAGTCTGAAAACTCGAGGAAAAGTACAAAACGGGTTTAAACAACACGTTTTCAGGAATCTGTGAGAAGTGCGAGTGTTCGTAGTACTACGTCAGTTCTTTATGGTTGCGAAAAAACAAAGCTCAGGTTAAAGTCTAACTAGAGTAAGAAAGCTTCAGACAGAGCAGTGCCTCCAGTTAGCTTCACTCTCTTAGGAAATGTTGATGACATCAGCTGCAAAGTATCAATAAAGCTCAGGATTGTGACGTCCCACCCACAGACTGTATCAAGAAGTGAACTAAAGGAGTGTGATGTCAGCCATAGCGTTCGGCTCCAGTCAAATGAAGCTCATCGAGGCTGGTGGTTACAGGAGTAAATTTGGAGCAAAGTTCCATATCAAGAATAGGGATTTATTTATGGACAAAATATCGAAATAAAAACACAAGAATCAAGTAGAGCGGGTTCATACGAACATTTTAATACCAAAATGACGAGGCTCACTGCAGGAGTTACAGAGAGAAGAGCGATGTTTTCATTTTGAAGTCAACTGGAGCCAGAGCTGATGACGCTGGAAGCACTCCCATGTTCACTTCACATTTGGAATGCATTGGCTAGTGGGTTAGACATTTATATATACAGTCTATGGTCACACCTCATAGCATTTTCAGTGAGCCTAATGGTAAACCAATGAAGAGTTCAACATG
The DNA here is from genome assembly GCA_034769755.1 of Odontamblyopus lacepedii. NCBI lineage: Eukaryota > Metazoa > Chordata > Actinopteri > Gobiiformes > Gobiidae > Odontamblyopus > Odontamblyopus lacepedii. The sequence continues at coordinate 29,153,227 of CM068364.1, forward strand.
CTAAATCAGAGTCACACTTCAGAGTCTCAGAGCGAGTGGTTTTACTGTACACAGGAAACAGCTGACGCTCTGATGTGTCCAAGTCCGACTCGAGCCTGAACATAAGTTCTAAATATTTGTCCACACCCGTCCGAACACGTCGGGTTCTTGTCGGGTTTCCATTCTCTAGTTAAAACCTCACTAAAAAGGTGATGGTGAAAATGTTCACTGGTTTTGTCATTTTGAACCATAGACTGTATTGAACAACTGTTAGGAACTGGACCTGGATGTCATGTGTGACGTCAGGCTTACAGCCGAATAGAGATAGATATATTTACCAACAGTGACACAGATGTCTTTTGAGTGGTCCCACCACACTTTGGATTTGATTTGATTTATTTGAAAGGGGACAATGCAATTAAATAAAACATATGACAATTCATAAGTTTAAAAAGCCAGAATTAGCCAAAAGGCTATTTTTCATCTGTAGTCCCCTGGCCATGATGTTATAAAAGCAATAAAATACAGAAATATAAGTACAGACACACAGTTAGTGGAGACATGAGATTGGACTAAACAGTACCAGACATACTGAGAGGATAAGACACTGCTGCTAAGAACAATAAGGACAATACAATAATACACTACAAATATACAACATACATCATTTCTTTTAGTGTTGACAAACGAATGAATCAACAAGCCATTTTTTCAAATGTTTAGTGACAGCCTTGTATGTTGTTAATTGTCTCATTTCATCTGGTAGAGAGTTTCATTCCCTGGCTGCTCTCACAGACCAGGCTGACTGACTAAAGGTGGAATAACACAGTCTCCTCACAGATCCTCTCGTCACACACTCACTGTAGTTTCTCTGACTGATAAACTCAGAGAGGAGCTGGGGCTAAATCATGAGTTACTTTGTAAATCAAGCATAAATCTGCAAACTTATGAAGCTCTGTCCAGTTTAAATAGCCATACTTGCTTAATATATTACACTGATGGCAATGTCTTGTTTTTTTATCCATGACCTTGATGGCTTGTTTGTACAAAATTTCAACCAGTCTCATTGTTCTACTGGAGGCCTGTGACCAACTAGTTATACAATAGTTAATGTGGCTAAAAATCATAGAACGTAAGAAGATTTTTGCAGCCTCAGTAGACATTCCATTCCTGATTGAACGAAAGTTTTCTAGATTGAGCTTGACTGTTTTACATAGTTTGTCAATATGAGCTTTAAAGGTTAGAGTCAATCACCAGCCCAAAATATTTATATTGACTAACAGTCTGTAGTTTTTCACCTGCAACCAATATGTCAGGATTGTGAGAGCTTCTGTTGGTTTTACTGGAAAACATACTGACTGTTTTGGAGACATTCAGCCGTAGACAACATTCTTGTAGCCATGTTGTAATATGATTCATTGCTTTTGAGAGTTTGGATGCAACATTGTTTTTAGAATGACCACGAGCAAATAAAACTGTATCGTCGGCATACATGATACATTCGACTTCAGGGTGTTACGTTTAGCAAGGAGGACCCCAAAGCAGAGGCAAGATAGGTGAGTTTAAACAGTTTATTGTACAAAACTTTGGCTGGTGGAGGTGACGGAGGCAGGCTGGAGACAGGCTGGTCCAGGAGCTGCAGCAGTGGCAAAGACACGATGACCTGGAGGCAGATATGCAGGTAAGTAGGGAACAGCAAAATACACTGGAGCAGAGAGAGCAGAGCACTACCGCATGAGACGGAATTATCTGCACTGAAGATCAGGCAGATGAGGCCTTTATACTGGAGCTGACAACGAGCTGCAGGTGTGCCACTCTGCTGCAGAACTCCAGCCACGCCCCCATCACACACCAGCCCTGCACAAAACAGAAAAACACAAGGGGAGGGGGAACAACAGAAACCAAATCCTAACAGTAGACTCCTGACTAGAGAACAGAGGAGGTTGGAAGCCATTAGCAGCCATGAATGGGGACATACCAGTAGCGGAAGAGACCAGGGAGTTATGAGAGTATTCGATCCAGGGAAGATGAGTAGACCAGGAAGATGGATGGTGAGCAGTGACACAACGAAGTGCTGCCTCCAAGTCCTGATTAGCTCGCTCAGTCTGCCCATTAGTCTGCGGATGGTACCCCGATGACAAGCTGGCTGAAGCTCCCATAGCGCGGCAGAAGGCCTTCCATACCTGGGAAGAGAACTGCGGGCCTCTGTCAGAGACTATTCCTGTGGGATACCATGGAGTTTAAAGACATGTAAAATGAGCAGGTTAGCAGTTTCAAATGCTGAAGGCAACGGGACAAAATGAACTGATTTAGAGAACCGGTCAACTATGGTCAATATGACCGTGTTACCCTCAGAAGGAGGAAGGCCTGTCACAAAATCCACTGCGATATGCGACCATGGACGGTGGGGAATAGGGAGTCGACGGAGGAGACCAGCTGGGGCTCGATGGGAAGACTTACTGCGGGCACAGACTGAGCAGGAGGCAACGAATTCCTTCGTGTCGCCGGACATGGAGGGCCTCCAGAACCGTTGTTGAACAAGCATTAGTGTACGATGAAATCCAGGATGGCAGGCGACCTTGGACAAATGAGCCCACTGGAGGACTTCAGACCTGGCAGGAGGAGGAACAAGTAGGCGATCTGGAGGACAACCATCAGGTGGGGGATTATTAACCAAGGCCTCTTGAACGGTTCTCTCGACATCCCAAGCAGCTGCACCAACAATACAAGTAAGAGGCAAAATGGTTTCGTCAGGGGATTCTTCCACAGGTGAAGCAAACTGTCTAGACAAAGCGTCCGGTTTAGTGTTCCTAGAACCTGGGCGGTAAGTGAGTGTTAGGTTAAACCGGCCAAGGAACAGTGCCCAGCGAGCCTGGCGGGAATTTAGCCTGCGAGCAGAGCGGAGATAAGACAAGTTCTTGTGATCAGTCCATACCACCAAGGGTTGCTCAGAGCCTTCCAGCTAGTGTCTCCACTCCTTTAATGCCACAACTACAGCCAGCAGCTCTCGATTGCCAACATCATAGTTCCTCTCTGCAGGGCTGAGTTGGCGGGAATAGAAGGCACATGGATGTAACTTTAGATCAGAAATGGAGCGCTGGGAGAGGACTGCCCCAATACCAGAGTCCACCTCTATGATGAATTGGGCTGTGGGATCTGGGTGAGACAGGACAGGAGCAGAACAAAATAGACATTTTAACCTGTCAAATGCCAACTGTGCTTCAGCTGACCATTCAAATGGAACCTTAAGGGAGGTCAACTTAGTTAGGGGTGAGGAGACCTTGCATTAGTTCCTAATGAAACGTCTATAGAAATTGGCAAAACCTAGGAATCTCTGGAGCTGCTTCCTATTTACAGGAGTAGGCCACTCAGCAACGGCTTTAACTTTGGCTGGATCCGTCTTGATCTGCCCCTTTTCAATAACAAAACCAAGGAAACAAACTGAACTGGCATGAAATTCACATTTCTCAGCTTTAACGTAAAGTCGGTTCTCAAGTAAACGCTGCAGAACCAGTCTAACATGCTGAACATGTTCTTCGAACGAGCGGGGGAAAAATCAATGTCATCAAGATATACAAACACAAATCTGTTCAACATATCACGTAAAACATCACTGATGAGAGCCTGGAAAACTGCAGGGGCATTAGTGAGTCCAAATGGCATTACCAGATATTCGAAATGTCCTAAAGGCGTGTTGAATGCAGTCTTCCACTCGTCTCCCTCCTTAATGCGGACCAAGTGATATGCATTTCTCAAGTCCAGTTTAGTGAAAATGACAGCCTCATGGAGGGAGCTAAAGGCCGAATCAATGAGGGGAAGAGGATATTTGTTTTTGACCGTGATATCGTTCAAACCCCTATAGTCAATGCATGGGCGCAGAGTGTGGTCCTTCTTGTCAACAAAAAAGAACCCTGCGCCTACTGGAGAGGAAGAGGGACGAATGAGGCCAGCAGCTAGTGAATCAGATATATAGGTCTCCATAGCCTCCCTATCTGGCTTAGAAAGATTATACAGTTTACTGGTAGGCAGAGGTGCACCGGGGATCAAATCAATGCTACAATCATAAGGCCTGTGAGGGGGTAGCGCTAGGGCACGGTCCTTAGAAAAAACCTCCTGGAGGTCATGATAGTTGACAGGAACCAGAGACAGATCCACAGGTTTGGGAATGGGCGGAGTGCAAGTACTAGCTGAGGGTTTGGCAGAATGTAGACAGTGGTTGTGGCAAAAAAGACTCCAATTAACAATGGATTGTTTAGACCAGTCTATATGTGGATTGTGCAAGGGAAGACCTAGAACTAATGGAGATGCAGGTGAGCTGACTATGTACAATGAAATTGTCTCGTGATGGTTACCAGAAAGCAACAGGCACACACGAGGGGTGCGATGAGTGACACTAGCCAGTAGTTTTCCATCTAATGCGTACACTTTCTTGGGTTCAGGCAATGGTACAGAGGGGGTACACAGGGGGCAAAACGGAGGGCAAATCTTTAATATAAATCATAGGGGGCCTAAAATTGAACCCAGGGGAACACCGGTTAACAGTTTGAGAGACTTAGATCTATAGGTGTTAATTGAAACACACTGAGAGCGATTGTTTAAGTAAGATTCAATCCATTTGACTGCAGAGACAGAGAATATGAAGAACTGAATGATTTACTGTATCGAACGCTTTCCTGAGGTCTAGGAATAAAGCTCCTGCAGCACCACCCGAATCTAGAGATGTTTTGTTTACTTTTACTGTTCTCTTAGCTAATATATCCATATGAGAGTTTTGCACTACTGCCACAAACATGGCAAATTTCAATGGTAACTTTACTAACATTTTTTGACATTCCATCCTCTCTATACGCCATTATGGAATTCTGCAGCCAAGACGATATACAATATTTATCTGGCTAATGTTTGCAACAGTATTCAAAAAGCAATCACAAGGTTCACAAATCGCCACGCAAAATTAACTTTCCTTTTCAAAATAATTGCAAAATGTGTCTTTTTTCTCATTAACAAAAAGAAATTGAAAAAGTTGAATTAAGTGTCTTTTGGCATTATAAGCGCATTATAATGGAATCAAAATTGTGACGATCAGTTATCAACACAACCTGAATCATGAGCAAAATGTGTCCTTGCAGCACCAAAATGGCCGTCAGTTTCAGCCTTCCCAACAGGAAAATACGAACACTGAGCATCATGTCATTTATTTCACATGAGGATGGATGTGTACAGCTGATGTATGCACGTTTTAAGTATTTATAAAGACTTTTCCCTTTTTTGCACTTAAGCCCTGAAAATGCCATTCATTGTAAATACACAAGTAACCCATAGTTTATTTAAAGGTATCTGATTTTCCCCATGTATTTGATCAAAATGTGTCTTGGCCCAGTACAGATATATTGTATAAGCAGCTCTTGAGGTCAGAATGAGCTTGTTGCTGTCTGCATCTAATTAGAAGCATTTTATTGTTTTATAATCAGGAACTGCCATTAGCATGCTGGTTGTTGTTAACTTTAGTGTCATGGCAAAACTCTGCCCTGGTCTCCAAGGGGAAAATAAATAAACAGATAAAGGATGTTCCAAATTCATAAGGTAAGTGAGGAATATGTTTGGATCACTGCAAACTGTTTAAAATGAACTAGTTTTGTTTTTCACTCTTGCAGTTTTAAAAAAAAAAGGTGCAGCAATCACAATGGAACCTTGGCAGTGTCTTAACCTGCAGATAAAGACATATACAAGTTTGTCTCTTTCTCAGTAAGTGGACAGGCCTCATGTGAAGCTCAAAACCTCCAGAATTCCCTCCCTGAGCTGCAGAGGCTGCACTAGCACTGACTAATGACTGGCTGCAGGAGCTGGGGTTTAGGGACTGACTGTTCAGAGCAGAGAGAGGCGTTTTAGGTTTAAACTAGTGCTGTCAAACAATAAATTTTTTAAATCAGATTAATCACACGTTAGAATTTTGATTAATCAGGATTAATCGCAGTTAATTATTCTTCAAAAAAATACGTAAATATTTTGACAAAAATGGAATTTATTATCAAAAAGTTATATTATTGACATTTTTCTATTGCTGGTAGTTTTGTTGACAATATTACCGTTGTTTGTCGTGCTCGGCTTGTTGTTGGTACAAGTACAAGTTTTGCTTTAAGACGGTATTTTAAACTTGTGCTTCTGTGGAAAGAGAGTTCATCGCTGCAACATCTGCAAACTACCTTAGTTTATCTAAAGTCGCGTATGGACAGAACTGATCACTGACCTAATAACCTGCACCGCCTTTCAGGTCATCGCTCTTTCAATAGAGGAGCATGTGTGTTTAAAATAAATTGTGTAATCAATCTGCTTTTTAAAAAAAAGTTTTCTTGTGATTAATCACAATTTTAATCATAATTTTGACAGCCTTATTTTAAACACACTGGATTTCAGCTTTGAAACTGGCAACCCAAATGAAAGACTCATATGAGGCTCATGTTGTAACTAAGAATAAATTAGCATTAGAATTTATACCGTTGAAAGTAATTTTTGATTTGAACACGTTGAACATTTGGGTCATGTTTATGGAATTTAAAAATCCTACATTACGTAACATGAACTCCTGTGAGCTTTAAGTTATGTCATAATGCTGTTACCTCTTCAAAAACAGACCTGGAGTTGTGTTTTGTTTCATTCACACATGTTTGAGTAATCCTTTATTTTTTTACTCTGTCTACATCTCCAAAGCTTAAAATGCACTGTTCCACTTTGTGATATCACGAAATGCTACTTTTCAAGTTAACATCTTCCTTTTACCTTTAGTCCAGTGGAGATGATCATTTCCAGGACTGAAATTATCCAAATCATTCGAGCAAAGGTGTGTGGAGTTTAAAAAGCACCGTAGCTCAGTTGGTAGAGCCTTTGTCCACTGATGTGAAGGTGGGTGGTTTGAATCCCGCTCTCGACATAAACATAATCAGTGGTCAAATCCACTGACCCACAGCTGACCCACAGCTTGGCTGCTTCCATAAATGAATGCTGTTGTTGTGTCCTTGGGCAAGACACTTAACCCACCTCGCCCCCAGTACCCTGGTGTATGAGTGGTTCCTTGTTGTAAAGTGTTTTGAGTGCCTAGAAGGTGGAAAAGCGCTGTATAAAAATGCCACCATTGTACCACAGTGGTGCACTTCCTGTATTACCAAATGACATCACAAGGTGGACCAGAGTGGGTTTTCAGTTTGAGAGAAGAACTCAGCTTAAATCTGCAGGATTTGTGTGTTAAACATGTGTGAATGAAAAAAAACACAACTCCAGGTCTGTTTGTGATGAGGAAACATGAACCCATAAATCAAAAAATCACATAATATGGCCCCTTTAAAATCAAAACCTTACGTACGGTTCCTTTAAGTCTAGTTACAAAGTGTTTATGTCATGTATCCGTCGTTATTTGTTTCCCCGTCCACGCAGCAGCTCAGTCTGACAGAGAAAAACTCCCTCTCCCCTGGTCCGGCAATACAGTGATGACAAAATCAATAGTGCTGAATAGAGAGAAGGCAGCTTTATGCGAGCGAGCGCCGTGAGTGACGAGGTAAGCACCGCTCCTGTACGGTGGCCCGGAGGAGTCAGCTGAGAGGAGACTATTGATTTGTGATGGCATAAACGGAATGGCAGTGTATAGTATAGGGCCGCTCCTCATGGCCTTGTAATCTTCATGGGATCTGTAAAATGCGCTGAGAGGAGAGGTCAGGTTTTACAGCCAAAGAGGTCGTAGCACTTTTGAGACGATATATTTGAGATAAGCCGTTTTTTGTAGGAGAAGTAGTTTTTAATTATTATTCTGATCTATGTTATAATCTTGTTTCCTTGTCATAAACAGATCTAGAGTTGTGTTTTGTTTCATTCACACGTTTAACACACAGAATTCCGTTTTGAATTCCAAATTAATTATTCTGAATTAAATAGTTTGGGTTTAAAATATTCTCCTTTGAGTTTACCCGAATGGAGGTTTACATGGAAAACACGTTAAATTGTCTTTATTTAATTCAGCTCAATGTCTGAGGATGGAGAAGGGTTCTGATTGGACAGAGACACGAACGTATTTACGTTGATCAGAAGAAACACTTCAGCTGCTACGGACACAAACACGATCCAAACTTTTTCCGCAGTCGTTCCAATGATAATGAAGCAGCAGCTGGAGAATTCTCTCCTCACGCTTTACGTCTGTGAGCTGAGGAGGAGAAGGGAAGAGTGTCGGAGAAGGAGGAAGAAGACAAACTGAGTCTGAGGCTGCCACACCTCAGCCCACTCCCACATCCCGCTCACAAATCCAAAGAGACGTGGAGGAAAGTCCGAAGTGAGAACTGATGATCTGGATTGCGTCAGAAGGGCGACCCAACGAACATGCGCCGAACGACTGGAATTATTTTTACAAAGAATAAACGTTTACATGATTGAGAAATACATTAATTCAGCTTTAAAATCGGAATAAACTATCCACTTCAAAATTAAGTTGAATTCTGAATAATCATTTTCATTAGGAATTAAGTGTTCACATGGTCTTTTTAAAGCGGAATTATTAAAGCTATCATGTAAACGTAGCATCTGTGTTTTTAAACTCCATACACCTTCACGAGAATCATTTGGATACTTTTAGACCTGGAATTACCGATCTCTACTGAACTAAAGGTAAAAGACTTCACTTCATGACATCACAAGGTGGAACAAAGCATTTCGAGCTTTGGAGATGTAGACAGACTAAAAATAAAGGGTGACTCAAACAAATGAAACAACTCCAGGGATGTTTTTGAAGAGGTAACAACATTATAACATGACTTAAAGCTCACAAGAGTCCATTTTAGGTTTAGGTGCGTTTATCTGTTCAAACCACCGTGGAAAAAATGCACAAAAAGTTCAAACGCAGCTTCATAAGCAAAGAATAGACAATCATCACAGATAACATGACACTGTGAAATAAACAAGGTACTTTTGCGTGATCTAAGACATTTTAAATGAAGGAAATTGATCCGGATCCAACATGTGGTGTGTCTGTTGTGGCGGATGTGGACAGATGTTGTTAATTCCACACATCTGGTGATTATAATGTCTTTAAATGGCATAAATGAAAAGCGTGCATTCAAAGAAATAATGGAAGACTTTTGCGGTTGTGACATGGCAACCTCATTAGTAACCTATAAACGGCGATAATAAACTTGAACTTAAAATGCATTTGACAGATTTATGTGTTTTTCTAATTAATATTTGGTTTGGTGGGAGATTATCTGTGGTTATTTATCATAGTTTTACATCAGTTAAATAAAAGAGCATCAGCACAGGGTTCGTCAGATGTTTTTCTCCATGGAGATGTTATTGTTTTGTCTGGAATGTTTCACAGTATGGCATTAAACCTTTCTAACCTGTAAACCTTTCAAACCAAACCAAGTTACAGGTCAGATCTGTGGAGAGGCGACCCCGCTCATGGTCAAAAATACAAAAATACAGGAAGTCGCCTAGAATATGTAGTTCTATAATGTAATACCTCTAAGTTAGATCTGTGGAGAGATGACTCAGCTCACAGTAAGAATTTACATTTTTTATGTAAATTTTTGACAATACAGTGGTTTATCACCGGGGATATGTTCTAAAAAATAACCCACAATAGGCGAAATCCACAAGGTAGTCGGCTTTATTTTTTACGATGAGTATGAGATTTTCCGGACTATAAGTCACTCCGGAGTATAAGTCGCCAAAAAATGCACAACGAAGAAGAAAAAAACATATATAAGTTGCACTGGGCGATAATTTGCATATTTTGGGGGGAAATTTATTTTATAAAATCAAAGACCAAGAACAGACATTTAAACACTTCACTCTGTCGACCTCGGCGTTGAAGTCTGCAGTAGTTTTTGGGACGTCGTTGTCCGTGCTCTGATAGAGGCGGTTGTGTTGCATGAAGCAGTAACAGCTTTTTTTGTTTTCTTTATTGTAGTTCAAGTATCCTCCTCTTTTCTCCAGTCCCTCACAAGTTTCTCGCTCACTCCAAACTTTCTTTCTGCTGCTTGATCACCATTTTCAGGTGCAAATTTCACCACTTGCAGCTTGTAATCTGCAGAATATGATTTTCTTTTTGGGGGCATTCTCAGTTTATAAATTGATTAAACTTAAAATTTTCAGTTGTACAGGAGTAATGGGAGTAGCAGATACTGGTACACAAGCCTAGAGCGCCCCCTTGTGGCTGTCAGTGTGAAAATAAACAACATGTCAAATGATATATTTTAATATATAAGTCGCACCTGAATATAAGTCGAACCAGTTGAGCGGGGAGGGGGATCTCGCCGCACAAATCAGCCCGTAATCTAAACTGAGGAGCGAGAGGAGGTGAGGTAGTTATGGGTAGATGTTGGTGCTGTTTTTTTAGTCGTATAAACAGACATGCCACATTCGATTACACAGAAAACAATGCCCTTAGCCAATCAGGGTGCAGAACACAATGCGCGTTCATACACCGTAAAAAAAAAAAAAAACAATACAAAAAAAAATCTGTGAAGCAGCAAGGCCACAAAAGGTGAAATGTGTTATAGTGAGGGACGACTGTATAAACACCCATAAATAAATAAATCCTAAATAGATATGTTTAATGCTAGACTGTGGAAAATTCCAGGCAAAGCAATAACATCTCCGTGGAGACAAGAAGGTAACAATAATAACTGCCACCGAATGTTTCTTACGACATTTCCTCATTTTCTTCCCGATCAGCAGGAGGCGCTGACACTGTAACCTCCGCGGGCCTTGCTCACCACTGTGCCGCGGTGGACAGTAAATGCTGATGAGTCTTTTCTCATTAGCATTATCGGCGCGCTGAATCTCATTGTCTTTGTTGTTAGTCCGGGGCACCCTCTTTCTACCTCCTCTCCCACTGTGGTCCGGCAGGTTTGGCTGGTGCTTGTGAGGCAGATCGTGAGTGTTTTCGCGATAAGAGTTAGCTGAATGGCATGGGAACGAGAGGAGACGCTGGCTGGGTTTGGTTGATCGGCGTGGACAGATATAAGTCGAGACATGTTTCACTTGTGTTTTTCTCCAGAGTTTAAAATGTCAAAACTGCCCCTCACTGGAGGACATCAGTCTGTAAAGTTGTACTACATCAAGCTCCTCCATCTTCAAGCTGCATTGTGGAACTTTTCAGGTGGAGGGTCTGCCTGGGATGTTCCACAGTATGACATTAAACAAATATATCTTGTATTTCTTCAATTAAAAATCAGAGCCCCTTAAAATCGAAAGAGGTGTCCCGCAGGGTTAAATTCTTGCACCTACATTATTCACCATCTTCATAAATGGTCTAGGGAAAAATCTGGAAGCCAAATTACATCTTTATGCTGACGATACAGTTGTTTACTCTGAAGGCCCTTCTGTTGGAGCGGCTATACAAAAATTACAAATAGCCTTTCACTCATTAGAAATGGCTCTACTGAGTCTAAAACTCCCATTAAATGCGCAAAAAACAAAACTCATTATTTTTTCAAAAGCTCGATCTTTCAATGATCTTTACATTTGATTGTAGCCCATAGAAATGGTTTATTCTTATAAATATTTGGGGATTTGGATTGATAACTGTCTCACATTCAAAATCCATATCTCAACAATGATCAAAAATCTCAAACAAAAAATTATTTTTTATTTTAGGCACAAATCTTGTTTTTCTTTCAGTGCTAAGAAAAAACTGTCTGAAGCCACCATTCTTTCTGTAATAGATTATGGCGATACTTTATATATGCAGCTCCCATCTCCATTCTCCATAAACTGGACTCTGTGTATCATGCATCACTGCGATTTATCACCAGTGCTCAGTCCCTCACTCATCACTGCACTTTGTCTGCTTTAGTTGGTTCGACGTCTTTGTCAACTCGCAGAAAACAACACTGGTTCATTTTCATTTACAAAGCAGTTCTGGGGAAACTCCCAGCATACCTGAGTAGTCTTCTCACTGTGAACTCAGGTAGTCACCGGCTTCGCTCATCATCTCAACTACTGTTCAATGTGCCTCGCTGCTTCTCTGAGCTGGTAAATCAGCTTTTTCCTACTCAGCTCCACTGTCTTACAAAAAGAACTGAAATTAAAAGTTGTAGTGTCTCTTGATAAGTTTAAGGAAATTGTAAAAAGTGCAGTGAATGAAAATTGTTCATATTTTTTCCTGAGAGAGTTGTGCTTTTTATGATTTAATTCTTTGTCATTATGTGATTCTTTCTGCACTGTGTTAATTGTGTTGGCTGCTACCTACCAGGTCTCTCTTGAAATAGAGATTCTGAATCTCAATGAGACTTCCTGGTTAAATAAAGCTGAATAAAATTACAGGTGATTTTATTTCTCAAAACTACTGCAAAACATGCACTATTTCTGTGAGCGGGTTCACTTCTCCACAGATCTGACTTGTAGCTTGCCCTGGTAATGTGGCCCGCATGTCTCCACGTAGATACAGTTTAATCAAACATACTGTACAACATTTCTGGAAAAAAACAACATGGAGTCAAGCAGGTGGCGCACCCCCTGCCAGAAAAGTTGCATCTTTAAAGGAATAACAAAGTGAGACAGAAGAGTTTTAACTATAAGGGCTACTTAAAGCAGACCTACGATGCAAAAAGGACTTTTCAGAGCTTTTAACCACATTACAGTTGTTTCTTTTTCTCATTTGCCCTCTTGAAGTTGTATTTGGAGTCATTCTTGCAGGTTTGAATCATCTTTGGAAAGAACTGCCTGAAGAAATAAGGCTGCACCATCACTATCATCTCTTAAATCACTTCTTAAAACTCATTTTTATCGGTTGGCCTTTCTTTAACTGGTTTTAGCTCGATTTTATTCCTTATTTATTTTTATTCTATTTCATTAACTTATTTCTTATAATGAACTGAATTGATTGCTTCTTTATTTGATTTTGTATGCTTTGTTCTTTGCTTCTGTACAGCACTTTGTAAACCTTGTTTTTAAAAGTAAGTAGTAGTAGTAGTAGTAGTAGTAGTAGTAGTAGTAGTAGTAGTAGTAGTCCTGGTTTTAGACCTGGTTCAGTCCTGGCGATCGGCTCGGCGGTCCTCTCATGACACAGTGTACACAGACACTCCACACAGGATATTAGGACCAGGAGTTTGGTTCAGCCGTTTCCATGATTCATTTAAACACAAAATCGAAAACTGAAAAATTCAAATCGTTATCCAATTTTTCATTTTGGTTTTGGAGACAAATAATGAAGAAAAAGTTGAGAGGAGCAGCTGAGGTGGCTCAGGCATCTGTTCTGATGCCTCCTGGACGCCTCCGTCAGGAGGTGTTCCGGGCATGTCCCACCAGAAGGAGGCCCCGGGGAAGACCCAGGACACGCTGGAGGGACTATGTCTCTGGGCCTGGGAACACCTCGGAGTTCTCCCAGAGGAGCTGGAGGAAGTGTCTGGGGTGAAGGAAGTCTGGGAGTCCCTGCTTAGACTGCTGCCCCTGCGACCCGGATAAGCAGAAGAAAATGGATGGATAGTGAAGAAAACAACTTTTTTTTTGTTTTCTTATTTTTCTCTCTTTATATTGAAAAACAAATGAGTGAATGATATACAGATTACATTCGCCCACTGTTCTGTACTTCATTATCCAATGTTTATTTTCTTTAATTCTGCATGAACTCCCATGCTGGCAGAACATTTATTGTTTACTGTTTAATGTTCTAAATGTAATTTCGTTGTTGAATGTCAATAAATTCTTGGATTTTAAAAGTCCTGTGAGTATAGTCTGGGTCAGATGTATAAAAATACATAATAGTTTTGAGAGCTTCTAAAACGCCCCCTTTTTAATGAACTAATCAAAGGGCAGCACATCTTTAATTAACCAAGAATTTCTTTAATCGACTAGAGCAATAGTATTTTAGTAAAATGTGTCTCTTTATTGTATCAGCAGCTCTTCAGGTCAACATAAGCTGAGAACTTTGCATTTAATTATAACGTGTTATATTGTCTATAGTGAATCAGGAAGTACACTTTAGCATGCTAGTTGTTGTTAGTTTTACCATAGCAACAAAACTCAATGAATGCATAAGGTAAGTGCGGAAGAACTTTAGACCACTGCAAACTTCCAAATGAACTAGTTCTGTTTTGCTTCATTTAGACGTGACCATTCCTCAAGGTCTTAAATGTAGAAAACAGAACTGCAGATATGTTTGGAAGGGGCAGTGTTGTAAAATGTTAACAAATGACTTTAGTTAGTTAAGTCGTAATCCCTCTCCTTCCCATTCTAAACTGTGCTGAGTGTGCCAAAAGTGCGGAGGCCGTACCTGGTGTGTGGTTGGTTTCGTCCACCTCGCCGCCCGCTGCTCTTCGTCTGAGTGTCAAAAGCTCATTTCTCCACTGTCCTGCGGATCCATCAGGCCCTGACAGGAGCACACAGGAGCCAAAATGGAGCCATCAGTCTGAATGTCAGGGGAAAGGGCACTATCTGATGGAGGAGCCACCACACACACAGCACTATGTCACTACAGCAGATTAACACTACTGGGGGCCTATATGTAACATCAAATGAGTTATTTTATTTAATTTAACGAAAACATTGTGGTTGAGTCTGATAGGATGTGCTTGTGATCGCAACATAATCATCAACGGAATGTTATCATTTGGACATTTTAAATTGCAATATCATTTAAACCAAGAATTGCGGACTTCTGTGTTAGAAAACGGCGGTGCCCAATGGGAGCTGACGTCCCCGTAAACGTCATCACAACAAAAAGCCGCGCAGTTGTCGCCCCCTCCGATGGATATTAACTAAGTACGTAATCATTGGATTTCTATAGCACCTTTCAAGACACCCTAAGCACTTTACAGAGCAGTATTCATTCACTCCACACTCCGACCAACATTCACATTCATATGAGGCGACGTGGGTGAACGGACACAATGATCAGTTTCCCATCCCAGCACTAACCAGGCCCGGCCCAGCTCAGTGTCTGAGATCTGACGAGATTATACTTTGATAAGGCAGAGATGTGGTTGCCAGTTCCCTCTGAACACCAACCCTATAATTGTAACATTCACGTGGAAGCTGGGTGAAGTGTCTTGGACAAGGACACAATGGCAACGCCCCTTATTCCGACATCCCTTCATTACGACATGTCTCTATTTAGATGTGCTGGTTTTCTGACACTTATTAGTGTTGCTATTCTGACACATTTTTTATTTATTTATTAGTTTATATGACAGGGATAGTAGAGTATGAGCTCATTTTCAACTGTTGTCCCTGGGCAGGTGTAAAGTGCCAACATTGATATATCTCAAAATAAAAGTTAACCTTCATATGTTACGTTAGTCATACAAAAGATTGTTAAAAACCTTTTTGATGTGAATAAAATGCAGTTGATTATGTACAGTTATATATACAGTTATTTACATTATGCAGCGACCCGTTCTTCTTAAGGTGTAGTTCAGATGAAGAACACCCATCATGCATTAGGACCAGCAAAGTTCTAATGTGTACATCATTTTTTCACGTCATTTTTTTTCTACCCAGGCACATCTCTTGCTGTTCTTCAATGTTCTTAACCTCAGCAACTATCAAGTCACATATAAAACTAGGGATGGGCATGATTATACGACTAATCGATAATTGATCATTAAGAATTTCATCGATAACATTCATTTTTAATCGACAAACCGAATGTAGGTTGCGTAACGTGAGGAGACGAGGCTGCATCTCACAGAGCAAACACTGGAGTTGAGGCCCCACAGTCTCACGTCTCGGCTCTGACACACCTCCTTGGAGATCACTATATCCCTCAGAGTGCGTTTACCTGCACATCAGTATCATGTTTTTGGAGTATCCCAGTTTCGTTATGGTGCATGTATACGCAGTAGGGGGGTCCATTGCCTTGAGTCTGATTCGTTATATCCTGATATATCCCAATACTAAAACCATGGATGATATATTGCAATTTATCAGTACTTACTTCAAATAATATTGTCAACTACACCTTCACGAGAACCAAATTGTATGAAATATACTTGATTACCTTATGAGAACAGTGAATGCAACTAATGAATGTTAATGAAAAATATTATTTTAAAAATCGATTGAGATGCATTTTGAATCGAGTCGAGAATTGTGCAATGAAGTATCACGATATATCACTGAATCGATTTTTTCTTAAACCCCTAATACGCAATATCCCAATTACTGCGACAGTTGAGTGCGCATGGGTCCAAAAGACAAACACTTTTCAGTCTTTTCATCTCAACAGGAGCCAAAATAAATAAAGTGAGTGAACGTATGATCTCTGAAAACACATATCACGTTAATATTATTCATGTCAGAAAAGCAGAATAGTAAAGTACCGTTACTCCAACAATGAAAAAAAAAAGTCGAAGTAGTGGGACGCTTGAAAAATAATGCCGCTACTCCGACAATTAGACGTTAATATCTAAATAGCAGTGTTTCGGAATAGCAGCATGTAACCTCCTTATTTACTTACCACTAATCATGAATTAATCACTAAGAAGCTAAAACAAATGCTAGAAAACTGCTTTTTCCAGCTGCTTGTGCGTGTTTAGACTACACTGCCTGATCCTCACGACTCAGTACAGACATAAGGACATCTTTCATATCCTCTGCAGCTCAAATCCATCATTAAGAAGTGTGGGAAATACAGTGCTTGTGTAAATCTGCCTAAAGCTGCTGTCCTCAAACACTGACGGATCGGCTGAGGAAAGTAAGGCTTGTTTTATACACTGTTCCACATTTGAGCTGCTGCAAGTCCATCAAAGCAGACCGTCGAGACCAATGATGAACCGCTATATTCGCTGTAAATAGTCCACAAAAGTAAAGTTACACACTTGTATCAATACTGTTTGCTTCTAAAACATATTTGATTCCACATAGTAAAATGAAACGTTTCTGAACTCATGCAAACATTCTAATAATGACCTTTATACTTGCGTTGTGAGTTTTGATCAGGAAGCCAGTGGAGCTGTTTCTACCATTAACACATTTTAGATTAATATTATTAGAATGATGTACTTATGTTAAAGTTTTATACTAAAATACCAGAAAAAAAACAGGCAACCTCACAATGTCTTCTCCAACATGAGCAGACATAACACGTGTAGCCCCACAATTGTTCGCTGTTGACATTTAGCCTATGGCCTATTCTTGTCTTGAGCTTACAGAGTGATAATTGCATTTTTGAAGTGGACCTACAAAATCTACTTTTCAGAGCTTTTAACCATGTTTTACTCGTTTTCCCTTTCTCATTTATCTTCATTGCTCCAATCTACCCCCTTTTTCACTGCCACCGATGGGTTGCGCCGCCTATTCCGACATCCCTTCATTACATGTCTATTTACGTGCCGTTTTCCGACACTTTTTAGTTTCGGTATTGTGACATGCAATGAATTTGATTGGTTATTATTTAGCACAAAGGGTCCATGCAGCCTCCGTTTTAGATGAGATATTTTCCCGAAGGCCTTTTTGAAAATGCAGGACTGTTTGCCGCAGCTCTCAGTTAGGACATTTTCCCACTGTCTGATATCCTCTGTGGCCGAAGTATTCTCTGATTTGCTTTGGACCTGCCCAAGCATCTTATGATATATGGGAGCGCAAAGTATAATAGGCTATGACATTAATATTATTCATGTCGGAAAAGTAGAATGTTTGAAAATTTGTAAAGTGCCACTACTCCAACAAGTCCAACTCCAACTCCAACTCCAACTAAGCCCTGATGGAGACCAGTCATAGTCGAAACATGTTGGCTTTGGCCATCCTAATAAAGGCCTTTTAACTATACTTTTCCTTGTGCATTTTTTACTTTTTTGGAGTGCCTGGATTTTGGTTGTGTTTAAAGCTTTTGCCCCTTTTTTTCCTCTACCTGCTCTCACTGATTGGAACACCTGTAGCAAACAGCCACATTCTGTTTTTTTCACACACAAAAAAAAAAAAAGTCAGTATGCTTGAAAAATAATGTTTATGCCTCATGTAACCACCACCAGTACACTACTCTGTGCTTACTTTGTTTTTCAATAGAATTTTCTTTGTAATATTATATGGGTAAAGCTTATTATTTTTCCTGACTAAAACTAAAAATAACTAAAACTAAAAGTATGTATTTTCGCCAACTAAATACACCCAAACTGTTTTACATCAAGGAACCACTCTTCCATTCACACTCTTTCATACCTCAGAGTCCACAGACACTAAGGGTGAGGGGGATAAGTGTCTTGCCCAAAGGACAGAACAACTGTATTCATCTGCAGGAATTGGAACGACAATAAGTGAGGCTTTTTACATCGACCTTGAGGCTAGTGGACAAAAACTCTACCAACTAAGCTACTGTCGCTTAATTAATGAATGAGTGGAGACTAGATCCAATGTCAAAAATTTGACATCATTTCGCAGGCCAATAATTTTGTCAACTCTTGTTGAAATAACCTAAAATTTTCACAGAATGTATATACACAGATCAAGACTTTAGATTTAATGTTTTATTTTCATTCTGTTTTCAGGTTGAGCCGTTCAACTCCCAAAGAGGTCATTTTGCGTTTTGGAATCTGCTCGTACACAGTCACCCAAGATTGTGCAGCCTTCAATGCAAAATTTGGTAAAACTTCACCAACTTATGATGATCAAATATCTAAACTGTTCCATTTCATTGAGCTAGACTTAGGCTGAATCCCATTTCACCCCTTGGCCCTATCCCTCCGTTTTGCACGTTCTTGTGTAGGCTTAGGGGTGTCCCAGTTACCGTTATGGCAGAGGAGTAGGGGAAAGTGGTAGGGCTGTATATCCATCCAAACGAAGATTTTTCAGACGCACACTCCAAATGGAGGGTTATGAGCAATTTCTCAGAATGCAAATCACCGGCAAGATTGCTGATACCACGACCAAAGAGACCAAAGAAGTTCACAAATGTATTTTCACCATTATTCATGGTTTAAAATGTGTGATAACCGCTGTATTGTCTTAAGTTTAATGTTGTTCCAATGTGTAATGGTCATTTTCTTCATAAAATGCACACGAAAAAATCGTTAGTACTACGTTGAGCAGTGTCACGTTATTTGTGACTTGAGCGATCGGTTGATGCACGGAAATAAAGTTTATGTAAAAGCTGGTGGAGACTTCTGATGATGTATGTGATTGTTGAAGGGGTGTCCCAATTCGTAGGGGTTGACTTTCTACCCCTTAGTAGTTTTCAAGATAACTGCTTTTAAAATTATGTCAAATTTTTTTAGGACACCCTGTATTATCTTTCGTTTTCTCGTCTCTCTTCGCGTTAAGTCCCCGTTCAAAGCACTATCACAACACAATCAGCATGCATCCAGCTAATGGAACTACTGCACATCGCATCAGGTTTGTCAAGTTCCTGTGTACAGTTTTGTATGTGGGAGCATGGGTGACGTAGGCTTGTGGGCTGAGCATTGCAGAGAATTTTACTGCTAACCATAAATAGGGTCCAAATAGGGCCCGGGAGATCTCTAGAATACTCAAACATGCACGGATGACTAAATCTAAAACCTCTTCAGGCATGTTTTTGATGAGGGAACAACGTTGTGCCATAGTAGAAAGCACAAAATCAACCGAATTAAACTAAAAGATAAAAATTGTCTTGTCAAAATGAGCACTGATTTCAATATTTCAGGAAGTGAATACCCCGTCTCCTATTGCACACTCCGGTCATATCCAACAGAGCGACTTTGTCATTTAAATTCATACGCTCTGCACCTGCCATCAGTATTCATGTACATCTGGGCATCCACCGTATCGCAGTATTATTTACCCTGCCTTATCCTGCTCAGCGAATCCTCACCCAAACGGAACCCAGCGCACATGACTCGCTGGAACGGAGACAGCTGCCCATCCTGGACGCCGCTGATAAAAGTCTGACACGCCGTCGATCACAAAGAGGACCGGAGACTTCTGTTTGAGGGCCCCCGAACGCTCCGTGCTGACACGTTCGCAGGTACACGGGTAAATGGGTTGCGTAAGTGTCGAACCATCTGCCGGAGCGGGCGGCAGATAAAAAGAGGGTAAACAGCGGAAAATGCATCGGAATAAATGAGGTGTTGTGGGAGAGTGAGGAAGGGAGGAGGGTGGGTGGAGAGGAAGCCAGAAGTGTTCATTAGGAGAAACAAAAGGGAGAGATGTATCGCGGCTATATGATGTTAACTGAACCGTAATGGACTTTTTTGTACTGGCTGCTTGCACCTATAGACTGAATATATAAATGGATGGAGCAAACTCAGTACCTGCCATGTTCTAAATAGAAAGTGAGCATAGGTGAACTTTCCGCTCCATCGATACGGGTTCCAGTTCACCTTACATTATCTCCTATCTCCTTTATCTCCTCTTGTTTAGACTACTTTTTTCTGGCACCAGCCGTCACGCACTTTACCGCTCGAAGTTGGTCCAAAATTCGGCTACGTGACTTAACTGGAAGCAAAAGACGCAAGCACATTACCTCGACTCTAGCATCGTTGTACCAGCTTCCAGTTTGTTTTAGAATCGATTTTAAGATTTTATTGTTCGCTTTTAAAGCTTTGAATGGACTGGCCCCTCAATACGTCTCGGACATTCTCCAAATTTACATCCCCGCAGGTCCTCTGAGGTCCGAGGGCTCCAGCTCCAGCTCGTGGTGCCCGAGACGAGACTTAAAACGAGGGGGACGGGGCCTTTTCTGTGGCCGGCCCCAAACTCTGGAACGCTCTGCCCCCCACGTCCCAACAGCCCCCACAGTGGAGGGTTATAAGTCTCGTCTTAAGACCCACTTTTACTCTCTGGCTTTTAACACCGCGTGAGTTGTATGGTCCTCTGTGTCTTTTATTTATTTGAATGCTTTTATTTTACCTTTTTATTATTTTATGTATATTCTTGCTCTTATTCGATTTTACTAGTTTTATTATTTTTACGAAAATTAGTGGAAGCAAATAGAGCTTTATTTTATTTCTATTGACTATGTTTTATTCATATTGTGCAGCACTTTGGAAACTCTTTTGTGTATGAAATGTGCTATAGAAATAAAGTGGATTGGATTTATTTAACCGTCACCCCTCTCTGTATACAGCAAAAACTGGAGGGTTAAAATTTCAGGGTAAAATATTTCTGTTGTTTTTAACACAAAAAGTGTTCTTTTACCTGACTGAAAGTTAATTGGGGGTGCAAGTTGTTGTTTTTTTTTGCCAGAGTTGATATGGTTGATGTTAATTCAACTTCCCCTAGTGCTCATTTAACTTCCCTTAGTGTTAATCTGGCACCTCCACCCACCACTTCAAACTCCCACGAGAGAAGACCAGTTTGAACCAGTTTTGTACATAATTTCATCTTAAATTAACTAAAATAAACCCCCTCTGTATGTTGCTAAATCAGGATAACCCTACAAAGTGTTATCTATTTATTCTCAAAACGTTAATATAACTCTTGATTTCGGGGTTAAACAGGAACTTGGGTCAAATGTTACTAATTTAACTTTTCCAAAAATGTTAAATTAACTCTAGAACAGATTGGACTCATATACACTTTGAGAAAATGTTCAATTTGATTCTGTGAGAGTCTATTTTAACACTCCATTTTTTGCTGTGTAACTGCTGCTGTCAGACACGTCATTTTGGTCTTAAAATGTTTGTATAAACCCGCTCTACAGGATCCTGGTGGTTTATTTTTGTTATTTTGGCCGTAAATCAAAATATGAACATTAATAACAGACGAGTCAGGTCTCTTCTTAGACTTAGACACATTTGATTGATCCACAAGCACGGCAATAAACAAAATCTAGTTTTCTAAAAGTTATGATGACTTGAACTGAGAAAGTTTTACCCTGATTTGAGTAAATTTCACTTGACAATTAAAATTATCTGCCAGTGGAATAGGGCTTTTTGTACTTAAAATATGAAAATACATCTTGCCACACTTAAAATAAGAAACAAAATCAAATGTTGCTTGAATTAAACAAACCAAACAAACACTTATTCCACTTGCAGCTAATTTTACTTGTCAGGTTGAATCTGGTCAAATAAAGTAAAATGTCATTTTAACTCAAATAGATATTGTTTTTTCCATCCATCCATCTTCTCCCGCTTAATCCAGCTGGGTCGCGGGGGCAGCTTGCTGCCCAATACTCATAGCACCTGACCCCCCTATGAACCCCTCTGCAGGTGGTGAGCCCACAGGAGGGTGGACAACGTGGTCCTTGATGTTAGTTCATAGGGGTGCTGGCATGTTTTAGGTTGATGGGGGAAACCGGAGTACCCGGAGGAAACCCATCCAGACATGGGGAGGAACATGCAAACTCCACACAGAAAGGCCCGGGCGACCCGGGGATCGAACCCGCAACCTTCTTGCTGTGAGGCCTGAGTGTTGCCACTCAGCCACCGTGCTGCCTTGTTTTTTCCAGTGGGGGAAATTATTTGGACACAGTAGCTCACGCATCACAATATAATATAATAACAAAGATCAAAAAATATAAATAGGAATAATAAATTCTAAAGAAGTAGCAAAAAAGATAGTATCCAATAAGGTATAATTTTATAAATGTAAATGTAAGTCAAAATAAAATAGAAAAATAAGTAATAAAATCACAGCTATATACAAGAAGTCATAGGAAGACAAAGAATAGGAAGACAGAGACAAAGATATGATGATTGACAGGATTTAGGGTTATCCGTTACATAAGGGTGAGTTGTTGTACAGCTGTAGGGAGTATTATCTGTTACACAGGGCCGCTCTTGCATTGCTATGATACTCACTGTTGAAATTCTTAATATGGAACAAATTCGCCCCATAACTGCTCATCTCGATGAGCTTCATTTGACTGAAGCCGAACGCTATGGGTGACGTCAAACTCCTTCAGCCCGCTTTTTTGTACAGTCTATATGTTATTTACTGCATAACCACCATACCACCATTATTTCGGAAAAGTCACACTTTTATCATGGTTTTCATGGTTTCTTGCGACTTATACTCAGGTGCAACTTATATATTACATTTTTCACACTGACAGTCCACAGACCGTAAGAAGATAAGAATCATATATATGGAACAAAAATGAAAAAACAAATTGTTATCTGTGTTTTCATTTTGGTTTTAGATACAAATAATAAAGAAAAATGTTGTTTTTTCTTTTCCTTATTTTTGGTTCTATATTGAAAAACGAACAAATGAATGATACACGGATTGTTCTCTATTTGGTTATTTTTATTACTATAACTTCTATAACTTTCCTTTCAAGATGAAATGTCGGTTCTTGCTCTCTCTGATTTCATTAAATAAATTTCCCCCAAAAAGTGTAACTTATACATGTTTTTTTCTTCTTCATTGTGGATTTTTTGGTTGGTGCGACTTATAGTCCAAAAATTATGGTATATGGCCCTAGTCTCCCCACCTTCATGGGACTTGTTCTGATCATTTTACCATTTGAGAATAATATGCAATTTATAACAGTGCGAGAGAACTCATCCATCAGCCAAATGTAGAAAGATCGATTCCCTCTTGGATCAAATTAGGTCACGGCGTCCTCAGGCAAGACACTTCACCCCACTCTTATGAATGCAGTGTGCGCATGAGTGATCAGCAGATTGGCAGATGAGTATGGAATGAATGAACCATGACCAGCGATTTGAGACTATGACACGTCTAAGCCTCATTACAAGTAAGGCTCCATTACTCTAATTAAAAACTGTGAAGGGGATGCGTTAATACCTGTGACAAAACTATCTGGCGAAGATGATTTGTGACTAATGAAACAACCAAACAAACAAGCAAAAAACAACTCGAAGGGAACAACATCATTAAAATGAATTTGGCATTATATGTGTCCTTTAAGACATTCCAACAAATATTTTTTATACCTGTCAGTTTTATTGTTTTTTCCCAACAGTATTATAATAGTATTGCCTTGTGTCACAGTTAAGGAAATGACAACAAAGCCTGAAAGCAATAAGACTAGTTATAATTTATCAAACTGACATATTCCTTTCTAGATCCTCCAATTGGCTTCACATTGGGTTATTACATCACAGAGCAACATGGAACAACGGCCTCTCCAGCCAGCTCCAACACTCACATTTATCTTAAAGGGGAACTCCGGCACGTTTGAAGCTAAAGTCCATTGCTAGAGGTGATCGAATACTGTCAGAAGCCAAAAAACGGCACAGATCAATGTCTAGGTGGAGATCTCGCTGTGGTAGTGAGTCTGTCAAGGCAACAAGCTAGTGTAGTGAATTGGGCAAGTTCTTAACTTCCATCTAAAATGCCAATTTGCACACCGAAGAAGCTTAACACCACTTTCTCACCCATCTTGCAACAGCCACGAGTCTAACAAACAAAACGTTCTGCCTAGCTCGCTCATTAGTGGTCTCGAAACGTTATAAAATAACATTTTATGTGGAAGCTAAGAACTTGCCCAATTCTCTACGCTAGTTTGTTGCTTTGACAGACTCACTGCAACAGTATTCGACCACCTCTAGCAATGGACTTTAGCTTCAAAACGTGCCGGAGCTCCTCTTTAAGGCAAAGAGAGTGGCTGAGGTCTTTTGACCAAATATCCAACAGCAGTATGTAGCAACCGGTCAGAGCGAGAATATAATCCACAACCTTAAGGTCTGACATCCTTCTGATCAAGTGTTGCTTCAAAAATATGTAGTAGTTCTGCTCCTTACCGTCACTATTACGCCAAATTGATGACACCTTAGAAGCCAGAGTTGCACTGCTCAGTGTATTCTTTTTGGAACTGATATGAGCTGAAGCCGAACCCACAACCTTCAGGTCATGAGACATCCAACTAAACAGCCAACATAAAAAAGTCCTTGTTGTAGTCCTTGCCTGTACCATTGATATAAACTGAAATTATAAACTTAAATTGATCACACCTTAGGAGCCAGAGTTACTGAGCTCTGCACCAAGGGTCTTTCGAAACACCACCAAACACTCACTCCATTCATACACACAAAAGAGGGTGGCTTAAATGTTTTGGCCAAAACTACGTTGTAGTCCTCGCCTGTCCCATTACTATTAACAGCAAATTGTTCACACCTTAGGATTTTCCCAAACTTGATTTCTGAGTTTCCAGTGCTCCTGTATATACAGTTGTGCTCATAAGTTCACATACCCTGACAGAATTGATTATTTCTTGTCCATCTTTCAGAGAATATGAATGATAACACAAAAACTTTTCTTTCACTCATGGTTAGTGCTTGGGTGAAGCAATTTATTATCAAACAACTGTGTTTCCTCTTTTTAAATCATAATGACAGAAACTACACAAATGACCCAATAACAGCTTGGAGTCTTTTGTGATAGTTGTGGATGTGTTATTTTCTCTGATGGTAAAGCTGCTCATTCTTCTTGGCAAAAGGCTCCAGTTCCTGTAAATTCTTGGGCTCTTGTTTGAACTGCAGCTTGAATCTGCCCAGAGGCTCAGTGATACTGAGGTCAGAAGAGACGAACACTCCAGAACCTTCACTTTATTCTGCTGGAGCCAGTGACAGCTCCACTTGCCTTTGTGTTTTGGATCATTATCGTGTTGGAATATCCAAGTACGTCCCATGTGCAGCTTCTGGACCAAGAAATCATCAATTCTGCCAGGGTATGGAAACTTATGAGCACAACTGTATGTATCCTTTGTGCAACTGGTTTCAGTCTGACCCATAACCTTCAGTTCAGGACTGATCTAACTGAACAGTTGTCCCAAAAATATGTTGTAATCCTTATCTGTACCATCACTATTCACACCAAACTCATCAAACCGTTTGAGTGTTAGACTTTCCGATACTACACTGTTTAGTGTTTTCAGCGCTCCTGTGGGTATGTATGGTTTGTGGAACAGGTCTGAGTCCAGGTTTTGGCTGAATCGAGTGTCGTGCTTCATGTAGTAAACATGTGGTAACAAGAACCGATTAATACCTCACGACCAGCTCCTGATCACCATTCGTAGGTCGCAAGAATATCAAACCTGTTTGAAATCCAGTCGCCTCTCGTGAGGGTTTCACACTACTGAAGTAGTTCATAGTGTGAGAACATGAATCATGAGCTGTGAACTTTTAAACCCTACGATTTGGTCGTACAGTTTGAGCTGGAGCTGTGTGAAACCATCGAAAATATTGCATAGTGTACGGCCGGTATTAGGCAAAGAGGGTGCCTGAAGTGTTTTAACCAAAAAATATTGTAATCCTTGCCTGTACCATCGCTACTAACACCAAATAGTTCACACCTTAGAAGCCAGTTTTAGCTTTTCCCAAATAGATTTTTGAGTTTCCAGGGCTCTCATAAATATGTATCCTTAATGAAAGAGGTCTGAGCTGAAGCCTGACCCACAACCTTCAAATCTTGATACATCCAACTAAACAGTCAACCTAAAAATATGCTGTACTCCACCAAACTGTTCACACCTCAGGAGCCAGTGTTAGCTTTTCCCAAACTTGATTTTTTTGGTTTCCAGCACTCCCATAAATATGTATCCTTTAGTGGAATGTGTTTGAATAGGATTACAATATTTAGGCTAACCTCTCCGCCTTGTTATCATTCCTATCTGAAGTGCATCTCTGGCCTCAGTCCTCTGCATACCAACTAAAAGCGCCCGCTGTTTTACACTGTATGATCAATATCAACATCCCATTTTGTACTTTCCCATTTCCCCTGACGTCGGCCGCTTATGTGTAGCCCGTAGTGACTTAATCAGCAGTTTAAGGAAAACACTCACACCTCTTGAGCTGACAACGAAGGACAATGAAGACTTGAAGGTATTTACATCCAGTCAATAGAACCTACTCGCCTGTTGGAACGACCTTGTAAAGCCGGTAATCCTTTTCTCCACAATGAATAAATACATAAACAATGGAATTTCATCTCCTTACAGGCCGAATACGAGTGTCAGACAAAGAGATGGAAGAACGGAAGGGCTGTAACGGCGTCGGTTCGTGTCTCCGAGCTATTTGCAATTGTAGTTTTATTTGTTACCCCGGGCTAGTCGCTGCGGTAATGACCCGTTCTATATGGCGGTGGTGTAGCGCGGGGAATGGATGTGTCAGACTAGTTACAGGGAGAATAGTGGGCTAGAGACTGAAAGGTATGAGTAAAATATGTGCTGGGATTTGAAATAACATCCAATAGTAAATATTTTTGTAAGAGAATTGTCAGTCACGTTGCCCAGTATAGAGCACAAACAGAATGTCACCTGTAACTTAATGTTTGTTTTTTTTTTTTATCCATTTAAAATAACTACATGTAGCCTGTGCTGTTTTAAAAAAGGTATTGCAAACTATATCTCTAACTGTGCCTCAACATGCATATTAGAGATGTCCCGATCAAGATTTGTTGGCTTCCGATCTGATTTTTTTAAGGAGTGCTCTTTCCAATACCGATTTGGTAGCGCTGTCTCTGTAATGTAGTGTCGTGAAGGGAGTTTGTACCTTGACTCCAAAAGTTCCATTAGATTACAAAAGCCTATGTTTTCCATGACAGGCAGAGGTTGATCGACAAGTGATGAATTCGACAATCCTCTGTTATTTTCTTGGACTTGTTGCCATTTTGACTTAGCTTTTCTCTTTTTTGAAATGCCTGCGCCAGTGTTTGCTGCTGTGGCTTTGTTGCTTTACGCTTGTAAATCTCAAACTCGTCCGGATGTTTCTTTTGTAAGTGACGAATCAAATTGGTCGTGTTAAAGTGGCTCTGCTGGTTCCTCCATGAGAAACTGTTTGTTTGCAGCGATTGCATGTAGCTATTTGACTCTCGTTTTGTTGTAGTGAAAAGTCCCACAAAGCGACATGGTGACGTTTTGATTTACGGCTGCCATAAAGCGCGTCGATGCCACAAAAACATGTGAAACTGGATCGGTCCGATCACGTGACTGAATCCGATACTCAAAGAGCCTGTTCGGGAGCAGATACCAATACTGAATATTGCATTGGGACATCCCTAATGCATATAAAGGACACATACACACAAGTTTTTTCTTCTTTCTAATTCAATAATTATCTTGAGAACCAAAACACCAAACATTAACATAAGTACAGTAAATGGGACCAAAGTTTTTGTAATAAAGAATAAATCTGCTTAATTTAAATGATCTTGTCTACCTCATATCAGAGAAAATTTCTCAAATTTAAAATGAAAATCTCACAAAGTTCCTTATAATATTTCTGCTTACGCTCAATTTTATTATTGTTTTCCAATTCAAATAAACTATTCAGAATTGATGCTGATGTTCATGAACGAATTGCTCTTTTGAACAGTTCCTTAATGTGAACCAAATCTTTTTCTAATATGTATGTATTTTTATACTGATGAACAATGAACCAGTACAGAAGCAGATTAAGCAGCACAAAAAAATCAGTTTTGTGCAAAAAAAACATATTTAGCATCATAATAACGTAATTAAAGTTTTTGAATTGTTAATATTGTAGTGCAATGTTTTATCTAGATTTAATTTCCATGCGTAAACACACTCCCCCTCTGTTTAAACCATTTTAAACCAAACTTAGCCTGTCTCTCTGTGATTAGTCCATCCATCCATCCATCTTCTCCCGCTTAATCCGGCTGGGTCGCGGGGGCAGCATGCTGCCCAATACTCATAGCACCTGACCCCCCCTATGAACCCCTCTGCAGGTGGTGAGCCTGCAGAGGGGTTCACAGGAGGGTGGACAACATGGTCCTTGATGTTAGTTCATAGGGGTGCGGGCATGTTTTAGGTTGATGGGGGAAACCGGAGTACCCGGAGGAAACCCATCCAGACACGGGGAGGAACATGCAAACTCCACACAGAAAGGCCCGGGCGACACGGGGATCGAACCCGCAACCTTCTTGCTGTGAGGCCTGAGTGTTGCCACTCAGCCACCGTGCCGCCGTGATTAGTTTGTAGATAAAATGACATCTCACATTGGCTTCCTTCATACATATAAAAACAGCCCGTCTTTTGAACAGCTCTTTGTCACGAACGTACCCAGAAAATTCAGATCCCATAAGAGCCGAAAGTCACATAAAGAACTGACATATTGCGTTGGGTGAATATTATTATATGGGTGAAGCTATAAACTGGAATAAAAATACAAAACAGAAAATGCATACAGTATATCTTAAATAGGGGTGTGCAAAACTATTGAAATATTGATAAATAGTATTGTTTAATTTGATGATACAGTATCGATATCGTGGGCTGCTGTATTGACATATTGTGAAGAGTAGTTTTTGGTATATTTTACTAAATGATTTTGTGAAAGAGGTAGAGTTATGCTGCTTGATTGGAGAAAGGAAACTTATTTATGCAAATAACCTTAGACATATTCACTGTTTTGATGAGTAAAATAGTTTAATAAAGACTTTAGTATCACAGCCATGATTTAGCCCTTGTTTTTTACTGTAACGTATCAAATCGATTTGAAATATATCGTATGGAATTATATTGAATCGAAAGTGCACTGTATCGAAAAACATATGTCGTGGCCAGTGTATCAGGATATGTATCGGCAACTTCTTAATGAAACTTAGGGATGTAACGATATCGAAATCTCACAGTACGATATTTTCACTATATATATATATATATACACTCATGGTGCGATATTTTCCTCTTAAAATGCCTTGACAAGACTTCACCCAAAGAATGAAGATTTCAAAGTGCTTAGAACAGTTATTTCTTCATGTAGTCTGCACTGAAACGGAGCAAAGGATCATGGTCTATGTAGTCCCCTCTTCATAACTATTCATTTAAGCAAAGAGACTTGTAATTCAATATATTGGGATGGTATTACCGATACGGAATCATGATATTTCGGTTATTGTTACATCCCTAATGACACCCAGCCCTAATCTTGAACCGGACAGCCACATGTTTGAATCTACGCATCTGTTTTTCTGCTCGTACCGCTCATCCTGATTGCGAGTGTAAACAGCGGTGTTTCTCACACTGAATAATGCAGGTGTGATGTTGGATTTATCAAAGACACCTGCTTCGTGCAAATGGAAACTGTCCCAAATGGGCCACGTCTCATTTTTCTTTCCTCGCTTCCTTCTCCTTGATTCCTCTCCTCGATCCTCCATTTTTCACCTGCCAATCAAATGTGTCACATTAAGCGTTGTCCCAAAGAAAATCAGAGAATGAAGGTTTTCAGTGAGGAGTTTGTATCCTTTCTCCTCGCTTTGTCTCTTCGGGCGGGACTTCCTCACGCATTTCCTGCAGAATCGAGGAGAGGAATCAAGGAGAAGAAAGCGAGGAAAGAGAAATGAGACGCAGCCATGGTTTAACATACATCTGCATGGAGTGGGGAGCGGAGTTAGAGGGCTATAGACCTATGTAAAACCTGCCTGTTTGATATTCCTGACCACTCCAGCCGGATAACAGCTGCTGGTTTGATACGACTGGAACCACATGGGACATCCTAGTGTCATTTTAGCATTTGAATGGCTTTAAGAGTGGATTACCAACCCATAAAACAAAGACTGATCAAAAATATCTGTTTTTTATGAGCTATTAAAGGGTTCATATTACGCCATTTTCTAATCTATGTTATAATATTGTTTCCTCATCACAAACATACCTGGAGTTGTGTTTTGTTTCATTTACACATGTTTAACACACAAACTTATGGAACCCTATTTCTGCCAGTAAAAGAAAAAAAGACGGTTATGTTAAGTCAAAATTATGAGATTTAAAGTCATAATTATGAGATAAAAAATCTAAATGATGAGATAAAAATTCAAAATTATGAGCTAGTCATAATTATGAGATTTTAAAATCTAAAGTATGAGAAAAAAAGTCATAATTATGAGATAAAAATCAAAATTATGAGAGCAAAACTCAAGATTATGAGATAAAAGGTCATAATGAGATAAAAAGTCAAAATTATGAGATAAGAAAGTCATAATTATGAGATAAAGTCATAATTATGAGATAAGAAAGTCATAATTATGCGATAAGGTCATAATTATGAGATAAGAAAGTCATAATTATGAGATAAAGTCATAATTATGAGAAAAGAAAGTCATAATTATGAGATAAAGTCAATTATGAGATAAGAAAGTTATAATTATGAGATAAAAGGTCATAATTGAGATAAAAAAGTCAAAATTCTGAGATAAGAAAATCATAATTATGAGATAAAGTCATAATTATGAGATAAAAAAGTTATAATTATGAGATTAAAGGTCATAATTGAGATAAAAAGTCAAAATTATGAGATAAAATTAATTTATGAGATAGTTGAATCAGTATCTCTGACCCCACTGAGCCTCAGTTTTTACGCTATGTGAAACCGAGTAAAGTGAAATGGACCAAATCACTTCACTTTTTATTTCATAATTTTGACTTTTTAACTTATAATTATTACTATATCTCATAATTTTGACTTTTTATCCCATAATTGACTTTTTAACTCATAATTATGACTTTCTTATCTCATAATTTTGACTTTTTATCCCATAATTATGACATTTTATCTAATAATTTTGACTTTTTATCCCATAATTATGACTTTCTTATCTCATAATTTTGACTTTCTTATCTCATAATTTTGACTTTCTTATCTCATAATTTTGACTTAACATAATCATCCTTTTTTCATTTACTGGTGGAAATAGGCTTCCATACAAACTACATCGAAGATGAGTTCTTCTCTAAAACTGAAACCTCTGTTCCACCTTGTGATGCTGATGTCATAATTTAAGCCTTGGAATTGCCCATCTCTATTGAACTGAAGCTAAAAGGCTGTAACTTGAAAACTACCGCTTCCTGACATCAGTGAAACAGAGCATTTTGAGTATATTGAGATTTGGAGCATTGGAGATTTAGACAGACTAAAAGGGATTAACAAACATGTGGGAATGAAACAAAACCAACTCCAGGTCTGTTTTTCATGAGCTCACTAGAGTCGATTTTGTGTAATATAGGACCTTTAACTGCTAGCAGACAACATATTTATATCATCATGTTACCTTGTATTGTTTTCAAGATACTATCTTCACCGAAAACAACTTATTAACAAGTTGCATTTACGACACTCTGAGTCTCCCATTCCTTTGTTCTTCACACTTCCCCTTCAGAGTGATATGACAACACAATCAGCGTTCATTCTGCTAATTAAACTGTTACACATCACATCAACTTTGTCGAGTTGTAGTGTACAGTTTTAAATGATGCTTTTGTATATTTATGGAGAATCGTCGTGTGGGAGCATGGCTGATGAAGGCTTGTGGATGGAGCACTGGACAGAATCAAAAGGAAGGGTTTGAATAGGGCCCAGGAGAGATTGCTAAATGACTAAAACATGCATGGATGACATCTAAAACCTCACGTGATGTTTTTGATGAGGGAACAACATTATAACATGGTAGAAAGCTCAAAAAAATCAATAATTTTTAATCAGGAATACGCTGTACAACATTCAAGGAAACTATTTTTTATCAATCATTTTTTTCTTTTATTATCTGGGATTGCCACTGAGCGCACAGAAATCAGACAGATTTTACACCAGATGCTCTTCCTGTTTTTTTTACACCACTGGAGAAATAACTTAACCACATCTAAACACGGAAAGATAAGGTGAAATGTATAGTTTATTGAATGTATAAATCCTGACAAGTAGAAGCATCGGCTGTACCACTGAAGGGTGAGAAAGACTGATTTCTTTGTGAAAATCTCTCCCATCCTCTGGTTAAAATGAAAGGGTAATACAGGAAGTGCTCCATTGTGTTTTTAAACTCCGTGCCCTTTCACTAGAATCACTTGGATCATTTCAGACATGGAATTGCCAGTCTCCACTCAACAAAAGGTAAAAGGTAGCTGTTCACTTGAAAACTATCACTTCATGACATCACAAGGTGGAACCGTGCATTCTGAACCTTGGAGATGTAGACGGGCTAATAAAAGAGCACTCAAACATGTAGGAACGAAGCAAAACACAACTCCAGAAATGTTTTTGAGGCGTAACAACATTCTAACATGGCTTAAAGCTCACAACAGTCATTTTTGCGTAATATGGGAGTAGGGCTGGGCGATAAAACGATAACGATAAGTATCTCGATAGAAACGTACTCGATATCAATACAAAATGCGTTCGATAGAATATTTCGATAGAATGTTGGGCCATTCCTTTTCCCTGAATGCTTATTGCCAGTCAGAGGAAGGTTAAGTTTAAAATAAAACATTTTCAATTTAGTATTTTTCCCTCTTGGTCCTTTAAATTTGAAATAGGTCATACAATGTTTAAAAGGAGATGCAAAGGCTGAGTAGATGTAGAAAAATGTAGTTGAGTGACAAAATTATACCATCTGCAATAAGTGAGCCATTATGAGGAAGAAATGCAATCATCCTGACTCCATTTTGGCTTCCTTTCTCCAAATATGAAAGCGTCACTGGTTTCCAATGAAGAGATTGCGTAACTAGTTTCGTGCTTTAGTGGAGTGGCTATTTATTTCATCAGTCTAATGCTATAATCTGGGTTACTGAGAAATGACGTCGTAATTCCAGTTCCCTGGGGTGTTGGTGTTTGTGTTGTTTTCTGTAACTTGTATGCGTGGACCTCGATCTTTTCCTGTACTGGTTTATTTAACTCAAGTGAATGTTCCTGTCAGTAATGTAGGTCGGACCTCCCATTTTCTTCAGAATTCTCCCTTTGCTCTGAGGTTGTCACCCTGGTTCAATTACATCATGGAATTTTTGATGATGATGGTAATAGATAAACAAATTAGCTGGAAAAAAACAGACAGATCCACAGTAAAGTTTCAAGAGGTTTAGCAGTATTAAATAAAGCACAACAGGATCTAGATCAGAATCACTACTAACTCTTTATTGTTCATTAGTTCTTCCATATTTTAATTACTGTGCAGAAGTTTGGGGTAACAATTACAAAACAATTACACAGCCACTATTTGTTCTCCAAAAGAAAGCCATAAAGATCATTCATGGGGCAGGTTACAGGGACCAATTCATTATTTTTTACAGTCAAAATGATTCAAATTGAAAGACATTATTGATGAACAGATGATACAAATCTTATTTAAGGCAAAACAGAGACTATTACCTGCAAATGTTCGAAGGCTGTTTACAGAGAGGGAAGGAAGGGATCATTTGAGAGGGAAATTTGATTATAAAGTTACAAGGGTGATAACAAGGACGGTTTCTGTATTTGTGTTTGTGGAGTAAGATTGTGGAATAAATTAAATGTGGAGCTCAAGGAATGTCCAAATTTAAAACAGTTTGAAATTTTTTTAAAGATATCACTTTGTCACACTATACTAATGAAGAAGCTTCTTTTTGAAATATTTGTTATTGTTGGTTTGAAATGAACTATTTAAATGAAATATTTGCAGTGGTTGATCAGTACGATATAATTTAAACATGAACAATGACTTAGGTCTGTAAAGTTGTTTGGTTAAATCCTAATGAAAGACTAACAGGAAGTGAAAAAGGACTATTTCTAATTTTAGAAAAGGGGTAATATGTTTTTTACTTCTTCGCACCCCTTTTTGGGCATGCATGTAAACAAAATTTATTGTCCTTGTTTCAATTTTTTGTTTCTTGTATTTGGAGTTTGCATGTCTGTACGTATGGTTTTGCTTGAAAAAATAAACCATTACCATTACCAAAATCACATATTAATAAATGCTAAATCACAAGAACTCATTGTACTATGAAGATGTTATCATGGAGATGCAATGCACACATTATCAAACAGAGGATTGGATGGATTTAAAGAACACATTTTCAGATTTCTATTCCGACATCCCAGTCTCTCTTTAGACATGCCAGTCTTACGATATTCCTCTATTTAGACGTGCCGGTTTTCCGACACGTTTTAGTATCGTTATTCCGACACGTCATATCACCTCACAGTACAGGCTGAACAACTGAAATTGACCTGAAGATGAGATATTTTCCCGAAGGCCTATGCTCCTTTTTTTTAATGCATGACTGTTTCCCACAGCGATCAGTGAGGACATTTTCCCACTTTCTGATATCTTCTGGGGCCAAACTATTCTCTGATCAAGAGCTTTGGACCGGCCCTAGGCATCTTGTGCTATACGGAAGCGCAAAGTTTAACAGGCCATCACATTAGCTAATATTATTCATGTCGGAAAAGCATAATATTTGAAGGATAGTTAAGTGCCGCTACTCCAACAATGAAAAAAAGTTGAAGTAGTGGGAATGCTTGAAAAATAATGTTTATGCCACTACTCCGACAATTAGACGTCAATGTCTAAATAGCGGCGAGTCGGAATAGCGGTGTGGAACTATTTTCAGGAGTGCGTGATCAGTACGAGCGTTCATGGTCCCATTTAGCTCGGTTGTTGTAGTTCCAGCAAAGTGAGTTCTTCCTGGTCAGATTTGGTTGAAATAAAGCTCAGATTAAAGTCTAACAAAGCCACAGACAGAGCGCGCCTACAGTTAGCATCACACTCCCAGAAAATGTCGAAAATGGCATCAGCTGCAATATCGGTTTTAGCTGCGCCCCATCGGTATTAAATATGATTGCCCTGTAGAATTCTGTGCCGTCACCTGAAACCCAGCAATATCGTCCCATTGCTCTCAAATTTTCAGAATAATTTATTAATTGGCGAAGGTACCAAATTAAACTTTATCCCCTTCAGCTCTCACTATAGCTCCTACGCATCTCTACGACGTACCTTCCCCTTGCATTTACTCCCTCTCTTCAGACCAAACCGAAGCTCCTGCACGTTTCAAAGCCGGCAGACCTCCGCCGAGACCCGGACTCTTCCCCACCTGATGTTTTATTCACACTCTACTTCACTACAGTGATTTATCCTCTCCTGCTTTCAACAAATGAGCCTCTCTCCTCTCCCAACGCAAAGACAAAAGCTGCACGGAGGAGGAAGCTAGTCGCAATTTGGAGCATCAATAAAAATGCAAATAGTCCCAACCCATTCCTCACACGGCAACAATGAACGAGTTGTCATTGCGAAAGACGGAGGGGAGGGTGGAGTGAACAGACTTTTTCATCCCCGCGTTGAAGAATATGGGATTTATAGTTTCTGGAGGTAGGAATGGGTCTTTGAAATGTGATGAATAGAGTGTGAGATGGCGGTGGGGTGGCAGCGCAGCAGATGGTGGACTGACCCAATGGACGGAATGCCA
Organism: Odontamblyopus lacepedii; assembly: GCA_034769755.1. Taxonomy (NCBI): domain Eukaryota; kingdom Metazoa; phylum Chordata; class Actinopteri; order Gobiiformes; family Gobiidae; genus Odontamblyopus; species Odontamblyopus lacepedii. Next base: position 29,189,237 of record CM068364.1, read on the forward strand.
GAGCGGATGCCAAGAGCGAGTCAAGGTGTGTCAATCAATCATTCGGTAAAGAGAGGAGCGACAGGTGCCTGGAGAAATATGGGGAAACTGCAGTACAAGCTGGTAGTGTTGGTGGAGAAGTGTTGGGTCTGGAGGTGAAGGGTTGCTGATTCGAATCCGCTTGGGCGACAACTGATTTTGTGCTATTGGGTAAGACACTTTTAAGCTCCTATATTACGCAAAATTGACTCTTGATAGATATTAGTATTAGGGGTGGGATCATGCATTAAAAATATTAACGCATTTTATTACAGTTTGCCAAACAACTCTAAACATTTGTCAGTATGCCACTTATACTGATGCACACAGTTCCAACTACAAAAATGGAGCATGAAAGCACTCTGGGCTTGCTGGACGGTAAATTTCTATTCAAAAAACGACCCAATGGATGTATCAACAAAAGCGCTGTTTACCGCAAACTGTGCAGAAAAGAGTTTAAGAATTTAAGACCATTTAAATGCAAAATATGTGACAGCAGCACAGAAACTGCTGAAGCTGTTGGCAGGAGGAGTTCTGGTCCGAGTACAAACAAGAGGTGTCTGACTGGCTTCAGGAAAAAAATGAGTAAGGCAAATATTGTTATGCGATTAATTGAGATTAATTCATTACAAAGCCTATAATTAATTACCGTATTTTTCGGACTCCACATATATGAATCGTATATATGAATCAAAAATGAAAAAACAAATCCTTATCTGTTTTTTCATTCTGGTTTTAGAGACAAATCTCTTATTTTTGGCTCTATATTGAAAAACAAATGAACGAATGATATACGGTTTCTTCTCTATTGGGTTATGTTTATCACTATAACTTCTATAACTTACCTTTTAAGATGAAATGTCGGTTCTTGGTCTCTAATTTTATAAAAATTAATTTCCCACAAAAACTACTTATTGTCCGGTGCAACTTAAACATGTTTTTTTTTCTTCATTATGTATTTTTTGGCTGGAGCGACTTATAGTCTGAAAATACATAATCAAGTCCCACCCCTAATTAGTATATTATGTTGATACCTCATCAAAAACATGCCTGGAGTTGTGTTTTGTTTCACTCACACGTTTGAGTAATCCTTTATTATTAGTTTGTTTACATCTTCAAAGCTCATAATGCTCTGTTCCACCTTGTGATGTCATGAAGCTGTAGGTTAACTTAACAGCTACCTTTTATTTTAGTTCAGAAGAGACTGGCATTTCCAGGGTTGAAATTTTCCAATTGAGTCTAATGATCTAATGGTGTATGGAGTTTAAAAACACAATGGAACAATTCTTGTATCATCACATCACATTAGAAGGTGGAGTGTTTTATGTTTGGGAGAAAAACTCAAACTTTTAAAGTCTAAATATGCAGGATTTATGAATGAAACAAAACACAACAGTTATGTTTCTGATGAGGAAAGAATATGATAACAGATCAAAGTGTTTTTCTCTTAATTTAACCAACATTTGATTTTGTTTCTTATTTTAAGTGCAAAAAGTTAGTTTTACTTATTTTAAGTGCAGCAAGTTGTACTTTCATATTTTAAGCACAAAATGTCTTCCACTGGCAGATCATTTTACTTGTTCAAATCATGGTAAACCTTTCTTAATTCAAGTCATCTTAACTTGACTAGATTTTGTTTTTTGCAGTGAAATGGACTTTCATAGGATACAGCCCCAGATCCACTCGTCTTTGTAAAATTTTGTCAAAGCGTGTGGTTCTGGCTGAACAGGTTAACAAAACCACATGGTACAAGAAGTCTTTTTAATTATTGTGGTATCCAAATCAGTTTTGAGCATCGCATATTCCTTAGCATCGAAATCAAGTACTGTAACCCGTGATTAGATCTAAAGAGCATTCAAAAACTCGAAGCTATATCTTCGTAAATAACTTTCTAGGAACTCATCAACCGCTAGACCTGACTCATGAACTCATCCATAATTCAGACGCACAACTGGGCTTAGAAGTTGTAGCAGCAGTACCCTTAAGACTGCGTAGTCCTCCAGCCCCCTGTGATTTTCCCCTGACGTGGCCCCTCGGTACTGCTGATCCACGCTGACTGGAGTAAGTGCACAGGTAAGCTCTCCACCGATGGGCCCCGACGCAGACTGAGGACCTGCCTGATCAACAGTGACGTGCAATCTTTCAGTCTGGGGCCGCCGAATGCTCCAGGACTGGCCCGACGTGTCATATTCCACCCCCGGCGATACGGGAGGCATTATCTTCACGCGCCTTTGCTTGGGTCGTCAAATCAACTCTTCTGATGGGGAGGGTTTGAAGGTCCTTACGGTATATGACGCAAAATGGATTCTCGTGAGCTTTAAAGGCGCATTGTGTAAATTTTCTGGTGGAGGGTCCGTCAAATGCTTTTCTCCGTATTTTCTCCACCTTTCTATCTTCATGGATACCAAATCAGACCAAGTTACAGGTCAGATCTGTGGAGAGGCAACCCTGTTCGCACTCGGAATACCTATTTTTTTTAGCTCTACGTTACATTTCTGCATAAATGTATGAGAAAATAGAGCTTTTTAATGCCATACTGTGGGACATTCAAGGCAGAGCAATGACAAATCCATAGAAACAAGCAGGTGACGAACACCCAACCAAAAAGCTAAACAGCACAACTATTTTTTGCACTTTCCTTCTCAACTTTTTCCCACAGATTTCCACTTGAGTAATGTCAAATTACGATAAATATTTACTGCAGGTGCTTTCCCACCAAACCAAAAACATGAAAACCAATTTAGTTTCCATCGCACATTTCTCACAAAGCTTTTCCAAATTTCTTACGCAACTGTTTTTATTTATCACACAAATATACAACCGCATTGCATCAGTAAAACGTCCAAATATTATGAGCTTCTCATCAAACACTATGTAACAATAAATAAATTGATTGCAGTGAACACAGATGGGGGATTCAGTACATTTTTGGACACCGGAGCGATACTGGATTTGAGTTTTGTATTGATGCATTCCTAACGATTACACCAAACACTGTACCAAACGAACACTGACAATAACAGGACAATAACAGGCACCTAAATTTCATTCGTAACATTGCATTTTTTTTAATACTTTCTAAATAGCTTAACATTTTCAACGTCTGAGAGATACATTGTAGACATGTTAGGTCAGTGATGGGAAGAATACTTTGAAAACGTATTTATTTACAGAATATTGAAAAGCTGCACTAAAATGTATTTTGTAGCGTATTCTATATATGAGTACTGTATTCTGAATACTTAGAATACTTTACTATTGAGTTGCATATAAATTATAGTGTAAAGACATATTATAGTCTTAAAAACTGCTTTACATTTGTTTCACCGTTTATGTATTTCCTATCACAAACTGAGAAGAACAAATTGAACAAGAGAATGTCCATCTCTGTCCACTTTTAAACTGCACCTTAAACTGTGGATGAAGGATAACCGAGTCTGTGAGCACTTTTAACTAGACTTTTATTTCTCTATTTTGTTTTGTAATGTGTTATAGTGTTTTTGTGTCACTTGCCTAAGGACAACAGATGGAAATGAGCATCTTTGCTATAATCTGACATATTTACATGTGTTCATTAATATGTACTGTCCCTATCAAATAAATAAAAATAATAATAATTACACTTGCAGTCACCTCAAGAGCTGTTTTCAGTTTTTTCTCACTGATAATGTGCAGTTTGAAGCTTAAATTGTATCATGAGGTACCACCATGTATTCCTTTGATTTTAGAATCGTACCTCTGTTCTGAATACATTCTGTACCAGAATAAGTTACTCAAAAATAATAATACATTAGTCTCACATAGCGCTTTTCCAGACGCTCAAAGTCGCTTTATAATTTGATGCATTATTAATGCATTCCATCCCTGGTGATTGTAAACTACTATTGTAGCCAGAGCTGCCCTGGTACAAACTGACAGAGGCGAGGCTGCCAATCTGCTCCATCAACCCCTCCGACCACCACCAACACTTTGCCTAATAACACTTTTTTTTTTTCACTGGAGCCCCACTGTGGCACCAGATTTTCCCAGTGCTCTCCCATCCAAGCATTAACCAGGCCCGACACTGCTGAGCTTCTGAGATCTGACGAGATCAGGCTTTGACAAGGAGGTTTGGCCACACACACATAAACTTAGTATTCAGAGTATGTATTCTCGGCGCATGTATTCAGTTACTTCCCAACGCTGCATGGGGCACTGTTCACTGACTATTGCTACTTTTCATTCTTGTCACGATGTTGAAAAATCTGGGTTGGGGATAAGGCTAGGTCCTGTGAAATGAAGTAAAAGCTCTAAACCTATGAGAAACATTCCCCAGACATGAGCCAAGATCTTAGTCGGGCGAACCTCGCTGGAGGATTAGGGAGGTACAGAAGATCGAGGAATAGAGGAGCACATTCTCCAACAGGCTGCTCGAGCTCCGCCCAAACAGTGAGAGATACAGGACTACATTCATACCATACTCCATATAACTGTACAATAACTCACCCTTATGTAACAGATAATCATCCCTACAAAGGTACAAAACTCACTCTTATATAATACTCCCTACAATTGTACAACTCAGTCTTATGTAACAGGTAACCCTATGGCCTGTCAATCATTATTTCTCCTCTCTTATATAGCTGAGATATATTTGTATTACTATATTTCTATATTTTAGTTTACTTGTACATACACTGTACATTTATACATATTCTTATTTGACACCATTTTTGCTACTTCTATTGAAATTTATCATTACCATTTATATTGTTGCGCTGTGTTATTATAATACAGTATATCCTGATGTGTGAGACACTGTGTCAAAATAATTTTCTTTGTGAATCAATAAAGTTTGTCTAAGTCTAAGCCTATTTTATTTGTTTACCCGTCTCAGGCAAGTGCCCTCACTTGACAGCAAGATGCCTGGACCTTTCTGCACCAAGTTCACCTGTTTCTCTCTGTATCTGGGTGGGTAAAATCGTCCAGCAAAGCCAGTCCTGACCAAGCTCAAGATCTGAAGATGTGGACCAAATGCAGATTTCATATTTCGCCATGGGGACAATAGGGTATATCTTAATTTAACCTTTAATGTATCCAGAAACAACATGAACACTCCGCACAGAAGGTTCCTACTTATGTTCAATGGTCATGCTCATGATCACAATTTTTATCTAACAAATGACTCATTCATTCATACACAGACACTGGGGGCGAGGTGAATAAGTGTATTGCCCAAGGACACAACAACGCCATGCATCTGTGGGATCTAGAATTGCACCGCCAACCTGTGGGTCAGTGGACAAACCCTACCAACTGAGCTACTGTTGTTCAATGGATGTTGTCATTATAGGTGCACTATGGAACTTTTTGGTTGGGGATCCATCACCTGCTTGGCTCTATGGATATGTCACTATCTGGAATGTTCCACAGTATGACTTTAAACACCTCTACCTTACATTTGACCTGTGACTTGGTCTGGTTTGGTCTCCGCTAGTTACGCAATGCATACGCAATTTTTAATACTGGCTACACAAGCCACGTCGACCCATCTTCCCAAACCTTCAATCAGCTCCACTCAAACCCTCTTGTCTCCCCATATTAGAGAGTCTTCCTCGAGCCATCATCAAGACAAAGAATTCAAAGGCACCGTGAGACAAATAAAGACTTAAATCTCTCGAAGGAGGAGAACGACGGCGCTGGCATGATCAGGGTTGGCGGGACGCGTGAGCCGGGTGCAGATTCCCGGTTGGCGGAAGTGCAGACGGCTCCAGGCAGAGTGAAGGATGACTGTGTTTATATGGATTTGATTGCAGCGGAGAAAGCCAGCCACAATGTGAGTGTGTCAGCTGCCAGCGCCGGCCTCCGTCAACACCCCTCCCCTCCACCCCGCAGCCTCCCCTCCGCCCTCAGTGAGAGAAGGGCCTGTCTCCTCCCTTATCCTCACCACTGCATCCTGCTAATTCTGTTATTCTCGCTCTCTGAAGTAAACTGGTTTAAGAGCCCGACCCTCCATCCCACTCACAGTCTGTGCATTTGACTAGAACTTCTGCATTCCAACACACACTAATGTTCTATATTATGCAGTGCTTAGGGCTTTTAAACTACTTTGTAATCTGAGTTGTTTCTGTATAACTGCATTATGTAAGTTTTCTGTTGAGGGTTTATCACCTGATTGTTATTGCTTTGCCTGAAATGTTCCAGATTAGGCCTATGGTGAAACAATATGCTGAGAGTTCAGATCTGTGGAGAGACTGCTCCCTGTAATTCTCTATTTATTAGATGCGAGTTTAATGCTATACTGTGGAACATTTTGACCAGAAAACGGTGGCTTGCCCTCTGCAGGTGGGTGGAGTTCCTGCCTCAAGTGGAGGAGTTCAAGTATCTCAGGGTCTTGTTCACAGTGAGGGGAGGACAGAGCGTGAGATTGACAGGTGGATCGGTGCAGCGTCGGCAGTGATGCGGTCGCTGTATCGGACCGTTGGGGTGAAGAGGGAGCTGAGCCGAAAGGCAAAGCTCTCGATTTAACTCAGTCTATGTTCCCACCATCACCTATGGTCATGAGCTCTGGGTAGTGACCGAAAGAACGAGATCGCGGATACAAGCGGCCGAAATGAGTTTCCTCCGCAGAGTGGCCGGGCGCTCCCTTAGTGATAGGGTGAGGAGCTCGGTCACACAGGAAGAGCTCGGAGTAGAGCTGCTGTTCCTCCATATCGAGAGCTGAGCTGAGGTGGCTCGGGCATCTGTTCCGGAGACGACAATAGCTCAGTTATTTGTCCACTGATCTAAAGGTTGGTATTGACATAAGCATCGTTTGGTGAGCGGTCAGATTCACTGACACACACACTGTAAAAAAGAAAAAGTTAGTTCAACTCAAATTTTCAAGGCAACTTACTGCACAGAGTTTTTAAGTTGTACGTATCAACTTAAACTTTTAAGTTTTGAAGTACTGCTATTATTAAGTTGGGTCAACTAAGCTTTTGAAGTTATGCCAACTAAGTTATGCCAACTAAGTTTGTTTCTATTTTATCAACTTATTTGTAGTTCATATTATCCCCTGTGAAAACTTACTATATTGAGTTGAAATTACTACACCCACAATAAATTTTTATTTTTTTATTTTTTACTTTCAACTACATTGGTACAGCTTTTGAACTCCATCCATCCATCCATCTTCTCCCGCTTAATCCAGCTGGGTCGCGGGGGCAGTTTGCTGCCCAATCCTCATAGCACCTGACCCCCCCTATGAACCCCTCTGCAGGTGGTGAGCCCACAGGAGGGTGAACAACATGGTCCTTGATGTTAGGTCATAGGGGTGCGGCCATGTTTTAGGTTGATGGGGGAAACCGGAGTACCCAGAGGAAACCCATCCAGACACGGGGAGGAACATGCAAACTCCACACAAAGGCCCGGGCGACCCGGGGATCGAACCCGCAACCTTCTTGCTGTGAGGCCTGAGTGTTGCCACTCAGCCACCGTGCCGCAAGCTTTTGAACTGAACACCAAAATGTTTGCCAGCATAAGTAATTTAAACCCCAAAGGAAAAAAAAGTCTTTCAGCATACAATTAACAAATGTATAAAAGCATATAAAAATATACTTCATATCCATCTGAAATATGGGCAAACACCTTAACATGTCTTTAAATTCAACTAATTTTCAACTTTTTAAAATTTTCACTGAGTATTAATACACAGCTGACAAAGCAAATTTGTACCTTTTTTTCAACAGTAGCAAAAACTAACAGCCTTTAAAATAACTGTACGGTACAAAACTGTACTGTTAAATTTCTCTTCTGAACATCACCATGTTTCTGAACAAACATCACAGACTTTTGTGCAAGTCAAAATAAAACTCTCGTTCACTGCAAAATCAGAGAAAATCAGCAGATTGCTACAAGATTTCAAGTGAGCATGCGCAGATTAGTTAACCTGGTCCTAAATAAGCGTCTACTGTGATTTGTATATTATGCCAACTCAAAATCTTAATTAAGGTCAACTTTTTATCAGAAACTTCCAAAAGTGAGTTGAAATGACTCACTTGAGACAGTGTAAGATGCAATTGGTAATTTTATTGTTTGTGGATGCAAAACTCCTAGTAAACTGAACAAATTCAAGTTGTCATTTTTACAGTGCAGGATTCCAGCTCCCACAGATGAATGTTGTTCTTCTGTCCTTGGGCAAGACACTTAATTCCCCTCCCCCCAGTGTGTGTGTACACTGGTGTGTGAATGGGTGAGTGGTTCCTTGATGTAAAGTGTATTGAGAGCCTTGAAGGTGGAAATGCACAATATAAAAATGTGACTATTTAACATTTAGGACGGTATCTTCTGGCACACTGAAAAGAAGTTGTTTGTATGCAGCTAAAACAATGTCAGCTAATGTCAAAAATACTAAACCGCGCTGCTTATCAGAGCAGGGGCCTCATGTTAAATTGTTTTGTACATTAGCGGTGCAGTCCACATACTCTGAACGTTGCCTGTGGGGGCTTTCAGAGATGTGCCACAACATATTAATAGTGTTTTGTCCTTACTATTTCAGTCAAAGCTTTTCAGCTCAGGTTTGGGGAAGTTGTATGGACTTAAAAAACATGGAGGAGCTTTATGAGTTACACTGTGCTGATGCCAGTGAGGGGCAAAAACACAATAGGATAAGACATTGCAGCATGTAAAAACTCCCAAAAAGTGTTTCGAATTATACTGTAGGCCTAAAAGGTCCAATATTACACAGTTCTGAGTTTAAATCATGTTATAATAATGTTGTTGCCTTCTCAAAAACATACCTGTAGTTGTGTTTTTGTTTCATTCACACATATTTGACTAATCCTTTATTATTAGTCTGTCTACATCTCCAATCCTCATTAGATTAGATTAGATTAGATTAGATTAGATTAGATTAGATTAGATTAGATTAGATTAGATTAGATTAGCCTTTATTGTCATAAAGGCTAATCTAGACTCATAAGGCTCTGTTCCAACTTGTGATGTCATGAAGCTGCAGTTTCCAAGTGAACAGCTCCTTTTACCTTTAGTTCAGTTGAGATGGGCAATTCCAGGGCTGAAATCATCCAAATGATTCTAGTGAAGGTGTAGGGAGTTTTAAAACACAATAGAGTACTTCCTGTATAATCACATGACATCACAAGGTCGAATAATTTCAGTTTGAGAGAAGAATGCCGCCTAAACATGCAGGATTTGTATGTTGAACAAACCCAAAGACAACTCCTGGCATGTTTTTGACGAGGAACCAACATTCTAACGTAGATCAGAAAGTTGCGTAACGTAGGCCCATTGAGTTCCCGACCCACAATGCGTCTTCGCCTACAACAACCCCTGCATTCCAACAGAAGTACTGCATAAAAGGAGGTTCCCAGCGGAGACGAGGGAGAGAGATGATGTGGTCTAAATATTTGTACACTCCAGCGCTCACTCCCAGCATGTGGTAACACAAGTTTATGAAAGCCAATGAATCATCCGTGCCAGTGCTCAAAGGGAACAAAACTCCACGCTCATCACAATTCCGCTGCTACGCTACAACCTGAAGCATTGTAAGCATTTATGTCCATTATATCTGCTAGGATGTGTTAGCGCTAACGGTTGGCAGCTAAAGTGGGGTTGCGCTTGCTCAGAATGAAGTAGGGAGATGGGCGGACAGAAAAGCAGAAAAACGTTGCATCACTGTTGGCTGCTGGTGTGACTTCACTTCAGTGCTTTATCTCAGTGGAACTTTAGAAGGCGATAGCAGCAATAACTCCGAAAGTGTTGCTGTTTCGTAAAGATGCACTGTGTAACTTTTTGGTTGAGTGTTCGTCACCTGCGTCTTTCTATGGAGATGTCATTGCTCTGCCTGGAATGTTCCACAGTATGACATTAAACAGCTCTACCTTACATGTATTCAATTACAAGTGGTTTTGCAGCTCAAAAATGCAGAGAAAAACAACATTCTGACTGTGAGCGGGGTCGTCTTTCCACAGATCTGACCTGTAACTTGGACTGGTTTGATCTCTATGATATGGAAGCCTAGCTAAAAAAAAATATGGTTATGTTAAGACAAAATTTCGAGATAACAATTTATCTTCAACTAATTTTGACTTTTTATCTCAATTTCAACTTTATCTCATAATTTCAACTTTCTATCTCATAATTTCGACTTTCTATCTCATAATTTAGATTTTGTCATAATTATGACTATCTCATAATTATGACTTTATCTCATTGACTTTTTATCTCATAATTATGACTTTCTTATCTCATAATTTCTATTTTTTATCTCATAATTTTGACTTTTTATCTGTTTCAACTTTATCTCAATTTCGACTTTATCTCAATGTCAACTTTATATCTCATAATTTTGACTTTTTATCTCATAATTTAAATTTTCTAATCTCATAATTTCGACTTTCTGTCTCATAATTTTGACTTTCTATCAAATATGCATGTACAAGAATGCATATTTGCATTCAAATATGCATGTGCAAGAACAAATATGCATGTCCCATGCCGAATTGGGACATGCATATTTGTTCTTGCTAACAAGTCATCGTCAACATTGAGTGAATGGGCAAAGCCCATTCACTCAATGTTGACAAAAGTAGCGCGAAGCGCCTCCTCTCCCCAAAACACACTCCTGACATCAAGCTGTATCCAAGCCCCCATGCCGAAGGCATGGCCCATATTTACAGCTGCTAAAATGAATGGAAATCAATGGGGGTCAGTGGCGGACCCCTACGAGAAGACAGAAAAAAAATATTATTATGGCCACGCCCCCTGACAAACCAGAAGGCGGCCATCTTGGATTGAAATAAAAAACATGCTGAGTCAGCATTTTCACTCACGTCGCATTTGAACAAACTCCTCTGAAGGCGCTTCACCCACTGGGGTGAAAATCGGCGTACGTAAACTAGAGAATTCGGGCATCAAACGATAGCTGAATTTTTTAAATAACTCTCACGGTTTACGTGCGACGAAGCTGCAAAATTTGTTCGGATTTTTTGCAATTTTCAAATGTCAAAATTTGCTCCCATTCGGCCATACAAAGTCCGATTCGGCTCAAATTTTAATCACTTGTAAAACTTTTGTGCCAAAGCTGACTAATTGTGACACGAGCAAAAATGGTGTGATAGCGCCCCCTGCAAGACACAATTAAATTTTGCATGGATGGTCAAAATTTTAGTTTTTAGAAAATGTTCAAATTTTGTACAAAATTACTTTGGGCCATCTCAATCAAAAAAGCCAATGTAAACCATATGGTATTTTTAACCATGTTGCCATGGTGATGCTTGAACGCTCCAGTGTTATCCTAATGGGAAAGATCAGATCAATTCCGATTCATGAAAAATATTTTACTTTGACAGAATATTCTCATATTTGGCTCAATGACTCTTCGTGTCATCCCAATCAAAAAAGTCAATGACAACCATATGGTATATTTCACAGGGTTGCCATGGCGATGTGCCAAAGCCTGCATGTTATCCTAATGGGAAAATTTCAACAATTTCTTACATTTCAAAGTGATATAACGGCTTAATAGTTTTATTGAAGAACATGAAATTTGGCACAGTGATTCTTCAGGTCAGCCTGAACAAAAAAGTCTGGGGGCCAAAGTTCTATTTTGCATGGTGTTGCCATGGCGATGTCCCAAACTGCCCATGTTTGTCTATGTTAGCACAGCAGCATCTCCAGTGTGTGTGGACTTTATGAGTTTAGTGACAAGTTCAGCCCAAAGCCACAAACACACAGAGACAAGAGGCTCATCAGCGCCACCCGGGAGAGTGTCAGCGCCACCCGGGGGAGCGCCGGGTCGGCCGAATACGATGCGCGGCCCGCGAGGGCCGTTTGATGCCACTTGCGGCTTTAATTTTGACTTTCTTATCTCATAATTTTGACTTAACATAACCTAATCTTTTTTTCCTTTACTGGCAGAAATAGGCTTCCATACTATGATGATTGAAACATTTAATGCCATACTGTGAAACATTCCAAGCAAAGCAATATCATCTCCATGGAAAAAAGCTGTAAACGTTACACAATGTACTTTTAAAGCTGCCTTATCTAAATTTGTGAACTTTTAAAAACCAAAATGACAAGCCTGACAACAGCAGTAACGGAAAGAATGGTGATGTTTTTTCACTATAATTACAAATAAATCATTTTAGGCAGTCGATGGACCTGGAATCACACCCATGCTTCTCTGTGGAACTTTAGGCAGACCGTGGCAACAACTCTGAAAGTGTTGCTGTTTCTTGAAGCCGCCTTACCTAATTTGTCTGTTTTCAAACCGTGAAGAGAGGAGGTAGGGGTGTCAGTGTCCCACAAACTTCGAAACATCCCTTTTGTTTACATCCATTAATTATTTGCATGTTTGGAGTGTGTACAAACCTTTGTCAAATGGAATACCAAGTCCTGCAATTCTTCATATTTAGCCTGTCTACTCCGCACAAGCCTTGAGGGTATATTATGCAAAATCAACTTTTTTTGGCGCCTTTGACCATGTTATAAAACTTCCGCATCAAAAGCATGCCTGAAGATGGCATCCGTGCATGTTTAAGTAATCTAGTGATCTCTCCCAGGTCCTATTTGACAATTCTCCATAAGAGAATACAAAAGAGTGATACAAAAGATTACACTACAACTTCACAAACCTGACGCGATGTGCAGTAGTTTTATCAGCGAAGTGTTCTGAAATTAAACAACTTAACAAAGCGCAGGGAACAAAGTGAAGAAAAGGTGAAACTTAAAAAATTAAATATGATAATACGTCATTTTATACCATTTTCAAACAATAAAACGGTCAAAACTAAAAACGGTAACATACTGATCTCGTGTTGTGCTTAGAGGGAGAGGACCTTCTAAACAGGGCAAAAAGGGCCCATATTACACTATATTGTGATCTCTATGATAATGTTTTTTCCTCATCACAAACATACCTGGAGTTGTGTTGCGCTTCATTCACACGTTCAACACAAACCCTGTATATTTAGGAGAGTTCTTATCTAAACTGAAAACACCTTGTGATTTCATGTAGCAGTACAAGAAGTGCTCCACTGTGTGTTTTTAACTCCATACACCGTCACAAGCACCGTCACAAGCTGAGTTTGGGGCCCTCATTATAATGCTGTTTTTTGTTTGTTTGTTTGTTTGTTTTGTAGGGTTTTTTAAATACTGTATTTATTATTATCTGTTTTCCCCCATTGTTCTTGAGACATGCAAATCTCTATTTGAATTAGGGTAGACTGGAAACTTGCCTTGTTACTATCAACCCAAAACATGCACTGTAGGTGTGAAAGTGGAGTGTGTGTGAGTGTTGGTGGTGCTTACTACCATCGGGTCTGGAGTGAATGAACAATGCTCTGTTAATAATGCTCTGTAAAGCATCTTTGAGGATGTGTCTGTGAAAAGCGCTATAGCTGCTGTTGTAAGGTGACATTGGGTGTCCAGAAAGGCACCAAATAAATAAAATGCATTATTATTATTATTGTATTACTATTAGCTAGGCAGCCTACTAGATAACCAAGGGGGAATGCTTTGACAGTTAAAATAGATTTGACAATCAGACTATTTTGATGGTATTTTCTTTTTTAAAAGTAAACTACTCTCACTTAATCCCATATTGAGAGAAAATCAACTTTGAGGCCTCAGCCGTTAGTGGCACTGAGGGGCAATTGGATGGGGGCTCTAGACGGCCGCCTACTGTTGCCTAATGGTAGCGCCGCCTCTGGTCACAATAATTATTTGGATAATGTCAGCCCTACCTATTTCCAATCTCTACTGAACATAAGGTAAAAGGCAGCTCTTAACTTGAAAACTACAGCTTTATGACATCACAAGGTGGAACAGAGCATTTTGAGCTATGACCAATAATAAAAGATTACTCAAACATGTGTGAATGAAACAAAACACAACACTAGGTATGTTTTGAGGCGGTTACAATGTTATGACATGGCTTAAAGCTTACCTGAGTCATTTTTGTGTAATATTGGGTCTTTAATGAAACAAGCATGAATGAAGCAAAATACTCCAGGTATGAAGGAAAAACTTTAAAAGCCCAAATTAAAAAGTCCAATTCGCATAATATGTGTTCATTAACCAATCCTAAAGGAGTCGAGTAAATGATTCAAAACTTTTCATCTTTCTCTGGAACCCTTTACTTCACATATGAACACAAACTGCACTTCCACCAAGAAACATCCAGCGAAGTTCATCCGCGCCTTCACCCGCCCACTCTCATGCTCCGAGCCAGAAATAGGCTACCACTGGCCCCGCAGCACCCCCACCCACACCCCTCCCCGCTCCACCCCCTCACACTCCCATCGATGTACCAGTTAGAGAAAATAGCCGGGGTTAAGTACAGAGATGGAGCATGCGGTGGGCGGGTTGGGATGGGGGGCAGGTAGTTCCGCGGAGGGAGCAGGTTAGCGAGTGGGTTTCCTCGGTGATTCATTGCCTTGGCGGTGGGATATGCAAGCCGGTCTCTGCTGTTGTGGAGAGAGAGAAAGAGAAAGAGGTCCTGGCTGGAAAAGTTTGAAAGAGAAATCGATTGGCACATCCGGAGGGAGCTCTGGAGGAGGTGTGCAGTGGCTGTACCTGGGCACAATGGGTTTTTTTTCTACTGCTCTCTACTAGTGGAGTTGAGTTTTTTTCAGTGTTGAGAAAAACCGTTGTCTTGTGGCTGGTGACATGTTCGATGGTGAAATTTAATAACTCAATGAAATGGTAGATGTCCAAATGTATAGATCTTTTTATTTTTCCATGGATCTATGGTAACACCTAGATATATCCTGATGCATCGCTGCACCAGAGAGAATTCTCCCAGTCTCAATGTATTTTTGTGATATCAAACTGACATCAGACAGGGACCTACAGTTTTCACAAAGGCTGGACCTTCGTAGGGATTCTTCATTTTCACAAGAGAGCTTTTGACATTTTTCAATCCTTGAAGCACCTATACTGTAAAATCTAATAAGTAGATGTTACTTTAAAAAATCAAGGAAACTGAATGCCTTGAAAAATGTCACTAAATTGAACTGTGAATCTAAAGCTGAGCTTACAAGTAATTCCTCAGTGTAATGTACAGTAAATTCCTCTTTCATCTATCCAGGCACAGCAAGTTAAGTGTACTTTAGTTTTCATTCATAGAACTCATGTTCTGAAGCTGTGCCAACTAATCAGTCAGTTCCTCAAATCTGAAATATGTAGTGACATTTCCTGGAGGAAGTTAATCTTGTTTGGTAAAACCATGGAAACTGATTGCCTTGAACTGAGCAAGTGAATGTCACCAGGGTAGGCGTGGGGTCTTAAAAGTCTTAAAATGGTCTCAAATTTCAGGTTGCTAAATTAAAGCCTTAAAAAGTCTTAAATTATGTTGTCCAAGTCTTATTTTTTTCACAAATGTCTTAAATTTCATGAGCCTATTTTTTTGTGCACTCAACTGGGCTGCAGTGCAATGTGAGACAAGACAATGTGAAACCTTAGTTTGTTAGAATGTTATAAATGATTTTTTTGGCCATTTTAGAGCAATGCATACGACTATAAATGAGTTCTGAATGAGATGTTATAATAAAAGTAATTTTTGTTATTTAAAGCAGTGAGTAATGGTCATATTAGAAATGGATCTGATGTTTTTCGCCTGCATAATGGGTGCGATGCTGGTTTTAATTTTCATTTAAGTGGTCTCAAAAAGGTCAGAAAGTCTTAAATTTCTATTCTACAACAATTCCATTTGTATCTGCTTCAGGAACACAAGGATTTGAATATGTATCAGTCTTTGAAAAAAACAGCAAAACTTTTGCTCATCTTAAGTTCAAATATAGAGACTGAATGAACAGAGGGAGGATATAGAGACTGAGAGAACAGAGGGAGGATATAGAGACAGAATGAACAGATGGAGGATATAGAGACAGAATGAACAGATGGAGGATATAGAGACTAAACGAACAGAGGGAGGATATAGAGACTGAGAGAACAGAGGGAGGATATAGAGACTGAGAGAACAGAGGGAGGATATAGAGACTGAGAGAACAGAAGGAGGATATAGAGACTGAGTGAACAGAGGGAGGATATAGAGGCTGAATGAACAGAGGGAGGATATAGAGACTAAACGAACAGAGAGAGGATATAGACACTGAATGAACAGAGGGAGGATATAAAGACTAAACAAACAGAGGGAGGATATAGAGACTGAGAGAACAGAGGGAGGATATAGAGACAGAATGAACAGACGGAGGATATAGAGACTAAACGAAGAGAGGGAGGATATAGAGACTGAGAGAACAGAGGGAGGATATAGAGACTGAGAGAAGAGGGAGGATATAGAGACTGAGAGAACAGAGGGAGGATAGAGAGACTGAATAAACAGGGAGGATATAGAGACAGAGAACAGAGGGAGGATATAGAGACTGAACAAACAGAGGGAGGATAGAGAGACTGAACAAACAGAGGGTGGATATAGAGACTGAGAGAAGAGGGAGGATATAGAGACTGAGAGAACAGAGGGAGGATATAGAGACTGGACAAACAGAGGGAGGATATAGAGACTGAGAGAACAGAGGGAGGATATAAAGACTGAACGAAAAGAGGGAGGATATAGAGACTGAATGAACAGAGGGAGGATATAGAGACTGAGAGAACAGAGGGAGGATATAGAGACTGAATGAACAGAGGGAGGATATAGAGACTGAATGAACAGAGGGAGGATATAGAGACTAGAAGAACAGAGGGAGGATATAGAGACTGAACAAACAGAGGGAGGATAGAGAGACTGAACAAACAGAGGGTGGATATAGAGACTGAGAGAAGAGGGAGGATATAGAGACTGAGAGAACAGAGGGAGGATTTAGAGACAGAATGAACAGAGGGAGGATATAGAGACTGAGAGAACAGAGGGAGGATATAGAGACTGAGAGAACAGAGGGAGGATATAAAGACTGAACGAAAAGAGGGAGGATATAGAGACTGAATGAACAGAGGGAGGATATAGAGACTGAATGAACAGAGGGAGGATATAAAGACTAAACGAATAGAGGGAGGATATAGAGACTGAGAGAACAGAGGGAGGATATAGAGACTGGACAAACAGAGGGAGGATATAGAGACAGAGAACAGAGGGAGGATATAGAGACTGAGAGAACAGAGGGAGGATATAGAGACTGAATGAACAGAGGGAGGATATAGAGACTGAATGAACAGACGGAGGATATAGAGACTGAGAGAACAGAGGGAGGATATAGAGATTGAATGAACAGACGGAGGATATAGAGACTGAGAGAACAGAGGGAGGATATAGAGACTGAATGAACAGACGGAGGATATAGAGACTGAATGAACAGAGGGAGGATATAGAGACTGAATGAACAGAGGGAGGATATAAAGACTAAACGAATAGAGGGAGGATATAGAGACTGAATGAACAGACGGAGGATATAGAGACTAAACGAAGAGAGGGAGGATATAGAGACTGAGAGAACAGAGGGAGGATATAGAGACTGAGAGAACAGAGGGAGGATATAGAGACTGAATGAACAGAGGGAGGATATAGAGACTGAATGAACAGACGGAGGATATAGAGACTGAGAGAACAGAGGGAGGATATAGAGATTGAATGAACAGACGGAGGATATAGAGACTGAGAGAACAGAGGGAGGATATAGAGACTGAATGAACAGACGGAGGATATAGAGACTAAACGAAGAGAGGGAGGATATAGAGACTGAGAGAACAGAGGGAGGATGTAGAGACTGAGAGAACAGAGGGAGGATATAGAGACAGAATGAATAGATGGAGGATATAGAGACTGAGAGAACAGAGGGAGGATATAGAGACTGAATAAACAGGGAGGATATAGAGACAGAGAACAGAGGGAGGATATAGAGACTGAGAGAACAGAGGGAGGATATAGAGACTGGACAAACAGAGGGAGGATATAGAGACTGAGAGAACAGAGGGAGGATATAGAGACTGAACAAACAGAGGGTGGATATAGAGACTGAGAGAACAGAGGGAGGATATAGAGACTGGACAAACAGAGGGAGGATATAGAGACAGAGAACAGAGGGAGGATATAGAGACTGAACAAACAGAGGGTGGATATAGAGACTGAGAGAACAGAGGGAGGATATAGAGACTGAACAAACAGAGGGAGGATTTGACTTAATAAAACTAATAATAATAAAACATATTGTGTTTGTGTCGGCTATAAGGTTATAATCTCCGTTGCCGTTAACATCATCACAAAAAAGAGCCGGCAACTGTGACGGACAGCTGCAGATCATTCTCGCGAGAAGTGGATTTTTTTTTCATTTGTACTACAACCCACTGCTGAATTCGACATGTATCACCGATTAAGAAAATATAATCAGAGAACGGAGTAAGTAGAGAGCGGTGGGTGTACGCCAGCAGCAATGAAATCAGGGGTTGATCTAACACGGCGTCTTGTAAATAAGTTAATTAAAGATTGCTCAAACATGCAGGAATTACTCCAAATACAGCTTCAAGACGGTAAATGAGAAGGGAAACCACTAACAATTAAATGCTTTGTGAAGTCGATTTTGCAGAACAGGTCGGCAGTTCTGCTTTAAGTCACCATAATAATAAGA
This sequence comes from Odontamblyopus lacepedii, assembly GCA_034769755.1. Taxonomy (NCBI): domain Eukaryota; kingdom Metazoa; phylum Chordata; class Actinopteri; order Gobiiformes; family Gobiidae; genus Odontamblyopus; species Odontamblyopus lacepedii. The sequence goes on from CM068364.1 coordinate 29,207,821, forward strand.
CGATAATGAGATTAGTGGAATCACCATTTTATTTGGACACTATCCCAATTTTCTATTGATTTCATGCCCGCAGAGTAATTTGCGTTTGCAGTGCCCCCTTGGAAATTCCACTTCTATTGACCACCTTGCCGGCAGTACAATACAGATCTGACCCAAACCAATTACTTAAAACAAGACATCAAACTTTTCTCTCCTTCTATGTGTTTACTGGCCTTTTGTGTTGCATTCAAGGCCGAGGTAAGTGGCAGACAAAGCGCCGCCAGAGCAGTTGTCCGAAAGGTATGTGCTGGCAGGATCAGTGTTTATGGACTTCGCCGGTTGGGTTGTGAGAAAGGTAATTTCACGCTTGGTGGCGCGAGCTCCGGTCCCAATGTTGTCTCTGTGATTAATTGGGCTTTTTCAGGGAACAAAGCAGCGCCAGGTGAAGATGTTAATTACCTTGGTCTTATGCAGATAGAACGAGAGCCGGTCCTGCAGCATACCAATGGACATGCTTTTACATATATCAGGGAGGCACACGGGGGGTCGGATCATCGGTGATATGAGTCAGCATAATTTTAAAGGGCAATTAGCTGAGATCATTCACAAAGAGAGTGGATAATGATAGCTCGAAATTGCCGCATATGGGGAGTACTGGATGAATAAAAGAACACGTACTTTGAAGTAACTTTTTTGGAGCTTTTAAGAACGCATATTACGCCTTTTTCTGATCTCTGTTATAATGTTTCCTCGTCACAAACAGACCTGGAGTTGTGCTGTTTTGTTCACACGTTTCGCACACAAACCCTGCATACTCAGGCTGAGTTTTTAATCAAACCGAAAACACTGAGTTCCACCTCATGTCGTCATGTGAAAATACAGTAAGAGGTCCACTGTGTTTTTAAACTCCACACACCTTCACTAGAATCATTCGGATAATTTCAACCCTGGAACTGCCAATCTCTACTGACCTAAAGGTAAACGGTAACTGTTCACTTGAAAACTATCGCTTCATGACATCACAAGGTGGAACAGAACATTTTGAGCTTTCGAGATGTAGACCGACTAATAATAAAGGAATACTCAAACATCTGTGATTGAAACAAAACAGCTCCAGGTTTGTTTCTGAGGAGGTAACAGCATTCTAACATGGCTGCTTTTCACTTTATGGCTCAATGATTTCTCTTTTTCACAGTTGCCACGTTTCCATGAGAGCTTTAATTCTGATTAAAAAATATTGAATTCTGAATAAAAATGAATTATCAGTTCTGCTTTAAAAAGACCATGTTAACACTTAATTCTTCATGAAAATTATTATTTGGAATTAAACTTAATTCCAGTAAGTGGGTGGTTTATTCCAATTTTAAAGCCAAATTAATTTACTCGTCGATCATGTTTTTAAAATAATTCCGATCATTCAGTGCATGCTCGTTGGGTCGCCCTTCTGACGTGATTCATACAATCCGGCTCCACCAGTGGTCGCTTCGGACTTTCCTCCACTGCTCTTTGGATTTGTGAGTGGGATGTGGGAGTGGGCTGAGGTGTGGCAGCCTCAGACTCAGTTTGTCTTCTTCCTCCTTCTCCGACACTCTTCCCTTCTCCTCCTCAGCTCACAGACGTAAAACGTGAGGAGAGAATTCTCCATCTGCTGCTTCATTATCATCGGAACGACTGCGGAAAAAGTTTGGATCATGTTTGTGTCCGCGGGGTAACGACAAACCGAGGTGACAGAAAAGCCGGAAGCAGCTGAAGTGTGTGTGTTTTCTTCCCAAAGACGTCAACACGTTCGTGTCCCTGTCCAATCAGAACCCTTCCCAACCTCCAGGCGTTGAGCGGAATTAAATAAAGGCGATGAATTAAATAAAGGCGTTTTCCATGTAAACCTCAATTTGGAATTATTTCCATGTAAACTCCAAGGAGAATATTTTAATTCAGAACAATTTAATTCAGAACAATTAATTCGGAATTAAAAAGCATCATGTAAACCTGGACAGTGTGTTAAATGTGATTAGTTTGATCGTTCTCAGTTCTCAGACCTTCCCCATAAATACAGTATATTGTTCCGTTTTTAAAACTGTGCCGACTGCATTACATCCATCCTTTTGTGACAGGGGACATTTCTGATTTTGACCGAGGACCTCCATCACATTGTCTGGGATCCACAATACACACTTCTCCAATACTTTACGAAGATGTGAGTCTTGTCGCCGGGTGAATCTGCCCGAGTGCAAACGGACGTGATTGACAGGAGGATTAACCAATCAGGGACACACGTGGGCTGTCCATATCAAAACAAATATGGCTGCCTACAAGAACAAGACTGAAAAACGTCGATGAGTTCTGCAGAATCACTGAGCGAAGCACAAAACTGCCAATCTGAGGTGAGAGAAATTATTTTGTTCAAAATAACAGGTGACCAGTGAGCATCTTTGTTTCACATACATCACTGAAAAAGACAAATCTGCTTGGACAGTTGTGTCTATAAAAAAATACAGTGAAATCTTTCTGCAAGTGTCAAGTCATTGATTAAGAGTACCATACCAACTGCACACAGGAAGTTTACTAGTCTATCTGTGGGAAAGATACATGTTTGATTTCTAAACAAACCGCTTCGTTCTATGTCTAATCCTCCCACTCCAAACAGTTGCTTGCCATCATCTGATTCAAAACATCATAATTTGAACACATTTTCAGCTTGCACATCCCATTTTAGTACACAGATTCCTCGCATTTGGCAAAGCCCTGACTTGTTTGCTGTTCTTTCCATCCCTCCCATGTTCCATCTGGAGGGACACGCAAGTCGGGGGATTTGATCATTTACTCTGACAAATCCGGCACAGTGCACAGAACACAGGCCGCTCAGCCCTGCATGTGTGACGTGTAATGAGCGTAATGAGCAGAGCGCAGCAGAGTCGGTGAGGAGCCATAGATACGATGTAAGGGAGCAGCAGAATGCAGACAGGGCTGCTGGCTAATGAAGATGACTCAGGTCTATCTGAGTTCAGCGGGTGTCAGACAGTGCAGTGTGCAGCGTTAGGGATGGGTAATGCTTGTGTAAGTGTCTGCAGTCTCAACAGAAAAAACACAAGGAAGGCACAAAGAGAAAGTTAAGTAATGTTTATGGATAGACTGAGTGGTAGGATGCAGTATTTAAGAATATATATTTCACAGTCCTAAGCTATGCAAAAGTCATCAATTAAAGTGGAACTAAACAGCAGTGGTGGAACATAACAAAATAAAAGTAGTAAAGTACTGTACTTAAGTAGATATTGTATGCATCTGTACTTTATTTAAGTAAATATTTATTGTATTTATTTGACCTCCATTAGCTGTGCTTCTACACAGCTATTCTTCCTGAAGTCAATGACCTATCCTGCATGTCTTTGGGTTTTTGTGTCAAATAAATACAATCAATTTAAGTAAATTGAGGCGGCACGGTGGCTGAGTGGCAACACTCAGGCCTCACAGCAAGAAGGTTGCGGGTTCGATCCCCGGGTCGCCCGGGCCTTTCTGTGTGGAGTTTGCATGTTCCTCCCCGTGTCTGGATGGGTTTCCTCCGGGTACTCCGGTTTCCCCCATCAACCTAAAACATGCCCGCACCCCTATGAACTAACATCAAGGACCATAATGTCCACCCTCCTGTGGGCTCACCACCTGCAGAGGGGTTCATAGGGGGGGTCAGGTGCTATGAGTATTGGGCAGCAAACTGCCCCCGCGACCCAGCCGGATTAAGCGGGAGAAGATGGATGGATGGATGGAATTTAAGTAAATACAGCGGTCCAGTGTGGCTGGCACTCACACTTCACAGCAAGAAGGTTGTGGGTTTGATCCCTGGATCACCTGGGCCTTTCTGTGCAGAGTTTGCATGTTCTTCCTGTGTCTGGGTGGGTTTCCTCAGGTTTCCCCCATTAACCCAAACATGCACCACAGGTGCAATCCTCCAGCTCAGGCAGACCAAGACTAGCAACAAGATCATGGAGATGGGTCCCCGGGCGCCGCCCACTGCTCCTGAGATGCCCCAGCAACTTTGAAAGAATGGGTCAAATGCAGAGGACAAATTTCCCTATGAGGATAATACAGTATAAGAAAAGAAGGAAAAACAAAAAAGGTGCAGTAAATTTGTAGATACTTTTTACTCTTACTAATATATAATACTTCATGACATCACAAGGTGGAACAGAGCATTTGAAGCTTTGGAGATGTAGGCAGACTAATAATAAAGCCTTACTCAAATGTGTGAAAGAAACAAAACACAACCCCTGGTCCTTAAACATATTTCACAAGCCAAATAGTAACAGCAATATTTCATTACAATTAGAGTTTTAGCCACATTTGTGCAGTTGTATTTCTATCAGCAGCTACAGTGTCACTTCACTTACCGCCACTGTATTTGAGTGAATGTACTGCAGAGCTTTACGAAGCTTATAAAACTTGTAAAGGGCAGAACAAATCCAAGTTCTTATTGTGTGTCTGTCTGGGGGAAAAGGTCGAAGCAGTTACTGGATTAAACATATTACGCACTATTTAATCGTCTCACTCGGATATTTACCAGGTCTTACAAAACCCTCTCCCTGGACCTTTTTCCTGATAAAAATGACAGAAAACCAACTGCGTTCTGGCAAGCAACAACAAATGAAACCCCGAGAACGAAGCTATGATGGTAACAAGGAAATATCCAATTCATTACGCGTCAAATTATTAGCATCGCTCCAACTTGGATGAAGCATGTTCTGCGGTATGAACCAAAAATACATGCCTTTTTAATTGCAAGCGCCACCCCCAGCAGGACATAACTAGCCTGCGCGCTGAAGCTGTTTTGCTAGCTTATAATTACCCCCATGTTCATTAACGCTGCTAGCTTGCGCAGTCCTAGCTTGACCTTTAGCGGACAAGACCCATTGTTAGCACGCGCACACATCACACACATCACACACGCCATTACCGACGCAATTAGATGCAGTTCAATCGGATTCCCGTGGTGATGTGTCTCGTCGAAATAGCGAAACGGCATCACTCGGAAACCCGCGGAGAAGGAAAACACGCTGTTAGCAGATATAAAACCCGGCTCGTCGAAGGTCCCCGAAGGCATCGCGGAGATGATTAGTACAGCCAGTTTCGTAATGTGATCCACCGCACGCACAAACGCTCAAAGTTCCAGAGACGTTTCTTCATGTCACATTAGTGAAGCTGGAGTTATAGATAGAGCTGGTAATGCGGTGAAGCTAATGTCATTTAAAAACGCCTTGGAGATTTCTGATTGTAACTGAGTCTGTTGATGTATCGTTGGCATAGTGTAATTTACAGGCTGTAGGTTGAAACTGGAGAGACGAGAATGGAATTTTTTTTGAAGTATGCTTTACAAACCAGCAGGAAGAAATATGTGCGCTGTCAGATGTGAAAAGTGCATTATAAATTCTTGGTTGGGGGTCCGTCACTTGTTTTTTTCTATGGATATGTGTGGAATGTTCCCCAGTATGGCATTAAACAGCTGTACCTTAAGTTTATTTAATTACAGGTGGTTTTATAGCTCAAAAATACTTTGAAAAATGTGCGTTCTAACTGTGAGTGGGGTCGCCTTTCCACAGATCTGACCTGTACCATGGTCTGGTTTGGTCTCCGTGAAGACAGAAAGGTTTAATGCCAAACTGTGACTCGATTACATTCCAAACAAAGCAATAACATCTCCATGGAGAAAAGCATTTGACAGACCCTCCACGAGAAAAGTTACATGATGCAGCTTTAAAAAGCCCATATTACGCTATTTTCTGATCTGTTATAATGTTGTTTTCTCATCACAAACGCACCTGGAGTTGCGTTTTATTTCAGTCACACATGTTTAACCCATTTACGCCTAAAACGCCTGCAAAAAACACCTATAAAAACCTATGCTATTCTAGGGTAAAGGTCCTTATTGCCTGAGCGTTTCTGAAGAATTTTGATTCATGATAAGCTTAATATCTCGGCCTCTGAATCACATAAAAACATGAAATTAATTGCATTTAAAAGGTAAGACTCTCAGCTTTTATTACATTGTGTCATGAAATTTGATTGAATTATAATTGACTAATAATAAAGGGTTACGCAAACATGTATGAATGAAACAAAACACGATGTTTTTGATGAGGTAACATTATAATATGGCTTAATTCACATTTTCATGGGCAAAGTACTTGAGGAAAATTGGCAAAAAAACAAACAAAAAAACAAAACAATGGCAGTATTGATTTAACCAAAGCTGGATTTGAACCACCAACCTCCCCAAATATTGTACTGTGTTTTATCTCCTCAAAAACAGACCTGGAGTCGCGTTTTGTTTCATTCACACGTTTGAGTAATCCTTTATTATTAGTCAATTATAAGTCAATCAAATTTCATGACACAATGCAATAAAAGATGAGAGTCTTGCCTTTTAAATGCAACTCATTTCATGTTTTATGTGATTCAGAGGCTGAGATATTAAGGTTTTCAGAAACTAAATTCTTCAGAAACCCTCAAGCGATAAAGACCTTTACCCTAGAATAGCATAGCTTTTTCTAGGTGTTTTTGCAGGCGTTTTAGGCACTGAGTAACCAAAATGCTGTGGTAGTTTTTAAGTTAACATTTTCCTTTTACCTTTAGTTCAGTAGAGACTTCCAAAATGATTCTCGTGAAGGTGTATGGGTATGTTTTTGATGAGAAAACAACATTAGAACATAGATCAGCAAAACAGTGTCAAATGGGCCCTTTAACTCCATATAATTAGTATCCAGCACAGCGGTCGAGCAATAGTCATATTTGGCGCATATTTTAATTTCACTTAGTGTTTATTTTGGTGTGAGCTCCCATCGCCTGCAGTCTGTCTGTCACTGCCTCATACTGTGTTGTTGAACTGCTGCAGACCCCCTCCTACTCCACTACGATAGAAACGGCAGAGGTAATTAGGAGCTTTGAGGAAAAATGGTGGAAAGTCTTACAGACTGTATTATTCAGTCTTCGCTAACTTGAATTTGGATAGATGACAAGCAGAGGAGGGGAGCAGTTCAGGGGTTTGAAGTAATAAACATCCAGAAGGTCTTCAGATCCTGCGTCAGTTTCAGACCTTTCAATACCGAATGAGTCACAAATGGGTGAAATTTGTGAAAAAATGAAAATAAACATACTGACATGATCCTGGATTAAAAGTGCGTTGTGTAACTTTCCTGGTGGAGGGTCCTTCAAGTACTTTTCTCCACAAAGATGCTATTACTTCGTCTGGAATCTTTCCCAGTATGGTATTAAACCTTTCTATCTTCATGGAGACCAAATCAGAAAACTAAGACCAAGTTACAGGTCCGATCTGTGGAGAAGCAACCCCGTTCACAGTCATAATACCCTTTTTTCTCAGTTTTTAGTAGTATTTTTGAGCTATAAATGTAAGGTAGAACTGTTTAATGTCATACTGTGGAACATTCCAGGCAGACCAATGACATCTCCATAGAAACAGGAAGGCGACTGAGCTCCAACCAAAAAAGTTACAGGTCAGATGTGTGGAGAAGCAACCTCGTTCAGTCATAACGCCTGTTTTTCCTCAAGTTTTAGTAGTATTTTTGAGCTATAAATGTAAGGCAGAACTGTTTAATGTCATACTGTGGAACATTCCAGACAAAGCAATAACATCTCCACGGAGAAACATAACTGACGAACCCTCCGCCAGAAAAGTTCACAATGCACCTTTAAAGCTTTGCGTAACATCGAACCTCACCGTTTAAAACACCCGCATTACAATAGGAACTTTACCCATCACTTAACTCGTCCTTCCATCTCTAACGCAACCTGCCACGACCACGATGGACCCCGCCACTTTAAGACTCTACTGTTCCCATGGCAACTCGTCCGTGTGTCTCTATCCGGGTGTATATACATAGCCAGTCTCCGGGGCACGAGTTCTCCAGCGCCGAGCCGATATTAGCAATTATGTGCTTGTTAGGAGTGGGCCCAGATAAGAAAGATGTATCTACTGTGTGATTACTGGTGCACTGGGCTCCTCCGGGGGCTCTCTCTGATAATCTCCACGGTTGGGCCTGGAAATATTGCACTTTTGCCTGTATTGGATTATTCAAGCGTGAAGTATGGAGCAAATGGGGAGAGTGGGAGAGCTCTTGTGAAGTAATAGTCCATAATAAACGCACTCCGACGACGATAACCAGACAGGGGTTTGCGAGCGGTGGAATTGTGTGGTAAACTAGCGCTGGGTTATTGAAATGAAATCAGAGTGCAATCGTGAAGATGCAATATTTCATCCGAAGCTTGTATTGTGGCATGTTACGGGAAGTGGCGCAGAGGAGAAAGGATTTGCCCATCAACCAGAATGTACTCGAAAACTTCTTGAGTATAATAGGTTGTGTTTGTTGCCAAAGAAGTGCATCTGGTATGAATGGTATGTTTCAATTCGAAAGTATTATAAAGTTTTTGGTTTGGCCTGATGCGTCTTCTTAGTACTCACAGGCTTCTTCAATTTAAAGGGTTTTATATTGCACAAAATTCACTCGTGCGCTTATGGCCATGTAGAATTGTAGAATTACCTCGTCAGAACCATACCTGGAGTTGTGTTTTCATTTGCACATGCTTGAAGAACTTTATTATTAGTCTGTCTACGTCACCAAAACTCAAAATGCTTTATTCCACCTTCATGAAGTGGTAGTTTTAAAGTTAACAGCTACTTTTTTTAACTTTAAATAAGTGGAGACTGTCAGTTCCACCCTGAAATGATCCAAATGACTAGTGAAAGTGTTTGGAGGACAGAGTTTCTGTTTGAGAGAATAACTCCTCTTAAATATGCAGGATTTTATGTGCAAAACAAAACACAACTCCAAGAATGTTTTGATGTGGAAACAACATTATAAGATAAATCAGAAAATAGCATAATATGGGCCCTTTAATCTACAACTGGTACAGTGAAGGGACCGGAAGTGGGCCACATAGTGTGGGATGGTCCAACCACAGCTGTTAATTTGTATCACGTGTCCCTCAAATGCAAAAATCTCCTATTGAAAATTTTCATGACATACGGAACAAAATATAGCTTCTTTTACCTAAGATGAGTTATATTTTGGTGCATTGCTTGTTGATTCTGCAGAAAACCATGCTATTGTGAACCACAAGTCTCTGATTAGTTAATCCACCTGTCAATCACACCTATCTGAACTCAGAGAGACAGGCTACGGCTTCAGATCCACTCACCTCTGCAAAGTTTTGTAGCCTTGGAAGCTAGAAATGTCCAAATTTGAACGAGAGAAAGATCAATTTTGAGGGCCTAGACACAAGAGGAGGATATTGAGAGGCTGAGGTGGAGGAGGGTTCTGCTGCTGCGGTGGAGTTATTAGTGGCTAATGATGTGACGGATAAGACCGCTTCATAACAGTGTACGTAATCTTCACCCATCTCCCCTGGCTCCTGGTGACTCCTCTGAACACATGCTTGCACCCATGGGAGAAAGTGATGTGTGGATGCGGCAGGAGTGTCGTCGGGTACGCGGCCGGCGCTAATCAAATTCCCTCTCACCAGATGGTCTGCCTTTCTGCTGCTTTTTTAGAACTCTTCCCCCTCTCCACTTTCCCGTCCTCTGCTCCCGGGGCCTCATCATGTGACACAAAACTGGTAGCATTAGCATTAATCAATAGATCTTACCAAGCACTCTGGCTACAGTCACTACATATGGATTGGCCATATGGTCCAGTTAATCTTTGACAGGAGAAGACATGAGATTACTGTGTATAAAAATGTTTTTGTTAAAGTGTTGTGCTTGGCAAATAAAGAAAAATATTGCTGTTATGTAACCTTGGATTATATAACATCTTCTATGCTCGGGTCAGTGAGATTTGATATTTCAAAGTCCACCGTTTCAACTGTGAGCTTTGTTCCTTCTTTCATCAGTCTGACATAGTCACAGACAGTTGCTTTCATATGGTTTTCACCCAACAGCTTTTTTAGTAAAGCTAACCTCTCTGAAGGGGGTAATTGAGTAAGCCTTAACAACCCCAACTTGTTTCTTGCTCTCAGTTTCTCATTTAACTCTAAATCACAGCAGTCTATCCATCCATTATCTTCCTCTTCCATCTCCACACAGTTCCTCCAGCTCCAGAACCCAAGATGTGCCAGCCAAGAGGCATAGTCCCTCCAGTGTGTCCTGTGTCTTCCAAGGCCTTGTTCCGGTGGGACATGCCGAGAACAGATGTCCGTGCAACCTCAGTTGCTCCTCTTAACATGGAGGAGCAGCAACTGACTGCGAGTGCGGTAAGAGTCCCACAAGGCATAAAAAGTCATTCAAATCAATGTGTCACACTAACCTCAGTGGAGAGCAGGTTAGGCCCAGGTCTATGGAAAGAAGTCTGTCTTTCCTTGACACCACAGTGGTCTGGAGTGGATTTCAGGTGACTGGACGTGTTATCACGTGAACCCACATGAAACATGCACATTTCTTTGGTCAAATACACACTGCAGTTGAAGTTGTTGGTATAATAGGCATGCTTATGACCAGAGGTGAGGGTAGAACATTGACCTTTAAATGGAGACCTCTGCCTTTGGAGTCAGCTCCTTCTTCACCGCAGCAGTCATCACTGCAGACGCAGTGTTTTTAATTATTTAAAATGTTGAAAAATGGCTTCTTTTTTTTTTAATCTACATGTATGCCTGGGGGTCTCAATTTTTTGGACATTCACATGTAAGTACATTGCAGTGGAGATAGGGAGTAGATAAAAACAGACATTTTTGAAGCCTCAACAATAAAACATTATTCACACATACATGAATCAACTGAAATACAACTGAGTAAACTAATGATGAAGGAACACCACAATACATGGTCAAAAGCTCATAAAAGTCAACTATACATCATATGCCCCCTTTAAAAGGTGCTGCTTGTCTGTTTATATCACACTGTTCCCTTCATCAAACTGCTACCAGCCACTCACCCAAGCCTATTAACCTTATCAACACCATTGCCTTCTCTGTCCTACCTCATCCGTCAGTCCACAACATTGTCTCCATCTTCCGCCTCTCCTGACACCCTGGATTTGACTGTCAGATTGTGATATGTTGCTGTGACATGTTCCCTTCTGTGGGGTCTATCCTCCAGAGACACCGATCACAAATCCTCTCTGATACATTTACGCTAAACACCGCAAGGGCAACCAGCTTTCTCATGCACTGCAATATGTCCAACAAAACTGACTGGCACAATGAAGGATCAAACCTGCCGTAACTCCAGACACAGGTAGCACTCAGTTTTTACTAGTACATTTGTTAATAAAATAGTACTTCTAAGTAGTTTCTAGACATCATACTTGTAGTACTTTGGTAAAGGTTTTGGTTTGAGCTAGTCTTCCCACTATGAGTAAGTCTACACGTGAAAAAGGTTAAAGGTAGCTGTTAACTTGGCAACTGCAGCTATGACATCATAAGGTGGAACAGAGCATTTTGAGCTTTTGGAGATGTAGACAGACTAATAATAAAGGGTTACTCAAATGTGTGAATGAACAAAACACAACTCCAGGTATGTTTTTGAGGCGGTAGCAACATTATAACGTGGCTAAAAGCTCACAAGAGTTCATTTTTTGTAATATATGATCTTTAAAGACTTACTGTGTAACTTTTTGGCCTGGAAAAGGGACTCCTGCTTGTCTCCATGGAAGCGGTATTCCTTTGGCTCGAATATTCCGCAGTACAGCAACCTATCTCCATGGAGAATGTTTCGAAATATAACTTTAACTTTCTATTTCCACAGTAGTCTTCCCAAATACTTTATTACTTTTGTTCGGATCATTTCTTGAAACTACTTTGTCCTGCTACTTTTTGTGCTTCCGTTCGAATGGTTTTATTTTGCTTCTCACCAGTATGTCAAAATAGAACGGCTATTAGTACATCATCAAGAGCCATCATTAAGGTGCTCGCAAAAATAGAGCAGTGAATGAGGTTTCTGTTTTGCTTTTAACGGGAGGTGGAGAAAAAGATGCGGCAACAAACAGTGCATTAAGAAAGTGAAAGCAGGTGGGTATTGTGAAGTAATGCTCGTGGCTTCGCTTCCTTTGTTATGAAAGAAAAGAAAGTATGCCGCTATTCAGAGGCTGTTTCATAATGGCGGAATGTTCCAGTGGAAAAACATGTCGCATTGTTGACACTTCGCAAACTATTTTAGACCTTGAATTTTTGTTGTGTTTGCCGGGGTCCGGAACACACACTCTTTCAGTACTTTCCGAAGATGTGAATCTGAACACCAGTGAGTTTACCTGTTTTTAGATGGCCGTGATTGGCAGGTGGATTAGCCAATCAGGGACATACATAATCAGGGTATATTGGAAAAAAAATAATGGAAAAATTGTGGTGTAGTTGTGTTTTGTTTAATCTACTCACATTTGAATAGTCAGTGATATATAGGCCTGCTCCCTCCCGCTCACTTTTCTATAATCAAATTGTTTTAAGTCCGGAGTCCAAACTTTTTTCGCCGAGGGTCCCGTATCTAAACGAACAGAAGGGTCACAGTTGGTCAGTACAGTGAGTCGTTCAGATCGGTGTTTTAACGGAGCTATTACAAAGCCACTCTACTTTTAAAGAAGGCCTGGGACATTCATTTTCGGTTTGTGTCGTGATACAATATGATGTTCATGAATTGGGGCGACAGTAGCTCGTTTGTCCACTGATCCAAAGGTTTGAATCCCGCTCTCGATGTAAAAACATCGTTGGTTGAGCGGTCAGATCCACCGACGCACTGTTTAGCTTGTGCAATTCCAGCTCCCACAGATGAATGCTGTTGTTGTTGCGGTGTCCTTGAGCAAGACACTTAAACCACTGTCCCCAGTGTCTGCGTACACTGGTGTGTGAATGTGCGAGTGGTTCCTTGATGTAAGGCGCTGTATACAAATGTGACAATTTACCAAAAATGTGACCAATTTATAGAAGCAGAAGTACTTAAAGGTGCATTGTGTAACCTTTCTGGTGGAGCGTCTGCCATCTGCTTGTTTCTATGGATTTGCCTTGAGTATTCCACAGTATAGAAATAAAGCTGGTAATCACAGTGAGCACAAGTTAATGGTGAGCTCTATGGAGAAGCAAGCACATGGTAAGAATTCTTGAGCTTCACTGCAAATGTCTCTGATCTGGCCAAGATTTTAAAACTTATATCAGTTTATTCACCTTGGTTTCAGATTTATTATCTACTTACTAGTTCTGAGACTGCTCAATTCTAGTCTAGAGGTCGTTTATTTTAAGATAACTTGTCAAGTCAAATGATCTTTCTGCATGGACAAATAATTTCACTAGTTTTAAGTAATTTTTCTGATAGATTTAAGTGTTTATATCTTAAATTTTGCCCAAGCTTTCGTGGAGACAAGCAAGTAGCCGACCCTCCACCTTAGATGTTACATAGTGCACCTTTAAATGTGCATTAGTTAGTAAAAATGGCACCTTGGGATCATTTGGGCAAATTCAGCAGGGATCTTGAGAGCCAACAAAAAATGCTCAAAGGGTCGGATTAACCAATAAAAGAAACACGTGATCGATCTGTGTGAAAACAAAAAACGTATTATTAAAAGAACCATGGACAAAACAAACATTTAAGTAACACGGCCTTCTATGATTGCTGGGTTTTTCACATCCTGCAATAGAGATCAACAATATTTCTTACAAATGGGGTGAGTAACATGAATATTGTTAGTATGCAGATTTTTGCAATAACACAGTGCGCTGGAGGATCTCGTCACTAATAGAAATGATCAGGCGCAACATTTGTGAGTTTACATTTGGGATATTTCATACTCCCGGGCCATTTTGTTCATCTCTCGAAGCATGCATTTGTAATGAATGTGATTTGATGATAGAATTGCTTAAATTGAGTCTGGCGATTATTGATGGACTTTAAAACCGCAGAGGAAAACTACAGATTTCTACCTCTTCACCGGGGAAAAGGGAAACAAAGTGATTTCCAAGACTCCAAGCAACAACACTCTAAACAGGATTAATGAAACCGCCATTAGAGAAGCAAAACTACAACTCCAGGTATGTTTTTAAATCACATTATAACATGGTGAAAAGCTCGAACAAGTCAATTCTGCGTACTATGTGTGATTGCTTTAAGGCGATGATTCAAAAACGGTAAAGTACGGTTAATCGCCTGGGTGGACCAAACCAAACCAAACCAAACCTGGCCACAATGACAGATGTACTTCCATCTATGTAAATGTCAATACTGTGGTCCTTCATTTATCGTGGGGGAGTTGAAAAAATGAAAAAACGAAGTAGTCGGATTTATTTTTAACAATTATTATATGTTGAAAGGCTGTAAAACGCCTCACCACACACTTTATACACTTTTCTCAGACAGGATTTAAACTCAGGAGCGGCGGGTGTCTTGATGCAGGTGTCTTTTTCCGAGTAAAGAACAGACATGGTTGGTTGGTGTTTTTGTTTTGTTTTTTGTTCTGGGCAAAAAAGAGTCTTATAAACAAACGTTCCACCTTCGATTACACAGAACGGCCAATCGGGGCATAGAACACAATGCGTGCTGTAAAAAAAAAAAGCAAAATTGCACACAAAAAATCCGCGAAACAGCGAGGCCGCGAAAGGTGAACCGCAACTGTACGATTATTTTGGTTTGGTTTGGAAGATGTGTGTTTTTCGCTCAACTGGATGTAACGAAGTATGATTTCCAGCTGTTGCACCATGAGGTTCCACGTTATCTGATCAATTTCTGTGAGAGCCGTTTCAAATCGATAGTGTAGAACTCCATTCTGCACATATAAATCTGGTGTGTATTTGAGTAAAATGTGTCTTGCGCCAGTACAGATATATTGAATAATCAGCTCTTGAGGTCAAAATTAGAACTCTCTGCATCTAATTATCAGACAAGACTCCACACTGGTCTCTGAGTTGTGAAAAACGCTATCCCTTCCCAATCACTTTTAATGCTGGCCAAAAAAAGTGAATATTTTGCACATATTTTGCAGTGAGTTAAGTGAATTATAGACAAAGAAAGACATAATAAGTCCTTTTAAACCTGCTGTTTACCTGAATAAGCAGAGTGACTCCCACGCACTCAAACAGCCCTGTCAGCACAGCGACGCTAATGCATAGCGCTAACCCTAATGCGCTCATAACACGTACACAGGTCAACTTCAACACCTACAGCATCGCTACACAAAAGTACACACAAAGTACATGCAAAAGTGCACAAACGTACACGCGGTACAGAGTGTCAGAGGTGGCACAGGGATATGGAGGCGCTCTCTTCTCCCAGAGGCCGTATCAAAATATATGAGGTGTGTTGAGCAGGCGCACAGCGAATCCAGATGATCCTCTGTCAAAACATGGTACAGCCAGCACAAACACACTCTGTACCAGCGCACAGTAACTTTTGAGGATTCGCACTAAAGTATAAAGGACTTGATAACAATGTTGTGTGTGAGGAAAGATTATTTGAAATGTGAGATGAGGTTTGAACCCCAAATTTATGATATTGTGATTTAAATGTGTGAGGTGAAGTGAATCATTTGGTGAATAGATAAACGTAGACACAGGCAGGGAGAGAAATCTGTATCCTCACTGAAAATATGTAGTGTAAATGTCATGGCTATAGGGCAAGTTGTACTTAAAGGGACAGTTCGGAATTTTGGACATTGGCTCACTAGGAAATGAGGCCCTGAGTGTTGGAGACGTGTGGAGACACTTTTTTGTATTTGCAGAGGTTGCTGGTACTAGGCTAGTGAATGTCAATGGCCATAGATGTCCTGCCGCTAAAACCAGTCTTATCCACTCCACAGAGCACCCGAGGCAAAACTATTAGAACTCCAGACTGTCCATGTGAATGTCTGTGCTGATAGAATCATTTTAGAAGTAAAATCAACCTTGAATTTGAAAGATTTATGTCTGAACAGCAGCAGTGGGTTGTACTTCCTGATAGAAAGCTTGGCTGTGGCGGACTGATATATGAGAAAATAGTCCCTCAACGTGCGACGACTCATGCGATGCAAGATTATTTTATTTCAAACATTATTCTATCAACACAGACGGTTACATCGATAGTCTGAAGTTATAATAGTTTTGCCTCGGGTCTGTGGAGTGGGTAAGACTGTTTTTAGTGGCAGAACAACTATGGCCATTGACATGCACTAGCCTAGCACCAGCAACCTCTCCAAATACAAGGACTGGATGGAATATTTAAAAAAGTGTCTCCACAAGTCTCCAACACTCTGGCTCACGAGGAAATGAAGCTCTATGTCCAAAATTCTGAACTGTCCCTTTAAGGCCTTCTTACCAACATTTTTGGAATTCACAAAATTTGATTTTAACAAAATTCTTTAGTTCAGACACACATATTATTTAGTCCATAATTAGAAAGAAAAACAGGATACAAAAGATATACGAAAGCAACCAATTTAGTCCATAAATTTCATTAAAAATGATTTTTTCATTCTGTGCCCTGTGCTTTCTTCGAGCAGAGGTGTAACAGCATGAGCTCATTTGAGGATTGGTCTTGCGTCTTTATGATGAGTCTGATAACGTTACCATTTCAACTTGTTGCATGATTGTTAGTTACGTATTCAGTTTATTGGACACAAAAAGAGTGATCAGGACCACAGCACACTGATCTGTGTACAACTCTCATTTAAGAAGGAATCTGGCTGCTTAAGAACACTTGGTGAATCTGGCCAGAGTTCTCTTAGTGTCTTCTTAAAGTGTAAATTATAAACCTTTTGGAACTCAGCAGGTAGAAACATCTTTATTTTTCAATCAATCAATCAATCTTTATTTATATAGCCCTTTACAACAACACCATTGGTGATTTCCAATTAAAAACAGAAAATACAACAATACAAAAGACAGAACATACAACAATGTAAACAAAATACAGTAAAACACACAATGCAGAAAAATTACGTGCCACAAACTACTAAGTATTAAAAGCCATTTTGAATAAATATGTTTTAAGCCTAGATTTAAAAAGGTTAAAATCAGTGATGCTACGTAGCTCAAAGGGCAGATTGTTCCACAGTCTGGGACCAACCACAGAGAAAGCTCGATCACCCCAGTGTTTGAGCCTGGCTCGGGGGACTTCCAAAAGAAGTTGGTTATTTGACCTTAAAGTGCAACCTGATTTTCGGACAGATAAAAGCTCGGTCAAATAACAAGGTGTTAAGCCATTAAGAGCTTTAAAAACAAAAAGTAAAATTATAAAATCAATTCTAAAAGAAACTGGAAGCCAATGAAGTATAACAAGGACTGGGGTGATGTGCTGACGTCTACGTGTGTTGGTTAAAAAACGAGCTGCAGCGTTCTGCACAAGCTGAAGGCGACTGAGAGCAGTTTGGGAGACACCGACATAAAGTGTGTTACAATAATCTATTCTCAAACTGATAAAAGCATGAATAGTCCTTTCAAGGTCAGTGCGATTTAAAAATAAAAAAAATTTTTTTACCAGATGTACAGTTGTATGTATAGTTATTATTATTTTATATACGATTTATCAATGTTTTCATGTACTTTATTGGCCATTGTTGTTGTTTTCTACCTCAAAAGTGCATTGTGTAACTTTTCTGGTGGAGGATATTACTTCGGCATGTTCCACAGTGCAGCATTAAACCTTTCTATAATCATGGAGACCAAACCAGACCAAGTTACAGGTCAGATCTGTGGAGAAGCGACCCCACTCCTATTCAGAATCCATTTTTCTAGGTATTTCTGTGCTATGAACCCACTTATAATTGCATAAATATATGCATAGAGCTGTTTAATGTCAAACTGTGGAAAATTCCAGGCAGTTTTTAAACATTTTGAACCAAATGAGCTCGGCGTTATCATTTGCTAAACAGACACAGTTGCATGTCCATGAATACATACATGCATTTATGGGAGTTTCCGGCCTAAACAGCTGAATTGCCATAACTGTAACATGGCATTAGGCTGGTTATTTGTCGCATACTTCCACAGGTCCATTACAGCAGCCTTCACGCCCAGGGGACAGGGGGCATTAGCTGGGAACAGATGAGCTCTCTCTCCCCCGGCCTGTGTGTGTGCGTCCCCGGCCCCTCGCTGCTCCGGTGGGCATTCGAGCTTGCCGTATAGACCCCGGCAACCGCTGCTACGTGCTAGTTTTCATAAATGGATGGGACTAGCAAACAGTCACACGGCTTCATTTACCGCGCTGGGTTTATTTAATCTCCGGCTCACTGACAACTGGCCCCCCGGGTTAAAGAGCGGCGCACTGAGATATGAAATGAGAAAACATGCTTATATACGACATACATGGATCGTACACAAGTGTGAATAGAAGAGTAAGAGATGGGGAATTACTGTATCGGGTTACAAGGGTTACGGTTTTAAAATGCAGTGATAAAACAAGGTAGTTAGGTAACAAGGTATGATGTTTTTTTTCCAATGGAAGCTATCATAGACTGTATAAAGAAGTGGACTAAGGGTGAGTGTGACGTCACCCATAATGTGAAGGCCAATCTACAACCAGAGAGAGAGAAAGAGAAACAGAGCTCCTGAGGGAAATTCAAGTTTTGCTGCAACAAGATTTCCACTGCGCTTCTTAGTGGTCTTTGTATCTCAGTTAAAGGTCTCAGTCCAGTTTAACAGGTGGACTTGTCAGGGAGGGTCAGCAGATCCTGTGGAAGAGCCAAAAGTGTCTCTCCTCTGTGTCCTGCAGCATCACAGCAGTGTCCAGGAAAGGCCTCATGCTTACTCCGCTCCATTAAAATTACATGTTAGCATGTCATGTTGTAAAAGGATTCATAATTGTGAAGCTAAATAACTTTAAAAACACAGAGGAGCTTATCTGAATTACCATCTGATGATGTTTCAATAATATTAGATAGTTTGTAGCTTCGAGTAGAGCCACTGCTGCTCTACGTCCAGAAAGACAAAATCCACAGAAAGAAACATCTAACTTTTATATTTTATCATATTTGGGCAGATTTGTCAGGATACTCTGCAATGTTAGCAAAACCTGGTTATAGAAAAACATTGACTTGGGTTGTAAACATGAAGAATAGAAGAAATGTCTTGTTTTTCTTCCATACGTTGTTGTGTCTAATAAATGTAATAGTTAAAATATATTCCATGGACATTTCCACTCAAAGATTGATGACAATACACAAGACTCATAATCTATAGCCATTTGCTCCTTATGGGGACTGCTGGCAGATAACCACCCAACCTCACTCAACAACTTTAAATAAACCAGCTTGTAGATGTTATTTCACATGATTTACTACCATTACTATTTGTGGCCAAAAATTGATACAAAAATATGTCTATCCACAATAAACACAATTAGAAAAGTTACCCACCGTTGCATCATTACATTCTCCAGCACACAGCAGCCCGCCCCAGCCGCCTCCTGTTATACCAATAGTCCCTGCACATGGTCTAATTCATCACCATCCTGACAAATAGCCCTGGGTGCACTGGCCCATGTAGCGGCTAGGAACGCATTTAAAGGAGACATATTGTAGTAAATCATGTTGTGTTTTTGTTTTCTTTTAACAGTTGTGTGATTCTGTTATTCAGAAACGTACCCGGAGAGGTTTAATTCATGCCACTTCACAGGCAGCAAATTAGATCTTCCACAGTTTGCCTATTAACAAGGCAGAGGTGTTGATGATGCCAGGTTTTTAGCTTAGACACAGTGTGCGAACATCTGGAAAAACCAAGATCTCGTGTAAGGATTTTATTTGCCGATATTTCCTCGACAAGATGTAGCCTCGCGGTTTTCACAAACAGGCCTGGAGTTGTGTTTTGTTCCATTCACATATGTCTAACAGACAAACCCTGCAGATTCATATTTAGGCCGAGTTCAGTTCTCAAACAGAAAACACTCCTTGTGATGTCATAATGGGACTGGTGTTGCGAATTAGCCTTTGGCTAAAACACTGTGGTACCTGCATCAGATGTTAATCTATGTTTGTTGTATCTGTCCCTATCAAATAAACAATAAAGAAAGAATGTAACACAGGAAGTGCACCGCTGTGTTTTTAAACTTCTTATACCCTTACTAGAATCTTTTGGATAATTTCAGCTGAGGAATTCTCACAGAACCCAAGATAAAAAGGTAGCTGTTGACTTGAAAAACCACCACTAGATGACATCAGAAGGTGCGCAAGTGTTTTGAGCTTTGGCGATGAAGAGAGATTAAAAACAGGATTATTCAAACATGTGAATGAAACAAAACACAACTCCAGGTATGTTTCTGATGAGGAAACAACGTTCTAAGACAAGAGTCAATTTTGTGTCATATAGGACTTATATAGAATGTCTTTAATTTGATTTCTTTTATATTTTTATATTATATTTGATTTCTTTTATATATTTATTTTAAATTTCCCAGTTTTTAGCATTGCTCTTCTTCTTCTTCTTCTTCTTCTTACTAATCTATCCCCATCTCCAGCAGAAGGTCTTCAAACACAGGCTCACCTCAGGGTTGCGTTTTGCCTCCCTTGTTCTTTATTTTATACTCGTAGTGATGGTACTTTCAGCTCCTTTGTGGGATCCGAATCTTTTGGATCATTTCAAAGAGCTGTTGTTGTCATGGTACACTCCTGGTGCGATCCTTCCCTGCTTCACCCTCCCCCTCACTTACCTCCTTCCTCTCCGGATCTGCTGGGCGTGTCCGACTCCTCCTCCTGCTCCTGGGCTGGCCTGTGCACCTGTTTGCCATCTCCAATCATCCCTGTATATCAACCTGGTTTCTCCTCACCATCTCCGCCAGATCGTCAGTTAACCTCCGTGGTGAACGCCTGCTCCGGCTCTTTATGAATTTTTCACCCAGTTTGTTGTGTTTTTTCTCACCCGTCTGTTTTTCTGCTCCAGCTCCCAGCCATTCTGCCTGGCCCAGCTCCAGCTCCGTCCTCAGCTCCAGCCTGCCCTACCCTGCCTGCCTACTCTACCCGCTGCCCTCCTGACCTGCCTGCTACCCCTGCTACATTCATCATCTTTGTAATAAATCCTTGTAAACTCTCTTGGATTCCTGTCTGCCTTTGGGTCCTACCTTTATTCGATCGTGACAGTTGTGTGTAATCAGAAACAACCGGCTGTAATCAGGGCAGTCCTTTGTGATGTCACCAAGTACTTGAAATTGCAGAGGCCACTGAAGGCAGCACGAATTTAGATTGTGTGAGAATTAAATGTATTTACCTTCCGTTGGCTCAGTTATCTGATCTGACCTGTAACCTGTATCTCCATGGAGACAAGTATGCTGGACATGCCTATGAGAAGAGGCTATCACCTGCTTGTTTCTATGGATGCATCATTTCTCTGACCGGAATGTTCCACAGTATGACATTAAACAGCTCTACCTTACACTTATTCAATTACGGGTGGTTTTATAGTTCAAAAATACTGAGAAAAACAGGCATTCTGACTGTGAGCGGGATCGCCTCTCCACAGATCTGACCTGTAACTTGGTCTGGGTTGGTCTCCAAGAAGATAGATACTGTGAAATCCTCCACCAGAAAAGTTACACAACGCAACTTTAAGCCAGAACAAAACAATTTGAAACTTTTCTTGTAAATCACAGACATAAAAGTGTGTTGTGGGTTGATTTTATTTACATTTTAGACGCAGAGACTTTGTGTATAAAGTTTGTTACAGGACAAATGCATCGTTTTTGAGGTTAGAGGCATATAAATAAGGCTAGAATTTACATTTTGATAAACCTTCAAAGTATTACAAGACAGGACCATCTGGTGTTGTGTCTGTAGCTAAAGTGGGGATTTCATTGCAGTAATGAAGAAAAGTTTTGATGTGACTATAAAACCATATGAAAGCAGTCAGTTTGGATTTGTGTGTAACATAATCTAGACAGTACCCAGTGGTGGAAAAATACTTAACAACTCAAGTAAAAGCAGTGTTACTTTGCTAATAATATACTCTCTTACAAGTAGAACAAATGCTGTTAAAAGTGTACTTAAAGGCCCTATGTCACACAAAATTGATTCTTGTGAGCTTTAAGTCATGTTATAATGTTGTTACCTCCTCAAAAACGGGGTCCACCGCCTTTGCAGACATCCCTTCGGTTTCCAGGCACTTTTTAGTATCGCTATTCCATCATGTTTTTATTTGATTTTTTCCAGAGTTGTGATAGTCTACCCAAGCAACCTCCATTTTAGATGAGATATTTTCCCAAAGTCTGGCCTATGCTCTTTTTTAGAATGTACGTTTCCCATGGCATCAGTTTCCCACTGTCTGATATTCTATGTGGTATGATATGAAATATGGGAGCGCAAAGTATAATAGGCTATCGCATTAATATTATTCATGTTGGAAAAGCGAAAAATAGTAAAGTGCCGCTACTCTGACAATGAAAAAAAAAAGTTGAAGTAGTGGGACGCTTAAAAAAATAATGTTTATGCCGCTACTACGACAATTAGACGTCAGTGTCTAAATAGTGCCATGTCGGAATAGCAGCAAGGAACCCTCAGAAACATACCTGAAGTTGTGTTTTGTTTCATTCACGTATGCTTGAGTCCAGTCAATTATTAGTCTGTCTACATCTTCAAAGCTCCAAAGTATGTTATGGTGGTAGTTTTCCAGTTTGTTCAGTAGAATTTGACCATTCCAGGGCTGAAAACATCCAAATGATTGTAGTGCAGGTGTAAGGAGCTTAAAAACACAGTGGAGCACTTCCTGTATTACCACATGAATGACGTCACACCGTGGAACAGAGTGTTTTCTCTGTTTGAGAGAAGAACACACGGTAGCATTAGCAGGATTTGTGTGTTAAACGTGTGAATAAAACAAAACTCAAGGTATGTTTTTGATAAGAAAACAATATAACATATCAGAAAATAGCATAAATAAAACATATGCTAGAATTATACATAAGTTACAAGTACAGGTTTAAAAATCTACTCCAAAAAATACAAAAACCATGAAAAAAAACTGCAATGTGAGTATTTATAATTAGTTTTCTTTCCGCCCTGTACGTATTCAGTCCAGCCCTACTCCAGTCTGACTCAGTACATAATAAGCAGGTGTGTTTAAACAGCCTGATGCTTGTGATATCATTGTGCCTCTATTGTACATGAAGAGAGAGCTTTGTACGAGGTGTTGTTTTGGTTTCACACATGAATGAGAGTCTGTGTTATCCTGTTATCTTTCTGCAGGTGGCAAAAGATGTAAACTTAACACAGAGCGCATGGGAAAACACACTAAGTAACAGGCACATAGCTGAAGTCTGGGCCTGTTGACATATATCAGTCCTTGTGATCTTGGCCTAGGTAATCGGAGGTATACTACTGCCTACAACAGAAGCATAGCCTGTAGAGATGCATGGGTCAGTGTATTTACATGTCTATAGCTGCACAAGAGGACAGCTTTAGTCTTTGTGCTATTAATGCTAAATGGAAACAGCAAGTGAACAGTGAAAAAGGTGCATGTGTCCGCGTTATGTTCTCATGGTGGTTTATTTAGTACAATCATAAAGGAAGAACTTTAGGGCTTTATTTTCAGTTTGAACAACCATAAACGGAAAAAAATCTCATTTTGCTTGTTTTGATTGTTATAAACGATTAACCCATTGTGCCTTTTTTATCATTATTATTAGTTTGCACGACCGTAGTATGTCATTTATTTTTCTGTATGTAAATATTTGTAAAGTTCAGTGATCAGTGTACATAAGAAACCACATCATTTTTGAAACTATGTCATGAACAGGGGTGGGTTAAGTTAAGTTTTTCTTCTTCCCACTCCTTTTTGAGAAATGTGCTTTTTCCTTTGTTTACAATGTGTATGTAGTATGTGTATGATTATTGTTTCTCTCTTAGCACAAACTTGAAATAAAAACTAATCTGCAGCTGCAGTTTAATGTGCACAGGTTCGGCTTGGGTTCGGCTTGGGCGGAATCGGGTCAGGTCACGTTGGGTCTCAACATTGAACCCATTTCTTCAGGTCAGGTGGGTTGGGTTTGGTTGGATTGTATCTAGCCTTGGGCACAGCAGGTTAAAAAAGAAAAAGGATTTTATCTAACGCTGGGTACAGCGGGTTAAAAAAAAAAAAAAAAGAGCTGGTCTGCGCATCTCTAATAGCCAGATTGGATTAGACAATGTCTTGAGGATTCAAGTCTCTGATGGTAAATAAACTCATGGATTAGAACTCCAGCCTCTTGTCCTTTCTTCTAAGTCTTGGGTTACGTCAATAGGTGTCGTGTTGTGTATAAGCTGTCCTAACAGTCGTAGAGTTGTGGAAAGAAGTCTATTTAACATGAGTCTGGGACACAGTGGCTCGAATACTCAACACAGTAAGACTGACTATGCATGATGCTTTTCTGTAACAGCTGGACGACGCCATAGATAACCACAGAGAAATGGGTTCCATGCTGCTATTCATGCTGACGTCCAATTGTCGGAGTAGCGTAAACATTATTTTTCAAGCGTCCCACTACTTCGACTCTTTTTTTTTCAGTAGCATCACTTTACTATTTTTCAAACATTCCGCTTTTCCAAGATGAATAATATTAATGTGATGGGGCCGGTGCAAAGCTTAGAAACCACCATGATTGGTTTAATGCGATAGTAAAGTACAGGATAAAGTAAAGGATACAACAAGGATGTTTATATATGTAAGTATGACATGGAGTGAACTTTCAGTTTATTGTGCATAGGTGTGTGTGTGCGTGCATGTGTTATCTTAGAGAGCATGGATTACAAATATTTGTCATTAAGTTAATTAAGTTAATTAAGTTAATTAAGTTAATTAAGTTAATTTGTCATGAAGTTGCTGTGTGTGACTAGATAGTTGTTGAGATTAAGAACATTGAAGAACAGCGAGAGACTATGTTTCCACAGTCCTATGTTCCCTCAGCCCATTGTTACAGATCGCCTGTTCCTAGCACATTAATCAGAATCAGAATCACTTTTATTCATCCCCGAGGGGAAATTTTCTTTGTTACAGATGCAACCGACTAAGAGCATGTACATCGAACAAGTTACAAAATAAGCTAAATACAATAGATAAAAGATAAAATAGCTCTCTCTGGGAAACTATTTACATCAGTGACATATTTATGACTATATACATGTGTGAGCAGGGAATAGGATGAAAAGGATTGAGTAGTTTGTGAGTTAAAGTGCAGCATTCAACAGTTTGATGGCGACAGGCAGGAAAGATTTCCTGTGTCTCTCAGTGGAGCAGCGCGGCAGCCGCAGTCTATGGCTGAAAGAGCTCCTCTGACTGGCCAGCACCTTGTGGAGGGGGTGGGAGGGAGAGTCCAGAATAGTCCAGATTTTGTCCAGTATTCTCCTGTCCAACACCACCGCCAGAGAGTCCAGCTCCTCCCCCACAACATGTCCAGCCTTCCTAATGATCCTCTCGAGTCTATTAGTGTCCCTCACGCGCAGACTGCTGCCCCAGCAGACTACAGCATACATGATGGCACTGGCCACCATAGACTCGTAGAACATCCTGAGCATTGTCCTGCAGATGTCAAAGGACCTCAGCCTCCTCAGGAAATAGAGGCGGCTCTGGCCCTTCTTGTAAACCGCGTCCACGTTCCTGCTCCAGTCCAGTTTATTGTCCAAGTACACCCCCAGGTACTTGTCCTCCTCCACCACGTCCACACTGACCCCCTGGATGGAGATGGGGGTCACAGCAGCTTTGGTCCTCCTAAGGTCCACCACCAGTTCCTTTGTCTTCATCACGTTGAGCTGGAGGTGGTTCTCCTCACTTAAAGGTTGAAAAGTACGAGAGGCCTTTCCAGTTTTAAGTGAATGGAATAAAAAGTGAAACATTTTGCTTATTTAGTGTGTCTGAATGTGTACTGTTCATTAAAGAATTCTAGAAAGGTAATTGTGTGCTATGTCTAAACTGCACTAACTCATGGAGGTGAGTTTAATTTCAGTATAAGGGTTCAGCCTTATGTTGCAGTAGCAGTGTTGGAAGGGGTCAGCCCTATGTTCCCAGATTTAGCTAAAAGATAGATTACATCTGTAGACAACGGCTACTGGATAATAGGCTGGGTGTAACTGACTACCAAACTGGGAGAAATGGGGATAAAATTTGATGTAAATTGATGATAAAAGAAATGAGGACCTTATTTTGTAAAGAAAAAAACCTTAGAATGATGGAACATAGGGCTGAGGGAACAAAGGCACACAAACTAGAGACATGTCGGAATGAAGGGATGTCGGAGTAGGTGACAGACCCCAGAGAAATGTCAACAATGATAGAACTGAATGTGTCCTTTCTACGACTACGCAGGGGATAGAAAATACCACAACAGATTCTGGTGAAAAAGCATCAATAGGACTGTATATTAAAAAGTCATTATTTACTGCACGCCTTACTAGCTCTGTCACTGACGTAGCCTTTATCCTTTGTTTCTGTGATCGTTGAGGGACGGCTATAACACCACCACTAAAGCCACGCAGCCTTGTACAGATGGATTACATTCTATCTACACACACGCAGTACAACACAACCTCTGGAGCCAAACCTATCTCCCCGGCCGCTCTCTTTATCACGCAGGCCTGAAAGAAGGGGGAAAAAATCTTCAATCGATATCCCAATAGTCCCTGTGTCTGCTCCGCTGGCCCCAACGCTGTCCGGCATCATCGCCACAACACGCAAGACAAATGACTACATGGGGCCGTGCACAGGAGATGAAATGCTATAGGCTACATGCTAACATCAGCACCGCCCGTGAATTCCAAGTGACGGAGAAGTAGAGGTAAGTAAAATAAAAACATGAAAGATCGGCGGGGAAGTCCGGAGCTATGGGGCATGTTATGATGGAGGAAATGGGGTAAATATATATATAGGATGTGGTACACGTGTAACCGGTGATAGAGGCTGGGTAAATAAGAGCTGCCGCCATAGTCCCCGGGGGTAAAGGGATACACACTGGTTTGCTGTAGTGTATTGCAGAGGGATGTAAGGGGCAAGCTGGATGTTTAGGTTACATGGTAAATAGGGGTTTCATTACAGTGTTATTGACGCTAGGGTAGGGTTTATTTTTATAGCCAAAGGGAGACGGTCTGGACCACTTTTGTATTGGTGTTTCTTGTTGGCCCCCATCAAACCAAACCTACACAAAAACTATGTCAATTGTGTGCTTCGTTTGTGCTGCAAAAAGTTTCGTTTGTGCTTCTTTAGTTTTGGAGAAATTAATGATTCTTTTATAGGTCAAATTGGGGTCAGCCCCCAGGAAGCTTCAAAATGCTCTAAAACGTCCAAAATGAGTCAATCGTTTGTGCTGTTTTGTGCTGCAAAAAGTTTTGTTTGTGCGATTCTGGTTCTTAAGATATTTGCAGTTTTATTTTCAGCCAATGACGTCATCCAGCCCCTCAGAATGTGAAACAGCCTCAAAACAGGCAGAAAATGATAGAAAACGCTGTGACAGTTTTCATTTGTGCGAGTAATTATTATTTCTGTGGTAATTATAGGACGTCATTTCTGTTCAGCTGACGGCGGCAAACTCCACAAAACTAGTGGCGAAAACGATCTCAGGCTGTGGAAAAGTCTGTATTATTATATAAAATATGTATCAAAAGCAAATGACTAAAGACTGATACAGACTTTTCCACAGCTTGAGATCATTTCTCTTCACTAGTTTTGCAGAGTTTTGCTAAAGTCGCTGCGTCAGCTGAGCGGAAATGACGTCCTATAATTACTAGCCTCTTCAGCTCACAGACGTAAAGTGAGGGGAGAGAATTCTCCAGCTGCTGCTTCATTATCATCGGAACGACTGCGGAAAAAGTTTGGATCATGTTTGTGTCCGTGGCGTAACAACAAACCGAGACAGAAAAGACAGAAAAGCCGGGAGCAGCTGAAGTGTGTGTTTTCTTCCGGTAGATGTATATATGTCCATGTCCCTGTCCAATCAGAACCCTTGAGTGAAATTAAATAAAGACGATTTAACGTGTTTTCCATGTAAACCTCAATTTGGAATTATTATTTCCATATAAACTCGAAGGAAAATATTTTAATTCCAACCTATTTAATTCAGAACAATTAATTCGGAATTAAAAAACATCATGTAAACCTGGCCAGTGTTCCACAGTAGGCACTTTCAGGCTGACACAACCGCGCCGGTGCTGGTTCCCACAGCTAATCTCAAACCGACTGACATGCTCACGCCGAAAATCAGAGCGTTCAGGAAGCAAAAAGTTTGTTCTCGACGTGAATCAGGCAAAACTTGTTTTTTTCCAAGTGAACCGTGACATCACAGGAAATGTCAGCAGGTTTATCCGGGTCACACACGGTAAAATAAACAAACAAAGAAAATGTGTGTGGAATATGCATCCATGGGAATATGGCAGAGAAAAGTGACAAGAAGATTGTGCAGTGGTCAGCGGAGGAGAATATTTGCTTGGCCATATGGACTTCAATAGAAGCTAGACGGCAGGATAAAAACAAGCAAGTTATATTGATCCATATGCGATATGCGATCCATGATTGTTATATTCCGTGCTCTGACATCCACGTCCTCTTTCTATGATGCATCCTGGGTTCACTTAAATGGTTTGAACGCAGGTCATTTTTTCCCGGTGAGAACTGTGGTTCACAGTGGAACTGGTGTGGGAACCGGCACTGTTCTGGCCAGCCTGAAAACAGCTAGAGAGATCGTGGTGTTACACAGTGAGGTCGCAGTGAGGTCACAGGTTTCTCAGTGTCCCAGTGAAGTAAGAGTAGAATTTCTCGTCTTGGGAGTGGAGTAAATCTATCTGATAAGCGCCAAAGAGCCCCAAGCAAAGGGACATGTAACACTGTGTTAAGGCATTAATCCAGAATCTGTACAGATGGCATTGCTCTGACCGCTGCTTAGTCAGACTATGCATACATCCCTGAACACAATATGACATGAGACCAAGGCAGATTTGGATCATTGCAACATTATTAAAGTGCATTTTATCTGACTCTGTCCCACTGTAGTCTTTCTTATGTTCCAAAACGGTTTCCTCACTTTAGTTTCCACGCACAATCACACATGATGAAAGCTGTGTGGCTAATATGAACACGTGTGCGTCTTTATTAACTCCCCCTGTACATGTGAGCTGGAGCACATTAAACATGTCAGAGCAGGAGGAGGGGGATGAAGGCTCCGCAGCTCTTTGTAGATCCCCGGTTTTGATGTGAGCGGGCTTCAAAGTGCCAAAGGGCCTTTCATGCCCGGTAGAACTGCAGTCTTATCACACATCTCATTTGTGTGGTGCAGACAAACAGACAGCAGAGCATAGCCAGCTGAGGGCCCACTCCATCCGCCGCCAACAAATTAGATTTCTGTGTGATTGATGCTGAATCAACAGCTGCAGTAAAGTTAGAGCAGAGTCAGGCTTTGTGGAGAGGCCTGGGAGAAAAGGATTCATGAACTTGTTTCTTTTAGACTGGAGATCGGAACACAATGGGTCATACGTCTTTTTTAAGGTTAAAGTAGAGGTAAGATCTTAAGCCTGAGCCCAACCCGGTCGGGCCTAAAATGTCAATCATTGCTTCGGGTCGGGTCGGGCCGGGCTTCTCTCTCGCTGACTTTTTTTTTTAACAGTTTAGCAGTTAAATTCATGCGCAGAGCATGAGCCAGAGCCAGAGCAGAGCATGCTCTGTCTCTGCGGCTCCTGTTACAGGACGTTACACATGAACGACGCCCTCTTAATAATCTTCCCCTCCGCAGGTCCGCATCTATTTTGACCTGATGAAATTTCGGGTTTGCTTCGGGCTCGGGCCTGCAAATCAAGTTAATTGGTCGGGCTCGGGTCGGGTCGGCCTTTAATACCCACGGGTCGGGTCGGGTCGGGCTGGATTTTTTAGGCCCGATCTTACCTCTAGGTTAAAGATCCTATATTACGCAAAATTGAGCTTTAAGTCATGTTATATATAATGGTTTCTGTTTGAGAGAAGAAAATGAACACAATGAAACAACATAATTCCGTACCACAACCATACTGTAAAACTACCACAATATAAGCCCTTTAACCTCCTGAGACCCGAGCTTTTGTCTGGTGTGCATTTTTCATTTCTTCTTGCTATTTGGGATAAGTAGGACCTACTAAGTAAGTCTTCTGTATGACACCATTGGTTAAAAAATGTAAAAACATTAAAATGTATAAATAAATTACAAAAAACAAACAAACAGCAATTAGCTGTTTATTTCAAGCCCTAAACCTGCCAAATGTGACGCAGGTCGACCGTGAGCGGGTCGGGGTTCAGTGAGTGACGTTAAAAACACACAAAAAGGCCTGAAAATGTGGTCCACAGTTTTAATTTTTTCTGGTTTTCAATTGTTACAAAAAAAAGTAGAGGTGCAAAAAGTGGAGACAGGCAGCAGTTTCCCTATAGCAGCAGAAACGTCCAGCAATTTATAACTGTAAACTCATCTAAATATTCCCAAGTTTACCTCACAACATGTACAATCAATAATATAACACAGTCCCAATGTCTTCAAACGAGGACATGACATTTACTGAGGCTCTCGTCTGCTGTGGGCAATAAAATGTGTCAAATTTTAATGCCAAATGAAGATACATTAAGAGACATGAAGAGACATTATTGTACATAAATACATTGGTTTAATTCATAAATTTTGCATCTAAACTTTACCATGCAGTTTTTTTTTACTTTCGGGAGCTGCTGTAGAGGGTTTTAGTTGATTACAGGTGAAAGTTTAAAATAATTGAAAATCATGGTGCTAAGAGGCAAAAATGTAATGTCCTTGTATGGGGCCACAGGGTCTCAAGAGGTTAAGAAACATTTGTCTCAGCTTTTGACCAACCTACAAACATATTGGGTGATGTAACAGCTTATTAAAGTGGAACTTAACACCTAAACTGTGTCTACAACCATTTCAAAAAGAGATGCTAAGGAGGGGCGGGGTTTGGATATTTGGAACATTGTGATTGGCCTAACAGGTATCCACACTTCTACATACAAGATGTTATAAGGTTCTATCTGAAGTTTTTGTCAAAAGTTAGTCATATATTTTTGTTTCTGAATAGCACTTGTGCAAGTATATCATGGCTTTGGGAGCTTTGGGGAATCTTTAGGTGTTTATGATTCCATTAAAATTCAGTGTTTAGATTTTAAAGTTCTTTTATTGGTTTATAAAGCTCTTAATGGTCTCAGCCCTATTTATTTTTCCGATCTGCTTTTATCATATGAGCCTCTCGGACTCTCAGGTCCTCAGGTCTCTTCTTTTAACTGTCCCAAGAGTCCAAATTAAAACTCACGCTGAGGCATCATTCAGCTTTTACAGCCCCCGTTTGTGGAACAGTCCACCTGGGGATCTGAGATCTGCTGTGAATGTTCATATTTTTAAAAGTAAACTCAAAATGTATCTTTTTAATTGAGCTTTTAATTGAAACTTTTACTTGTTTTAAATTAAATAAATTTTTTATTATTAGTATATTTGTTTTAAATTATTAATATTAATATTATTAATTTTAATAATAATATTATTAATATTAATATTATAATTATTAATATTTGACTTAGTATCTATCTAATTTTAGCTCTCCATTTTTATTTTTCCTATAACCTTTACAAGCTTTATTTTGTTTATTTTGTTTTATTTTTTCCGTCTAAACAATGGGGGTGGGGTTGCTGTTGTTTTTAATCGTTGTCATTTTTCTGTTGCATGTGAAGCTCTTTGTGCTACATCCCCAATGTATGAAAAGTGCCATACAAATAAAGTTTGATTGATTGATAGTAGACGGCCATTGGAGCTACAAGAAAATTAAATTAGAGTGGCACTGCATCAAAATATAAAAAGTAAAAGTGTAAAAGTGTTCTGATGTGAAAACAAATGTTCGGTGTGGTGTCTGATGAAATAAAACTAATATAACATTTTATCATCTATCAAAATGTTAAGGTTATTATCAACATAGGTAAATTTGTCATCTGCATTTGGCCCATCCTTCAAAGCTGGGAGCAGTGACAGTTCGGGGACTCATTTCCAGATCTCGTTGCTCACTGCCTTAGCTTTGGACTGATGGGGAGCGCCTAGAAGAAACCCACCCAGACACCGGGAGAAGACAGAATGTTTTAAATCATCTTTAAGTAATAAATCCTCATATCCCACACAGCTCTATAAATGGAGCAGAGCGGCTGGACGGTAATGTGTTTATTTTGTCATTTCAAAACCAAAAACAGTCAAAAGAAATCATCAAACTAAACAAACTAAGCAGAAGAATGAGAGAAACCAAAACTCTGACTTAGTGTTTCTGTGGAGCAGCTCCTATTTCATCGAGCGGTGCATTCGGCCTGTTATGAGCGAATCATGTTTTCAGATTAATCAGGCCTGTGTGTGTGTGTGTGTGTGTGTGTGTGTGTGTGTGTGTGTGTGTGTGTCTGTGTGTGAGTGTGTGTGTGTGTGTGGAATTACAAGTTATCGAAATGTGGGCTTCCCTGTAGTCCAACTGTTACAGCCAAATCAATATTAATCAGAAGAGAGGGCGAGAGGGCACCGCATAAAAGATGCAAAGCACTGTCAGGGAGATGGACGAGAGAGGGATGAGAGAGGGATGAGAGACAGACGAGAGAGGGATGAGAGAGGGACGAGAGAGGGATGAGAGAGGGACGAGAGAGGGATGAGAGAGGGACGAGAGAGGGATGAGAGATGGACAAGAGAGGGAATAGAGAGGGACGAGAGAGGGACAAGAGAGGAACGAGAGAAGGATTAGAGAGAGGGATGAGAGATGGACGAGAGAGGGAATAGAGACGGACAAGAGAGGGAATAGAGAGGAACGAGAGAGGGATTAGAGAGAGGGACGAGAGGGCAACCGAGGGGCGATAGAGAGACGAAAGAGGGGCAAGCGAGAAACAAGAGACAGAGGGGCAAGAGAGAGACAAGAGAGTGGTGAGAGATATGAGAGAGGTACAATGGAGGGGTGAGAAAGAGAGATGAAAGAGGGGCAAGAGAAGGACTAGAGAGGGTCGAGAGAAAGAGGGATAAGAGAGTGAAAAGAGAGGGATGAGAGAAGGAATAGAGAGGGCCGAGAGAGAGGCAAGAGGGAATAGACAGGGCCAAGAGAGGGACGAGAAAGGTAATAGAGAGGGACAAGAGAGGGATGAGAGGGAACAGAGAGGGCCGAGAGAGGGAATAGAGACGGGCAAGAGAGGGAATAGAGAGGAACGAGAGATGGACGAGAGGGATGAGAGAAGGACGAGAGAAATGAATGTAATATATGGACCAAAAAAACAACAACATAATCAAAGTTAATGAAGTTGGCCACTTTTTCAGCCCTTGTGACAAAGCCAAGTCTAGACCACAAATAGATGGTCTATCTGCTCTTGTCTACTCTATATGTATATGTTTATGTATATGCTTATGTATATGTATATGTTTATGTATATGTATATGCTTATGTATATGTTTATGTATATGCTTATGTATATGTATATTTTATGTATATCTATATGCTTATGTATATGTTTATGTATATGTTGATGTTTATGTATATATATATGTTTATGTATATGTATATGCTTATGTATATGTATATGTTTATGTATATGTTGATGTTTATGTATATATATATATGTTTATGTATATGTATATGCTTATGTATATGTATATGTTTATGTATATCCCCGTCTATTTCAGACAGAGCAGTGCCTCCGGCTAGCATCACCCCCATCAGGAAACACTGACTTTAGCAAAGACATTAACAACACTACTCCTTCCACGTGTTGTAACAGCGCCGCTTCACGGGCCGAGGTCAGGCTGACAGAGTGCATTATGGGTAGGCAGTTACTCTACTACAGTGTGTGTGGCCCATTCGCGACTTTACAACTAAAGAGGCGAAAATCCCAATTTTCGCCAAAAGAATGAAGATCTAACCAAGGTGGAAATGCGGTGAAGTACATTGTGACAGGTGATAGCCATTTGGAGGATAAGGAGGGAGGAGGAGGAGAGATGGAGTGATGGAGAGAAGAGCTAAGGAAAGTACAGAGTGGTTTATTTACTGCAGTGTTAGAAGTAATTGTCCGGTGTCTGCATCTAATAATCTTGTGTAAACACTAAATGCTTCGTGATTATGGTAATGAAGGTGGCCCAAACAAACAAGTACAAGAGCTTAATGTAAAAGACAGTGATATAGTTCCAGTGGCCTATTATGCAGCCTATATCATGTACTCATACTGTAGCCTGTATACTGGATGTTGTAGTATTCTGGTGGAAGGAAACACTTAAAATTGCTGCTTTTTTGCTGAACCTAAGGGCAATTGTAGGCCAGAACCCACGCTAAAAATAAGAACAAATCAACAGCAGTCTCAACGCCCAGGAACTGACCTACAAAAACATCACATACACCTGTCGGCATAGCAACCAAGTGTCACATACAAACGCTGGAAGTATGGGTTGTGTCTGAGGATGCTCTATGGTACTGAGCTACGACACTTGTGGGTCATTATGTTAGAATTTGCACATTTTAAATCGCCCCCTTTATTTTTTCTAATATGGACAGATCATGCGTGTTCCAGTTTCGTTAATCCACCTGCCGGTCACAGCCATACTAGAGAAGTGTGTGTTCTGGAGCTCAGACAGTGCATTAACAACAACACATGAGCCATTAGAACACCCATGGGCATTGTACAGCTCCCAGGCCACACACGGCTCTTTGGCTGACTCTGACTGTCCCGTTTAAAATAATCTGGAATTACAAAATAAACATATTTTATCATTTTACCTAATGCATGTGTAGAGTATATACGGCTCTCTGGGAGTTAGGTGACCAGTAAAAACACACGAGACACTGAGTAGTTAAGTTTAGTGGCTTGTGCCTTATTTTAAGAGTGCAAAAGTGAGTAACAAACTACATATACCAAATATTTACAATATATACATCTGCAGAATGATAATGCTTTAGTTAGGCTAATGGCTTTAACCAAATGAGTAAATTCAAGTCAGGTCAGTCAAACCAGTCCAAGTAAATTCAAGGTAAATGCACTTATGTAATACTGATACAGAGTCAGCTCAGAATACACAATATTACAACAATGGCAGCAAGGGAGTACAAAATGCCAAACAAAAGAGCTAATGGTCACTGGCCACAGTGAGGTGGGCTTAATGTCCATAGTTAATAATAATGTGAATATGAATGTCCATGAAATAATTGTCCATAAGCAAATAAACAGAGTTTGGGTGATTAATGAAAAAGTGGGGGGGGCGGACTGGTTGCATCAGCCCCTACCAGAGCGTCCAAGCTGATTACTGCGTAGTAGCTCGCCTTGATTGTAATTGTACTCTACTGGGTACTGCCTGGCCTCTGGTGAATAGACAGCACCAAGTTTTAGCCATAAAGCAGGGCTCTACAGTGCAACCAATTTGGTCGTAAATGTGCAACTAAAAAAAATTGGAGGCTGCAAATCTCAATAGATACCCCCATGCCGCTGGAATTCCTTCTCCACCAAAGCGATAGCTTTGTCTTGGTCCTGTCTCGGACTCGGTCTTGTCACTGGCTCAAGGTCTGACTCTCATTGAGTGCAATAAACTTGTACCAGTGTGTGGGACAGTGCAGGGCTCCTCTCTGCAGCCTGTGCAGTGGAGCCTACGGACACTGCGCGGCACATCACCACATTCACCCCAGCGTCCACCACAGTGTGTATCATGGGGCAGGTTAAACATCCTACCTGCCCCTCCACCTCACATCAGTGAGTACAGAGGCTCCCTCCTCAAGGCGCGCTGATTAGAAGAGTAAGATGAAACACAAAACAAAAACTAATCTAATTTTATGTCACAGTGTTGGCACACAGCAGACCTACTGCAACATGTGGGCTGAAGTTTGTCTAGTAAAACACCAAATAAATCTGTCACGATGTGCGTTTGGTTTGGTGAATGTGCAGAAGCTAAATACCACTTTAAAACTAGTACGAGAATGTAACTCCAGATAGGAATTTGAAAAAAAACAGGTTTAAAAAAACTATCCATTTTATTCACTTTGAAGCAAAGTCCAAAAAGGGACGCAGAGTGTTTAAGTGCAGAACAGTTTGCTTGTCTTATTTATTTAAGTCTAGAGCCCTGTAAAGAATATCTACGATAGCACTTAGCTAGCTTTTGTTTTAGTTAGTGTACACATATTCACAGTTTACAACAATAATACAACAATACATATAGGGCCTATGGAGGGAGCATAGAACCACATGGAGCAGGAGGCTCATATGAAGCGCGTGTGTGAGTGGCCGTCTCGGTCTCACGAGTTTTGCGTGTGAGTGGCGTGTTTACTGACCGGTGAATATGTGAATATTTAATATTGATTGTAGTTGTGTGAATTTTAACCTGGGTTACACAAGGACATTGCTCTGTTTTGCTCCTTTTTTAGATGTGTTTTTTACATTTTTATAAGGGAATCTTAGTCAGGATCCTCTTCAGGATTCTCTGCATCTCCCCCTCCCTTCTGTGCTCTGTATCTCCACCTTACCTGGGCGTGGCCTGGGCGTGGCCTGGGCACGACCTGGGTGTGTTACCAAACCATTTCAAATGGCACCTGTCTCCCATCATCCTGTCAGCTGCAGTATAAGAAGCCTGGCTCTTCAATCACTCCTCACCAGTTCGTTGTTTCTACTACAGTTAGTGAACCCTTGGCTCAATCTTAGCATTTGGATATTTTTTGTATTCTTTTTAGATGAACCTTTTCCTGTGTCCAGGTGCCTGTCTACCTAAATGCCTGTCTCTCTATCTACCTGCCTGCCTCCTAACAATATTCTACAAAATTATTGTAACAAACCACTTAGCATCTTACCTGTTGTGACTTGTGATTCTGGGTCCTAGTGAAACTGTGACAACCTCACTTTTCATTGCTTAGTCATAACATAAACTAAACTCTTCCAGTGCAGTGCCAGTGCATCAAAACAATGCCCCCCGCTTTCCATAAAGAAATACAAAAAATAATATTATGCAGAACTGAGTTATGCATTTTGGCCCTGATCCTCCACAATATTTTCGGTTTCTCGTGCGGCCCCATTGAAAAAATAAGTGCCCACCCCTGAGTTAGAAGAACGATAAATGGTGCCAACGCTGAACTAACCACAAAACACTAGATCATTAGACCATAAATGGACATAGCTAACCTGCCACACAGTTCTCTTGGTCTGTGGGAAACACTGATATCGCCTTGTCCCCCACTGATGTTTATTCATTTAAAGCAGCGGAATCCCTGTGCCATGATGGCGGCTTTGTTGATGCATTCGTTCCAATAGACAGTGGCAGTCAAAACTAAATCTACTGTCCAAATCTATGCTGTCACTCATTAACCTGAAGTGAGTTTTACATCTGATAATCTGAAACGGTTCTCACGGAAAGAGATCAGAAAATGTGGAGCATCCTGACGCCTCTTTGAATCTGACTGGTTGAAGCGTCACAGCAGCAGAACAAGCCAAGCCCGTTTTTTCACAAACTAAATAGTCTGTTTTGACGACAGGGTACATTTGTCAGCGCTGCATTTGGCTTCCGCACAAATCTCACTGCTGCACTGTGATTTGTGCACCAGCAGGGTATGCCAACATGGATTCTCTTCAGTT
Source organism: Odontamblyopus lacepedii (assembly GCA_034769755.1). Taxonomy (NCBI): domain Eukaryota; kingdom Metazoa; phylum Chordata; class Actinopteri; order Gobiiformes; family Gobiidae; genus Odontamblyopus; species Odontamblyopus lacepedii. Next base: position 29,245,252 of record CM068364.1, read on the forward strand.
TGGAAGGGGCGTTTCCAAATATGTAACTCAACTTTGAATTCTCCCTTATAACTGCTAGCCCTGGTTGACCTCATTTGACTGGAGCTGAACGCTATGTCACACTCCCTACTTAACTGTGTATTCAAAACCTGCAGAACAACTTAAAAACATCACAACTAAACATATATTACCAAATGACACTTCATAAAGATGCTTTTTGTCACATGGCCAAACTTTTTTTTTTACTTTATGAGAATGTTTTAATGCAAATATCTAACTGTTTTTTCTTGTTGTAGAGTGGGGTGAAATACCTGTGTGAAGTTGGCCCCCCATGAAACGCAAACACACAAAAAACTATGTCAAACATTTGTGCTTCGTTTGTGCTGTTTTGTGCTGCACAAAGTTTTGTTTGTGCTCCTTTAATTTTTAATAATAATAAATAATAATGCATCAGTTTTATATAGCGCTTTTCTGGACACTCAAAGACGCTTTACAGAGCATTATTCATTCACTCCATACCCGGTGGTGGTAAGCTACTATTGTAGCTACAGCTGCCCTGGGCAGACCAATGAAGCGAGGCTGCCAATCTGCGCCATCGGCCCCTCCGACCACCACCAACACTCACGCACACACCACTTTCATACTAGGCAATGTGGGTGATGTGCCTTGCCTAAGGACACAACGACAGTTTTTTTGCAACTGGCGCCCCACTGTGGCACCTGGAATTCCCAGTGGTCTCCCATCCAAGTACTAACCAGGCCCGGCCCTGCTTAGCTTCTGAGATCTGACGGGTTCAGGCTTTGACGAGCCGGTTAATTGAGAAATTAACAATTCTTTATAGGTCAAATTGGGGCCAGCCAGACCCCAGGAAGCTTCAAAATGCACTAAAACAGTCTAATTTTAGAAATATACTCGCACAAATGAAAATTGTCACAGCACAAAACCGCACTAACAAAATACAAATATTTTCTATAATTTTGTCTGTCTGTTTTGAGTCTGTTTCACATTTTGAGGGGCTGGATGACGTCATCAGCCGAGAATAAAACTCTTAATATCTTAAGAACCATAACTGCACAAACCAAACTTTTTGCAGCACAAAACAGCACAAATGAAGCACAAACGATGGGCACCATTTTGGGCATTTTAGAGCATTTTGAAGCTTCCTGGGGGCTGACCCCAATTTGATCTGTAAAGGAATCTTTAATTTCTCAAAAACTAAAGCAGCACAACCAAAACTTTTGCAGCACAAATGAAGCACAAATGATTGACATAGTTTCTGTGTAGGTTTGCATTTGATGGGGGCCACTTCACACAGGTGACTTTGACCTAAGATGCTTTTTGTAACATGGTCAAACTATTTTTTTTACTTCATGAGAATGTTTTAATGCAAATATCTAACTGTTTCTTCTTGTTGTAGAGTGGGCTGAAATCACTTTGGGACCTCCCCTTCGTTGTTCGGGGGGATATGAGCGCCTGGGCTGGTAACCATTTTGTTTACTGTGGTCCAAAGCAAGAAATCTGAGAAAGGCTCTTTGTTGAAACATTATTTGAACATTAAAAAAAAGCTTTTGGACATCGGCCATCTGAGTCTGCTATGTATTTTTTCACTTTTAGTCACACTCCCTTAGTCCTCTCCTCAGTCTGTGCATGTAGATTATTAAACGTACGCTGCACCAAAATACCACACTGACATGGGTTATATACATAAGTCAAGGTCTCTACAACTGTGGGTGATGTAGTTCAGCTTAAATATTACTGTGCTGTATTAATTGCTAACACATAACATATTTAGATCATCATGTTTTACAGGTTTCACTTTTGTTTTGATGTTCGGAGTCACCCCCTTGGTTCTCCAGAATAAGTCACTCCCCCTTCAGAAATCTCCCACAAATGAAACTACTGCATATGGCATCAGGTTTGTAGTTCTAGTGCATTGTTTTCCTGCTTATGTATATTTATGGAAAGTTGTTGCGTGGGAGCAGGGGTGACATAGGCTTGCGGGTTCGAACAGGGCCCGGGAGAGATTGCTAGATGACTGAAACATGCATGAATGACATCTAAAACCTTTCCAGGCATGTTTTTGATGAGGGAACAGCTTTATACCATGGTAGAAAGCTCAAAAAAGTGGATTTAGCATAATATCCCCTCTTTATGGCACATACAGAGTGGTGTATTTACTGCAATGTTAGAATTATCCGGTATAGAATAGACTTTTGGAAACACTTAATGCTGCATGGTTATGGTAATGAGGGTGGCCCAAACAAACAGTTATAGTTCCAATAAAATATGAAAAATTGTAAGGGATATATTGGTTTTGGTTTGGTCACGTTAATCAGCATTCGTATTCTCAAAGTGCTCAGATGTTTGTCAGACCGTTCGTTCTGAAAGTGCATTTTACTCACTTATAACTAAAACAGTGAATGCATGATTACCGTTATTTTAGGTCGAGATCTTTTTTCTTCACAAGTTTGGTCTGTTAATGTGTTTTGGCTCCAGTGCGTTGTTTTCATTTCTTGTCCCCATGGATTCCAGCTGTGAGAGCCCTGGTCCCGGATCGGTCTGGCACTTCTTCACCTGACCACTCCCACCTCACCTCCAGCCTCCTCCCCCTCTTTAGGGCGTTTGCCAGCTCCTGTTCGGGGCTGCGGGGCTTTGTGGCCAGTGTGGCATGTTGTGTGTTCGTGTGTCTGCACTTGAGTCAGAAAAACAGGCACTACTTTTGTGTTTAATGTGGTAATATAATGTGTCTCTCGTTTCTGTCACTGAGACACTTGTTCTTCACTACTGATTTGGTTTGTTTAGTTTTTTGTTGTATGGTTAGTTTCATAGTTTCCTTTGTTACTCTTTTGTTTAAACCATGTGAATATTGTCTGTACATATTTTAGATCCCATTTTTGTTCAATTTGCCTTGTACTTTTCCTGTTAATTTAATTTATTTATAGCATTTTTCCACCTTGGTTCTTTATTTACTTCCCCTGTCTCTAGCAGAACTGGGTCATAACAAATGCTTTAGATCAGGGGTGTCAAACTCATTTTGGTCCGGGGGCCGTATGCAACCTACTTTGACCCCAAAAGGGCCGGATCAGAAAACTCAGTTCTCTCTTCAAGTTATTGTATTTTTCTCCGTGTCTCGTAGTGGTGTTTAAGATTATATTCCTCGAGCAACACCACTTGTTCCAAACGCACTGAGCACAGATTTCCCATTCACCTCTGTCAACAAATAAGAATTAGACTATTTTTCTTGGGAAATCCTGAACTCAGCATCTGCTTTTCTCATTTTTTGACATTTTGCTGATGAGGGTCACGGTCGACAGTCAAAACGATCATCCTTTAAGAGCGTTTGGAAAGAGGAAGGTCTTCATTTGTGCTGCTCTGGTGGGAGTCGCAACATACAGAAACGCCGGAGACGCTGCTATGCTAAACGGTGCAGAAAATTAACAGAAAAATCTGAAAATTTTAAGTATTTTAATAGAAAAATCAGCTGAGGGCCAGATTAAAGGTCTTGGAGGGCCGGATCTGGCCCCTGGGCCGCATGTTTGACACATGTGCTTTAGATCTTTACATTTTGTTTTCAGGGATGCAGAATCATAAATTCATGAACAGTTCACTTTTATCAGTAACACCTTCATGACTGATTTAGTGCAGCCTAACACTTTTAGGTACACTTGTCAGTTAAAAACTAATTCATATTAAAAATATTGTGTTTGTCATAGTGATGTCTGAGCCCAAATGAAGTGTTAGTATGAACTGGTCTTATTCATTTGTGATGCGAAATCGACTTTCCAGTTTTTAACCATGTTATAGTTGTTTCTTCTTCTCATCCACCCTCTCGAAGTTGTATTTGGAGTGATTCCTGCCTGTGCAATCTTTAATCGCTTATTTTCACAACACCACTGTGCTGATCCAGCCTCATTGTCACTGCCCATGTTCGGTCGAAATGGGCTGCCCCGTCGAAATAAGCTACCCCACGTTTTTCCGTTTACAGTGGTGTAGATCCAGTAAAGCAAATCTCCCCAGTTTTGCAACATATTTCTGTGGATTAGGGACAGTGGGTTTTATGCTGTTTGTAAACCGTGATCACACTTTATATCTTAGTTATGTGAAATTTACACTCATTTATATGATTTATATGCGTAGTTCAGTTCAACAGGCTTATATATTTTATCAAACAGGGTTCCGACTAAAGGCAGCACATATCGACACGGCAATTTAGCCATCGAATAATGCTCCCAGTCCCCAGTATTCACTTGTTTATATGAATCTGGGTAGAGGTAGCAAATCCTGACTATGAGTATATCTTCTCCCAAATAATGCATCCACTAGAGGGCGCACACCTCACCTTCGTGATACTGGAGACAGTGAAGATGGGACAATTCCTGCAATTCAGTTTTATTTATATAGCACCAATAAGAATGGACTTGTCTCTTAGTTATGATGGACAAGGACAGAAAAAGGGACAACAGAGGAAACATAAGAGTCTCAGGTAGTTCCAATGGACAGAACATGACCGGGACATGCCCACTGCTCTGTACTTGGTTATTTTTGGGTTTTATTTTCTTAATCAGTCGTTTTATATCAATATTGTGATTTAAAATGACCAAATTCTAACATAATGATCCACTGGTGTCATAGATTATAACTATACAGCAGACACAAGCACAATAGGTCTTCTTTAACCCCGCCAACTGTCGCTTCCTCCCTCACCGAGCTCAGACCCAGGTTTGCGCTTCACCTTCTCATCTCCGTCATCTCCACGGTGACGCACTTGCACCTGTTTCGAATGACGTCCCTCGACCCGGTTTATCCACCTACAGAAACCTCTCACCTCTCCGCTCACATCCTCTACCCTTTAGACGCGCTGTCTCCGTCACCTTTCTCCTGATGGACGCCCCCGTTTTCAACCCAAAACCAGCCGCACCGAAAATCCTCCCATTCAGCAAATCTGTCTTCGTAAAACCGCCTTCTCCTGCCCCCTCAGCACATTCACAGATCAGTAATGGGAGCTAATTTACTCCGCTCAAGCTACAAGTTTAAGTAATATATGGAGAGAAGGCCAGTGGCAAGGAGCTGAAGGACACACACTTTGGCTTGGATTTAAGGGCTGATCTGATGTTCTAATTTTATTTTCTCATCAAAAACAAAACCGTTGAGTTGTGTTTTGTCTCATTCGCACATCTTCAATGCAAAAACTTAAGATAAGTTTAAGATATAAACACTTAAATCTGTCAGAAAATGACTTGAAAATAGTAAAATGATCTGTCCATGCAACAAGATCATTTTACTTGACAGGTTATCTTAAAATAAACCACCTCTAGACTAGAACTGAGCAGTTTTAGAACTAGTAAGTCGATAATAAAGCTCAAAACTAGATGAATAACCTGATATATTTTAGAATTAGAAGTTTCTGTCTGACATTTTTGTCAAAATTAGTTTTTCATATATTCTTGTTCCTGGGTGCCTACTGTGCACTATATCCAAACTGTCCAAACTGTATATCCAAATATTTGAACATTCTGACTGATTGTACTGTAAGTAGATGTGTTGTGTTTGACTCATGACATTTGTCTGGATGGTAATGTTGTTGTCAGTTTTTTTATTTGTTTTGTCCATCCATCTTGTCCTGCTTTATTCGGCTGGGTCGTGGGGGCAACTGTTCGCCTCCCAGTCCTCTGTGCACCTGACCCCCTATGAACCCCTCTGTGAGTGGAGCCCACAGGAGGGTGGACGTCATGGTCCTTGATGTTAGTTCATAGGTGCTGCATGTTTTGAGTTGATGGGGGAAACCGGAGTACCCGGAGGAAACCCATCCAGACACAGGGAGAACATGCAAACTCCACACAGAAAGGTCCGGCGACCCGGGGATCGAACTCGCAACCTTCTTGCTGTGAGGCCTGAAGGTTTATTTTGTGTTTGTTTTAATTTCTTTTTTTTTGTCTCATGGATTCCTGCTGCGAGCGCCCTGGTCACTCTGTTTTTACTTTCTGCGACTATGACTTTGATATTTTGAGACCCTCGTCCCTTTGTTAACGTGTCTCTAGATTGTAGTCACTTTTTATTTGATGTAAAGTCGTATAATAATAATAATGCATCAGTTTTATATCGCGCTTTTCTGGACACTCAAAGACGCTTTACAGAGCATTATTCATTCACTCCAGACCCGGTGGTGGTAAACTACTATTGTAGCTACAGCTGCCCTGGGGCAGACTGACGGAAGCGAGGCTGCCAATCTGCGCCATCGGCCCCTCCGACCACCACCAACACTCACACACCACTTTCATACTAGGCAATGTGGGTAAAGTGTCTTGCCTAAGGACACAACAACAGTTTTTGCGACTGGCGCCCCCCTGTGGCACCTGGAATTCCTTGTGGTCTCCCATCCAAGTACTAACCAGGCCCGGCCCTGCTTAGCTTCTGAGATCTGACGGGTTCAGGCTTTGACGAGCCGGTATGGCCACAATGAGCATGAGTATGAGACACTCGGAGTCCTGCATGGCCTTTGTGTGTTTGTTCATCTTGTGTTTCAGCCCTTTCGGTTCATTTCTGTACAAATCGTTTGCTTTGTTTTGATTTTACCCCATTATGTACAGATTTTAGCATGTTTTGTTCATTTAACCTTTCACAATCCTGTTAATTAAATTACCTTATTTATACCATTTTTCCACCTTTTTTGTTGAGCTGGGTTGGAGCAGTTGTTGATGAATTGTATTTTAGAGGATAAAAACACTGATGAAGTTGAACAATGAATTATTTGAGTAGTTGGAGAAGATAATGAATTTGAAATCTTGTATTCATGTAAATTAGAATGAATGAATTTTGTTTTAAATGTTTAATGATGAATCGGATAGTGGTTATTTTACACTGTGGTTATTTATTTACACTGTTACTGATGAAACTTTAGAGTTGGTCTAATGTAAACAGTTTCTTTAATGTGTTTTGCACCCGTCCAAGAACTGCAGATGGAAAGGAGTTTGTAGCTAAAGCTGGCACGGAGCATCTTTTCTCTCTGGGATGGATGTTTCTGTGCACTCTTCTTGTTTTAAATAAATACATTTTTTAAAAGTTTGGTGCTTTTTTTTGTGTGAAGGTTTTATGAGCGAAAAGAGAGGCAATTTTGAAGATTTATGTGGTGTTCTAAGGTTCTATCTGCCTGAATCATCTGCCACCATCTTCAATCAACTCCTGGTTCCTCCACTCTCTGCCAGTGTATCCTGCTGGAAATTATTAGAAAAAGAAGAAAAACACTCTCGGCCAGTTCGCTAGTGGAACCATATCGGTAACTAGCTCATGCTCACATTCTGAATCTTGTTTTTTGAACATTTAGGTGCTTTTTTCCTGGACCTTTTGTTTGCTTTTTCTCCCTGGATCTCCCCTCTCAGCTCACCTGGTCGTCTCGTGCCTCTGCCTCAACACCTACCTGCTCCACCAGACCCTCTGCCTTAACACCTACCTGCTCCACCAGACCCTCTGCCCAACACCTACCTGCTCCACCAGACCCTCTGCCCAACACCTACCTGCTCCACCAGACCCTCTGCCCAACACCTACCTGCTCCACCAGACCCTCTGCCTCAACACTTACCTGCTACACCGGACCCTCTGCCCAACACCTACCTGCTCCACCAGACCCTCTGCCCAACACCTACCTGCTCCACCGGACCCTCTGCCCAACACCTACCTGACTCCTCTGTGCAACACCTCGTCCACGCCTTTATCTCCTCCAGGCTGGACTACAGTAACACGCTCCTCATCATCTGGCAGGAGGGCATCATATCACCCCCATCCTGAAATCCCTTCACTGGCTCTGATCCTACTCAAGATCAAGTACAAGGTCTCCCTCCTCACCCACCAGTGCATCCACGGACTATCCCCCTAGTACCTTAAGGAACTCCTCTTCCCCAGACCCCCTCCTGCACCCTCTGCTCTGCATCCACCAACACTCTCCAACCCCACAGAACCATACTCTGCACCATGGCAGATCTGACCTTTTCCACTGCAGCTCCAAGGCTCTGGATGCACTCCCCGACCACCTGAGAGCCCCACAGTCGACTCCTGTTTTTAAACCAAATCTTAAAACGTATCTTTTTACCAAAGCCTTTTGTTAATTGTATTTTATTGGTTCTATGTTGTGCACTGTAATAGTTTTTGCTTGTGCACTTTTATGCTGATGCACTTTTATTCACTGTTTTTTTTCCTGTAGCACTTTGAGATTATTTTATGTAAAGTGCAATATAAATAAAATCTATTATTAGGCCCGAGCCCCTACAGGGCGTAGGGCCTATTGCTTCCGCAACGATGATGCCTGGGCGAAGCCCAGGCATCATCGTTGCTAACTGTCTTACGAAGTTCAGCGCGAAGCGCTGAACAGATCCTCGATCGCTCTCACCGTGAACAGCAGTATCCTAGCAACCCATGCCGAAGGCATGGGACATGCATATTTGTTCTTGCTAACAAGTCATCGTCAACATTGAGTGAATGGGCGAAGCCCATTCACTCAATGTTGACAAAAGTAGCGCGAAGCGCTCCTCTCCCTAAAACACACTCCTGACATCAAGCTGTATCCAAGCCCCCATGCCGAAGGCATGGGCCATATTTACAGCTGCTAAAATGAATGGAAAACAATGGGAGTCAATGGCGGACCCCGACGAGATGGTGAATGACGGGCGTACGCGCCCGTCATTCACCAATGACCCCACGGTGACGTGGGGAAGCTCGAGAGCTTTCAAAAAATGTATAATATGTCTTTCCTATGTAAAAGGATATATTGTTTTTGCTAAAATTAATGTTTCCTTATTTCCTTCTTTATTAGGCCCGAGCCCCTACAGGGCGTAGGGCCTATTGCTTCCGCAACGATGATGCCTGGGCGAAGCCCAGGCATCATCGTTGCTAACTGTCTTACGAAGTTCAGCGCGAAGCGCTGAACTTCGTCCCTCCCTCGCTCTCACCGTGAACACCAGTATCCTAGCAACCCATGCCGAAGGCATGGGACATCCATATTTGTTCTTGCTAACAAGTCATCGTCAACATTGAGTGAATGGGCGAAGCCCATTCACTCAATGTTGACAAAAGTAGCGCGAAGCGCCTCCTCTCCTTAAAACACACTCCTGACATCAAGCTGTATCCAAGCCCCCATGCCGAAGGCATGGGCCATCTTTACAGCTGCTAAAATGAATGGAAATCAATGGGGGGTCAATGGCGGACCCCGACGAGATGGTGAATGACGGGCGCGTAAGCGCTCGTCATTCACCAATGACCCCACGGTGACGTGGGGAAGCTCGAGAGCTTTCCAAAAATGTATAATATGTCTTTCCTATGTAAAAGGATATATTGTTTTTGCTAAAATTATTATTATTTTTTTTTTTTTTATTTGTTTATTCTTTTTTCTTCTGCTCTTTGAGCTCTAATTTGACCCCCTGAACACGCTCAAAAACTCACCAAATTTTGCCCAAAATTCAGAAGTGGCGAAAAATTTGATAAAATATATATTGCATGTATGGGTATAAAAAAGTGGCGCGACAGCGCCACCTGCAAAAGTCAAAATACATTGCGCCTATGGGAGACGTCCCGACGTAAAGTTTGTCGTACAGTCACGAAATTCGGTACAGACATTCCTCATGTCAAGACAGAAAAAAAATATTATTATGGCCACGCCCCCTGACAAACCAGAAGGCGGCCATCTTGGATTGAAATAAAAAAGTTCCGGAGTCAGCATTTTCGCTCACGTCGCATTTGAGCGAACTCCTCTGAAGGCGCTTCACCCACAGGGGTCAAAATCGGCGTACATCAACTAGAGAAGTGGGGCATCAAACGATAGCTGAATTTTTAAAATAACTGTCACGGTTTACGTGCGGCGAAGCTGCAAAATTTGTTCAGATTTTTGGCAATTTTCTAACGTCAAAATTTGCTCCCGTTCGGCCATAAAAAGTCCGATTTGGCTCAAATTTTAATCACTTGTAAAACTTTTGTGCCAAAGCCGACTAATTGTGACACGAGCAAAAATGGTGTGATAGCGCCCCCTGCAGAACACCACAAACTTTTGCATGGATGGTCAAAATTTTAGTTTCTCAAAAATGTACCAAATTTGGCCCAAAATTACTTTGGGTCATCTCAATCAAAAAAGCCAATGTAAACCATATGGTATTTTTAACCGTGTTGCCATGGTGATGCGCGGAAGCTCCAATGTTATCCTAATGTGAAATATCAGATAAATTCCCATTCATGAAAAATATTTTACTTTCACAGAATATTCTCAAATTTGGCACAATGACTCTTCATGTCATCCCGATCAAAAAAGTCAATGACAACCATATGGTACATTTCACTGGGTTGCCATGGCGATGCGCCAAAGCCTCCATGTTATCCTTATGGGAAAATTTCAACAATTTCTTACATTTCAAAGTGATATAACGGCTTAATAGTTTTATTGAAGAACATGAAATTTGGCACAGTGATTCTTCAGGTCAGTCTGAACAAAAAAGTCTGGGGGGCCAAAGTAGTATTTTGCACGGTGTTGCCATGGCGATGTCCCAAAGTGCCCATATTCGTCAATGTTAACACATCAGGATCTCCAGTGTGTGTGGACTTTATGAGTTCAGTGACAAGTTCAGCCCAAAGCCACAAACACACAGAGACAAGAGGCTCATCAGCGCCACCCGGGGGAGCATCGGTGCCACCCGGGGGAGCGTCGGGTCGGCCGAGTGCGATGCGCGGCCCGCGAGGGCCGTTCGATGCCGCTTGCGGCTTTAATATTCTTTTTTCTTCTGCTCTTTGAGCTCTAATTTGACCCCCTGAACACGCTCAAAAACTCACCAAATTTTGCCCAAAATTCAGAAGTGGCGAAAAATTTGATAAAATATATGTTGCATGTATGGGCATAAAAAAGTGGCGCGACAGCGCCACCTGCAAAAGTCAAAATACATTGCGCCTATGGGAGACGTCCCGACGTAAAGTTTGTCGTACAGTCACGAAATTTGGTACAGACATTCCTCATGTCAAGACAGAAAAAAAATATTATTATGGCCACGCCCCCTGACAAACCAGAAGGCAGCCATCTTGGATTGAAATAAAAAAGTTGCTGAGTCAGCATTTTCGCTCACGTCGCATTTGAACGAACTCCTCTGAAGGCGCTTCACCCACAGGGGTCAAAATCGGCGTACATCAACTAGAGAAGTGGGGCATCAAACGATAGCTGAATTTTTAAAATAACTCTCACGGTTTACGTGCGGCGAACCTGCAAAATTTGTTCAGATTTTTTTCTATTTTCTAACGTCAAAATTTGCTCCCGTTCGGCCATACAAAGTCCGATTGGGCTCAAATTTTAATCACTTGTAAAACTTTTGTGCCAAAGCCCACTAATTGTGACACGAGCAAAAATGGTGTGATAGCGCCCCCTGCAGGACAGAATTAAATTTTGCATGGATGGTCAAAATTTTAGTTTTTAGAAAATGTACCAAATTTTGTACAAAATTACTTTGGGCCATCTCAATCAAAAAAGCCAATGTAAACCATATGGTATTTTTAACCGTGTTGCCATGGTGATGCACGAAAGCTCCAATGTTATCCTAATGGGAAATATCAGATAAATTCCCATTCATGAAAAATATTTTACTTTCACAGAATATTCTCAAATTTGGCTCAATGACTCTTCATGTCATCCCGATCAAAAAAGTCAATGACAACCGTATTGTATATTTCACTGGGTTGCCATGGCGATGCGCCAAAGCCTCCATGTTATCCTTATGGGAAAATTTCAACAATTTCTTACTTTTCAAAGTGATATAGCGTCTTATTAGTTTGATTCAAGAATGTGAAATTTGGCACAGTGATTCTTCAGGTCAGTCCAAACAAAAAAGTCCGGGGGGCCAAAGTTGTATTTTGCACGGTGTTGCCATGGCGATGTCCCAAAGTTCCCATGTTCGTTAATGTTAACACATCAGTATCTCCAGTGTGTGTGGACTTTATGTGTTTAGTGACAAGTTCAGCCCAAAGCCACAAACACACAGAGACAAGAGGCTCATCAGCGCCACCCAGGGGAGCGTCGGGTCGGCCGAGTGCGATCTGGCGACCCCGCGAGGGCCGTTCGATGCCGCTATGGCTTTAATTAGGCCCGAGCCCCTACAGGGCGTGGGGCCTATTGCTCATAGCGATGATGCCTGGGCGAAGCCCAGGCATCATCGTTGCTAACTGTCTTACGAAGTTCAGCGCGAAGCGCTGAACTTCGTCCCTCGATCGCACTCACCGTGAACAGCAGTATCCTAGCAACCCATGCCGAAGGCATGGGACATCCATATTTGTTCTTGCTAACAAGTCATCGTCAACATTGAGTGAATGGGCGAAGCCCATTCACTCAATGTTGACAAAAGCTAACATGGCGCCTCCTGTCCCTAAAACACACTCCTGACATCAAGCTGTATCCAAGCCCCCATGCCGAAGGCATGGGCCATGTTTACAGCTGCTAAAATGAATGGAAATCAATGGGGGTCAATGAGAGAGTCCGACGAGATGGTGAATGACGGGCGCGTAAGCGCCCGTCATTCACCAATGACCCCACGGTGACGTGGGGAATCTCGAGAGCTTTCAAAAAATGTATAATATGTCTTTCCTATGTAAAAGGATATATTGTTTTTGCTAAAATTATTATTATTTTTATTTATTTTTATTTATTCTTTTTTCTTCTGCTCTTTGAGCTCTAATTTGACCCCCTGAACACGCTCAAAAACTCACCAAATTTTGCCCAAAATTCAGAAGTGGCGAAAAATTTGATAAAATATATATTGCATGTATGGGTATAAAAAAGTGGCGCGACAGCGCCACCTGCAAAAGTCAAAATACATTGCGCCTATGGGAGACATCCCGACGCAAAGTTTGTCGTACAGTCACGAAATTCGGTACAGACATTCCTCATGTGAAAACAGAAAAAAAATATTATTATGGCCACGCCCCTTGACAAACCAGAAGGCAGCCATCTTGGATTGAAATAAAAAAGTTGCTGAGTCAGCATTTTCGCTCACGTCACATTTGAACGAACTCCTCTGAAGGCGCTTCACCCACAGGGGTCAAAATCGGCGTACATCAACTAGAGAAGTGGGGCATCAAACGATAGCTGAATTTTTAAAATAACTGTCACGGTTTACGCGCGGCGAAGCTGCAAAATTTGTTCAGATTTTTGGCAATTTTCTAACGTCAAAATTTGCTCCCGTTCGGCCATACAAAGTCCGATTGGGCTCAAATTTTAATCACTTGTAAAACTTTCGTGCCAAAGCCGACTAATTGTGACACGAGCAAAAATGGTAAGATAGCGCCCCCTGCAGGACAGAATTAAATTTTGCATGGACAGTCAAAATTTTAGTTTTTAGAAAATGTACCAAATTTTGTACAAAATTACTTTGGGCCATCTCAATCAAAAAAGCCAATGTAAACCATATTGTATTTTGAACCGTGTTGCCATGGTGATGCGCGAAAGCTCCAATGTTATCCTAATGAGAAATATCAGATAAATTCCCATTCATGAAAAATATTTTACTTTCACAGAATATTCTCATATTTGGCTCAATGACTCTTCATGTCATCCCAATCAAAAAAGTCAATGACAACCATGTGGTATATTTCATTGGGTTGCCATGGCGATGCGCCAAATCCTCCATGTTATCCTTATGGGAAAATTTCAACAATTTCTGACTTTTCAAAGTGATATAACGTCTTATTAGTATCATTCAAGAACGTGAAATTTGGCACAGTGATTCTTCAGGTCAGTCCGAACAAAAAAGTCCGAGGGGCCAAAGTTGTATTTTGCACGGTGTTGCCATGGCGATGTCCCAAATTGCCCATATTTGTCAATGTTAACACATCAGCATCTCCAGTGTGTGTGGACTTTATGTGTTTAGTGACAAGTTCAGCCCAAAGCCACAAACACACAGAGACAAGAGGCTCATCAGCGCCACCCGGGGGAGCGTCAGCGCCACCCAGGGGAGCGGCGGGTCGGCCGAGTGCGATGCGCGGCCCGCGAGGGCCGTTCGATGCCGCTTGCGGCTTTAATTTTTTTTTTTATTTATTTATTTTTATTCTTTTTTCTTCTGCTCTTTGAGCTCTAATTTGACCCCCTGAACACGCTCAAAAACTCACCAAATTTTGCCCAAAATTCAGAAGTGGCGAAAAATTTGATAAAATATATATTGCATGTATGGGTATAAAAAAGTGGCGCGACAGCGCCACCTGCAAAAGTCAAAATACATTGCGCCTATGGGAGACGTCCCGACGTAAAGTTTGTCGTACAGTCACGAAATTTGGTACAAACATTCCTCATGTCAAGACAGAAAAAAAATATTATTATGGCCACGCCCCCTGACAAACCAGAAGGCGGCCATCTTGGATTGAAATAAAATAGTTCCGGAGTCAGCATTTTCGCTCACGTCGCATTTGAACGAACTCCTCTGAAGGCGCTTCACCCACAGGGGTCAAAATCGGCGTACATCAACTAGAGAAGTGGGGCATCAAACGATAGCTGAATTTTTAAAATAACTGTCACGGTTTACGTGGCGTGAAGCTGCAAAATTTGTTCAGATTTTTTGCAATTTTCTAACGTCAAAATTTGATCCCGTTCGGCCATACAAAGTCCGATTGGGCTCAAATTTGAATCACTTGTAAAACTTTTGTGCCAAAGCCGACTAATTGTGACACGAGCAAAAATGGTGTGATAGCGCCCCCTGCAGGACACAATAAAATTTTGCATGGACGGTCAAAATTTTAGTTTTTCTAAAATGTACCAAATTTTGTACAAAATTACTTTGGGCCATCTCAATCAAAAAGCCAATGTAAACCATATTGTATTTTGAACCGTGTTGCCATGGTGATGCTTGAAAGCTCCAATGTTATCCTAATGAGAAATATCAGATAAATTCCCATTCATGAAAAATATTTTACTTTCACAGAATATTCTCATATTTGGCTCAATGACTCTTCATGTCATCCTAATCAAAAAAGTCAATGACAACCATGTGGTATATTTCATTAGGTTGCCATGGCGATGCGCCAAATCCTCCATGTTATCCTTATGGGAAAATTTCAACAATTTCTGACTTTTCAAAGTGATATAACGTCTTATTAGTATCATTCAAGAACGTGAAATTTGGCACAGTGATTCTTCAGGTCAGTCCGAACAAAAAAGTCCGAGGGGCCAAAGTTGTATTTTGCACGGTGTTGCCATGGCGATGTCCCAAATTGCCCATATTTGTCAATGTTAACACATCAGCATCTCCAGTGTGTGTGGACTTTATGTGTTTAGTGACAAGTTCAGCCCAAAGCCACAAACACACAGAGACAAGAGGCTCATCAGCGCCAACCGGGGGAGCGTCGGCGCCACCCGAGGTCGGCCGAGTGCGATGCGCGGCCCGCGAGGGCCGTTCGATGCCGCTTGCGGCTTTAATTATTTATTCTTTTTTCTTCTGCTCTTTGAGCTCTAATTTGACCCCCTGAACACGCTCAAAAACTCACCAAATTTTGCCCAAAATTCAGAAGTGGCGAAAAATTTGATAAAATATATATTGCATGTATGGGTATAAAAAAGTGGCGCGACAGCGCCACCTGCAAAAGTCAAAATACATTGCGCCTATGGGAGATGTCCCGACGTAAAGTTTGTCGTACAGTCATGACATTCGGTACAGACATTCCTCATGTCAAGACGGAAAAAAAATATTATTATGGCCACGCCCTCTGACAAACCCGAAGGCGGCCATCTTGGATTGAAATAAAAAAGTTGCTGAGTCAGCATTTTCGCTCACGTCGCATTTGATCGAACTCCTCTGAAGGCGCTTCACCCACAGGGGTCAAAATCGGCGTACATCAACTAGAGAAGTGGGGCATCAAACGATAGCTGAATTTTTAAAATAACTGTCACGGTTTACGTGCGGCGAAGCTGCAAAATTTGTTCAGATTTTTGGCAATTTTCTAACGTCAAAATTTGCTCCCGTTCGGCCATAAAAAGTCCGATTGGGCTCAAATTTTAATCACTTGTAAAACTTTTGTGCCAAAGCCGACTAATTGTGACACAAGCGAAAATGGTGTGATAGCGCCCCCTACAGAACACCACAAACTTTTGCATGGAGGGCCAAATTTTAGTTTTTCGAAAATGTACCAAATTTGCCCCAAAATTACTTTAGGTCATCTCAATCAAAAAAGCCAATGTAAACCATATCGTATTTTTAACCGTGTTGCCATGGTGATGCGCGAAAGCTCCAATGTTATCCTAATGGGAAAGATCAGATAAATTCCCATTCAGGAAAAATATTTTACTTTCACAGAATATTCTCATATTTGGCTCAATGACTCTTCATGTCATCCCGATCAAAAAAGTCAATGACAACCATATGGTATATTTCACTGGGTTGCCATGGCGATGCGCCAAAGCCTCCATGTTATCCTTATGGGAAAAATTCAACAATTTCTTACTTTTCAAAGTGATATAGCGTCTTATTAGTTTCATTCAAGAACGTGAAATTTGGCACAGTGATTCTTCAGGTCAGTCCGAACAAAAAAGTCAGGGGGGCCAAAGTTGTATTTTGCACGGTGTTGCCATGGCGATGTCCCAAATTTCCCATGTTCGTCAATATTAACACATCAGCATCTCCAGTGTGTGTGGACTTTGTGTTTAGTGACAAGTTCAGCCCAAAGCCACAAACACACAGAGACAAGAGGCTCATCAGCGCCACCCGGGGGAGTGTCAGCGCCACCCGGGGGAGCGTCGGGTCGGCCGAGTGCGACGCGCGGCCCGCGAGGGCCGTTCGATGCCGCTTGCGGCTTTAATTTTCTTCTGCTCTTTGAGCTCTAATTTGACCCCCTGAACACGCTCAAAAACTCACCAAATTTTGCCCAAAATTCAGAAGTGGCGAAAAATTTGATAAAATATATGTTGCATATGTGGGCATAAAAAAGTGGCGCGACAGCGCCACCTGCAAAAGTCAAAATACATTGCGCCTATGGGAGACGTCCCGACGTAAAGTTTGTCGTACAGTCACGAAATTCGGTACAAACATTCCTCATGTCAAGACAGAAAAAAAATATTATTATGGCCACGCCCCCTGACAAACCAGAAGGCGGCCATCTTGGATTGAAATAAAAAAGTTCCGGAGTCAGCATTTTCGCTCACGTCGCATTTGAACGAACTCCTCTGAAGGCGCTTCACCCACAGGGGTCAAAATCGGCGTACATCAACTAGAGAAGTGGGGCATCAAACGATAGCTGAATTTTTAAAATAACTGTCACGGTTTACGTCTTGAAGCTGCAAAATTTGTTCAGATTTTTGGCAATTTTCTAACGTCAAAATTTACTCCCGTTCGGCCATAAAAAGTCCGATTTGGCTCAAATTTTAATCACTTGTAAAACTTTTGTGCCAAAGCCGACTAATTGTCACACGAGCAAAAATGGTGTGATAGCGCCCCCTGCAGGACAGAATAAAATTTTGCATGGACGGTCAAAATTTTAGTTTTTCTAAAATGTACCAAATTTTGTACAAAATTACTTTGGGCCATCTCAATCAAAAAAGCCAATGTAAACCATATGGTATTTTTAACCGTGTTGCCATGGTGATGCGCGGAAGCTCCAATGTTATCCTAATGTGAAATATCAGATAAATTCCCATTCATGAAAAATATTTTACTTTCACAGAATATTCTCAAATTTGGCACAATGACTCTTCATGTCATCCCGATCAAAAAAGTCAATGACAACCATATGGTACATTTCACTGGGTTGCCATGGCGATGCGCCAAAGCCTCCATGTTATCCTTATGGGAAAATTTCTACAATTTCTTACATTTCAAAGTCATAGAACGGCTTAATAGTTTTATTGAAGAACATGAAATTTGGCACAGTGATTCTTCAGGTCAGTCCAAACAAAAAAGTCCGAGGGGCCAAAGTTGTATTTTGCACGGTGTTGCCATGGCGATGTCCCAAAATGCCCATGTTACTCAATGTTAACACATCAGCATCTCCAGTGTGTGTGGACTTTATGTGTTTGGTGGCAAGTTCAGCCCAAAGCCACAAACACACAGAGACAAGAGGCTCATCAGCGCCACCTGGGGGAGCGTCAGCACCACCCGGGGGAGCGCCGGGTCGGCCGAGTGCGATGCGCGGCCCGCGAGGGCCGTTCGATGCCGCTTGCGGCTTTAATTAGGCCCGAGCCCCTACAGGGCGTAGGGCCTATTGCTTCCGCAACGATGATGCCTGGGCGAAGCCCAGGCATCATCGTTGCTAACTGTCTTACGAAGTTCAGCGCGAAGCGCTGAACTTCGTCACTCCCTCGCTCTCTCCGTGAACAGCAGTATCCTAGCAACCCATGCCGAAGGCATGGGACATGCATATTTGTTCTTGCTAACAAGTCATCGTCAACATTGAGTGAATGGGCGAAGCCCATTCACTCAATGTTGACAAAAATAGCAGCGCCTCCTGTCCCCAAAACACACTCCTGACATCAAGCTGTATCCAAGCCCCCATGCCGAAGGCATGGGCCATCTTTACAGCTGCCAAAATGAATGGAAATCAATGGGGGGTCAATGGCGGACCCCGACGAGATGGTGAATACGCGCCCGTCATTCACCAATGACCCCACGGTGACGTGGGGAAGCTCGAGAGCTTTCAAAAAATGTATAATATGTCTTTCCTATGTAAAAGGATATATTGTTTTTGCTAAAATTATTATTATTTTTATTTATTTGTTTGTTTGTTTATTATTCTTTTTTCTTCTGCTCTTTGAGCTCTAATTTGACCCCCTGAACACGCTCAAAAACTCACCAAATTTTGCCCAAAATTCAGAAGTGGCGAAAAATTTGATAAAATATATATTGCATGTATGGGTATAAAAAAGTGGCGCGACAGCGCCACCTGCAAAAGTCAAAATACATTGCGCCTATGGGAGATGTCCCGACGTAAAGTTTGTCGTACAGTCACCAAATTCGGTACAGACATTCCTCATGTCAAGACAGAAAAAAAATATTATTATGGCCACGCCCCCTGACAAACCAGAAGGCGGCCATCTTGGATTGAAATAAAAAAGTTGCTGAGTCAGCATTTTCGCTCACGTCGCATTTGAACGAACTCCTCTGAAGGCGCTTCACCCACAGGGGTCACAATCGGCGCACATCAACTAGAGAAGTGGGGCGTCAAACGATAGCTGAATTTTTAAAATAACTGTCACGGTTTACGTGCGGCGAAGCTGCAAAATTTGTTCTGATTTTTGGCAATTTTCTAACGTCAAAATTTGCTCCCGTTCGGCCATACAAAGTCCGATTCAACTCAAATTTTAATCACTTTTAAAACTTTTGTGCCGAAGCCCACTAATTGTGACACAAGCGAAAATGGTGTGATAGCGCCCCCTACAGAACACCACAAACTTTTGCATGGAGGGCCAAATTTTAGTTTTTCGAAAATTTACCAAATTTGCCCCAAAATTACTTTAGATCATCTCAATCAAAAAAGCCAATGTAAACCATATGATATTTTTAACCGTGTTGCCATGGTGATGCCCAAAAGCTCCAATGTTATCCTAATGGGAAATATCAGATAAATTCCCATTCATGACAAATATTTTACTTTCACAGAATATTCTCAAATTTGGCACAATGACTCTTCATGTCATCCCGATCAAAAAAGTCAATGACAACCATATTGTATATTTCACAGGGTTGCCATGGCGATGCGCCAAAGCCTCCATGTTATCCTTATGGGAAAATTTCAACAATTTCTTACACTTCAAAGTGATATAGCGTCTTCATAGTTTTATTGAAGAACGTGAAATTTGGCACAGTGATTCTTCACGTCAGTCTGAACAAAAAAGTCCGAGGGGCCAAAGTTGTATTTTGCACGGTGTTGCCATGGCGATGTCCCAAAGTGCCCATGTTTGTCTATGTTGGCACATCAGCATTTCCAGTGTCTGTGGACTTTATGTGTTTAGTGACAAGTTCAGCCCAAAGCCACAAACACACAGAGACAAGAGGCTCATCAGCGCCACCCGGGGGAGTGTCAGCGCCACCCGGGGGAGCGTCGGGTCGGCCGAGTGCGACGCGCGGCCCGCGAGGGCCGTTCGATGCCGCTTGCGGCTTTAATTATTATTATTTTCCTCCGCCCCCCGAACAGAGTTCGGCAACTTCCCGCCGACGAAAACTCACGAAATTTTGCACAAAATTCAAGAACGCCAAAGTAGGAATTTACAAATACTCCACATCCAAAAATTCAAAAAAGTGGCGCGACAGCGCCTGCAAAATCAAAATACATTGCGCCTATGGCTATACCCGAAAAATGAACTTTGTCGTAGACAAACGAAATTCGGGTGGTGGATGGGTCTTGTCGTTCCAAACCAAAAAATATATTACGCGGTTGCTAGGCAACCAACAGGAAGTCGGCCATATTGGACCGATCGTGCGACCTGGCGTGGAAGGCGCATTTTCATGTCATCGTACTTTAACGAACTCGTCCTAGGGTTTTTGACGTAGTCTCACCAGAATCATTCTGTGTCATCTCGACGAGTGGGACATTAAAAGTTGTTAAAAGCTTTTAAAATATTTAACGGTGTTGCCGTGACAACGGCTCAAATTTGAATGCGTTTTGCGGCTCGCCATCAAATTTCTAAGAGCGATAATTCGTACAAATGTTGGCCGATTTCGCTCAAACTTTAAGCGTTGATGGACACCCTGACCCTGAACAGAATGATATAAGAAAATCTCAAATGGGCACTATAGCGCCCCCTAGGGAGATTGCATGGAACAGCTAAAATTTACTTTGTCGTAGACATATAAAATTTGGTACACACGTTCGTGACCTGGTCTCGATCAAAAAAGTCAATGACGCCCTCACGCCATTCGCCATCGTGTTGCCATGGCAACAGCCCAAACATCTGTCCTCGTCAATAGGACGCCCGACAAAAACTTTGGCGTAGCGAAACCAAATTTGGTACACAGATGCATCATGGGAATAGCAACAAAAAAGTATATTATGCGGTTGCTAGGCAACCAACAGGAAGTCGGCCATATTGGATAGACCGTGCGACCTGGCGTCGAAGGCGCATTTTCATGTCATCGTACTTTAACGAACTCGTCCTAGGGTTTTTGACGTAGTCTCACCAGAATCATTCTGTGTCATCTCGACGAGTGGGACATTAAAAGTTGTTAAAAGCTTTTAAAAATTAAACGGTGTTGCCGTGACAACGGCTCAAATTACGGTTCGTTTTTGTAGCTCGCCATCAAATTTCAACAAGCGATAATTTGCACAAACTTTGGACAATTTCGCTCAAACTTTAAGCGTTGGTGGACACCCCGACCCTGAACAGAATGATATAAGGAAATCTCAAATGGGCACTATAGCGCCCCCTAGGGAGATTGCATGGAACAGCAAAAATGTACTTTGTCGTAGACATATAAAATTTGGTACATATGTTCATGACCTGGTCTCGATCAAAAAAGTCAATGATGCCCCCACACCATTTCTTATTGTGTTGCCATGGCAACAGCCCAAACATCTGTCCTCGTCAATAGGATGTCCGACAAAAACTTTGCTGTAGCCAAACCAAATTTGGTACACAGATGCATCATGGGAATAGGAAGAAAAAAGTATATTACACGGTTGCTAGGCAACCAACAGGAAGTCGGCCATATTGGATAGACCTTGTAACCTGGTGGCAAAGGCGCATTTTCCTGTCGCCGTACTTTAACGAACTCGTCCTAGGGTTTTTGACGCAGCCTCACCAGAATCATTCTGTGTCATCTCGACGAGTGGGACATTAAAAGTTCTTAAAAGCTTTTTAAAAAATTAAACGGTGTTGCCGTGACAACGGCTCAAATTTCGGGTACGTTTTTCTGGCTCGCCATCAAATTTTGAAGAGCGATAATTCGTACAAATGTTGGCCGATTTCATTCAAACTTTAATCGTTGGTGGACACCCCGACCCTGAACAGAATGATACAAGAAAATCTCAAATGGGCACGATAGCGCCCCCTAGGGAGATTGCATGGAACAGCAAAAATTTACTTTGGCGTAGACATATAAAATTTGGTACACACATTCATGACAGGATCTTGATAAAAAAGTCAATGTCACCACCACACCATTTCTTATTGTGCTGCCATGGCAACAGCCCAAACATCTGTTCTCGTCAATAGGACGCCCGACAAAAACTTTGGCGTAGCCGAACCAAATTTGGTACACAGATGCATCATGGGAATAGGAACATAAAAATATATTGTGACCACGCCCCCTGCCAAACCGAAAGTCCGCCATCTTGGATTAAACGTCATAATGTAATCCTATGTAGACATTTAATTCTGCCACATTTTCATTTATGAAAGTGTGAAAACAGCTACAACCTCAAATGTGGGCGCATCTTCAAAAGAACCCCCAACTGGTCAAAGTTCAGACTGACATAAAAATTAAATAAATAATAAATAATAGACAAAATAACACTGCCCAACAAAAAATCATCATAGCCGAACTGGCCTAAAAAAGGGGGGAGGAATAGGGCGCGTTAGCGCCCCCTGCGAGTTCTGCGAGAGCAAGCGAGGGCCGATCATCGCCGCTTGCGGCTATATTTAGGCCCGAGCGCCTAGGCGGCGTAGGGCCTATTGTGATTGTTCAGCAGTGCGAAGCACTGCTGCGCTGAGTCTTGGAGCGGCGTAGCGCCTACGAGCTGAAAGCGCGGCGCTCTCCGCTTTCCAAGCACACTGGCATCTCCATGTCAGTGTCTGGTGCCCGCTGACCTGGCACGGTGGCATCGCCATGGCGCGCCAGCGTATAATTGTAATCGTTCACCCAAAAGCGTAGGCGCACATGACATCATGCACGAAGTGCATGATGTCATGTCTTAAAACGCATAGCAGCGCTCGCCCCTCTATCAAACACTCAATGCCACTCATCAGTGACACTCATGGCATCCAGTAGTACAGACTGGCACTGCCCATTGCCGCGACAGCGGCATAATTGTAATCGTTAACGCGGGCAAACGCCAAAAACGTGCACTGGGTATGTGAGAAACCGAAGAGGTCAATGACGAGCGCAACGCGCTCGTCATTGACATTTGACCCCATTTGACCCCACGGGTGCGTTACTGGACGCGAGTGCTTTAAAATGATATGTGCCCCCATTCCTGGCGCTATATTGTTATTGTTCTGCAGAAATTTTTCTTATTATTATTATTATTTTTCTCCGCCCCCCGAACACAGTTCGGCAACTTCCCGCCGACGAAAACTCACGAAATTTTGCACAAAATTCAAGAACGCCAAAGTAGGAATTTACAAATACTCCACATCCAAAAATTCAAAAAAGTGGCGCGACAGCGCCCCCTGCAAAATCAAAATACATTGCGCCTATGGCTATACCCGAAAAATGAACTTTGTCGTAGACAAACGAAATTCGGGTGGTGGATGGGTCTTGTCGTCCCAAACAAAAAAAAATATTACGTGGTTGCTAGGCAACCAACAGGAAGTCAGCCATATTGGACCGATCGTGCGACCTGGCGCCGAAGGCGCATTTTCATGTCATCGTACTTTAACGAACTCGTCCTAGGGTTTTTGACGCAGCCTCACCAGAATCATTCTGTGTCATCTCGACGAGTGGGACATTAAAAGTTGTTAAAAGCTTTTAAAAAAATGTAACGGTGTTGCCGTGACAACCGCTCAAATTTCGGGTTCGATTTTGCAGCTCGCCATCAAATTTCAAAGAGCGATAATTCGTACAAACTTTGGCCGATTTCATTCAAACTTTAAGCGTTGGTGGACACCCCGACCCTGAACAGAATGATATAAGAAAATCTCAAATGGGCACTATAGCGCCCCCTAGGGAGATTGCATGGAACAGCTAAAATTTACTTTGTCGTAGACATATACAATTTGGTACACACGTTCGTGACCTGGTCTCGATCAAAAAAGTCAATGATGCCCCCACGCCATTTGCCATCGTGTTGCCATGGCAACAGCCCAAACATCTGTCCTCGTCAATAGGATGCCCGACAAAAACTTTGGCGTAGCCGAACCAAATTTGGTACACAGATGCATCATGGGAATAGGAACAAAAAAGTATATTATGCGGTTGCTAGGCAACCAACAGGAAGTCGGCCATATTGGATAGACCGTGTAACCTGGTGGCAAAGGCGCATTTTCCTGTAGTCATATTTTAACGAACTCGTCCTAGGGTTTTTGACGTAGACTCACCAGAATCATTCTGTGTCATCTCGACGAGTGGGACATTAAAAGTTGTTAAAAGCTTTTTAAAAAATTAAACGGTGTTGCCGTGACGACGGCTCAAATTTCGGGTACGTTTTTGCAGCTCGCCATCAAATTTCAAAGAGCGATAATTCATACAAACTTTGGCCGATTTCATTCAAACTTTAAGCGTTGGTGGACACCTCGACCCTGAACAGAATGATATAAGAAAATCTCAAATGGGCGCTATAGCGCCCCCTAGGAAGATTGCACGGAACAGCAAAAATTTACTTTATCGTAGACATATAAAATTTGGTACACACGTTCGTGACCTGGTCTCGATCAAAAAAGTCAATGACGCCCCCACGCCATTTGCCATCATGTTGCCATAGCAACAGCCCAAACATCTGTCCTTGTCAATAGGACGCCCAACAAAAACTTTGGCGTAGCCGAACCAAATTTGGTACACAGATGCATCATGGGAATAGGATCAAAAAAGTATATTATGCGGTTGCTAGGCAACCAACAGGAAGTCGGCCATATTGGATAGACTGTGTAACCTGGTGGCAAAGGCGCATTTTCCTGTAGTCATATTTTAACGAACTCGTCCTAGGGTTTTTGACGTAGTCTCACCAGAATCATTCTGTGTCATCTCGACGAGTGCGACATTAAAAGTTGTTAAAAGCTTTTTAAAAAATTAAACGGTGTTGCCGTGACGACGGCTCAAATTTCGGGTACGTTTTTGCAGCTCGCCATCAAATTTCAAAGAGCGATAATTCGTACAAACTTTGGCCGATTTCATTCAAACTTTAAGCGTTGGTGGACACCCCGACCCTGAACAGATGTATATAAGAAAATCTCAAATGGGCACTATAGCGCCCCCTAGGGAGATTGCACGGAACAGCAAAAATTTACTTTATCGTAGACATATAAAATTTGGTACACACGTTCGTGACTTGGTCTTGATCAAAAAAGTCAATGCTGCCCCCACACCATTTCCCATCGTGTTGCCATGGCAACAGCCCAAACATCTGTCCTCATCAATAGGATGTCCAACAAAAACTTTGTCGTAGCCGAACCAAATTTGGTACACAGATGCATCATGGGAATAGGAACAAAACAGTATATTATGTGGTTGCTAGGCAACCAACAGGAAATCGGCCATACTGGGATGATTGATTTTCTTGTCCTCGTACTTTAACAAACTCGTCCTGAGGTTTTAAACCCAGCCTCACCAGAATCATTCTGTGTTATCATGACGAGTGGAACATTAAAAGTTGTTAAAAGCTCTTAATACGGAACACTGTTTCCATGCCAACGACACACATGGACAAAATCTCTGGTGTAGCCCAACCAAATTTAGTACACAGATGCATCATGGAAATTACTGAGTTTCAGATGACCACAACATTCTATAGGCCAATATTATTTTAATAGAGACAGTGGGCAGTCAAAAAGAGAATAGTTCAAATAAAACAACATGCTGTTATATAACAAGTTAATTACTGACAGAAGTGATTCAGCACCATATTTGTGAAATTACCTTATCAGGGTTTATGCAGGATTCAACAAACCAAATTTAATGTCTTTTTAATTTTATTCAATATTTTAATGCCATTCATAGATATAAAAAGAAAGATATTTAAAGGTGGACTGTGTAACATTTCTTGTGGAGGGTCCGTGTGATGCTTTTCTCCATGGAGATGTTATTGCTTTGATATGTCATTGCTCTGCCTGGAATGTTTCACAGTATGGCATTAAACCTTTCTATCTTCATCGAGACCAAACCAGACCAAGTTATAGGTCAGGTCACCATCAGTCAATCAATCAATGTAATTGACCTGTAATTTAATAAATGTAAGTTAGAACTGTTTAATGTCATAGTCTGGATCATTCCAGGCAGAGCAATGACATCTCCATAGAGACGAGCAGGTGACGGACCCTCCAC
This sequence comes from Odontamblyopus lacepedii, assembly GCA_034769755.1. NCBI lineage: Eukaryota > Metazoa > Chordata > Actinopteri > Gobiiformes > Gobiidae > Odontamblyopus > Odontamblyopus lacepedii. The sequence continues at coordinate 29,271,348 of CM068364.1, forward strand.
TAGAAGAACACTTGTACAGTGCACTTAGCCTGAGCTTTCATCTTGTCAAAGTGACCGTTTTGTGACACGCAGTAGAATGACAAAAATCTATAGTTATTATTCGGGATAGAAATTTGATACAATTTTCTTAATTTATAATTTTTTTTATTCATCATTAACATGAGCCGTATCAGCCTGTTTGATAATATATTCAGCTTTGGCACATTTGTTTATGTCGTACAGAACCAAAACTTAAAACCACATGGTTCATTTGCATAAACAGCTTCTGTCGGACTAAAAGACACGTCTCAGTGGAATTTGAGTGTTCTTTCTGTGAGGATGGTGAGTCTGTTCTGTGTGTATATCGTGTGGTTGATACAGGCCACAGTATCCAGGTTATTATCGGAATATCCCACAGTGGTATAGTGGGCCACAACTCCTGTGTTTGTGCTCAGACGCAGCCTCATCTCCTTACGCTACGCACAAAAATCTACATTGTTTGTCAGTTAAAAATGAACGTGATCAACAAAATTCGTAATGATCAATTATCCATTAGTCAAATAATCATATCCATCCCTAGTTATTATTATGCAAAACATTTATAAAGCTTATTTACTGGAATATAATTGGGTGTTAAACATCATTCCACCAAATAGCTTTTGTATTGGGGATCAAAGCATTTATTAAAAATGTTTCCAGTCAAAAGGACCCAGATTCCCTGCAGTGGCTGAATGTGACACAAAGGACTAAAACAAGGGCCCCACAGAAAAAATACAGAACATCCATTGGGATGGGCCAGAATTTGTTGTTTGTATCAACATGTTGCAAGTACAGAATTACTCTGACATTATGATTTGTGACAGTAACTGTAACTCACCTTGGACTGATCACACAGTCCCTTGAAATGCACCTTGAAAAAAAAAACATGGCTCTGGCAAACCTCCCTTCCTGTCGACCAGAGGAAATGACTCAAATGTCACTCCACCAGCGGGTTGTCCTGAGGTCTGAAACTTAGTACCTTCACCTGACAAACCACATGGGGCACATTTAGGCATCTTCACAAAACCATACGACTTCTTTAAAAGTCACAGTTTAAAATAAAATAAAGTTTTTTTCTAAACCTGTACTGGACTGAGGTCCTATGTTCACTACGGACACCACTGATACTTGGTACTTTTACCTTATAGTTTCTTATATAATAATCACATCATTTTTTCTGTAATTGTACCTCAGCACAAATGCTCAAAGAAGATATTCTATTAATGAAGCACATTCTCACACACTTGTCATTCTACATTAACATCACAACATCATGTATGTTAATGTTTATTATTCAATATTATGTAACAATTAAAAAGTAAGAAATCACTCATTGTAAATCATATTTATCATAAATAAAATAAGGATAAAAGACAGTCATGTGTTTTGCGTTTGCAATAATGTAATTTAATGATCTGAAATCATTCATGGGCAATGCAATACAAGCTCTTTTATCAATAAGTTGTATTTATGATGTATTATGAAATATAAATATGAAATTTGCATGAACAATAATATAAAACATTTATCATAAATAAAAGAAAAAAAGACAGTCAATTGCAATGTTTTTGAAATATTGTAATTTAATTAGGTGAAACTATTTATGGGCAATACAGTATACACTCTTTGAACATTAAGATTTATTTTTAAATAATTATTTTCAATATGAATAATAATTACAATTATTATTAATACAATTATTTACATTTAGATGTAACACTAAATTAGAATAAAAGCTAAATTCTTTTATAAACCTGGATTGTGTTTTATTGTTATTTAAAGTGCCTATGACAGGATTATAGTGTAACTAATTAATATATATTTAAGATAAGAAAAAAAACCACACACAGATACTCCAAATTTTTTTTTGCTTTGAAATTTTATTAAAAAGAAAATTATTATTCACTTGGTTAATTGAGTGAATCTTCTACATTTTAATCTAAACTAACCTTGAGCAACAGTGGCGAGGAAAAACTTCCTTTAACGGCAGAAACCTCGGACAGACCCCGGCTCAAGGTGGTCGTCTGTCTCGACCGAGAGAGAGAGAGAGAGAGAGAGAGGGGGGGAGAAGGGGGGACAGAGAGAGAGAGAAAGAAAGAAAGAGAGAAAGAAAGAGAGAAAGAAAGAAAGAAAGAAAGAAAAAGAGAGAGAGAGAAAGAGAGAAAGAGAGAAAGAGAGAAAGAGAGAAAGAGAGAAAGAGAGAAAGAGAGAAAGAGAGAAAGAGAGAAAGAAAGAGAGAAAGAGAGAGAGAAAGAGAGAAAGAGAGAAAGAGAGAGAGAAAGAGAGAAAGAGAGAAAGAGAGAAAGAGAAAGAGAGAGAGAAAGAGAGAAAGAGAGAAAGAGAGAAAGAGAGAGAGAGAGAGAGAAAGAGAAAGAGAAAGAGAAAGAGAGAGAGAGAGAGAGAGAGAGAGAGAGAGAGAGAGAGAGAGAGAGAGAGAGAGAGAGAGAGAGAGAGACTAAACCGGGACTAAAGGTGGACCAGACCGGGACTAAAGGTGGACCAGACCGGGACTAAAGGTGGACCAGACCGGGACTAAAGGTGGACCAGACCGGGACTAAAGCAGGACCAGACCAGGACTAAAGCAGGACCAAACCAGGACTAAAGCAGGACCAAACCAGGACTAAAGCAGGACCAGACCAGGACTAGCGCAGGACCAGACCAGGACTAGCGCAGGACCAGACCAGGACTAAAGAAAGACCAACCAGGACTAAAGCAGGACCAGACCAGGACTAAAGCAGGACCAGACCAGGACTAAAGCAGGACCAGACCAGGACTAAAGCAGGACCAGACCAGGACTAAAGCAGGACCAGACCAGGACTAAAGCAAGACCAGACCAGGACTAAAGCAGGACCAGACCAGGACTAAAGCAGGACCAGACCAGGACTAAAGCAGGACCAGACCAGGACTAAAGCAGGACCAGACCAGGACTAAAGCAGGACCAAACCAGGACTAAAAAAAGACCAGACCAGGACTAAAGCAGGACCAAACCAGGACTAAAGCAAGACCACACCAGGACTAGCGCAGGACCAGACCAGGACTAAAGCAAGACCAGACCAGGACTAAAGCAGGACCAGACCAGGACTAAAGCAAGACCAGACCAGGACTAAAAAAAGACCAGACCAGGACTAAAGCAGGACCAGACCAGGACTAAAGCAGGACCAAACCAGGACTAAAAAAAGACCAGACCAGGACTAAAGCAGGACCAAACCAGGACTAAAGAAAGACCAACCAGGACTAAAGCAAGACCAGACCAGGACTAAAGCAGGACCAAACCAGGACTAAAGAAAGACCAGACCAGGACTAAAGCAGGACCAGACCAGGACAAAAGCAGGACCAGACCAGGACTAAAGCAGGACCAGACCAGGACTAAAGCAGGACCAAACCAGGACTAAAGCAGGACCAGACCAGGACTAGCGCAGGACCAGACCAGGACTAGCGCAGGACCAGACCAGGACTAAAGAAAGACCAACCAGGACTAAAGCAGGACCAGACCAGGACTAAAGCAGGACCAGACCAGGACTAAAGCAGGACCAGACCAGGACTAAAGCAGGACCAGACCAGGACTAAAGCAGGACCAGACCAGGACTAAAGCAAGACCAGACCAGGACTAAAGCAGGACCAGACCAGGACTAAAGCAGGACCAGACCAGGACTAAAGCAGGACCAGACCAGGACTAAAGCAGGACCAGACCAGGACTAAAGCAGGACCAGACCAGGACTAAAGCAAGACCAGACCAGGACTAAAGCAGGACCAGACCAGGACTAAAGCAGGACCAGACCAGGACTAAAGCAGGACCAGACCAGGACTAAAGCAGGACCAAACCAGGACTAAAGCAGGACCAGACCAGGACTAAAGCAGGACCAGACCAGGACTAAAGCAGGACCAAACCAGGACTAAAGCAAGACCAGACCAGGACTAAAAAAAGACCAGACCAGGACTAAAGCAGGACCAAACCAGGACTAAAAAAAGACCAGACCAGGACTAAAGCAGGACCAAACCAGGACTAAAGCAAGACCACACCAGGACTAGCGCAGGACCAGACCAGGACTAAAGCAAGACCAGACCAGGACTAAAGCAGGACCAAACCAGGACTAAAGCAAGACCAGACCAGGACTAAAGCAGGACCAGACCAGGACTAAAGAAAGACTAAACCAGGACTAAAGCAGGACCAAACCAGGACTAAAGCAAGACCAGACCAGGACTAAAGCAGGACCAGACCGGGACTAAAGCAGGACCAGACCGGGACTAAAGCAAGACCAGACCGGGACTAAAGCAAGACCAGACCAGGACTAAAGCAAGACCAGACCAGGACTAAAGCAGGACCAGACCAGGACTAAAGCAAGACCAGACCAGGACTAAAGCAGGACCAGACCAGGACTAAAGCAAGACCAGACCAGGACTAAAGCAGGACCAGACCAGGACAAAAGCAGGACCAGACCAGGACTAAAGCAGGACCAAACCAGGACTAAAGCAGGACCAAACCAGGACTAAAGCAAGACCAGACCAGGACTAAAGCAAGACCACTACAGGACTAAAGGAGGGCAAAACTCGGACTGAAGGAGGACCAAACCAGGGCCAGACCAGGACTAAAGCAGGGCCAAATCTAACCACACATGATATAACGCAGTGAAGGAAAGTACCAAACTTCAAGAACATGAACATAATCACATGATCAATCATCATTTTCCCTGTAAATCTAATGTCAGACGTCATACATGACCAACAGCGATCTGTAATTTAACCATTCGAATACTTAAAAGAACACGCAATCGCTTCATGATCAGAGAAATATGCTGGCACCACCGCACAGTGAACTTCAAAGTTTGTTGTTTTGACAAAGACATGGTCAATTAATGTCCCTCTCTCAGTTGTAGGGCATTCAACATACTGACTGTACCCTTCATCAAGCATAAATTTAGACCATTTTGAGGGTTTCAGGAGATTTTCATTAAAGTCTCCCACAATAACAATTGTCTCACTTTTAGAATGTATCAATTTAAATAGTTTTTTCATATTTTTGATTAATAATGACATGGGATAAGATGGGGGACGATAAATCACAACAACTAAAATATTGTAAGCCAAACAGTTGTATGCTACACATTCTAAATCGACATTAGGTACTGTGACTTCATGAGCTACATTTACGTCACAGTACACACCAACTCCCCCATGCTGCTGTCCACATAATTCCACGAGTGCTGGGTCAGTACTACATTTATAACTATCACTACGTGGACGACTATGAAACTGAAATCCATCTATGTGAACAGTGTCTAAACAAGAGTCAGCCCTTAGCCATGTCTCTGTTACAGCGATGCAGTTAGGCTGCCAAGGCTGTGTACTGAGGGCCAAATCTGAAACATGTCTGTGTAATCCATGTACATTCATCAAAAACAATGTAAAACGTGTTCACTCGTGATGGGCCTAGATATGTAATCTGTCATGAAGGAGGCATATAATGGAGGGCAAATTTAACATTATCATTGCAATAAATTGCTTTTTGATCGAAATTTTGGATTACGAGTCCAGATAAAGTTTTTACTCTACTTAAAGCGACATAAGCCTGACCGCCGCAAAACATTTTGTCGAGGGACACTACCGACTATCGACAGAAATGCCTTGTACCTTGTGAACAGTACAGGCCCAAGCAAGTTTGAGGAAACTGACGATTTAATGCCACCTTTTTTATTTGCCCGTTCTTCCTCTGGTTCAATGCGTGTGCATCCAATTAGATCTGGCGTTGGGGGTATATATCGCTTTCTTTTTTGAACACCAGCATTGATATCATCGAATAAAACATAAACGGCCACCGGAACCCGTTTATCGGACCATACTAAATGTTTTACTGTACCACATAAACCATTAACTAGGCCATCATTTACATCAATATTTTTACATAACATAACCCGCGCACCATTACCTAACAATAACTGGTCTGGCAGGCATGTGTAAGCCGTATCACTATGGGGAACAAGCCTTGCCTCTAATTTACCGGTTTTCTTATTGAGTCCAAAATCCTGTGCATCTATTTCTACATAATCTGGGCAAGTGCGGGTAAGTTTTTTGGTATTGTAATTATCTACTTGTTGATTTCTTGGGAAAATGTACAGCGTGTCAGGTTCCTCCCCAGTTTCACAATGTCTTAATACCGAAATATCACTACTTAACATGGGAGTAGTTCGAGAACGAGTTCTTAGTCGATTTAACAAATGTGCAAATATTTCATCTTTTTGGCGCACAATTGTTCTTAATTCAACGTATGAAAATAAATTTGTCCAGAAGTTCACACCTTCAATGTCTTTGTATAGGGGTTTACCTAAAACAGGTGCCAATTGATAAAAGTCTCCCACAGCTATAATTGATACATTTCCAAACGGAGAAAAGTCACCTGTTTGCTTAATTTGTCTTAATCTACCGTGAACATATGTGAGTAATTTGTGATTAACCATAGATATTTCATCAATGATCAAAATGTTCAAATCACAATACTTTACACGAAGAGAATTTAACTTCTCTTCACCTAAAGGTGAGTAAGGCAGACTCAAAAAAGTTCCAATTTGAAATGTTGTGTGGATAGTAGCTGCTTTTAAATTGTACGCTGCTATTCCAGTTGGGGCAGTTAACAACACACTAATGTTATCTGGATTTCGGCACAGAGGGGCCAATAACCTCGTTGCCTCATACTGTATCGCTTTTATCAGGTGACTTTTCCCCGTCCCCGCCCCACCCGTAATAAATACATGCAAGGGCTCAGGATTATTACCAGCAATTTTATCTAAACACCAAGAACGGATTTTATAAAAGATAGCCAATTGTTCGTCATTTAATGTACGAACTAAATCTAAACCCTCTTGTCTACTAAGTATATTATTACGTTTTTCTAAATGGGATGTTTCTTGACATACAGCCAAATCAGGAATGGGAAGTGGTTCTTCTTCAGGGTTTCTATCTTGCTGCTGGTCCAATTCATTTCTACATTCTATTCTTTCAGACTCTTGTTCTGGGCATAAACGTGACCACGCATTTTCCACGTCCGAATTAAGGTCAACTTCTTTCTGGAGCTCCTCTAAATCTTCTTTAACTCTTTCAAATTTACGCCTGTTTGATTTTACTACAGAGCGTATGCTACGCATTGAACCATCGGAAAACTGAACATTGCCATTATTATAAAACTGCAAGAAGGACTCGAAGCTTTCCGGCTTTAAATGGGAACGATAGGGCACAAACAATTCAATCATACTTCTATAATACTGTTCTGGGCTTTTTGTTTTTGAAAAACGGGCAAACCGAATGACTGCTGCCTGAGTCCGGGACCTTTTTATAATAAATCCATGATCAAATTGCAGTGGGATTGAGTTTTTAGATTTTTCACCTTTCGTTAGTAAACGATATTCAGATGCAAATGTTGCCATACACATGTCACTGAACACACTATTGTTGGGACGGTTCTTATATCTGTCAATAATGTTTAACATCCAAATATCTTCTTCTCTATCAGTTTCATCAATGGTGTTTAAAGGCCTGCTCATTCTAACAATGTTCTCTCCAGTGGGTATAAAGACTACTTTTCTGGAACATTCTTTTAAATGCATATTGGTAAGTAAATAAACTGCTTCCTGTGCAGACACCTCTCTATTGTGTAGGAAAACAGAACCAATTTTTTTCAGAGCGGCTTTGGCATCTAAATTTCCTTTACGGGCTTCTTTTTGGGCCATACTTAACAATAATCCCATTTCTCTTTCAGATTTGGAAATATATGAGATTATATAAACAATGCAAGCATATGGGTCCAACACATACTGAATGTCCAAATTAGCATTCCAAATTCTAAGAATATGTCGACTAAACTGATTATTCCAAATCTCAGAAATATTTCTCTTTAAAACTACATGTGTGCGACCTCCCAAACAATTATATGCTTTTTCGTATACTTCCTGATCAAACCCAAGGGAATTAAATACAGCATCAGGACAGTTATACGGACAGTTCTCCATCAAGCAAATTTTTTTCACTTTGGACACCATCTCCACACCTTGTGCTGTAGGCATTGTTGTATGGCAAATACACTGCACCTGAATATCACTTGTACTAACGTCAGTTTTGGCTGGGTGACATTTTGGGCATTTAGGTTTTGGCTCTGATTTTTTTATGAAAGTCCGGGAAGATATAGGGCGGGGGAAATTAAATCGGCATACTGTTTTATTTTTTTTGCAAGTTTTTGAATGTCGCTTAGAATGTTGCTGCACAGACGTGACGACCTCATACAAAGGATCGTCCTCGGCTGGCAGCTCGCATGTGACGTATTTGTCAATAAACTCAATCACCTCTTCATCGGTGTTTTCATGAAGTCTGGGGGCATTTTTTATCCAAAACAAACAGTGTACATGAGGTGAACCTCTCTGCTGGAACTCAACCCGGTAGAAATAATCAACAATTTCGCCAATGGGATGTAACGGAGACATTAATACTTCCTTAAGAAATATATGCCAGCGATAGTCAAACATCCTGGCCGCGATAACCGGGTTACGCCTTAAGAGTTCACAGCGCTCAGACCACTCTAGGTCTTCTACTGTTTGTAATCGACCTTCATGTCTTAAGATAGTGTTAATTAAATTTTTCCAGCGCATATCAGCACTGGAAAATGAACAGAACCAGGTTGGGACCCCTAACTGGCGCACCATAGCTAGCAAGTCGCTTGAAGCAGTCTGCCAATATGCTGGACTTCCTCTTATAGGTTTAAGAAAACGGTATCCACCATCATGCTCCAGCATCGTTCTCAGAGTTTCTTTAATATTTGAATCATTGCACTGAGCCAATTTAACTGTGTCCCCTTTTGAAGTGCAATGGATACGCTTGAAACTACCTGTTTGAGAACCGATATGTAGTACGCGTAAAAGAGATAAAGTAAACTACTTGAAAATCGTCCATCGGCATGCATTATTCTATTATTTAAATAACGCATCAAAGTTATCCGTACGGGTCTTTTATCGTGAAACGTAAAGCGTCCGAGGGGAAATAGCGATGGAAAGCACTTGGCTTCATTCTCACGATCTGAGAGCAATCTCACCGGATTGTTGCCCTCTGTTGGCGCCAGATTTAAAATGCCATCCAAGTACTGATCCAGTATCTCTTGGCCTAAATCAAGGGGCAAAGAACAAGTGTCCTGAAAAACACAGTATCGCTGTTGGTCAAGCAAGAGTTCATCATTAAGATCTTCATCTTCAGTTTTTCATTTTCTTGCTCTGAAGTTGGCATTTTCTCATCAAGGAATGAGTCTACGTCTTTCTCTTCACAAAATTCGTCCATATCATCTTGAAAGAGTTCATCTAACTCTTCGTTTGAAAATTCATTTACCCAAGTTTCATCGAATTGAATGTCCTTAAAAAATTATTTATCCTTTTTAAACACTTAATGGCATGTTTTATACGTATTGTATCAACAAATTGAAATTCATAATGACCTTTATATGTCAATTTACGTTTTAGCTTGACTGGCAACAATACACCACCCAAGTCAGAGCGGTAAAAGTTTTACAGTGTGACTTAAATTTGAAGGACAGCACACCATAGGCCCCTGACATGATTTTTGTCCACCGTTGGGTAAAGCTACGATCTTCATCATTGCTATATTGGGGGATACTAAAAGTTCTTCTACACTATTTAAGCATGCCAATTCTTCTGGAATGGGGTCAAGTTCTAAATTATTAACTGCACTTTCAGCTGGAGTCTCACCTCTTTTTAGCTTTCGGTGGCAGGTATAACAGATCCAGAGTTTACCTTTGGCAGTTGTTTTCATCGGGCAAGGGCTGACACAGTCACTACTACATTTATGCAAATATGTGTCAGTTATACACTTTTTAGCTACCATTAGCGAATTTTCTTTCTTACTATAGTTATCCATGTTACAATGTATAACTGAATTTTCAAAAAACATTCTATGGCACACAGAACAAATAAATTCTGGGCCCTTTTCAACTTTAGTCAAGAAACTCTCCATGACATATTCTAAGTCCTTTAATTTGAGTTTGTGGAGTTTCCTGTTAATTTTTGTTTCTTGAAGACGCTTTTTATTTTTGCTATTATGATACCGGGTTTTACTACTAATGATTTTTTCCTTTCTAAATACTGGCTCTTCATATTTTTCTTTACTGAAAGCTTTTAATCGCTCCCGATGTGAATTATCTTTACGGTACTTTTCCTTACTTAAGGCTTTTACTTTATGCCTATGCAATTTATCTGTACTATATTTTTCTTTACTGAAAGCTTTAACACTTTCTCGGTGGGACTTATCGATAGTATATTTTTCTTTACTATAAGCTTTAACCCTTTCTTGGTGGGATTTATGGGTACTATACTTTAGAATGCTCATGGCCTTGAGTTTGTCTCTGTGCTGTTTGTTTGCTTTATACATTTCTTTAATTCTGTTTTTTAATTGGTTTCTAACATTTTTTTGTTGCCAGTACTTGTTTCTATTTAAATTTCTTACATACTGTCTATACACAGCTTTCTGTGCATACCGTTTTCTGAATCTTTCTCTCTCTTTCTCTCTACGTTTTAGCAATTTTGATTCGATTTCTTTTGAGTTGGAATTAGCCATTTTAGCATGTTCAGCATTTACGAGAGAGAGCCCCTGAAATCTTAAACTGTATCCACTTTTATTAATATCAATTTGACAAAAACCACAACAACTTTTCCCATTTGAATCTTTAACACATTTAACAACTTCATAATGATTGTTATTGCGGTTCTCTAAATATATACATTGGCTTGACAGCGGGTTGCTATTACTCTTGTACTGCAGCCAATTTCCATTTAAAAATGTAAATATACTTACACCCAAATAGTCAGCTGTTACCTGAATTTCGACCTCAGTAGCCCAATTATTGACATATTTCATTTTGGTTTTCAATATACTCAGCAACAGAGACAAACCCATGACGCAAGAGACTCTTGTACTTGACAGCGTTCTGTTCAAGTTCTTTTACTACTGCAAGCCGAATTTTACGATGATTTTTCTGTGTTCCACTTACTGCAAGTGAAATTGCCCGAAAAAAACAATTGCCATCAGCAACAATGGATTCATTTTTACATGGGACACCTAATGAGATTTTTGTTGTTAATTGGGGGGTATTTAATTGTTCAAAAGCCACATTAATTTATATACACAGATACTGGCAAATGTCCTTCTCAATAGGGTTGAAATCCAATGAAGTTTGCTCATGGCTAATAAATTGGACATCTTCAATTACCTCTTCACTATCTGATTTGTCATTTCTGTGTTTTTTGGATGTGTGGCTGCACTTACCCTTTGGAGACCGTGCTTTAGCCCTAGGTTCACTGGCGTCTGTTGACCTTGTCCGCTTTCTACTTGATAAATTTGTACCTGGCTTGGTTACAACAACCCCATTGATTTCAAATGATTTATCTTTACTGGTAAATACATCAGCCAAATGACAAAAGTGAGAATGCAATTCAGAAATAGACCTGAAATAACACACCACACTACTGCCATCTGGGTGTACAATGCCAGTTTTGCTGCGAGAATGAGAATCAACGACAGCATATAAACCATTATCATTAATGATGGCACACGTGGTCTTACACAAGGTGAAGAGACAAGTGTCATAATGTGACAACATTCTCTCTAAACCATTTCCCAAACTAACAAGAACCTCTTCTTCAACGAACTCACCACTATCAACACCAACAATACCAGAAACACAGTCCCCGTACTGAAAGTGAAATGTCTGACCCTCAATATCCCATTCCTGTGGAAGATTTGAGACGAGCATCATATTAGACCCTGAGCTAATCTTTTTGCTCTCTCTGCAATGTACATACAATTGATCACCCAAAACAAGAACTCTATCCAGGTCCTGCTTCTGCCACAAAGACACAGGAGACGCAACATGCTTTGCTAGACCCACTAATGCCATCGGCGTGCACTGAAAACCGGGATACTTAAAGCGATCATTCCCCTGGTGAAATGATCCACTGATGTTCTCAGGCACCGACTTACCAGACTCTACATCAGCAAAATAACCTTTCATTTCATTAAAGTCAACACCAAAAGAAACATCACAATGGGGCTTTTCTTCATCTCCAGAGCAACAGATGCACGAGTCACTGCTGTTGGTCCTCTTGGTCTTCTTGGTCCTCTCGGTCATCTCAGTCCTCTCGGCCCTCTTGGTCTTCTTCGTCATATCGGATGGACCATGATGACTCTTCTCAGTCTATGAAAAAAAAAAATACATTGAATATCTTATATCTAAAATGAGCATGGATAAAAACCTGAGGCTTCAGTAATGGATAAATATGATAAATAGAATATAACTTTTTTCTATGTTGAATAATTTGCTGTGAAACTATTGTCACTGAATATCTTTAACATTATCTTTAACTTTAACATTTAATACATAGCTGTAACTAATCAACTGCTACTAATTATTGTAAATACCAACCGGGTCTTTCAGCAACACATGACCAGCGCTGGTGGGTGCTCCAGGTGTCACCACCCCCACCACGCCTGGCTCCACCTACATCAGTAAATTAGTTAAACACATGGAATACAAAAAATGTTTTATTGTGGCAATACATTTAGAACTTAATACCAACCTGATCTTCACCCGACATGTTTGCGGCACTGGTAGGTGACGTTTCAAGAGTCACCACCACCTCAGCCCCCATCTGAAGAACAAAAACAAGCAAATTCATGTTGTCATTCATGTAATTTTGGTCTGAATCTCTATTATTATGCATCGTAATAGTTTGTGAGGAAACAAAGTTGACAAAAGTGTATCACATCTACTGTTTATCTATAACCTGAAAGTAAAACTATGATCACACGGCAAATTCTTATTAAATATTTGTTGAATAATTGCATATGCATTACATAAAAGGCACATACCTGGCCAGCCACTGCAGGCTTCACAGTCACAAGTTTAGCGGCCTGCACCTATAAGTGTATTTACAGTTCCTGTCTTGTCACATTCCACTCAAAGATGAAATAATAGTGACAAACGTTTCACTTTATTCACAATTTTTCATACCTGTGGCTTGGGCTGGCTTCTCTGGGAGGCTGCAGCTTTCGGACGTTTGACACGTGTCCGAGCCTGAAAAATGATACATTTATAGATACGTAACACAGTATTTCACTTTGCATATACCAAATTTTAATTGCTTTGTAATCCCACCTTTCCAGTGGGAAGGCTAGCAGTGCACTCCACAGAGCCAAGATCATTCAGCGCGGCTCTGTCATAGCGGATCGGGGACGGCGGGTTGGAGAGCATTGACTCCACCTATTAAAATGAGATTTTCAAATTTATGAGATTAGGTAGTGTATTTAAAATGCCACACACTCAAAACAAACCTGCTCCTGCTTAACCAGCCGCCTCTTGGGAACCCCTGGGGAGTGCGCAGGGCTTCCAGGCTGGTCCTTAAATAGGAGCAGTAAACAATGTTAATGACAACAGTCTTAACAATTACTGACGACACTCACATTACAACTCTATACCATGAGTCTCACCTTCTTTTCCCGTCCGACCAGCGGCCATTCAGAAGGGGGCTGCCGTGGCAGTGGGGCTTCCCCTCTCCGGCGTTTAAGACGAGACGCCTTAAAATGTAGAAATATAAATAAAATACAGACCAAAATACATTTCACTTTATTGTACATTAAACATTTTTACTCAATAAACTTACCTTCTTTCCTGCAGGAAAGCAGACAGTGCGTGGCACAGCATCAAGGTCGGATGGAACAACCTTGTTCATCGCTTTCAAAATGGCTGTGCTGAAAAGGACTGGGGATAGTGGGATGGAAAACACTGACTCCACCTGTTAAAATTAGATTAGATCTAAATACATCATAAGATTCAACAAAGTACTGCCAAAATGCCACACACTCAAAACAAACCTCATGATGAACCAGCCGTCTCTGGGAATCTCTGGAGATTGCGCGGGGCTTCCCGGCTGGTTCTTCGGCAAGAGCAATAATAAAAGACTCTTCAAAACAATTCATGAGTGAACCTGAGGTTATGACTAGACAAGCCCCACCTTCTTTCCGCGCTTGACCTCTGTCCATCCATCCGAAGGTGGTGGCCGTGGCTTGGGGCAGGGCCGGTCACGACCACCCTTGGCTTGACCTTCCTGGTTGGTGGAGACACAGGAGCTTGGGGAGATGGACTGGGCATGGCCATCTCCAACTGTTGGAACGATACAGTCCAAAGCAACTGAGCAAGAATGTCCATCCCACCATCAGTATCACTCAGATGGACCTGCAAATGATAGAAAAGAAAAAAAAAAATTATTTGCCAATAGATATTAAAGACTTGGATTTCAGAACAATACTTACCCCATCCCAGCACCACAGGTTCAGGCGGTCCATCGGAAAATACTCGACAGCAGAGTAGTACTTGACAGCTTCAGTAAAATAAAATAAATAAATAAATAAATAAATAGAGAGAGACATAAAGGGAGATAGATCGACAGAGAGAGAGAGAGAGAGAGGGAGAGACAGAGGGAGAGAGAGAGATTGACAGAGAGAAGGAGAGAGAGAGGGAGAGAGACAGACAGAGAGGGGGAGGGAGAGAGCCATAGAGAGAGAGAGAGAGAGAGAGAAAGGGGGGGGAGACAGAGAGACACACATACTCATGAGCGCCGCAACACGATGGAACTCTTGGCGCAGATGATTTTGCAAATCCACCTCAGCGTTCAGACGAGGTGGAAAGTCCAGGACACAGACCTCAAAACAACAATTTAGTGTTAAAATGAGTGTAGAAATGTGTTAGCACTCAAATCTGTTTCAAGCAAGGACTTGACCTGTCTAAACTAGTACTACAGTAGCATCTAGCAAGGTTTAAAACCAGAGTTACAGCTTTATGAAACCAGTTCTAAGTTTGTACGCTGTCTAACAACTAAGTAACCAAATACTACAGCAGAAAGGGGAGAATGTGTCCACCTTAACTTAATTACTAGGCCAAGATTTGTAGATATACACGACTTATTTGACTGAATTGTGTTTACCCCAACACCCCCAACAATTTTGGAAATATGGTACCTTTGGCCAGCGGCTGCAAACTGTGGCAAGGTACAGACCGAAGTCTTTTGCAGCCTCAGCAATCGTCTTGCTGGCCGTCAAGTTGTTAGAGGGAGCAGTGACTATAACAAGAGAGGGAGTACGAGGGACCTTTATCTTCGCAATCTCTCTCTCAAGCTCAAGGCTGCAGCTCCCGGGTGGAGCTGAAACCAAAGGTGAACTTTCCTTCAGGTAGATGAACAAGGTCATCTACTTAAGTGGCGCAGATGAGAAGCCCCAACAACCAGAACAAACTGAAAAATAACATTTAAAAAGTTAAGCTTTTGTAAACTACATTTACAGTTAAAAGGACTTACCTTCTTGTCAGGGTCCTCAGGAGGGATGTAAAGCTTGTGGAACCTTCCAGTGACAGGTGACCTTGGCCATTTACGCACTGGGTAGCGGTAGCCAGTCCCATAGCCTAGACAATTAGGAAAATATTGTCACTTATTTATAGAGAGCAGAAACTGCCAAATCGGAAAGGGAAAGATTTCTTGTACATACTTTTCGAATCTCGGTCTCAGCGCTACGAGGAGAATGCCCGAAACGACAGTCTCCTGCCGCTCCGCCATCCTCCTCTTAGCCGCCTGGGAACGACGGAACGACTTTCCACGAGGCATCTGAAAAAAGTTCAAATGAACAATTTAAATTGTAATGTAGAAATGTAGGAGTCAGATACATTGTAAAGCCAGTGTACAGCTGGTTTAAAGCGGGTGTTAAACCATTGCTACAGCACGACTATATCACTTCTAAAGTACAATTAATCCAGATTCAAACCAAGACCAAATAAGTACTAAACTAGAGATAACGAGGATTAAACAGGTCTAAACAAGGACTACAACTCACTTAGTTCTAAACCAGCTCTTAAACCAGTCCAAAACAGAACAAATCCCATTTTAAATCAGGTCTAAACCATAATCAGGTCTCAAGCAGGACTAAAATAGGAAGGACTAAACCAGGCCTACGCAGAAATCAGGATTACACTAGCTGTACATCAGGACTAAACTAGGTCTAAGCCAAAATAGGTCTAAACCAGGACTAAACAAGGACTAAACCAGGCCTACGCAGAAATCAGGATTACACTAGCTCTACATCAGGACTAAACTAGGTCTAAGCCAAAATAGGTCTAAACCAGGACTAAACAAGGACTAAACCAGGCCTACGCAGAAATCAGGATTACACTAGCTCTACACTAGGACTAAACCAGGCCTACGCAGAAATCAGGATTACACTAGCTCTACATCAGGACTAAAGAGTCAAAATAGGACTAAACCAGGACTAGACCAGGTCTAAAACAAAACCAGGTCCAAAACAGGATTAAAGTAGCTCTACACCAGGACTTAACGAGGTCTGAGCCAACACTAAACTAGGACTAGACCAGGACTAAACCAGGAGTGGACCAGGTCTAAGCCAAAATAGGTCTAAACCAGGACTAAACGAGGACTAAACCAGGCCTACGCAGAAATCAGGATTACACTAGCTCTACATCAGGACTAAAGAGTCAAAATAGGACTAAACCAGGACTAGACCAGGTCTAAAACAAAACCAGGTCCAAAACAGGATTAAAGTAGTTCTACACCAGGATTTAACGAGGTCTGAGCCAACACTAAACTAGGACTAGACCAGGACTAAACCAGGAGTGGACCAGGTCTAAGCCAAAATAGGACTAAATCAGGACTAAACTAGGACCAGACCCAAAACTAGACCAGGACTAAACCAGGAGTGGACCAGGTCTAACTCAGGACTATGCCAAACTAAACAGAACAGTGTCACTCTGCTCCTGACACGGATACTGCACGGTAACAGAAAATTCAAATTTCCCGCTCCTGGACTGTGCGGAGTGTGCTGATTGGCTGCTTCTGCTCACACTCTGACCTGATCTGACCCCACAGCCACACTGTCAAGACCTGGTCTAAGCCAAAATAGGACTAAATCAGGACTAAACTCGGACCAGACCCAAAACTAGACCAGGACTAAACCAGGAGTGGACCAGGTCTAACTCAGGACTATCCCAAACTAAACAGAATAGGTTGATCACTCTATTTCTGACACGGATACTGCACGGTAACAAAATTCAAATTTCCCGCTCCTGGACCGTGTGGAGTGTGCTGATTGGCTGCTTCTGCTCACACTCTGTCCTGAACTGACCCCACAGCCACACTGTCAAGACCTGGTCTAAGCCAAAATAGGACTAAATCAGGACTAAACTCGGACCAGACCCAAAACTAGACCAGGACTAAACCAGGAGTGGACCAGGTCTAACTCAGGACTATCCCAAACTAAACAGAATAGGTTGATCACTCTATTTCTGACACGGATACTGCACGGTAACAAAATTCAAATTTCCCGCTCCTGGACCGTGTGGAGTGTGCTGATTGGCTGCTTCTGCTCACACTCTGTCCTGAACTGACCCCACAGCTGCCTCTGCTCACAGTCTGGACTAAACTAGCTCTAAATGAATATCACATCTAAAGTAAAATAAATCTAAATATGCAGTTAAACAAATTACAATTTTTTTCAACATGAACAATCTTTAATAATATTCATCATTTTGTCTACTTTAATCCTGTTGCAGAGAGAAAATAAAATTGACCTACCTTTAGATCTCTTTAGGTCGAGTCCAAGTTAAATCCAAGTGAGAGGAAGTTGAAATAATCCACAGGGGATCAGAAAATGCTTCTTGGCTTGGTCCAAAAGAGGATTTTCACGCAAGGCGCAGAGAGGTGAAAGTCCTGGTAGAAAACCGAAACTTTCAAAGAGGCGCTGCTCTGCAGAGGCTTATATACCGCTGATGTCACACATCACACCACTGCAGCTGATTGGCTGTCACCAGGCCACAGCAGCCAATCACACGTGTGGAGGAGGGGCCAGAGCCAAGCTGTTTTTAAGCTGCATTTGACTCTGTACAGTGTAACTAAAAACCAGGACTAGGATTTTCAGGTCTAAACAAGTACTAAATAAACCAGGTCTAGGTCAGGACTAACCTAGGACTAAAGCAAGTCTAAACCAGGACTACAGCTGGTCTAGAGCAGAAATAGTCCACATCTAAAACAGGACTATCCCAAAACTTGAAGCATATGGGCCAAAGGTAAATATCAATACTGCCAAAGTCTGCACGGCAACAGAACATACAGAATTCCCTCCACTAGACTGTGGAGGCGTGCTGATTGGCTGCTTCCTCTCACAGTGCTTTCTGATTGCCCCACAACATCACACTCAGGAACTGGTCTAAACTAGAACTAACCCGGCTAAGAAGCAGGTCAAAATCAGATTTAAGAAACCCTCAACATGAATGTTAAATGGGCACCATAGCGCCCCTAGGGAGGTTTATGACACAGCAAAATATTACTTTGCCGTAGACATACAAAGTTTGATACACACATTTGTGACAGGGTCATGATGAAAAGTCAATGCCATCTCCCATCATGTTGCCATGATGGGAACATGATGCCAAACCAAATTTGGTACACAGATGCATCATGGGAATAGGAACATAAAAGTATATTACGCAGTTGCTAGGCAACCAACAGGAAGTCAGCCATATTGGATAGACCGTGGAACCTGGTGGCAAAGGCTCATTTTCCTGTCGTTGTACTTTTACAAACTCGTCCTAGGGTTTTTGACGTAGCCTCACCAGAATCATTCTGTGTCATCTCGACGAGAGGGACATTAAAAGTTGTTAAAAGCTTTTTAAAAAATTAAACGGTGTTGCCGTGACAACCGCTCAAATTTCGGGTTCGTTTTTTAGGCTCGTCATCAAATTTCAAAGAGCGATAATTCGTACAAATGTTGGCCTATTTCATTCAAACTTTAATCGCTGGTGGACACCCCAACCCTGAACAGAATGATATAAGAAAATCTCACATGGGCACTATAGCGCCCCTAGGAGATTGCATGGGACAGCAAAAATTTACTTTGTCGTAGACATATAAAATTTGGTACACACGCTCGTGACCTGGTCTCGATCAAAAATCAAGGACGCCCCCACGCCATTTGCCATTGTGTTGCCATGGCAACAGCCCAAACAGTCCTTGTCAATAGGACACCCGACAAAAACTTTGGCGTAGCGGAACCAAATTTGGTACACTGATGCATCATGGCAATAGGAACATAAAAATATATTGTGACCACGCCCCCTGCCAAACCGGAAGTCCGCCATCTTGGATTAAACGTCATAATGTAATCCTATGTAGACATTTAATTCTGCCACATTTTCATTTATGAAAGTGTGAAAACAGCTACAACCTCAAATGTGGGCACATCTTCAAAAGAACCCCCAACTGGTCAAAGTTGACACTGACATAAAAATTAAATAAATAATAAATAATAGACAAAACAACACTGCCCAACAAAAAATCACCATAGCCAAACTGGCCTAAAAAAGAAGGGGGGAGGAATAGGGCGCGTTAGCGCCCCCTGCGAGTTCTGCGAGAGCTAGCGAGGGCCGATCATCGCCGCTTGCGGCTATATTTAGGCCCGAGCGCCTACAGGGCGTAGGGCCTATTGTGATTGTTCAGCAGTGCGAAGCACTGCTGCGCTGAGTGCGCGGAGCGAAGCGGAGCGCACGAAACAGAGCGCGAAGCGCTCTCCCCTTTCCAAGCACACTGGCATCACCATGTCACTGACTGGTGCCCGCTGACCTGGCACGGTGGCATCGCCATGGCCGCGCCAGCGGCATAATTGTAATCGTTCACCCAAAAACGTAGGGCGCACATGACATCATGCACGAAGTGCATGATGTCATGAAAACCGAGCGCGAAGCGCTCGCCCCATTCTCATTCACTCCTTGCCTCTCTTCAGTGAGACTCTTGGCATCCAGTAGTTCAGACTGGCACTGCCCATTACCGCGACAGCGCATAATTGTAATCGTTAACGCGGCAAACGCCAAAACGTGCACTGGGTATGTGAGAAATCGAAGAGGTCAATGACGAGAACGCGCTTCGTAATTGACATTTGACCTCCACGGTGCGTTACTGGACGCGAGTGCTTTAAAATGATATGTGCCCCCATTCCTGGCGCTATATTGTTATTGTTATTTTGGGATTTTTCTTATTAGGCCCGAGCGCCAGGCGGCGTAGGGGCCTATTGTGATTGTTCAGCAGTGCGAAGCACTGCTGCGCTGAGTGCGCGGAGCGGCGAGCGACGAAAACAGAGCGCCAAGCGCCCCCTTTCCAAGCACACTGGCATCACCATGTCACTGACTGGTGCCCGCTGACCTGGCACGGTGGCATCGCCATGGCGCGCCAGCGCATAATTGTAATCGTTCACCCAAAAACGTAGGCGACATGACATCATGCACGAAGTGCATGATGTCATGAAAACAGAGCGCGAAGCGCTCGCCCCTTTCCAAGCACACTGGCATCACCATGTCACTGACTGGTGCCCGCTGACCTGGCACGGTGGCATCGCCATGGCCGCGCCAGCGGCATAATTGTAATCGCTCACCCAAATGAGGCGCACATGACATCATGCACGGCGCATGATGTCATGTGCGCCATAAAACCAGCGCCAAGCGCCGCTCTTATCAAACACTCAATGCCACTCATCAGTGACACTCATGGCATCCAGTAGTACAGACTGGCACTCGCCCATTGCCGCGACAGCGGCATAATTGTAATCGTTAACGCGGGCAAACGCCAAAAACGCACTGGGTATGTGAGAAATCGAAGAGGTCAATGACGAGCGCAACGCGCTCGCCATTGACATTTGACCCCATTTGACCCCACGGTGCGTTACTTGACGCGAGTGCTTTCCAATGATATGTGCCCCAGTCCTGGCGCTATATTGTTATTGTTCTGCAGAAGTTTTTCTTATTATTATTATTATTATTTTTCTCCGCCCCGAACAGAGTTCGCAACTTCCCCGCCGATTTAAAACTCACGAAATTTTGCACAAAATTCAAAAACGCCAAAGTAGGAATTTACAAATACTCCACATCCAAAAATTCAAAAAAGTGGCGCGACAGCGCCCCCTGCAAAATCAAAATACATTGCGCCTATGGCTATACCCGAAAAATGAACTTTGTCGTAGACAAACGAAATTCGGGTGGTGGATGGGTCTTGTCGTTCCAAACCAAAAAATATATTACGCGTTGCTAGGCAACCAACAGGAAGTCGGCCATATTGGACCGATCGTGCGACCAGCGGCCGAAGGCGCATTTTCATGTCATCGTACTTTAACGAACTCGTCCTAGGGTTTTTGACGTAGTCTCACCAGAATCATTCTGTGTCATCTCGACGAGTGGGACATTAAAAGTTGTTAAAAGCTTTTTAAAAAATTAAACGGTGTTGCCGTGACAACGGCTCAAATTTCGGGTACGTTTTTGCGGCTCGCCATCAATTTCAAGAGCGATAATTGCACAAATGTTGGCCGATTTCGCTCAAACTTTAAGCGTTGATGGACACCCCGACCCTGAACAGAATGATATAAGAAAATCTCAAATGGGCACTATAGCGCCCCTAGGAGATTGCATGGAACAGCTAAAATTTACTTTGTCGTAGACATATAAAATTTGGTACACACGTTCGTGACCTGGTCTCGATCAAAAAGTCAATGACGCCCCACGCCATTCGCCATCGTGGTTGCCATGGCAACAGCCCAAACATCTGTCCTCGTCAATAGGACGCCCGACAAAAACTTTGGCGAGCCGAACCAAATTTGGTACACAGATGCATCATGGGAATAGCAACAAAAAGTATATTATGCGGTTGCTAGGCAACCAACAGGAAGTCGGCCATATTGGATAGACCGTGCGACCTGGCGCCGAAGGTGCATTTTCATGTCATCGCATTTTAACGAACTCGCCCTAGGGTTTTTGACGTAGTCTCACCAGAATCATTCTGTGTCATCTCGACGAGTGGGACATTAAAAGTTGTTAAAAGCTTTTTAAAAAATTAAACGGTGTTGCCGTGACAACGGCTCAAATTTCGGGTACGTTTTTGCGGCTCGCCATCAAATTTCAAGAGCGATAATTTGCACAAACTTTGGACAATTTCGCTCAAACTTTAAGCGTTGGTGGACACCCCGACCCTGAACAGAATGATATAAGGAAATCTCAAATGGGCACTATAGCGCCCCCTAGGGAGATTGCATGGAACAGCAAAAATGTACTTTGTCGTAGACATATAAAATTTGGTACACACATTCATGACCTGGTCTCGATCAAAAAAGTCAATGATGCCCCCACACCATTTCTTATTGTGTTGCCATGGCAACAGCCCAAACATCTGTCCTCGTCAATAGGATGTCCGACAAAAACTTTGCTGTAGCCAAACCAAATTTGGTACACAGATGCATCATGGGAATAGGAAGAAAAAAGTATATTACACGGTTGCTAGGCAACCAACAGGAAGTCGGCCATATTGGATAGACCTTGTAACCTGGTGGCAAAGGCGCATTTTCCTGTCGCCGTACTTTAACGAACTCGTCCTAGGGTTTTTGACGCAGCCTCACCAGAATCATTCTGTGTCATCTCGACGAGTGGGACATTAAAAGTTCTTAAAAGCTTTTTAAAAAATTAAACGGTGTTGCCGTGACAACGGCTCAAATTTCGGCACGCTTTTTCTGGCTCGCCATCAAATTTTGAAGAGCGATAATTCGTACAAATGTTGGCCGATTTCATTCAAACTTTAATCGTTGGTGGACACCCCGACCCTGAACAGAATGATACAAGAAAATCTCAAATGGGCACGATAGCGCCCCCTAGGGAGATTGCATGGAACAGCAAAAATTTACTTTGGCGTAGACATATAAAATTTGGTACACACATTCATGACAGGATCTTGATAAAAAAGTCAATGTCACCACCACACCATTTCTTATTGTGCTGCCATGGCAACAGCCCAAACATCTGTCCTTGTCAATAGGACGCCCGACAAAAACTTTCGCCTAGCCGAACCAAATTTGGTACACAGATGCATCATGGGAATAGGAACATAAAAATATATTGTGACCACGCCCCCTGCCAAACCGAAAGTCCGCCATCTTGGATTAAACGTCATAATGTAATCCTATGTAGACATTTAATTCTGCCACATTTTCATTTATGAAAGTGTGAAAACAGCTACAACCTCAAATGTGGGCGCATCTTCAAAAGAACCCCAACTGGTCAAAGTTCAGACTGACATAAAAATTAAATAAATAATAAATAATAGACAAAATAACACTGCCCAACAAAAATCATCATAGCCGAACTGGCCTAAAAGGGGGAGGAATAGGGCGCGTTAGCGCCTGCGAAGTTCTGCGAGCAAGCGAGGTTTATCATCGCCGCTATGTTATATTTAGTCGAGCGCCTAGGCGGCGTAGGGCCTATTGTGATGGTTCAGCAGTGCGAAGCACTGCTGCGCGGAGTGCGCGGAGCGACGCGGAGCGCACGGATCAGAGCGCGAAGCGCGCGCCCCTGTCCCAGCACACGGGCATCACCATGTCACTGACTGGTGC
This sequence comes from Odontamblyopus lacepedii, assembly GCA_034769755.1. Classification (NCBI taxonomy): domain Eukaryota; kingdom Metazoa; phylum Chordata; class Actinopteri; order Gobiiformes; family Gobiidae; genus Odontamblyopus; species Odontamblyopus lacepedii. The sequence goes on from CM068364.1 coordinate 29,294,877, forward strand.
CCGCTGACCTGGCACGGTGGCATCGCCATGGCATGCGCCAGCGCATAATTGTAATCGTTCACCCAAAAACGTAGGCGCACATGACATCATGCACGGCGCATGATGTCATGAAAACAGAGCGTAAGCGCCGCCTTTCCAAGCACACTGGCATCACCATGTCACTGACTGGTGCCCGCTGACCTGGCACGGTGGCATCGCCATGGATAGCGCCAGCGCATAATTGTAATCGCCACCCAAAAGCGACATGACATCATGCACGGTGCATGATGTCATGTGCGCCATGAAACCAGCGCTAAGCGCTCGCTTATCAAACACTCAATGCCACTCATCAGTGACACTCATGGCATCCAGTAGTACAGACTGGCACTGCCCATTGCCGCGACAGCGGCATAATTGTAACCGTTACCGCGGGCAAACGCCAAAAACGTGCACTGGGTATGTGAGAAATCGAAGAGGTCAATGACGAAGCGCAACGCGCTCGTCATTGACATTTGACCCCATTTGACCCCACGGTGCGTTACTGGACGCGAGTGCTTTCCAATGATATGTGCCCCAGTCCTGGCGCTATATTGTTATTGTTCTGCAGAAGTTTTTCTTATTATTATTATTATTATTTTTCTCCGCCCCGAACAGAGTTCGCAACTTCCCGCCGAAAAACTCACGAAATTTTGCACAAAATTCAAAACGCCAAAGTAGGAATTTACAAATACTCCACATCCAAAAATTCAAAAAGTGGCGCGACAGCGCCTGCAAAATCAAAATACATTGCGCCTATGGCTATACCCGAAATTTTATCTTTGTCGTAGACAATCGTAATTCGGGTGGTGGTTTGGTCTTGTCGTTCCAAACCAAAATATATTACGCGGTTGCTAGGCAACCAACAGGAAGTCGGCCATATTGGACCGATCGTATACCCGGCGTCGAAGGCGCATTTTCATGTCATCGCACTTTAACGAACTCGTCCTAGGGTTTTTGACGTAGTCTCACCAGAATCATTCTGTGTCATCTCGACGAGTGGGACATTAAAAGTTGTTAAAAGCTTTTAAAAATTAAACGGTGTTGCCGTGACAACGGCTCAAATTTCGGTACGCTTTTGCGGCTCGCCATCGAATTTCAAGAGCGATAATTGCATAAATGTTGGCCGATTTCGCTCAAACTTTAAGCGTTGATGGACACCCTGACCCTGAACAGAATGATATAAGAAAATCTCAAATGGGCACTATAGCGCCCCTAGGAGATTGCATGGAACAGCTAAAATTTACTTTGTCGTAGACATATAAAATTTGGTACACACGTTCGTGACCTGGTCTCGATCAAAAGTCAATGACGCCCCACGCCATTCGCCATCGTGGTTGCCATGGCAACAGCCCAAACATCTGTCCTCGCCAATAGGACGCCCGACAAAACTTTGGCGAGCCGAACCAAATTTGGTACACAGATGCATCATGGGAATAGCAACAAAAAGTATATTATGCGGTTGCTAGGCAACCAACAGGAAGTCGGCCATATTGATAGACCGTGCGACCTGGCGCCGAAGGTGCATTTTCATGTCATCGCATTTTAACGAACTCGTCCTAGGTTTTTGACGTAGTCTCACCAGAATCATTCTGTGTCATCTCGACGAGTGGGACATTAAAAGTTGTTAAAAGCTTTTTAAAAAATTAAACGGTGTTGCCGTGACAACGGCTCAAATTTCGGGTACGTTTTTGCGGCTCGCCATCAAATTTCGAAGAGCGATAATTTGCACAAACTTTGGACAATTTCGCTCAAACTTTAAGCGTTGGTGGACACCCCGACCCTGAACAGAATGATATAAGGAAATCTCAAATGGGCACTATAGCGCCCCCTAGGGAGATTGCATGGAACAGCAAAAATGTACTTTGTCGTAGACATATAAAATTTGGTACACACATTCATGACCTGGTCTCGATCAAAAAAGTCAATGATGCCCCCACACCATTTCTTATTGTGTTGCCATGGCAACAGCCCAAACATCTGTCCTCGTCAATAGGATGTCCGACAAAAACTTTGCTGTAGCCAAACCAAATTTGGTACACAGATGCATCATGGGAATAGGAAGAAAAAAGTATATTACACGGTTGCTAGGCAACCAACAGGAAGTCGGCCATATTGGATAGACCTTGTAACCTGGTGGCAAAGGCGCATTTTCCTGTCGCCGTACTTTAACGAACTCGTCCTAGGGTTTTTGACGCAGCCTCACCAGAATCATTCTGTGTCATCTCGACGAGTGGGACATTAAAAGTTCTTAAAAGCTTTTTAAAAAATTAAACGGTGTTGCCGTGACAACGGCTCAAATTTCGGGTACGTTTTTCTGGCTCGCCATCAAATTTTGAAGAGCGATAATTCGTACAAATGTTGGCCGATTTCATTCAAACTTTAATCGTTGGTGGACACCCCGACCCTGAACAGAATGATACAAGAAAATCTCAAATGGGCACGATAGCGCCCCCTAGGGAGATTGCATGGAACAGCAAAAATTTACTTTGGCGTAGACATATAAAATTTGGTACACACATTCATGACAGGATCTTGATAAAAAAGTCAATGTCACCACCACACCATTTCTTATTGTGCTGCCATGGCAACAGCCCAAACATCTGTCCTTGTCAATAGGACGCCCGACAAAAACTTTCGCCTAGCCGAACCAAATTTGGTACACAGATGCATCATGGGAATAGGAACATAAAAATATATTGTGACCACGCCCCCTGCCAAACCGAAAGTCCGCCATCTTGGATTAAACGTCATAATGTAATCCTATGTAGACATTTAATTCTGCCACATTTTCATTTATGAAAGTGTGAAAACAGCTACAACCTCAAATGTGGGCGCATCTTCAAAAGAACCCCCAACTGGTCAAAGTTCAGACTGACATAAAAATTAAATAAATAATAAATAATAGACAAAATAACACTGCCCAACAAAAAATCATCATAGCCGAACTGGCCTAAAAAAGGGGGGAGGAATAGGGCGCGTTAGCGCCCCCTGCGAGTTCTGCGAGAGCAAGCGAGGGCCGATCATCGCCGCTTGCGGCTATATTTATTTTTATTTTTTGTTTATTTATTATTATTTATTCTTTTTTCTTCTGCTCTTTGAGCTCTAATTTGACCCCCTGAACACGCTCAAAAACTCACCAAATTTTGCCCAAAATTCAGAAGTGGCGAAAAATTTGATAAAATATATATTGCATGTATGGGTATAAAAAAGTGGCGCGACAGCGCCACCTGCAAAAGTCAAAATACATTGCGCCTATGGGAGATGTCCCGACGTAAAGTTTGTCGTACAGTCACGAAATTCGGTACAGACATTCCTCATGTCAAGTCGGAAAAAAAATATTATTATGGCCACGCCCTCTGACAAACCCGAAGGCGGCCATCTTGGATTGAAATAAAAAGTTCGAGTCAGCATTTTCGCCACGTCGCATTTGAACGAACTCCTCTGAAGGCGCTTCACCCACAGGGGTCAAAATCGGCGTACATCAACTAGAGAAGTGGGGCATCAAACGATAGCTGAATTTTTAAAATAACTGTCACGGTTTACGCGCGGCGAAGCTGCAAAATTTGTTCAGATTTTTGGCAATTTTCTAACGTCAAAATTTGCTCCCGTTCGGCCATAAAAAGTCCGATTTGGCTCAAATTTTAATCACTTGTAAAACTTTTGTGCCAAAGCCGACTAATTGTGACACGAGCAAAAATGATGTGATAGCGCCCCCTGCAGGACACAATAAAATTTTGCATGGACGGTCAAAATTTTAGTTTTTCCAAAATGTACCAAATTTTGTACAAAATTACTTTGGGCCATCTCAATCAAAAAAGCCAATGTAAACCATATGGTATTTTTAACCGTGTTGCCATGGTGATGCGCGGAAGCTCCAATGTTATCCTAATGGGAAATATCAGATAAATTCCCATTCATGAAAAATATTTTACTTTCACAGAATATTCTCAAATTTGGCACAATAACTCTTCATGTCATCCCTATCAAAAAAGTCAATGACAACCATATGGTATATTTCACAGGGTTGCCATGGCGATGCGCCAAAGCCTCCATGTTATCCTTATGGGAAAATTTCAACAATTTCTTACACTTCAAAGTGATATAGCGTCTTCATAGTTTTATTGAAGAACGTGAAATTTGGCACAGTGATTCTTCAGGTCAGTCTGAACAAAAAAGTCCCAGGGGCCAAAGTTGTATTTTGCACGGTGTTGCCATGGCGATGTCCCAAAGTGCCCATGTTTGTCTATGTTGGCACATCAGCATTTCCAGTGTCTGTGGACTTTATGTGTTTAGTGACAAGTTCAGGCCAAAGCCACAAACACACAGAGACAAGAGTCTCATCAGCACCACCCGGGGGAGCATCAGCGCCACCCGGGGGAGCGTCGGGTCGGCCGAGTGCGACGCGCGGCCCGCGAGGGCCGTTCGATGCCGCTTGCGGCTTTAATTCTTTTTTCTTCTGCTCTTTGAGCTCTAATTTGACCCCCTGAACACGCTCAAAAACTCACCAAATTTTGCCCAAAATTCAGAAGTGGCGAAAAATTTGATAAAATATATGTTGCATGTATGGGCATAAAAAAGTGGCGCGACAGCGCCACCTGCAAAAGTCAAAATACATTGCGCCTATGGGAGACGTCCCGACGTAAAGTTTGTCGTACAGTCACGAAATTTGGTACAGACATTCCTCATGTGAAGACAGAAAAAAAATATTATTATGGCCACGCCCCCTGACAAACCAAAAGGCGGCCATCTTGGATTGAAATAAAAAAGTTGCCAAGTCAGCATTTTCGCTCACGTAGCATTTGAACGAACTCCTCTGAAGGCGCTTCACCCACAGGGGTCAAAATCGGCGTACATCAACTAGAGAAGTGGGGCATCAAACGATAGCTGAATTTTTAAAATAACTGTCACGGTTTACGCGCGGCGTAGCTGCAAAATTTGTTCAGATTTTTTGCAATTTTCCAAAGTCTAAATTTGCTCCCGTTCGGCCATACAAAGTCCGATTGGGCTCAAATTTCAATCACTTGTAAAACTTTTGTGCCAAAGCCCACTAATTGTGACACGAACAAAAATGGTGTGATAGCGCCCCCTGCAGGAGAGAATTAAATTTTGCATGGATGGTCAAAATTTTAGTTTTTTGAAAATGTACCAAATTTGCCCCAAAATTACGTTAGGTCATCTCAATCAAAAAAGCAAATGTAAACCATATGGTATTTTTAACAGTGTTGCCATGGTGATGCGCGAAAGCTCCAATGTTATCCTAATGGGAAAGATGAGATAAATTCCCATTCATGACAAATATTTTACTTTCACAGAATATTCTCAAATTTGGCACAATGACTCTTTATGTCATCCCGATCAAAAAAGTCAATGACAACCATATTGTATATTTCACTGGGTTGCCATGGCGATGCGCCAAAGCCTCCATGTTATCCTTATGGGAAAATTTCAACAATTTCTTACTTTTCAAAGTGATATAACGTCTTATTTGTTTCATTGAAGAATGTGAAATTTAGCACAGTGATTCTTCAGGTCAGTCCGAACAAAAAAGTCCGGGGGGCCAAAGTTGTATTTTGCACGGTGTTGCCATGGCAATGTCCCAAAGTTCCCATGTTCATCAATGTTAACACATCAGCATCTCCAGTGTGTGTGGACTTTGTGTTTACTGAGAAATTCAACCCAAAGCCACAAACACACAGAGACAAGAGGCTCATCAGCACCACCCGGGGGAGCGTCAGCACCACCCGGGGGAGAGTCGGTTCGGCCGAGTGCGACGCGCGGCCCGCGAGGGCCGTTCGATGCCGCTTGCGGCTTTAATTATTATTTTTATTTGTTTATTTATTTTTATTTATTCTTTTTTCTTCTGCTCTTTGAGCTCTAATTTGACCCCCTGAACACGCTCAAAAACTCACCAAATTTTGCCCAAAATTCAGAAGTGGCGAAAAATTTGATAAAATATATATTGCATGTATGGGTATAAAAAAGTGGCGCGATAGCGCCACCTGCAAAAGTCAAAATACATTGCGCCTATGGGAGACATCCTGACGTAAAGTTTGTCGTACAGTCAAGAAATTCCGTACAGACATTCCTCATGTCAAGACAGAAAAAAAATATTATTATGGCCACGCCCCCTGACAAACCAGAAGGCAGCCATCTTGGATTGAAATAAAAAAGTTGCTGAGTCAGCATTTTCGCTCACGTCGCATTTGAACGAACTCCTCTGAAGGCGCTTCACCCACAGGGGTCAAAATCGGCGTACATCAACTAGAGAAGTGGGGCATCAAACGATAGCTGAATGTTTAAAATAACTGTCACGGTTTACGTGCGGCGAAGCTGCAAAATTTGTTCAAATTTTTTGCAATTTTCTAATGTCAAAATTTGCTCTGCTCGCCATACAAAGTCCGATTGGGCTCAAATTTGAATCACTTGTAAAACTTTCGTGCCAAAGCCGACTAATTGTGACACGAGCAAATATGGTGTGATAGCGCCCCCTGCAGGACACAATAAAATTTTGCATGGATGGTCAAAATTTTAGTTTTTCTAAAATGTACCAAATTTTATACAAAATTACTTTGGGCCATCTCAATCAAAAAGGCCAATGTAAACCATATGGTATTTTTAACCGTGTTGCCATGGTGATGCGCAAAATCTCCAATGTTATCCTAATGGGAGAGATCAGATAAATTCCCATTCATGAAAAATATTTTACTTTCACAGAATATTCTCATATTCGCCTCAATGACTCTTCATGTCATCCCGATAAAAAAAGTCAATGACAACCATATTGTATATTTCACTGGGTTGCCATGGCGATGCGCCAAACCTCCATGTTATCCTTATGGGAAAATTTCTACAATTTCTTACTTTTCAAAGTGATATAGCGTCTTATTAGTTTCATTCAAGAATGTGGAATTTAGCACAGTGATTCTTCAGGTCAGTCCGAACAAAAAAGTCCGGGGGGCCAAAGTTGTATTTTGCACGGTGTTGCCATGGCGATGTCCCAAAGTGCCCATGTTAGTCAATGTTAACACATCAGCATCTCCAGTGTGTGTGGACTTTATGTGTTTAGTGACAAGTTCAGCCCAAAGCCACAAACACACAGAGACAAGAGGCTCATCAGCACCACCCGGGGGGACGTCAGCGCCACCCGAGGGGAGCGCTGAGTGCGAAGCGCGGCCACCAATGGCCATTCGATGCCACTTGCAATGTTGACAAAAGTAGCGCGAAGCGCTCCTGTCCCCAAAACACACTCCTTACATCAAGCGCGATCCAAGCCCCCATGCCGAAGGCATGGGCCATATTTACACCTGCTAAAATGAATGGAAAACAATGGGAGTGAATGGGCCACCCCGACAAGATGGTGAATGACAAGCGCCTAAGCGCTCATGTTATCCTACTGACAAAAATGTCTTCATTACATTTTCGCTGAGTAATACACCTTCTGTCAATTTATTACCCACACAAAAAAATGTATGTATGTATGCATGTATGAACATTGCACCTTTAAATTAAGACCGTTTTGTCACTCAGCAGAAGAACCTATCTATAGTTATTAGAGTGCAAATCATTTATAAAGCTTATTTACTATGATATAATTGGGTATTTCAAACCTAATTATTATAACATATCTTCTGAATTATGCATCAGTGCATTTAATTGAAATATTGTCCTCTGTATTGAACCAATCTTCACCAAGTTTCCATTTAAATGTTATACATGCTAAAACAGTCTTTGTAAATGTTTTAACTTTTCAGCTAATTAATTACCTAAAATATTTGTACATACACATTTATAATTACATTTTCTATTAAATAAACAGAAACAAGATTCAATCAAGACTTTTTATTTAAGTTGCCACTCCGGATAAACTTGACTAAGACCATTTACAATGTTAAAAAGACCATTGGGCAAATGAAAAACAGTTGGACACTGATGAACACATTTCTTTTGCTATTCAGTCTTTATATACAATAGCACAGCATGTTATTAAAGCAAACCTAAAACATAACCAAGTGTCATCACAAATAAACTATACATTACAATTATTATTATTTATTATATTGTAAGTACACAAAGAAGAATCATTTAGCGCAGCATGTTGTTTTAGAAAACCAAAAGCATAACCAATAGCCATTATACATGAACACTGTATTACAACACATGACAATATAAATAAATAAAAACACATCTTTAAGCATTACTGTACAACACAATTTACAGTTTTCATATTATTTGGGCAAAAGTGAACCACCCTTCGTCTGACCCATCACCTTGAACCTGTTTGTCTTAGGACCGAACCAGGAGCAGAAAGGCCCTCACAAAACAGCTCTGAGGATCATCTGGGCACGCAAACCTCTCCACCGCGATAAGGTGGTGGTTCAAGGAGAGGGCCGCCTCCCTGAGTAGAGCTGGGGGAGAGGAGGTCTCCCCCCTCCTCCCCTCTCCCCTCCCCGATCTCCTGCCCCCGGATGGGATAACAGGAGAAAGGGAGGGGAGAGGGGGGGAGGAGGAAGAAAGAGAGGAGAGAACAGAAAGAGGGAAGGGAGAGAGGACAGAAAGAGGGGAGAACAGAAAGAGGGGCGAGACAGAAAGAACAGAAAGCAGGGAGGGAGAGAACAGAAAGAGGAGAGAAGGAGAGAGCTGGAGGAAAGTAGATGAAGGGTGACACAGGGAGAGATGAGGGAGCTGATAGAGGAAAAGATAGGTAGGAGGGTGAGAGATGGGAGGGAGAAAGAGGGGTGACAGAGAACAGGAGGGGCTGGAGAGACAGAGGAGTGGGAGAGAGGGGAAGGAAGAGGAGGAGAAGTGGAAGAGGGGAGACATGATGGAGAAACAGAGAACCAGTCAACTTGGACAAAGGACACAAAACATTTGAGGTGAAAAACATACAGTATGTGTGCACTCATCACTGTATGTAATATTGACTACAAATACATATAAACCATGACTAACATGTATAAAAGCTACAAACTACCAACACACACTTAAAAACCCTACAAATACATATGTACAATAAACTACCACTAACATGTATATGAACCAGAAACAACCAACACACAATTAAAAACCCTACAAATACATATGTACAATAAACTACCACTAACATGTATATAAACCAGAAACAACCAAGACACAATTAAAAACCCTACAAATACATATGTACAATAAACTACCACTAACATGTATATGAACCACAAACCAACACACAATTAAAAACCCTACAAATACCCGCCTGTTAATTTATACACAAATAACTGCTACAAATAAATACAAAAAAACTATAACCGCATGATTAAAAACGCAACACGCCCATATAAATGTGATGAGTTGTCAATAAGCAACAACTGTCCATTTAGAACAAACTAAAATAATTTGATTAATTAATACCAATTTATTCTAACATCGTGGCTTCTGTACATTTAAAAGAAAATGCGATCCCCTCATGGTCGCTGAAGTAAGTTGGCACTACTACAGAGTCTATGTCATACTCTGTAGATTTGATATATAAATGATCAATTAAAGTCCCCCTCTCAGTTGTGGGAGATTTGACATATTGAACATAACCTTTTTCTGTCATAAAATTGCAGAGACTTGTAGATTTCAATATGTCTTCATTAAAATCTCCCACCACCACCACAGTGCCACAATGTGAATTCAGCCAATTCAGTAATCTATCCAAATTATACTTAAATAGAGACATGGGATATGACGGTGGACGATAAACAGCTGCAACTATAATTTTCTGCTCTGCAAAATAATTCACTAAACATTCTAAACTGAAATCCTGTACTGTGATTTCATAGTTAAGGTTTTCTTCACAGTACATGCCAACACCACCGTGCTGTTGGCCCAGTAAACTAGTCAGAGCTGGGTGATGAGTCTGCTGATAGGATAAACTACGGGGACGACTATGGAAATTATACCCTTCAATGTGACTAGTTTGAAAAGTTGAATCTACAGTTAACCATGTCTCTACCACAGCAATACAGTTAGGCTGCCAGTGCTGTGTGCATGAGGCCAAATCTGACACATGTCGCACTAAACCCTGAATATTCATAAAAAAGAATGTTAAGACATGTGCCTCTTGTAAGTGCCAGGGTGCACTCGCCACTATGAAGGGAGGCATGTTCTCAAGCGCCGCTCTAATACCATCGTTACAATAAATGGCATTTAAGGCGTCCAAAGTCTTGAATAATAAGACCCTCTAAACTCCTAACGCGACTAAGGGCCACATACGCCTGACCCGCTGTAAAAACCTGTTTAAGGGACACCACTGCTTGATCTACGGTTACGCCCTGTACTTTATGAACTGTACACGCCCACGCTGAGTTTAAGCGGAAACTGACGACGCTTCTCCCTCGTTTATTCGCTTGTTCTTCTTCTGCTTCTATGCGAGTAGAACCAGTCAGGTCTGCAGGGGTACGTGTTTGCCTCCTCCTCTGCGCGCCTACTCGATCGTCGTCAAATTTAACATAAATTGCTAAAGGAGGCAGGTTTTTCTGTGAATTTCCAACTATATATGTAATTATACCACATACCCCATTTACTAGACCGTCAGCCAAATCTACATTTTTACAAAGCATAACGCGCGCATTTACACCTAAGACTAACGTCTCCTCCAAACTGGCTTGTTTGGATTTATGGAGATGGCCTTGTATTTCTGTTAACTTACCGGTGTTTTTGTCGTAGCCAAAATCACGCGCACTAATTGTAATTTTTTCAGGACAGATTTTATTCAGTATCTTTAAATTATAATTTGTAACAAAGCTGTTCTTTGTAAAAATATGTAAAACGTCAGGATCTTCACCTGTTTCACAACGTTTTAATATATCAATATCATCATCACGCATTGGTGTCCCTCTGGAGCGCACTCTAAGCCTGTTCAATAGCTCTGCAAAAGTATTATCTTTTTGTCTAACTACAGTGTTTAATGCTGCAATTTGGAATAAATCTGTAAATAGATTAACGCCTACAACTTCTTTGTACAGAGCCTGACCCATGACCGGCGATAATTGAAAGAAATCCCCAACAGCGATAATAGACACATTTCCAAATGGAGAAAAGTCACGTGACTGTTTAATTTGACGCAATCGACCGTGAATATAAGTAAATAACTTTTTATCAACCATGGATATTTCGTCAATGATTACAATTTGTAAATCCATGTACTTAACGCGCAGTGTATTAATCTTTTCCTCTCCTAGTGGACTGTAAGGGAGGGAAACCTTAGTGCCGATACTAAACGTGGTGTGGATAGTAGCCGCCTGTAAGTTATACGCTGCTATCCCTGTCGGAGCTGTTAGTAAAACACTAACACTATCTGGACTTTGGCAAATCGGAGCAAACAATCGCGACGCCTGCACTGAATCGCCTCTGATGAGGTGACTTTTCCCGGTGCCTGCCCCACCCGTGATAAACACATGCAATGGCTCTGGGTTGTTACCAGCTACTTTCTCTAAGCACCATTGCCGTATTTTGTAAAAAATGGACAGTTGTTGCTCATTCAGAGTTTTCACAAGTAAAAGACCCTCTTGACGACTCATGACATTTCTCTTCTCTATGTGACAAACCTGTTCGTTCCTTACAGCCAAGTCTGGAATAGCCTCTTGCTCATGCTCAGAAGTCACACCCTGTAACATCTCTCTGAACTCCTCCCTCACCTCTAACCTCTCCACTTCCTGTTCTGGGCAGAGCAAGCCCCACGCATCCTCCTGAATCTCTCCACAATCCATCTGCTCATACACCTCCTCCAAGTCCTCAGCTGCAAGTTCAAAGCGACGCCTATTTGAATCAACTATTAACTTAACCAAATGGGCCGATCCGTCACTTAAACGCACATCGCCGGTTTTATAGAAATGTTCGAATGTTTCAAATGGAGGCGGCTTAAGGTCAACCTCAACACGATACGGAAAGAATAACTGAAGAATACTTTGATGAAATAACTCTGTGTTTTTAGTCTCAGAAAACCGCGCATATCTAACGACGGCGGGCTTGGTCCGTGTTCTTTTAGTAATCGCGCCTAATCCGTTTTGTAAAAGAATTGGGTTTTTACATTTATCAGACGGACCAAGTAAGCGATATTCGGATACGAATGTCGCTATGCACATGTCATTAAATGTGCTGTCATTTGGTCTACTTAAGTATCTATCAATTATGTTTGTCATCCAAATATCATCCCCCATTTCATCATCTATTTCGCCAATTGGTCTACTCATGCGCACTATATTATCGCCAGTGGGGACAAAAGACACTTTACGCGAAAACTCCTTAAGGTGCATGTTTGTGACGCGATACACAGCTTCCTGCGCAGAGACATCACGATTATGAAGATAAACGCTGCCTAACTTTTTAAATGCCTCTTTCGCACTAACATTACCTTTGGAAGCTTCTTTTTGTGCATTACTTAAAAGTAAACCCATCTCTCTCTCGGCTTTAGAAATATATGAAATAATATACACGACGCACGCCCACGCATCTACAACGAACTGAATGTCCATATTGGCATTCCAGCAACTTAATAATTTCTCGTTGTAGTTGTTTATAAAGGCTTCTCTAACCTCCCTCTTTAAAACTGTGTGTGTGTGTCCGTCTAAAACGCTGTATATCTGTTCAAATGTGGACTGTGTTAACCCCAGTGACGCGAACAACTCTTCAGCACTAAGACACAGGTTATTTTCATCAAGAACAGCATTCTTCAGCACGCTCATAATGAATTGAGCCTCCTCCTTCGTTACAAGGGGCTCTGACTCAGGGTCTTTACGTTTAATAAACGTACGCGCTGACACCGGACGCGGGAAGTTAAAACGACACACTTTGTTATTTTTTCTACATGTTTTTGAGTGACGTTTAGAATGCTGCTGCACTGAAGTCACTTTTTCCAATAAATCTGGATCTGATGGTAGTTCACAGGTAACATATTTATCAACAAACTGAACTACCTCCTCATCTTTATTTACACCGAGCTTTGGGGCATTTTCAATCCAAAATAGACAGTGGACATGGGGTGATCCACGCTGCTGGAATTCTACACGATAAAAATAATCTATAACTTTACCGATGGGCTGAGCTGGGGACAGAATAACTTTACGTAAAAAGCGATGCCAACGGGCGTCAAACATACGAGCCGCAGTTACAGGGTGACGACGCAAAAGGTCACATCTCTCAGCCCAATCTAAATCGTTAACACTCCGAGTACTACCTTCCTGCTTTAAGAGCGTTTTAAGGAGGCTTGACCAGCGGAGATCTGCAGAACTAAATGAACAAAACCACGCCGAATACCAAGCTGCCGAATACACGCAAACAAATCTTTTTGTGCCGACTGCCAGAATGGCGGCGTGCCTCTAATAGGCTGCATAAAACGATAGCCATTATCATACTGTAACAAATTTTCTAAAGTTGCATCACCTGCAGCAGCATTACCGTGACCAGAATGTCCCTTTCGCAATGCTATCGACACTTTTGACACGACCTGCTGAACCTCTAACATGTACAATGCCAAAAAAAGAAACTTAAAATTTTGCGCAAATCGACCATCCACGTGCATGAGTCTATTAATAAAATACCGGCACATGGTCAAACGAATAGGCCGAGGACTATGAAACGTATTACGCCCGTAAGGAAACTCCTTAGGAAAACATTTAGCCTCATTTTCTTTATCAGACAACAAACTCACAGGGCTGTTCCTCGGCTGGAGCCAAATTCAAAATCCCCTCAAAGTAATGATCAAGAGCTTCCTGAGCTATATCTACAGGCATGAAACACGTATCCTGATACATACAATGACGCTGTCTATCATGGAGAAGCTCGTCATCTAAATCTTCCGCCTGGTTTTCTGTTACTACATTAACGTTCACACCAGTATCCTTAACAGCTTCTTCTACATTAACGTCCGCACCCGTATCTATAGCTTCCTCCTCTTCCCTAGAAAACTCATTTACCCACTCATCATTAAAATCTATGTCTAAATAATACCGATTGTTTTGCTTAAGAAGCGCAATGGCCCTCCGTACGCGCTCTGTGTCTACATACTGATACTCGTAATGTCCCTTATATGTAAGTTTACGCTTTAGTTTTACCGGCAATAAACAACCGTCCATATTATTACGCGGCAATAACCGAACCGACTCCGAAACTCTCGACGGTACGCAGACAACCGGTCCATGCATACCTCTCTGAAGTCCCTTTGGTAACGCTAACACTTGCATAAAATTAATATTGATTGCCACTATGTGCTGTTCAATAGTGTTCAAGCAGGAGAGTTCTGGTGGAATGTCGTCCAATTGTAAATTATTAACTGAACACTCAGGTGGAATTTGACCTTTACAAAGTTTTGAGTTGCAAGTGTAGCAGATCCATAAACTTCCTCGACAATCGAAGAGCGGGCATGGCGATGGACAATCATTAACACACGCATGTAAATAGGCCTCTGAGATACAGGCATTAGCTACATCCGCGCATTTCGGTTTAGCCATAAAGTCATCCTTTCTACAAGGTAAGACCTGGTTTTTAAATAACAGTTTTAGACAAACGCAGCAAATGTATTCCGGACCATCTTCGCTTTCTTTGAAAAACTGCTCCATAACAAAAGTGAAGTTTTCCAATTTTAGTTTCATTTGCTTTTGCTTGTTCCTGAATGCTGCCCGGGTCCTATTTTTAAATTGATCATTACTGTGATATTTTTGTTTGCCAATTGCTTTCACTTTTTGTTTATGTTGGGGATTTGATTTATACTTATGTTTACTGGCTGCTTTCATGTGTTGTTTATGTTGTAAATTAAATTTATATTTCTGGATGCTAGCTGCTTTAAGTTTATTTTGATAATGTGTATCAATGCTGTATTTATTTTTACATGCAGCTTTATGTTTTTGTCTATATTCTATGTTGGTTTTATATTTATGTTTGTTTGCTGCATTGATTGCAGACTTAATTTTCTGCCTATACTCTATATTCATTCTGTATTTATGTTTCTTTGCAGCATTGATTGCAGACTTAATTTTCTGCCTATACTCTATATTCATTCTGTATTTATGTTTGTTTGCAGCATTGATTGCAGACTTAATTTTCTGCCTATACTCTAAATTCATTCTGTATTTATGTGTGTTTGCAGACTTAATTTTCTGCCTATACTCTATATTCATTCTGTATTTTTGTGTGTTTGCAGACTTAATTTTCTGCCTATACTCTATATTCATTCTGTATTTATGTTTGTTTGCAGCATTGATTGCAGACGTAATTTTCTGCCTATACTCTAAATTCATTGTGTATTTATGTTTGTTTGCAGCCTTTTTCCCCTCTCTATACTCTACATCATGTCTATATATTTGTTTAGCTCTTATTTTGGTTGCTTCTTTCAGCTTTTGTTGATATACCAAATTAGACCTGTATCGTGTCAAATTCTTTTCTTTAACATTTTCTCGATTTTGTACATACTTTTCTCTCATTATTTCTTTGATCATGTGGTGGTGTTTGTTGTAGGTGCTTTTTAGATGTTTTTGTTTTTTCTTTAGTAAATACTTTGATAACACAGGTTCTTGATTAATTTCAATGTCTTTATTTACCTGACTGACCTGTGTTTGAAAGGCTACCTTTTTAGGCCTAATATTGTAGCCCTCCACTGACAAGCGATACATTTGGCAGCATTCATAACAAGTGAGGGAATTAGGATTTTGGACGCAAGTTACGTTTTCATAATGACCATTAACATTTTCAAGATAGATGCCACTGGATGACAAAGGCTTGGTAGTACAACCATATTTGAGCCAATGTCCATTATAAAATGTAAATACATTAACACCTAAATAATCCGCAGTCGCATGAATTTCAACTTCAGTGGCCCATGTGCCAACTTTACGCATGTTTGACACGCTGATATAGTCTTCTACAGACGAATAACCATCGCAAGCAGTACCGTGTTATATTTTAAAGGATTATTTAAAAGGTGTTTAACAATCGCAAGTCTAATTTTCCTATGATCTTTTGTGTACCACTAATGGCCTGCGTAAATCGCCCGAAAGAAACAATTACCATCCGCAAATAATTTTGTCTTTGTGACACGGAGCGCCTAATGGACCTACAGTTTTAGGATCTGCTACACCAACCTTCTGATAGTCTGCCTTAATGTGTCTGCACAAGTCCTTACAATCACTTTCAGTAAGTGGATTGAAGGACAGGGCATTCTCCTGAACACTGCTGCACAGCACATCCAAGTCAACATCAGTATCATGCTTACACATGTTTCGGGGCACAGAACACACTTCTGCGGCCTCTTTGCGCTTTAAGCCCCTCAGACTGTCCTCTGCTACAACAACATTAACACCAGTGATCTCAAACTCTTTAAAAGACACGTCATCACTATCCTCATCACAATTACCATAACATGCAGCCAATGCACAAAAATAACTATACAGCTCATCTATACTATTAAAATACACAACCACACTTTTGCCATCAGCATCTACCAACCCATCAGCACTACGCGAGTGAGAATCGACCACCGCAAACCGACCATTGTTTTTAATAACTGCACAAGTACTACCACAGAGTGTCATAAGACATGTGTCGTGACTGTGCCAACATCTGCTCTAAAACCACCATCTAACGCCACCCATGCGCCTGCCTCAATGAAGTCATGCTCTACGACATTAGCAGCTCCATTACGTGGCTCACTGAAAGAAAACCTGAACCGCTGCCCATCTATAACAGACTCAGTCGGTAAGTCTGTAACAAGTAAATACCCAATCCCACTAATTGAGCCCAAATTCCGACGCTCGGTGTACAGTGCATCCCCAAGAATCAAAACCCTGTCTAACTGCCTCTGATCCCACGAAAACACATTCAACACCGTATGCTGGGCTAAAGCTACCAGAGATATTGCCATACACTGTACACCTCCATACACGAACCGATCATCGCCCTGATGAAAACTACCCCTAATTACAGAAGGAAGATTTTCCCTAACACTAACAGGTACTACATCACACTGTGCACAACAAGACTTATCTTTGTCCCCTTTGTCAGAAGAACTCTCCTCTTGGACAGCTGGTGGACGGCTGAGCGGAGAAGGTTGACTGGTTGCAGAAGAAGAAGGAAGGCTGGTCAGATGAGGAGGGCTGAGTGGAGGGAGTGGAGAAGAAGGCAGCAGACAGGTCTCAGGAGAAGGGCAGGCCTACAAGATGCAAAGACAATTTAATATTAGTGTGTCTTCAAACTTCAAACTCCATTTCATTTTTATACTATATATAGTAAAAAAAATTACATTATATATATCTCTATGTATGTATGCATGTATGTATATATGTAATCAATCCCATCAACATGCTACATAGGTCCCAGGTCGTCACTGTAAAGGAGAAGCCGTTTTCAATTGACTTACCTCGTAAAATATCAAATATATATTTTGTTGACATTGTTAACTCACCTGGTCTGTCATCATCTCTCTGGAACTGCTGAGTGATGTTCCTGGACTCACTTCCACCTCTCCGCACTACAAAAACATTATACATTAACCCTATATGCACAGTCACAGACACATATCACTCTATTATATAAACTTAGCTCATACCTGGTCCAGTTCCATCCCAGGCAGGGAGACGGGAGGAGAGACAGGTCTCACCTCGAGTGTAGGTCCTGCCTCAAACTTTGTAAAGACAATATACTATTAGTCACCATTTTTAATAAAAACAGGACAAAGGCTGTGGAAAGACAAAACAAGCTCACCTGCCGCTGGGAGCGACGGCGCTTGGAGGCAGGTGGTTTTATTGTCTCATGAGAGACATTCTCCTCCATCCCGGATGTGGAGCTGGCACGTGTCAAGCGTTTACGTGCCAATCCGGACGTGGAGATGACGGGTGGAGTGTAACGCTTCACCACGCCGGCATAGGAGGGGCAAGGAGGGGAAAGGCTTCTCACCTCCACAACCGCCTATGAAATAAAAGCATGACTGATGAGTAAAATCACACATTTGTCATGTACACATCAACACATACAACACTGACCTGGTCCTCCTCCAATGCAGGTGGGGAGCTGACAGGTGAGCAGGGTCTCACCTCCGGACCGGGAGAGGAGCGTGAGAGAGCTCGGAGGTGCCTCACCTCCACAACAGGCTACAGAACATGTACAAGTCAGTTATATACGCCAGACATAGAATATATCTGTAATCCTGCACCCACCTTCTGCTCCTCCTCCCCGGATGTTGAGCTGGAAGGTGAGCCCTCTTGCTCACCTTCCCAGCCGCTGCCTTGACCGCTCCCTGGGGCTGGCGTTTAAGGGCAACAGCTTTGCGACGCCCTGGTTGAGACGTCTTTTGAAAAGAAAAGGGTGGTTTCTTTACAAATTGCAAAATCAAAAACTGAGTCTTTTATACATAACTCAATTTGACAGTAAAAATACCTTCTTTTCCTTAGGAAAAGAGCCAAGATTGGATGGAGAGATCTTTTCCATCTCAACCAACATGGCGGGGCTGAACACCAGAGGCGAGAAGTGTGTGGAGAAAGCAGGCTCCACCTGTGCATATATCAAAAGTTTTCATATTATGGTCTGTATCATTGGATCAGAACTATGTGACTAGTGTCATGTCATAAACTCACCTCAACCAGTCCTGTCTGGACTCCCACAGGAGAGCTCTGGTTCTTCTGTGAAAAATCAAATCAATAAAGCATGAATAATATATAAGTTGTGTTCATACAATGTCATAGCATTCTACATTTAATTCTAAAATGCAGACATATGCAGATATTGTTTGGCTGATATATCGAGCCAATATTTACTTGTTTTCATTAATTGGCTATCCGCCCTAAATCTCTATCTCTATGCATAAAGAATAAATATAAAATGCTTAAATTGAACACTTTAGTGTGCTTATAAGTGTACAAAATATGTATTAATTGCTCTCTTATAAGGTTATGATTATAAAATTAGATATGAGTGAGTTTCATGGACAATAATCGAAATCAGTCCTATATATCTGTCACTGGTTTCTCTGAAGTCTAAACCATCGGTAACACTATCAGCCATTAAAAACTCAAATATTTATCTATGTAATTTACATGGCGACAAGCAGTTTACATTATCAGACCAGTTTCTTTGGCTATAAAACACTATAGAATAAATGAAAATTGGATCAGATTATACTGAAAACATTGCAGGCAAAGCAATACAAGAAGTGACGGGCCCTTCATTAGCAAATATAAGGGCACCTTTAAAGCCACAGAGTCTATGGAACAAAGAGCATTTGAACCAAATTACAGAAATAGAAAACTGTTTCACCCTCCAGATACAATATTGGGACACTAAAACAGCTGTGATTTAAAAAGGCCATTAAATAAACTAAATAATTGTAGCATTTCATATATCCAGGTGTAGTAAAAGGGTCACAATAATGACCATTTATGCCTGAAAACATCTCAAATAAAACACCACCCATATATGTGCTATTTAAAATTTAACGTGCTATTTATATGTGCTATTTAAAATTGAACTCATCATGAGATTTTGCATAGCTTGATTAAAAAAACAAAAACAAAGTTTTGAGTTTGAGTTTCAAACAATGGAAAATTTTATGTGACTTCACTAATACTCAATCAATCAATATCAATTAATATTCTGTGACATCACTTTGTACTGAATAGAACAGTTGCTACAGTTTTAGATGCTTGTACAATTTCATGGCAACTGATCTGTATCAACCCTATCAATTCATACATTGTGTCACTGTTACCTTTCTGCCTCGTCCAACCTGTGCCAACTCTGTTGGGGGGGGGGGGGGTACGGGCGCTGGACCAGCCACCCCCACTCTGGGCTTACCCCTCCGGGGGGCTGGTGGGGGGTGGGATGGGGGAGGAGACACCGGGGCAGCGGGATCCGGTGTCTGTAGCTGCGTGTAGCAAGCCTGCCACAGCAGCTGGGCATAGATCCCCATTCCATGGCTGTCGCTCAGATGGACCTGAAACATTAAGAATATAAGCAAACATCCATTAAAAATTAGTAAGGGTAAATCAACCATTCAACAATAATATAAACTCAGATTTAAGATTGTGTTTTAACCCATTAGGAGGAGATAGAAAAGTTTGATCTCATCTTAATTAGAAAATGTGCTGAATGTGACCCTGTTAAAGCTGGCACACAGAGGGCAGTGCAGAGCCAAACACAAATGAACAAATAAGAACACTGAACTTACGCCGTCCCAGCTCCACAGCTCCAGGCGATCCATCGGAAACTGCTCAGCCACAGGGAAAAAGCGGATTCCTTTGAAAACATAAGCACATCACTAAACCATTGTATTAAATATAAAGGGGACACATGCAACACTGTTCAAAAGAAAGTGTTCTAAAGTATTGAACAAACATTTGAAACATTATTATACCCATGCGCGCTGAGACCCGGTGGTACTCCTGTCTCAGGAGGGTCTGGACTTCCAAATCATCAACCAGACGATTCGAAAATCCATGACACAGACCTATGTGAAACATTAACACGTTAACATACTGTGAAATATCAAACAAGCAAAAAATAATAATAATTAAAAAATATACCCTCTGCCAGCGGCTGCAGACATAGGCCAGGAGTCGGCCGAACTCAGCTGCAGCCTCATCAACAGTGCGGCTGGCGTGAAGGTTATTGCACGGGGAGAGCAGGCAGACCAGAGCAGGCTCTATGAAAATCAAAAACTTTAATGCCCAAGAAATCATTTAAACACATGGACATTGAGATAATCAACAAAATGGCATTACACATGTTTTGTTGTACCAATAAATTAAGATCATTTGTTTAAATTATCTTCTTAAATATGCTGAATCAAAGCTTTTTTTTTTTTTTTTTTTTTAAAGAAACACTATGTAACATTTGTGGTGGAGGGGATGCCTCCCACTTGTCTCCATGGAGATGTTTTTGTTTTGTCTGGATGGCCATCTCTTTCCTTGGACACAGGCAACATCACCAGGTACAAATCAGATGTACTTCTGTGCAATAAAAATGTAAGATGAATGAGCTTTAATGCCATATGGTGGGACATTCCAAGAAACAAAAGAATATCTCCGTGAAGACAAGCAGGTATCTTAACCTGCACCAAAAAAGTTACATAGGGCACCTTTAAAAATTTGGATTCAGCAAATTCAAACTATTTCAGGACATTATCAAAACAATTATTCAATTTTGTAGGTTCAAAAACACAATATTTTCATTACTAGCTCACCTCTGGTCAGCGCTGTCGCAGCCAGCTCTCGGTGGATGTCACGTGCAGAACCTCCAGGGGTCGAACTGAAGCCAAAGGAAAGACATCCCTCTGGCATCGGCACGAACCCATCCACGATAGCTCGTAGATGAGAGTGCCCGACAATCAGAACGAACTAGAGACAACAAAACAAAACAAGTGCACTCTGTAATCCTTCTGTTGGAAAGTCTATTACCTAAACTGTACATATGCTTTAGTCATAAATAATGTAATTAAAGGTTGCTTTTTTGCTATAGTCTACAGTATGATATAAAGCATTTCTGACCTCTCTAACAGGGCAAGTGTCTGGAGAGGCCACCCTCTCCCAGTAAGAATGCATGCATTTAAAATTGATTTTAAACATGAATTTTTCTTTTACTAATTCACCCCTAATTATATAAATGCAAAATAGGCACGTTTACTGCTATACTGTGGAACATTGCAGACAAAGCAAGACAGACGGGCATGTGCCCCTTCCAGAAAAACACTGCACCTTTAATATTCCACAACAAATGCTTTTCGCTCATTCTTAGTGAATGTCTGTGGTAGCATGAAATCTCATTTTAGAATACAAAACCGCCAATTTATATGAAAACAAACCTTCTTATCGGGACACTCTGGCGGAATGAACAACTTGTAAGGCCTTCCGTGACGGGGAAGTCTTCCAGTTCTGCTTCCGCACAGAATGCCGAGAACCAGTACCATGGCCTACAAAGGAATTAACAAAACACAAGCTTGTAGAGGCGGGTCAAAATGTATAGAATAAAATATAAAACATAAACATACGAATGATGGGCTCAGGGCTGGGGGAGAGACGAAGGAGGGCAGCGGCCGCGAGCTGGTCCTCTCGCCTCTTCCTCGACGCAATGGACTTGAGGTGTCCCTTTCGACGAGGCATCTGAAAACATACATAAAATGTTAAAAGCAAGAGTCACTGGTATACACATTAGTCACAATAAAGGACTAAGACTAAATATTGCAACCTTTAGCTACACAACTTAATGATATAACTAAACCAGAACTAAGTCAGGAATGAACGAAAATACTGAATATTATAATAAAGCAGGAGTAAATGAGAACCAAAAAGCCAGGACTAGTATTGCAACTAATTAGGACTAAATTAAACCTAAACTAGGACTACAAGAACCAGAACGAGAAAAAACTAAAATACAAGGTTATACCAGGAGTAGAATCACAACTTCAAAAACAGGACTGAACTACATGCAGAAAACATCCGAGACCAAATAAGATTGCACTTTGCACAGCACATACACAAAAATAAAGCAACAACTAAACTAGAACTAAACAAGTTGCAAACCAGGAGTAAACTAGGAGGAAATTTAAACCAGGAATAAACAAGGAGAACAGGTCAAACACAAGAGTACATTACCTCACTTACTGTCTTTTCCTTTTTAACAATGCATATCAATATTACATACTTATGAGAAAAACAGAGGACCTTTAAAAGCCAAAAAAGTCTGTGTGAAAATAAACCATGATCAAAGTAGGACCTTTTGGACACATTCTTATTTATTTATTATTATATTTATTAGTGGGCTCCAGCTCATTCTCCCTTTTTCCCATTGACTTACATTGAGATCTTATTGTCCCTCTCTCTATACCTGCTGCACTGAGCCTCGTCATTTTGGTCTTCAAATGTTCATATGAACCCGTTTGAACACGTGATCCTGATTTTTTTTTTTTCTTCGCTAAAAACCTATTCATAACCTGGCTCCAGATTCACTCCTGTAACCGTTAGCATCACAAGACTCATTTGAGCGGCGCTGAACGCTGTGGGTGACGTCACACTCACTTAATCCACTCATATTTACGGTCTGTGAGTACAACAGGTCAGACAGTCCAGTAAATTATAAAAAAGATAATATTTTAATCATGTCTACTTCAAACCCCTTCAACACCAGGATCTGACTGAAAAAGGACTACACCAGAGCCATGTACATCCAACTAAACGAACACAATGACACACAGCAGGTCTAAACCAGATCAGGATCAGGTCTAAACCAGGTCTAGTCCAACTCCAGACCCAGACTAGATCTACCTACACTCGGACTAGACCCAGAGCAGGACTACCCAGGTCTACACCAGAACCATTTAAGACATGGACTAGACCTGGACTTAATCAGAACATAAGTAAAACTGTTGGTGATACGCTCTGTTCTCAGACACACAAAACCAAGGACACTAAAACAAAACGTACTGCCCCCAGAAACTGCATAGCGACAGTTTCCCGCTTTTGCCAAACTGTTTTCTGATTGGTCAAGCCAGACATACGCACGAACACACACCCATACACGCACACATACTACACACACACATACACAACTACACACACACATACACAACCACACATACACACTTATATACACACATATACATACACGCACACACATACATACATAAATGCACGCACACGCACACACATGCACTCACGCACACATACACGCACACACATATATGCACTCACATACATAGATGCACGCACACAGCGCACACACAAAACTAGACCAGGTCTAGATAACGTCTCAATCAGACCCAGAATTATTTAACAAAATTAAATTATTTAGCAGAACTAAGAATCCCCTCTGCCGCTAGGCGAAAAAAAAAAACGCACAGGCAACGAGGCTCCTGCCATCAAGAACTCAGGTT
Source organism: Odontamblyopus lacepedii (assembly GCA_034769755.1). Taxonomy (NCBI): domain Eukaryota; kingdom Metazoa; phylum Chordata; class Actinopteri; order Gobiiformes; family Gobiidae; genus Odontamblyopus; species Odontamblyopus lacepedii. Next base: position 29,318,764 of record CM068364.1, read on the forward strand.
CAGTTCTGTTCTCACAAGAGCCACTCCAGCTACACACAGTTAACCGAGCCACACACCCTGTACTGACGAGCTCCGCGCGTTACGGCCGCGGTGCCCCGTGAGCAGCGGTGCCCCGTGGAGCAGCGGTGCCCGTGAGCAGCGGTGCCTCGTGAGCAGCGGTGCCCGTGAGCAGCGGTGCCCCGTGAGCAGCGGTGCCCCGTGAGCAGCGGTGCCCCGTGAGCAGCGGTGCCCCGTGAGCAGCGGTGCCCCGTGAGCAGCCGCGGTGCCCCGTGAGCCGCGCTGTTCGCCACAGGCCGGTGCCCCATGAGCCGCTGCGGTGACCCGTGAGCAGCCGCGATGCTCTGGGCGCTGTACATGTATTTTTACAAGATCGCTTATTGTATGAGATTGAAATCGATCATTACACAGAGTAAAAATACATTCCCCACATACATACTCACGCGCACGCACGAAACTAGACCAGGTCTAGACTAAGTCTAATCTGCCTAGCAACAATTTCCCGCCCCTGGCATACTGCTTTCTGACAGACAGCAGAACTTTCAGACAATAGACAATTCATTGTCAATGGAGCTAAATTCCATTAACAAAGCAGCTTTACTTCACCAAACATTTGATTTAACCAGCAGTGTAAAGTAAAAAAGTCATGATCCTACCTTGATCCGGAGATCCCAGGCGGTCTTCAAATGACAAAAAGGCAAAGGATCACACGATGTCCTCAGTCAATCAAAGTCCAAGGACTTACAAGGATGTACAAATGTTCACAGACAAAAGACAAGCGACAAAACAGTAATCCGGTGATCCGATGATCGCAAATATAAATCCAAAGCAGTAGAAAATGCAGCTCTGACTTCGTAAACGAGGCACAGAGTGGCAGGAGACGGTAGTCTGCGCACCTCTATTTAAAGCCTACTGCTGCGTCATCAGTGGGGTGATCTCTCAGCCAATCAGGAGCCTAGGAAACCGGCACTTCTCTCCTTTGATGTGTGTCTTGGCCAATCAGGAGTGACTTTGCTCTGGTTTTGAAAGTACACTGGATCACGACCCAATCACATCTAATACACTAATAAACATGCACAACTGCACATTTTATTCAGTTAAAACATATAAATAATTAGAAATTATTTTAATATCATTGAGGGATTTAAATGATTTAGAATGACACCATATGCATGCAGTTATTTAACCCTAATTTTAATTTCAAAAGGCTGTAACTTAAAAGTGATTAAAAAAAATACTGTAAATTAGGAAAATATTATAATAAGGATGACCCAAAGTTTATGTAGGGATTAAATTTACCCATCTAATGTGTATATTATGACATCATATATATATATATATATATATATATATATATATATATATATATATATATAGATGATGATTTTTTTTTTCATGAAATGTCACATGTTAGAATGATAAAATGCAGTACTTCTTTCTCCCAAAAATGCTCCTCACCTTATGTATGCTATATGGTACAATACTGACTGCTCAAGTAAACAGTAAAACAAACTGTAAATCATTACTAATAATAACTGTTATAATTGTTTAGACCTGCTTCAGTCCTGGTTTAGACCATAGACCGTATATATGAGTGGACATAGCTATCCCGTTAGCCGCCGCATGCCAAATAGGAAGTGTGCCAGGAGACTCTTCCGGCTCCTTCTCTCCCTTTTTCCCATTGACTTACAGTGGGATCTTATGGCTCCTCTCTCCGTAACTGCTGCTGTGGCCTCGTCATTTTGGTCTTAAAATGTTCGTATGAACCCGCTCTACATGATCCTGATTTTTTTCCCCGCTATTTTGTCCGTCAAAACCCTATTCATAACATAGAGCCTGGCTCCAGATTTGCCCCTGTAGCCGTTAGCATCACAAGCCTCATTTGAGCGACGCTAAACGCTATGGGTGATGTCACGCTCACTTAGTCCACTTCTTTTATGCAGTCTATGGTTTAGACAGACATTACAAACATGGGAAATTTTCCACTCTTGGCCAGCAGGGATGCAAAGACTCCCCCCCCCCAAATATTTAAGCAAATACCACATGCACGAGCTTAGTCTGGTCATGCTGAAAATTGAATCACTGATGCGTGATCTCGGCCTGAATATAATACACTATGCATATGAAAAATTACTCTATAGCGCCCCTAACATAGACGTGAAACGCCAACATTACTAGATTTGGACCAAATTTGCCACTTAAATTCTGTGAATAGCTATAAGCAACACACTATTTTCCTGACATGGGACATTTTTCACGGTTGGCCAGCAGGGGCGCAAAGACTCCTAAAAGAATAAATGAATAAAGTGCACTATGAAATTTTTCTGGTGCTGGGCATGGCATTTGCTAGGGGTGGCGTTTATTGGGCGCAATGGGCTGGACTCAGTGTGTGGGGCGGGTCGGGTCGGCCGAGTGCGATGCGCGGCCCGCGAGGGCCGTTCGATGCCGCTTGCGGCTTTAATTATTATTTTTATTTGTTTGTTTATTTATTTATTTATTCTTTTTTCTTCTGCTCTTTGAGCTCTAATTTGACCCCCTGAACACGCTCAAAAACTCACCAAATTTTGCCCAAAATTCAGAAGTGGCGAAAAATTTGATAAAATATATATTGCATGTATGGGTATAAAAAAGTGGCGCGACAGCGCCACCTGCAAAAGTCAAAATACATTGCGCCTATGGGAGACGTCCCGACGTAAAGTTTGTCGTACAGTCACGAAATTCGGTACAGACATTCCTCATGTCAAAACAGAAAAAAAATATTATTATGGCCACGCCCCCTGACAAACCAGAAGGCGGCCATCTTGGATTGAAATAAAAAAGTTGCCGAGTCAGCATTTTCGCTCACGTCGCATTTGAACGAACTCCTCTGAAGGCGCTTCACCCACAGGGGTCAAAATCGGCGTACATCAACTAGAGAAGTGGGGCATCAAACGATAGCTGAATCTTTAAAATAACTGTCACGGTTTACGCGCGGCGAAGCTGCAAAATTTGTTCAGATTTTTTGCAATTTTCTAATGTCAAAATTTGCTCCCGTTCGGCCATACAAAGTCCGATTCAACTCAAATTTTAATCACTTGTAAAACTTTTGTGCCAAAGCCAACTAATTGTGACACGAGCGAAAATGGTGTGATAGCGCCCCCTACAGAACACCACAAAATTTTGCATGGAGGGCCAAATTTTAGTTTCTCTAAAATGTACCAAATTTGGCCCAAAATTACTTTAGGTCATCTCAATCAAAAAAGCCAATGTAAACCATATGATATTTTTAACCGTGTTGCCATGGTGATGCACGAAAGCTCCAATGTTATCCTAATGGGAAAGATCAGATAAATTCCCATTCATGAAAAATATTTTACTTTCACAGAATATTCTCAAATTTGGCACAATGACTCTTCATGTCATCCCGATCAAAAAAGTCAATGACAACCATATGGTATATTTCACTGGGTTGCCATGGCGATGCGCCAAATCCTCCATGTTATCCTTATGGGAAAATTTCTACAATTTCTTACATTTCAAAGTGATATAACGGCTTCATAGTTTTATTGAAGAACGTGAAATTTGGCGCAGTGATTCTTCAGGTCAGTCTGAACAAAAAAGTCCGAGGGGCCAAAGTTGTATTTTGCACGGTGTTGCCATGGCGATGTCCCAAAATGCCCATGTTCGTCAATGTTAACACATCAGGATCTCCAGTGTCTGTGGACTTTATGTGTTTAGTGAGAAGTTCAGCCCAAAGCCACAAACACACAGAGACAAGAGGCTCATCAGCGCCACCCGGGGGAGCGTCAGCGCCACCCGGGGGAGCGGCGGGTCGGCCGAGTGCGATGCGCGGCCCGCGAGGGCCGTTCGATGCCGCTTGCGGCTTTAATTATTATTATTATTATTATTATTATTATTATTATGATGATGATGATTATTATTATTATTATTATTATTGTTTATTTTATTTTATTTTTTTTAACATCTACCTGCTCCACCGGACCTCTTAACTTCACCTGAGTTTGGTTCTGCTTTTGGGTCTAAGATCTGCACATTATAACATGTTCTGTTAAAAAAGACAGATACATTTTCAGATACATTTTTACCTATTTTAAGTCATTATGAATGGCTAATGTAAGGAAAGATTTTAGCTTGCTAACTAATGAGTACTTCAAGTCTAGGGAGCTTAGAAAACAAAAAGAAAGGGTTACACAAATATGTGTGAATGATAAAAACACAACTCCAGATAAGTTTTTAAGAAGGAAGCAACATTATAACATGACTTAAAGCTCACAAGAATCAATTTTGCGTAATATAGGACCTGTAAGTGTTTTTTTTTTCTTTTTGTGCACATGATAAAAGCAGTTGGCTGTACAGTGAGAGACGACGAGAGGGTGGAGGAGGTGGATTGACATGCACGGCACATTTAGTCTCTATAATGAGTGTTTGCGCTCCCATGTGTTGCTGATCCGCTAAACACGTTATAGCATTATTAAAAGGTGTTACCTGGAGAGTGTCCTCGGTCACAGTGCCAAGCCTCCACTGTTGCACAAGCACTTCACTAATCTGTTACATATGTACTGATGCATGGATTAAAATTCACCGTTAAAATCCCACATAAAGACGGAGCTCAGTGGGGCTGGGACCACTGTAACTATGTCTTCTCTACATGAGTTTACTCCGGGTTAGGTGTTCTAGCAGGATCTGGATTTAAAGCGGAGATGTACAAAGATGAATAATAAAGGGTTGCTCAAATGTGTGGAAAAAACAAAACACAATTCCAGGTATGTTTTTGAGGAGTTAACACCATTATAACATGGCTAAAAATTAATTTCTCCTTTACACTTTCTGTTTGGAGTGATTCATGCAGGATTCATTTTCAAAACATCATATTGCCAATCAACCACTGTTTCCACCACCAACACTTCGCTCTCCAGTTTTATCTGCTCAGTGATACACATAGGATTTAGCAGAGTCTCATTGTCATTGTCTAAGGCGGAAGTCAGTGGATTTGTTTCTTTTATGAAGTCGTTTTAGATGAATATTGTGATTTAAAATGTGCAAATTCTAACATAATGATCCATGTATGTCACAAATTATCTACACATTATATTAACTACAGTATATAGCAGACACAATAGGTCTGTAAATGGGTCCCCATACAGCAGGCATGTCCAAACTATGGCCCGGGGGCCAAATGTGGCCCTCAGAACAACTGTTCTGGCCCTCAGGCTTCCAGGTGAATTGGCCCATACTGCCGTAAGTTGTACTTTTTACTGCATGTTTTTGAATTCTCCCTTGATCAAGCAAATGTCGTGTGTCCTTTTGAGGGTCTAAGCCTGAACAAACGTCTGGAGGGTCATTTAAATTAGATTTGAATTCCTCACTGTTTTGACCACTTCAGGTGCTATGAGTATTGGGCAGCAAGCTGCCCCCGCGACCCAGCCGGATTAAGCGGAAGAAGATGGATGGATGGATGGATGGACTGTTTTGACCACTAGTCTATGACCCTCGATCGGCCCTCACGCTGGTCTGTGTTTTAATATGTGGCCCTTGATGAAAAAAGTTTGGACTCCGCTGCCATCCAGAGTCCTGCACGGGTCTGATTTTGACAAACTGCACCCGCCCGTACCCATCATACCTCAATCCACACCTGACCTGTTTTCGACAGAATTTAAATAAAATTCCGCACCCATTCCGACCCGCTATAAATACATACCAACACCCGAACCGTACCCGAATGAAAATTAGTCCAAGAGCCAAAAAGGAGCCACAACTTTATACTCTCCACTCGCTAATTTTCTTTTCAGCTTCTCGCGAGTCATTTTGAACTGCAGGATGTCGCATGTGTGGTTTGAAAATGAAAGTGGCTGAGATTTCTGGGAATGTGCAGCAAAAACATATGGATTTTACATTTAATCCTCTTGTAAAAACAATGGCATTTTTGCATTTCACTAAAATACAGCCCTGTTTTTTGTCAGCACATCATGTTTTGTAAACCGCAGATTAGACCCACGATCTTCTGCGTCCGACCCGAACCCGCAACCGATACAGCACAACATTTTTCACCTGTTTCATTCATATTTGCGGGTAGTGAACAGATCCAAAAGATTCAGATCTCCTAAAGGAGCCAAAGTCCCATCCCCGCACCATGTACTCGGCCTGTAGCAGCCACACAAACTCACGTGAACAGCAGGGGCCCTGGGGCTCCGCTGGCCCCGGGCTGCAGGTGTGAGCCCGTTATCAGAGCCCCTCTCTGGGCAGGGCCTGGCGGGGGGGCCGGCCTGTTCCTCCGAGGGCTGGACAGATAGAGGCCAATCAGCAGCTACAAAGTGTGGCCCGCAGCCGCTCCCCACATTAGCATGCGCAGGTGGGTGTAGGCTAACGCTGATCAGAATGCGGCGCGCGGAGAGCAGCAGGCGGCGGTGCAGAGCAGAGATGTGAAAATGCAGTGTTTGATCATGGCCGCTGTGTCTGTGCTGGCTTAGCGTGGTTAGTCAAAGCAAGGTAAATAAGCTACAGGAGGGACAGATGGTCAGGAACAAGAGAAGATAAAAAGGACAATGTAATAAAAATATATTTGTTCTATGAGAAATGCAAAAGTTTCAGAGGAGAAACGCAGTATAAATAACAGGGATGTAACCGAAATATTGCAATATCGTATCGTCAAAGGTCTCACAATAATATCGTGGACCATCACAATGTATCAAATCCCAAGTCTCTTTGTTACAATGAATAGTTCTGATGCAGAAATAGCTAAAAAACAGAGGGAACTACATAGACCATGATCCTTTGCTCCGTTTCAGTGCAGACTACATGAAGAAATAACTGTTCTAAGCACTTTGACATCTTCATTCTTTGGATTAAGTCTTGTGAAGGCATTTTTAGAGGAAAAAGGAGCAGATTCATCGTGAGATATCGTTACACCTTTAACAAATAAAGCTGTAGACGTAGAAATCACTTGAGAATATTTATAGTAACAGCAACCGCAATAAATATCATCAATTTTGCTATAATTTGAATCAGTAATTAAAACTGCAGAAGTTTAGATGGTCAAATATTTTGTGTTGACATTTTAGAGAAAATGAAAATGTGGTGCCACTTTAAGATAAATACATGTTTTTGCGCTTTACTAAAGTATAAACAAAACTGAATTCATGAGGAAATAGTTAAGGAATGATTCAGAATGATTCAGGCTGTTTGGGTTCAAAGTTATGGTGAAGGTGTTACTTAAAGCCCCAGTGCAAAACTTTTGAGCCTTTAACTAAATATGTAAGAGAATGTTTTTTTTTTCTTTTTGTTGATTTTATTGCGCAGAAAACCATACAAAAACACTTGTCCTTACTGTCCTTATGGCTGGGGTCTCCACAAACCTGACTTTTATTTGGTGTTGAATACACTCTAGAGTAATGTGGCCACATTTTCCAAATCACAAACTGGCACACCTCTGGTTTGGGGTGACTTTCTTATATTAAAACTGTGAAATGAGTGCGTAATTAAGAAAAATTGTTCTGCACTCTGCCCATTCATGCCGATCATGAGGCAGTATAGTCACATTTTCTTTGTGCTTTTAATCAGCTTTTTTGTATTTTACCTCAACAAGTTTCTGCCTCTCTTTACTGTTGGCGGGGGTCAAACTGGTCAAAAATAGTGACACCTGAGACATTTCTTGATGTGGCCACACCGAACTGGCCCACGGGCCTGGACATCTATAGCCTGTCCATCCATGGGAGTGGATCTCTCCTTCACTGTAGTTCTCCCAGAGGTTTCTTCTTTTTCCCAGGACCCTGGGTTTTTTGGAGTTTTTCCTTGCTGAGAAGGAGGGTCTAAGGACAGGGGATGACTGGACAATGTTTCATTTGCTGCTTTACATGAATATTGTTTATTCCTGTTTTGATATGTCTGTGTGTATGTTTTGCTCATCCATATCTTGGAACGCCCTTAGAGGCAACTGTTGTTGCGATTTTGGGCGCTACAAAAATAAATTGAATTGAATTGAATTTCTTATATAAAACTGGGACAAATCAGTGGGTTTGTATAAATCTGCTGGGAGAGGGGACACAGGGCTCAATACTGGGACTGTCCAGAAGAAATAGGGACGTGTGGTCAGCCTGTGCTTGTTCCTTTGACTAGAATTTTACACATTATAGCATTAAACCTATCTCCATGTTCCAAAGTATGGTTTTAACTTTCTGTCTCTGTGGAAACTAACAGCTGACTGTCTCCATAAAGTTACAAACTGTACCTTTATGTGAATACTTTTACCTTGTTACATTTGTGAGCAGGTATCTCTAATTTCTATTTAAGTCTGTTTAAGTATTTTTAAGTCTTTATTTAAGTCTGTTTAAGTATTTTTAGAGTGAGACCTGCTGAAGCTATTGGTATCCAAAGTATCCAAAAGTTCAAGTCACAAATTTTTGGATCTGATCATTTCTATGAGTGAATAGGCCCAAGAACTCACCATATTACAACAAAAATCTGAATTTTAGCAATATACATTTTACCTGCCCCCATGTGTATGAAATAATATTGGCCTATAGACACCCGGCGTCTATCCAAAATACTTTTACATACTTAATTAACATGTGATACTTTTACTTTAGTACTTTCTGCTCCTAGATCTGTACTTTTAATGAAGTAACAAAACTTTGTACTTCCTCCACCACTGCAGTCCGAGCAAAGCACACTCACCTCCTCATCTCCACACGGCCATGATTTATGTGCAAATATTCCTCCACACACACACGATACACACAAACCATCTATACACACCATCCACACACACACAGTCCACAGTGGTGTGTGTGTGTATCGTGTGTGTGGACCGTGTGTATACACACACGATACACACACACCATCTATACACCATCTATACACACCATCCACACACACCATCCACACACACACAGTCCACACACACCATCTATACACACACGGTCCACACACACGATACACACACACCATCTATACACACCATCTATACACACACACCATCTATACACACCATCTATACACACCATCTATACACACACACTATCCACACACACCATCTATACACACACTATCCACACACACCATCTATACACACACTATCCACACACACCATCTATACACACACTATCCACACACACCATCTATACACACCATCTATACACACACACACACACTATCCACACACACCATCTATACACACACACACACTATTCACACACACCATCTATACACACACACACACACACACACACTATCCACACACACCATCTATACACACACACACACACACACACTATCCACACACATCATCTATACACACATACACACACACTATCCACACACATCATCTATACACACATACACACACACTATCCACACACATCATCTATACACACATACACACACACTATCCACACACATCATCTATATACAACATCCACACACACACACACACAACATCCACACACACACACACACACACACACCATCCACCCGCACACACACACACACACCCTATACAGGCCGATACTCCATGCAGTATTTATGACAGTGGTGGCGTGCAGGATGTGGGCGTCTCCGCACGTATCAATGCTTCTGGTTTGATTGATGACTCATATTGTAATTATTTATCGAAAGGCGGCGACGGGATAATTAGAAAAGGCCCGGCAGGGGGAGAGGCCTGATCCGGGGGGAATTCTGAGGAGCAGGGCCCGAACACTGAAGGTGATAAAGTTCAGCCATCTCCTCAGAATTCCCTGTCAGCGGACGAGGAATCGATGATCACAGCTAATGGCATACTAATGATGAGACTGAGCGCTGAGGACGGAGGGAGGAGGGAGGGAGGGATAGAAAGGGGTGGAGAGGGGTAGAGATGGAGAGAGAGAGATGGAGAGAGGGATGGGGAGAGGGATAGAGAGAGGGATGAGAGAGGGATAGAAAGAGGGATGGAGAGAGGGATAGAAAGAGGGATGGAGGAAAGAGGGATGGAGAGAGGGACAGAAAGAGGGATGGAGAGAGGGATGGAGAGAAGGAGAGAAAGAGGGATGGAAAGAGCGATAGAAAGAGGGCTGGAGAGAGGGATGGGAGAGGGATAGAGGGATGGAGAGAGGGGTGGAGAGAGGGATGGAAAGGGATGAGAGAGGGATGGAGAGAGGGATAGAAAAAGGGATGGAGAGAGGGATAGAAAGAGGGATGGGAGAGGGACGGAAAGAGGGATGAGAGAGGGACAGAAAGAGGGATGGGGAGAGGGATAGAAATAGGGATGGAGAGAAGGAGAGAAAGAGGGATGGAAAGAGGGATGGAGAGAAGGAGAGAAAGAGGGATAGAAAGAGCGATAGAAAGAGGGCTGGAGAGAGGGATGGGAGAGGGAGAGAGGGGTGGAGAGAGGGATGGAGAGGGATGAGAGGGATGGAGAGAGGGATAGAAAGAGGGATGGGAGAGGGATAGAGGGATGGAGAGAGGGGTGGAGAGAGGGATGAGAGAGGGATGGAGAGAGGGATAGAAAGAGGGATGGGAGAGGGATAGAGGGATGGAGAGGGGGTGGAGAGAGGGATGGGAGAGGAATGGAGAGAGGGTAGAGAGAGAGGGATAGAAAGAGGAATGAGAGAGGGATAGAGAGAGGATTGGAAAGAGGGATGGAGAGAGGGATGGACAGAGGGATGAAGAGAGGGATAGAGAGATGGATGAAGAGAGGGACAGAGAGAGGGATGAAGACAGGGATAGAGAGAGGGTTGGAGAGAGGGATGGAAAGAGGGATTGATAGAGAGGGATAGAAAGAGGGATGGAGGGAGGGATGAAGAGAAGGATAGAGAGAGGGATGGAGAGGATAGAAAGAGGGGTTGAGAGAGAGGGATAGAAAGAGGGATGAAAAGAGGGATGAAGAGAGGAATAGAAAGAGGGATTGAGGGAGGGATGGAAAGAAGGATGGGAAGAGGGAGAGAGGGAGGAATGGATAATGCATAAACAGAAGAAAAAGAAGGTAGATACATGAAAAGATGATGAAGACAAAGAAGGAAGAAGCAGAGGGATGTGACTTCAGAAGGCACAAAGATGAACATTTGAACTAGGAAATGGGAACGACAGGAGCTGGGGTTTCAATTCCAGCTCTGTTGTTGTTGCTGTTGTATTTTGGGAGTTTTCTACCATGTTTTAGCATTGCTCCTTCATCCAAAACGTACTTGAAAAGGTTTTAAATGTCGTCCATGCATATATGAGTCATTTAGCGATCTCTCCCGGGCCCTATGTGAACCCTCCTTAGAAGTACGATTCTGTGCAATGCTCCAGGACAATTCTTCAGAAATATACAAAAGCAAAATACAAAACTGCAACCAACAACTGTTCACAAACCTGATGCGATGTTCAGTACTTTCATGCTGATGGTGTTGTGAAGGGGGAGTGACTTAGCATGGGGAGTAAAGTGAACAGAAACTTATGAGAAACATTTTAAGACATTGTTTTCAGCAAATATATCAGTTTTCAAACAATAAACGCTAACATGGTGATCTAAATATATTACGTGTTAGCAATTAATACCAAAACAAACAGAAAACACCCTGTTCCACCTTGTGATGTCATGTGGTAATACAGGAAGTATTCCACTGTGTTTTTAAACTCCACGCACCACCACTAGAGTCATTTGGATCATTTCAGCCCTGGAATTACCAATCTCTACTGAACAAAAGCTAAAAGTAGATGTTGATATGAAAACTACCACTTCATGACATCACAAGGTGGAACAGAGCATTTTGAGGTTAAATAAAGGGTTACTCAAACACGTGTGATTGAAACAAAACACAACACTGGGTATGTTTTTGATGCGGTAACAATATTCTAACATAACTTTAAGCTCAGAAGAGTTAATTTTGCATTTAATATGAAACTTTTAATCCAAAATACACAAACTACAAAACTGAAATTTCAGTCTGAACGTGGCATAAGTTTCAGTTTGACTCCGCCATCTTTATATTTACTCACTTGTCTCAGGCTTAATTATTTTGGGACATGGTGACAAGTCATGATTGGTGTTTTCATCCCTCCTGCTGCTGCCATGGAAACGCATTTACTAAATCACAGTCTCACACAGAGACAGTACAAACACGGCATTAGCTTTAAAGCGTTTAGCAAGTCTGATTGTTTTACATGACAATTGACAATTAAAAGGCTCGTTTTTTTCTCAAACTGAAAAGACTTCCACTTTGTGATGTCATGTGGTAATACAGGGATGGCTCCGCTGTGTTTTTAAACTCCAAACACCTTCACTAGAATCATTTGGTGATGATTTCTACTCATTTCTACTTTAAATATTTACTGAACAAAGATACAAAAGACAACTGGACAACAATTCACCATTACGTAATATAATACTCCCTACAACTGGACAACAATTCACCCTTATGTAACAGATAATACTCCCTACAACTGTACAACAACTCACCCTTATGTAACAGATAATACTCCCTACAACTGTGCAACTCACCTTTATGTAACATATAATACTCCCTACAACTGTACAACTCACCTTTATGTAACATATAATACTCCCTACAACTGTACAACTCACCTTTATGTAACAGATAATACTCCCTACAACTGTACAACTCACCTTTATGTAACATATAATACTCCCTACAACTGTACAACTCACCTTTATGTAACAGATAATACTCCCTACAACTGTACAACTCACCTTTATGTAACATATAATACTCCCTACAACTGTACAACTCACCTTTATGTAACAGATAATACTCCCTACAACTGTACAACTCACCTTTATGTAACAGATAATACTTCCTACAACTGTACAACTCACCTTTATGTAACATATAATACTCCCTACAACTGTACAACTCACCTTTATGTAACAGATAATACTCCCTACAACTGTACAACTCACCTTTATGTAACAGATAATACTTCCTACAACTGTACAACTCACCTTTATGTAACATATAATACTCCCTACAACTGTACAACTCACCTTTATGTAACAGATAATACTCCCTACAACTGTACAACTCATCTTTATGTAACAGATAATATTCCCTACAACTGCACAACTCACCTTTATGTAACAGATAATACTCCCTACAACTGTACAACTCACCTTTATGTAACATATAATACTCCCTACAACTGTACAACTCACCTTTATGTAACAGATAATACTCCCTACAACTGTACAACTCACCTTTATGTAACAGATAATATTCCCTACAACTGCACAACTCACCTTTATGTAACAGATAATACTCCCTACAACTGTACAACTCACCTTTATGTAACAGATAATACTCCCTACAACTGTACAACTCACCTTTATGTAACAGATAATACTCCCTACAACTGTACAACTCACCTTTATGTAACATATAATACTCCCTACAACTGTACAACTCACCTTTATGTAACAGATAATACTCCCTACAACTGTACAACAACTGACTTTTATGTAACAGATAATACTCCCTACATAACCCTCACTAAGAGGAGGTCCCTGGTTTGACTGTAGATAATGTGAGGCCATACTCACAGTAGGCTGATCATCCTGCTTGTTGGGTCCTGGTACATGTTTAGAAGACATTGGTCGCTTCTCAAATGTATCTAAACGTGTTCCTAACTGACTTATGTAACTTTTCTGTCAACATGGGGATGTGGTTTGCCTGGAAGGTTCCACAGTATAGTATTAAACATATCTAACATGTTTTTTCTTTTTTTTCTGTGTTTTTATTCCTCCTACGCTTCCACTTACGTTGCTGAATCACATCTTCACTGGTAACTTGGCTCAAAAAGAGTCAAAAAGAAAGCATTACTTCTGGGCCAGTAGTAGAACGAAACAAAGGAAAAATGGTGAAGTACTGTACTTAAGTATACATTTTAGCAGAGGAGGAAAAAGTACTAAAATTGTAATTAAGTAAAAGTATCTTTACTTTGCTTAATTCCTACTCAATTAAAAGTAAAAAAGTACTTAAAATGTAATCTGAGTAAAAGTTACTTAGTTACTTTCAATTATTTAATGTAAAAAAGGAGGAGTCATAAATCTAATCCAGCAGTTGTTTTAATCAATGTTTAGGTGATACAGTTAAACTTTGTTCAGTGCAAACTTTGGACATTTTAAAGACACTGAGCTCCTAACACTAACACTGAGCTCCTCCTTCTTTATATTGGACTTTACAGAACTTACTTATAGAACACAAATAGCTGTCCGAGGTTTGGTCACGGGTTTCCTCCGCTTTCCTCTCGAGAATTATTCAATGCACCTTCTTCTTGAATATCATCCATGACGATCTCTATCTCTGGCACCAGCATCATCCAAGTTGATCCAAGACGGACTGACGGTTCTGCACAATAACTGCTCATTCTATAGCGCAGGGGTGTCAAACTCATTTTGGTCCGGGGGCCGTATGCAACCTACTTTGATCCCAAAAGGGCCGGATCAGAAAACTCAGTTCTCTCTTCAAGTTATTGTATTTTTCTCCGTGTCTCGTAGTGGTGTTTAAGATTATATTCTTCGAGCAACGCCACTTGTTCCAAACACACTGAGCACAGATTTCCCATTCACCTCTGTCAACAAATAAGAATTAGACTATTTTTCTTGGGAAATCCTGAACTCAGCATCTGCTTTTCTCATTTTTTGACATTTTGCTGATGAGGGTCACGGTCGACAGTCAAAACGATCGTCCTTTAAGAGCGTTTGGAAAGAGGAAAGTCTTCATTTGTGCTGCTCTGGTGGGAGTCGCAACGTACAGAAACGCCGGAGACGCTGCTATGCTAAACGGTGCAGAAAATTAACAGAAAAATCTGAAAATTTTAAGTATTTTAATAGAAAATTCAGCCGAGGGCCAGATTAAGGGTCTTGGAGGGCCGGATCTGGCCCCCGGGCCACATGTTTGACACATGTGCTGTAGCGTATGCCCATGCAATTTCCTTTCATTTCAGCAGATTTTTTTTCTTCTTGCATTTCTTTTTTTTTTTCTCTCTGTCAATCTGATTTTACTCAGTAACGAGGGTGAGTTCCAGTGTAATGAAATAAAATACTTGGGTCAAAATGTACTTGAGTAAAAGTAAAATTAATTTCAAAAACTACTTAAAAAATTACAGATGACTCCTAAAAACTACTCAGTTACAGTAATGTGAGTAAATGTAATAAGTTACTTTTCACCCTGCAGTTTAGGTGTCTGTACTTCACTAAAAGTTCTTATATTGCACAAAACTGACTCTTATGAACATTAGGCCCTGTTATAATCACGTTACATCATCACAAACATACCTAGTGTTCATTAAACCTGCTGGAGTAACTCTGCAGTATTACTCTGTCTACATCTCCAAACCTCAAATTGCTCTATTCCACCTTGTGATGTCACTAAATGCCTCTTTTTACCTTTAGTTCAGTAGAGATGGGCAATTCCAGGGCTATGCAGGGTTTGTGTGTTAAACATGAATGAAATAAAACACAACTCCAGGTATGTTTTTGATGAGGAAACCACACTATAACATAGATCAGAAAATATCGGAATACGGGCCCTTTAAGTACTACAAATGTTGAAAAGATTACTACATTAATGTGAAAAATGTACCTCTGTCGCAGCTAGCTAGTACTGATCGATTCGCACTTCCCGTAGCCCAGCCAGTCCAATAACTAAATCAAACTCGCCTTTATTACATACATGATACCGGCGTCGATATGAGCGCGCGCCCCGTTCACTGGATGACCCCGCCTCTTCTTCTGTGGCTGGTCAATCAGGGTGTAAATGTCATCTGAGCGCCGCCATCTTTCATCCTGACAAAGGCCCATCCATCACTGCTAATTACGGCTCTGAGTGAACGCGCCGGAAGGTTAAACCACAGGAAAATGAAATATAGGCAGAGGTATTTTTAGTCATTGTCGTCACGGTTGTGCTTCTCCTCTAAACCCGTGTCTTTATGAACGTTTGCGTAAATGCGGTGTTGGGTCTGTTGATCGACTCTGAAATGCAAATGGTGCGATATTACGCAAAACGGACTCTTGAGCTTTAAGTCGTGTTAGAATGTTACCTCCTCAAAAACAGAAAATAGTCTAATATGGGCCCTTTAAATGAAATAGTGAATGGTGGTTTGTTGTGAATTTGTTGGTGTAGATGGAAGACAAAATAGTGAAGTAAAAACACCAGGATCATGTGGAGTGGGTTAATTTTAAGACCAGAAGGACTAGGCTCACTGCAGTAGTTACAGAGGGACGGCAATTTTTCAGTATAACATTAACTAAACAACTCAGCCAAACATGCCAAAATGTCCTAAACCCGCCTGTGATCATGAGTAAATCAGCTGATTAGAACAGATTGTAGACTGATTTTCAAAAGCAGGAGTTCATGTTCACTGAGGGCTGAGTTTGTGTGTGGGATGGTTCTTTCCCTCTGTCCCTGTGTGAGATCGACTAATGGCCGATACCAGGAGCTCAGGCCCAGAATTCTCCTGCAGAGCACAATGTGGCACCACTATTCAGGAAGTGAAAGAAAAAAACTTTTTGGCATTTTGCACCAGTGAGCACAGGCCACTGAAAAACAACACACCACCATCTTTGCCTCATCTTCAGATCTTATTACACTTCCCTGGTTACGCCTGCCTCAGACGGCACTGGTCCCGCTGTGACTGAACTATGGGACTGGGTTAGTGATGGTGTGACACTCAGAGCTCTGCTGTGTCACAACCTGTGAAACTGCACTCACCACACCAGTGTTCACACTATTCATTTCTAAAGGGAAAAGGCTGTGGGGTCCAGCAAAAACAGACTCAGTCTGAGCTTCTTTCTTGTTACTATGAATTATTTGGAATACTTGTGGCATCGGAGCGGAGCTGCAACGTGTGCAGTCTGAGCTGAGGTTAGGTTCCCTCGTGCATTGAGGCACTGAGGCTTTGAAGAATCGGTTAAATATAAGTGTGCTTTACCTCTAAAAGCATAACCAGAAGACCTGACGAAGACCAGGAACCATCAACAGAATCTTTCTGCTTGCTTGGGTGAATCATTTACAGGGATTCTGTGGTCACAAACCCCACGGCAACATTGCAAAAGTAGAATTTACGACTTACTGAACTAGTCTTGATTTGTATTTGTCAGTATTTTCAGTAGGCCTTGACATGCAGCTACCCAGTCTTTCAGGCTAGGAAACAGTATTGAGGCAGATAATATGAAACTGAATATAAAATAAATCAAACCGTAAAGTTGAGGCTTCTATAGGCAGGCTAGTATCTCTGGTCAGGACTGTACTTAGTGCTTAGCTGGAGCCAGTGACGCATGTGTAACTTGCATACAACAAGAGTTTTTATTTCAAATTTGCTGCATACAAAGAAAACAAAAGAAACGTATTTAGTCTGAACAAAATAAGATTAATGTGACCTTTTCTTAGAACCAGAACACAACTGGGCAGCCAGTGCAATCCAATAACAACTATAAAATACATACACAAAGTGGTTAAAGTATATTTTAATCTCATCACCAGTACATCAAAAATATTTCCAGTCCTGATTGAGCCTTGACTGTAAACCACGGTATTTTTAGACAGTGTTGCTCTCTGATCCAATCTCACAATTGCGTATTATCTTCAAACCCACAGCACAGTGCAGGAGCTGGACCAGTCTGTACCTGCCTGGCTCTGAATGAGGACTACAAATCAGACTGTCAATTACCCTGATGCAGTCCAGAGCACCCACGGGAGCAGCTAGAGCCAGTCTGCCTGTCCTGTACGTGGCTCAAGGTTCATGATGCTGTCTTCTGGTCTACTGTATGTTATAATGTTGTTTTCTCATCAAAAGCAGAAAACACTCATTTGCATTTTGAGTTTTGGGGACGTAGACAACTAATAATAAAGGCTTATTCAAACACATGTGAATGAAACAAAACTGAAATGAAACACAAGTCAGTTTTGTGCAATATAGGACCTTTAATTTAATCTTAGCCCCTCCTCGAACCGCCACCCCCTCCTCGAACCGCCACCTTAACGTGGTGGAGGGGTTTGAGTACCCGAATGATCCCAGGAGCTATGTTGTCGGGGGCTTTATGCCCCTGGTAGGGTCACCCAAGGCAAACAGGTCCGGGGGGACGGGTCAGATCAGAAGCAAGCGGTTCAAAGACCCCTATGATGACACAAAAATCGAGGTCAGTGGCGTCGCCCGAAAGGCGGTACCGGGGCCCCACCCTGGAGCCAGGCCTGGGGTGGAGTGCGTGGGCGGCGCCTGGTGGCCGGGCCTTTCCCCATCGGGGCCCGGCCGGGCACAGCCCGAAGGAGCGACGTGGGACCGCCCTCCCTGGACCCACCATCCGCGGGAGGAGCCATGGGGCCGGGTGCAAAGAGATCTGGGCGGCAGTCGAAGGCAGGGGCCTCGGCGACCAGATCTCCGGACATGGAGACTAGCTCTGGGGACATGGAATGTCACCTCGCTGGGGGGAAGGAGCCTGAGCTTGTGCGGAGGTCGGCGTTACCGGCTAGATATAGTCGGCCTCACCTCCACGCACAGCTTGGGCTCTGGAACCCAACTCCTTGAGAGGGGCTGGACTCTCCATTTCTCTGGCGTTGGCCAGGGCGAGCCGCGGCGAGCTGGCGTGGGCTTGCTTATAGCCCCACAGCTCAGCCGCTGCGTGTTGGAAGTTACCCGGTGAACGAGAGGGTCGTGTCCCTGCGCCGGTCGGGGACAGGTCTCTCACTGTGGTGTCGGCCTATGGGCCGAACAGCAGTGCAGAGTACCCGGCCTTCTTGGAGTCTCTGGGAGGGGTACTGGACAGTGCACCGACCGGGGACTCCGTTGTTCTACTGGGGGACTTCAACGCCCATGTGGGCAACGACAGTGACACTTGGAGAGGGTGATTGGGAGGAACGGCCTCCTGATCTGAACCCGAGCGGTGTTCTGTTATTGGACTTCTGTGCTAGTCACAGTTTGTCCATAACGAACACCATGTGTTCGAGCACAAGGGGGTCCATCGGGTGCACGTGGCACCAGGACTCCTAGGCCGGAGGTCGATGATCGACTTTGTTGTCGTGTCATCTGACCTCCGGCCGTGTGTCTGGACACTCGGGTGAAGAGAGGGGCAGAGCTGTCAACTGATCACCACCTGGTGGTGAGTTGGGTCCGCTGGCGGAGGAGGAAGCCGGAAAGACCTGGCAGGCCCAAGCGTATCGTGAGGGTCTGCTGGGAACGTCTGGCGGAACCTTCTGTCAGTGTGGCCTTCAACTCACACCTCCGGGAGAGCTTCTCCCAGATCCCGAGGGAGGCTGGGGACATGGAGCCCGAGTGGGCCGTTCTCGGCCTCCATTGTCGATGCGGCCGTTCGTAGCTGTGGCCGTAAGGTCTGGCGGTGCCTGTCGCGCGCAATCCCGAACCCGGTGGTGGACACCGGAGAGTAAGGGATGCCGTCAAGCTGAAGAAGGAGTCCTACCGGGCCTTACTGGCCCGGTGGACTCCTGAGGCAGCTTGGCGGTACCGTCCGGGCCAGCGTGCTGCAGCCCGGGCGGTTGCAGAGGCAAAACTCGGGTCTGGGAGGAGTTCGGGAGGCCATGGAGGAGGACTATCGGACGGCCCCAAGGAAATTCTGGCAAACCGTCCGGCGCCTCAGGAGGGGAAGCGGCCCTTCACCAATACTGTTTACAGTGCGGGGAGAGCTGCTGACCTCGACTGGGGATGTTGTCGGGCGGTGGAAGGAATACTTTGGGATCTCCTCAATCCCACCGCCACGTCCTCGAAGAAGAGGAGGCCGAGGCTGGGGACCCAGAGGCGGACTCATCCATCACCCTGGCCGAAGTCACTGAGGTGGTCAGAAAGCTCCTCGGTGGCAAGGCTCCGGGGGTGGATGAGATCCGTCCCTGAGTACCTTAAGTCTCTGGGTGTTGTGGGGCTGTCTTGGTTGACACGTCTCTACAACATCGCTGGCGGTGATCGGGAACAGTACCTCTGGACTGGCAGACCGGGTGGTGGTCCTCTGTATAAAAGGGGACCGGAGGGTGTGTTCCAACTACAGGGGAATCACACTCCTCAGCCTCCCGGTAAAGTCTATGCCAGGGTGCTGGAGAGGAGAGTTCGGGCCGATGGTCGAACCTCGGATTCAAGAGGAGCAGTGTGGTTTTCGGCCTGGTCGTGGAACACTGGACCAGCTCTACACCTCCATCGGGTGCTCGAGGGTTCATGGGAGTTTGCCCAACCAGTCCACATGTGTTTTGTGGACTTGGAGAAGGCATTGACCGTGTCCCTCGTGGTGCCCTGTGGGGTGCTCCGAGTATGGGTCCGGGGCCCTTTGCTTATGGGCTGTCCGGTCCCTGTATGACGGAGCAGGAGCTGTATTCGCATTGCCGGCAGTAAGTCAGACTTGTTCCGGTGCATGTTGGACTCCGCCAGGGGCTGCCCTTTGTCACGGTTCTGTTCATTGTATTTATGGACAGAATTTCTAGGCGCAGCCAGGGGCGGAGGGGTCCAGTTCGGGACCACAGGATTTCATCGCTGCTTTTGGCGGATGATGTTGTTGTCCTGTTGGCTCCATCGAACCAGGACCTGCAGCGTGCACTGGGGCGGTTTGCAGCCGAGTGTGAAGCGGCTGGGATGAGAATCAGCTGTTCCAAATCCGAGGCCATGGTTCTCGACCGGAAAAAGGTGGATTGCCCTCTCCGGGTGGGTGGGGAGTCTCTGCCTCAAGTGGAGGAGTTCAAGTATCTCGGGGTCTTGTACACGAGTGAGGATTGAGAGCGAGAATGACAGGCGGATCGGTGCGGCGTCGGCAGTGATGCAGTCGCTGTATCGTACCGTATTGGTGAAGAGTGAGCTGAGCGGCGGCTAAGCTTTCGATTTACGGTCTATCTACGTTCCTACCCTCACCTATGTTCTTGAGCTCTGGGTTATGACCGAAAGTTAGAGATCGCGGATACAAGCGGCCGAAATGAGTTTCCTCCGCAGAGTGGCCGGGCGCTCCCTTAGAGATAGGGTGAGGAGCTCGGTCACACGGGAGGAGCTCGGAGTAGAGTCGCTGCTCCTCCACGTCGAGAGGAGCCAGCTGAGGTGGTTCGGGCATCTGGTCCGGATGCCTCCTGGACGCCTCCCCCGGGAGGTGCTCTGGGCATGTCCCACCGGTAGGAGGCCCCGGGGAAGACCCAGGACACGCTGGAGGGACTATGTCTCTCGGCTGGCCTGGGAACGCCTCGGGGTCCGTCCGGAGGAGCTGGAGGAAGTGGCTGGGGAGAAGGAAGCTTGGGAGCCCCTGCTTAGACTGCTGCCCCCGCGACCCGGCCCCGGATAAGCGGAAGAAGATGGATGGATGGATGGATGGATGGATGGAATTTAATCTTAAAGTTAAAGGTGCTGTACCAGATTTTTATGGCCTTTAAAACATGAAAAACTGTTTATTTTTAACGGCCACTTACCTTATGATTCTGAGCATCCTAATTATTCACCAGGATGAGTTTATAAGCGCTTCTCACAACTCGTCACAGTAATTCTAACACTAACTAGCATGCTAACTGTGCACTTCTTAATGATCAATGACAATAATACTCTTCAGAATTATATGCGGACAGCACACAGTCGAAATATTTTTACCTCAAGAGCTGCTTAGGCAATATATCTGTACTGGGAGACGTTTTACTCAAATATATGGGTGAAAAAATATGTGAAAACTATTCAGAAAAGTAGAATTTAACAACAACAAAATATAAAGGTCCTATATTACACAAAAATAGACTCCTGTGAGTCAAGTCAAAAACATACCTAGAGATGTTTGAGTAACCCATTAGCTACATCTCCAAAGCTCAAAATGCTCTGTTCCACCTTGTGATGTCATGTAGTGGTAGTTAGAAGTTAACAGCTACTTTTATCAGTAAAAATGAGCAATTCCAAGGCTGAAATGGAGTGTGGAGTTTAAAAACACAGTGGAGCACTTCCTGTATTATCATATGATATTGCAAGCTGGAACAGAGTGTTTCCGTTTGAGAAAACACAGAATAAATATGCAGGATTTGTGTGTTAAACATGTGCGAATGAAACAAAACTCCAGGTCTGTAGGTAAATAATTTAGTGACGCCAGATGTTTCAAACTTAAGTGTGAAAATGGGCCCTGATCTAAAATTTGATCAGCAAATTAAAGCTGTTTAAAGTCTTTTTTTTTTTTCAGCTAAGACAACTGGCAAAAATGAAGCCCATTTTGTCAGTAGTACATCTCAAAACTGTCATACCTGCATTTGTGACTCCAGACTGGACTATTGTAATGCACTTTATGTTGGTGTCAGCCAAAATGCACTTTGCCGTTTGCAAGCAGGTCTAAAAATCAGCGGTTCGACTTTTAACTGGAACCAGGAAACACAAGAGCATCTCCCCTATTTTAGCCTCTCTTCATTGGCTCCTGGTGTGTTTTAGAGTTGGTTTTAAAATTATTTTATTTAAGTTTAAGTGTTTGTACAGCCTAGAACCCTCATACCTCCCTGACCTGATCCACCCTTATTTATTTTTTATTTTATTTAACCTTTATTTACCCAGGAAAGTCCCACTGAGATTTCTAATATCTTTTTCAAGCGACACGCACTCTACTTTCATACTAAGCAATGTGGGTGAACAACAACAGTTTTTGTGACTGGCGCCCCACTGTGGCACCTGGAATTCCCAGTGGTCTTCCATCCAAGTACTAACCAGGCCCGACCTTGCTTAGCTTCTGAGATTTGACGAGATCAGGCTTTGACAATCTGTTATGGCCACTTACACCCCCTCTCGCACTCT
This sequence comes from Odontamblyopus lacepedii, assembly GCA_034769755.1. NCBI lineage: Eukaryota > Metazoa > Chordata > Actinopteri > Gobiiformes > Gobiidae > Odontamblyopus > Odontamblyopus lacepedii. The sequence continues at coordinate 29,341,453 of CM068364.1, forward strand.
CAGCTCCAGCTCTAGACTAAACTTGAGTTTTGTGAGGACCGTGTGTTTTCTGTTGCGGTCCCACAGCTGTAAAACCAGTTTCCATTAGAGATTAGACAGAGTCTGAAACGCACCTTTTTCACTGGCTTTTAACAAGTGAGATATACAGTACTGTGCAAAAGTGGATAAAAATGCTAGGAAGTCCTTCAAAAATGGAAGTGTTAATTTATTTTCATCATTCAACAAAATGCAGTGAATGAACAAAAGAGAAATCAAAATCAGATCAATATTTGGTGTGAGCTTTGCCTTCAGAAGAGCATCAGTTCTTCTAGGTTTACTTGCAGACAGTTTGTGAAGGAACTGGGCTGGTCAGTTGTTCCAAACATGTTGAAGAACTAAGCACAGATCTTGTGTGGATGGAGCTTCCTCACATCCTTCTGCCTCTTCACGCACAAGTACATTTTGTGTAATATTGGACCTTAAGTAAAACATAAGGAACATTACATCAACACTTACTTACATTTCAATATATATTTTACCAAACAATTTCCCTGTTCTATAAAGCCTAATGTATCCGTGAGTTTATTTTTTATTCAGCGGTAATAAAAAGTTGATTTGCCTCCTCTCAGGTCTGTGGCGTTTCCATGACACCTTTATTTGCGCTGCGATGATGAAGCATGGCCGCTCACTGTTTTACGTGCTCCTCTTCCTCGTTTGGTTAATGAGTCTATAAACACACCCCTAACTGCAGAGTGGAACTGTACCGACGCTATAATCACTCATATGTCTGGAGACGGGCCTGCCGCTGAGAGGACGTCAACAGCTACACCGGACGTTCAACCAAATCTTTTTTTTTGTTGTTGTTTTAAAGTTCTTATATTATGCAAAATTGACTTCAAAATTGACTCTTCTGTAAAGGTGCATTGTGTAACGTTTCTGGTGGAGGGTCTGTCAAATGTTTTATTTTCATGGAGAGGACGCCATCAGACCTTTCTATCTTCATGGAGATCAAACCAGACCAAGTTACAGGTCAGATCTGTGGAGAGGCGACCCCGCTCACAGTCAGAGTGTAGTTTTTCTTGGTATTTTTGAGCTGTAAAACAGCCTGAGAGTGAATAAATGTAAGATAGTAATGTCATACTTTTAATGTCATACTAGGGAGCATTACAGGCAGAGTGACATCTCCATAGAAACAAGCAGGTGACAGACCCTCAACCGAAAAGTTACACAGTGCACAATTTTACTTTTCTGAATAGTTTTCCCATATATTTGAGTAAAACGTGTCTTGCCCCAGTACAGAAATATTGTATAAGCAGCTCTTGAGGTCAAATATGTCGACTGTGTGCTGTCCACATGTAATTATAAAGAGTTTTGTTGTCATTGATCATCAAGAAGTGCATGGTTAGCATGCTGGTTAGTGTTAGGATTACTGTGACGAGTTGTGAGAGGCACTCATAAACTTATCCTGGTGAATAATTAGGATACTCATGCATAAGGTTAGTGACTGTTAAAAAATAAACTAGTTCTGTTTTTCATATATTCTAAAGGCCATAAAAATCTGGTTCTGCAGCTTTAAAGGGGAACTCCAGCACGTTTGATGCTAAACTCCATTGCTAGAGGTGGTCGAATATTATCAGAAGCCAAAAAATGTTCTCATTGTGGCAGTGAGTCTGTCAAGGCAACAAGCTACTGTAGTGATGGGGGCAAGTTCTTAACTTCCACGTAAAATGCCAATTTGCTTCATACTGAAGAAGCTCAACACCACTTTTACACATCTTACAACAGCCGCGAGGAAGCAAATTGGCGTTTTACGTGGAAGTTAAGAACTTGCCCTGATCACTATACACTAGTTTGTTGCCTTGACAGACTCACTGCCACAGCGAGATCTCTCAGCTTCTGGCTCCATCGACTCCAGCTCCAATTCACTTTGAATTCGAATGTCGCCCCCTCTCTGTAACTGCTGTAATCCTGGTATGTTTTGAAGCAATTTTGTGCATAAATAAATTCCTATTCTTAGTACAGAGCTGCAAATTCTTTCCTAGAAACTGTTAGCCTCGGCCGAGTTTTCACTTCTGCAACAGTTTTTGTGATTGGGCCGAGTTTTGGCTTAACCGTGTGTTGTACTTCATGTAGTAAACATGTGGTAACAAGAACCAATTAATACCTCACGACCACTTCTCGATTGGCAATCGTACGTCGCAAGAATATCATATCTGTTTGAAATCCAGTCGCCTCTTGTGAGCGTTTGGCATTGTTGAGTGAAACCATCAAAAATATCGCATAGTGTGCACCCGGCATGACTCCACTTCTTTACATCTATGGTCATGATCCCAAACCCACCACACCCACTCCCATTGTCCCTCTGTCCGTCCCACAAACCACCAGCCTTTTGATGCTCAGTCCTCCCTCAGTCTGCGGACCACGCGGGAGCCATCACGAGCGGGTGAAATGCGGAATTATCTTTGAACCCGCCGTCGCTCTACTTGCTGACCTGCAGCTATCACGCACGAACGCTAAGATCACTGTCCGTACGTCTTTCTCCGCTCATACGGGCTGGGCGTCGCATTACACGGCGGTACCTTGCTGATCTGAAGCCGTGGGAACAAAGCCGGGACAATATAGAGTAGTGCTGAGGAGGCGGAATGAACATTAGGGCAAAACAGAAGAAATCTGACAGGTGCAGATGCAGGTGCTGTGAATGCAAATTAGAAATGAGATCATGTTTAAAGAGCTCATGTTAAGCTATTTATGCTAACATAAAAAAAACACAAATGGAAAACTAAAACGGTATAAGCAACTCAACAAAGGGCTCAAACCATATTAAAATAAAGAACACAAGAAATAAACAATAACAATAATGATGATTTTTATTATTATATCCCTATTGCCAGTAAGCAAATTTTCCATTACCATTTCCATTATGCTCCAATAATGTGTCATTCTCCATGGCAGTGAGTTTTTCTAGATTGTATTGATGGAGAATTATGTTTTAAAAGAATTCAAAACATAAATTTGATATTGTTAAAGCCTTAAAAGTGTAAAAAGTCAGAAGTGCTCCAGTGTGTTTGAGCATACACTTTCACTAGAATCATTTGGATCATTTCAGCCTTGGAACTGCCAAGCTTTTCTGAACTAAAGGTAAAATTTAGCTGTTAATTTGACAACTTAACAATTTTAGACAGAAGATTTAGACAGAATAATAATAAGGGTTACTCAAACAAAACTCAACTCCAGGTATGTTTTTGATGAGGTAACAGCATTATAACATGACTTAAAGCTCACAAGAGTCGATTTTGTGTAATATCAGACCTTTAAAGTTGATTGCATTATATAAATCCATTATTAATCCATCCTAAAATGTGATCCTTTTGACTGTTTTATATGTTGCAAGGCTGGCAGGTGGCAGATTAGTTTTTAAAGTTACTTCTGCCAACATGTTAACTACCTCAACACCGTTTCCTAACCCTTGCCTTAAAGAGACAGTTTGGAATTTTGGACATAGAGCCTCATTTCCTAGTGACCCAGTGTTGGAAACGTGTGGAGACACTTTTTTAAAAATTCCATCCAGTCTTTGTATTTGGAGAGGTTGCTGGTGCTAGGCTAGTGCATGTCAATGGCCATAGTTGTCCTGCCACTAAAAACAGTCTTACCAACTCCACAGTGCAACCAAAGCAAATCAGTTATTACGCCAGACTATCGATGTAAATGTCTGTGTTGAATAATGTCTGAAATAAAACTAATCTTGCATCTCATGAATCGTCGCACGTTGAGGGACTATTTTTTCATATATCAGTCCGCTGCTGCCAAGCTTTCTATCAGGAAGTACAACCTACTGCTGCTCAGACATAAATCCTTCAAATGCAAGATTGGTTTTACTTCTAAAATTATTCTGTCGACACAGACATTCACATGGACAGTCTGGAGTTATACCATATTTTTCGGACTATAAATCGCTCCGGAATATAAGTCACATTCATCCATCTATCTTCTCCTGCTTAATCCTGCTGGGTCACGGGGGCAGTTTTGCTGCCCAATCCTCATAGCACCTGACCCCCCCTATGAACCCCTCTGCAGGTGGTGAGCCCACAGGAGGGTGGACGTCATGGTCCTTGATGTTAGTTCATAGGGGTGCGGGGATGTTTTGAGTTGATGGGGGAAACCAGAGCCCAGAGGAAACCCATGGTGAGACCATGCAAACTCCACACAGAAAGGCTCGGGCGACCTGGGGATCGAACCCCCAAACAAGTCACACCAGCCAAAAAATGCACAGTGAAGAAGAAAAAAACATGTATAAGTCACACATTTTGGGGGAAATTTATTTTATAAAATCAGAGACCATCCATCCATCCATCCATCTTCTTCCGCTTATCCGGGGCCGGGTCGCGGGGGCAGCAGTCTAAGCAGGGGCTCCCAAGCTTCCTTCTCCCCAGCCACTTCCACCAGCTCCTCCGGACGGACCCCGAGGCGTTCCCAGGCCAGCCGAGAGACATAGTCCCTCCAGCGTGTCCTGGGTCTTCCCCGGGGCCTCCTACCGGAAAATCAGAGACCAAGAACCGACATTTCATCGTGAAAGGCAAATTATAGAAGTTATAATAATAAAAACAACCAAATAGAGAAGAATCCATGTATCATTTGTTCGTTTTTCCATATAGAACCAAAAATAAGAAAATTATAAAAGAACACTTTTCTTTATTATTTGTCTATAAAACCAAAATTAAAAAACGGATAACGATTTGTTTTTTCATTTTTGATCGATATATATGATTCTTATATATGGTCTATGGGCTGTGAGTGTGAAAAATGTAATATATAAGTCGCACCTGAGTCACAGTCCCACCCAAACCCTGAAAAAAAGTGTGACTTATAGTCCAAAAAATACAGTAATAGTTTTGCCTCAGGTGCTCTGTGGAGTGGGTAAGACTGTTTTTAGTGGCACGACAACCATGACCATTGACATGCACTAGCCTAGGACCAGCAACCTCTCAAATACAAGGACTGGATATAATATTTAAAAAAGTGTCTCTGCACGTCTCCAACACTCTGGCTCACCAGGAAATGAGGCCCTATGTAAAATTCCAAACTGTCCCTTTAACGTGTTTCCTCACCACATTTCAACACAGCAGAACTTTTCCTTCAAGATATGCTTATGTTGAACGTATCTTGGCTATTTCCATGGGGACAAGCATTTGACACTATAGCAAACAGCAGGTCGGATCTGTGGAGAGGTGACCCTGCTCACAGTAAGTTCATCTGTCTCTTCTTTTTTCACTATAATGAAAGAATGCAAGATGGATATGTTCAGAGTCATGCCGTATTAATGAATACTCCAGGCAAAGGATTAATATCTCCACGGAGACCAGAAGACTATCTCACAACAAATACATACTCCCACCAAGTTTGGTATCAGAACCCACGATAAACCACCAGATGTTTGAGATTTGGAATACATTGGTGTCTTATTCAGAGCAAACTTTATATCTTTTGTTATGTAAGCCGCTGTGTTTGTTTTGATGTCGGATGGGCCACATGTTTCTGTGGTTGTAATCTACCTTCAATTTGAAATAGAATCCCACTCACAGCTTTGTTTAGAAGAATCAGTGAGTTACAATAGACTTGACTGATTAGGGATTTTTCTGTTCCTCTACATCTCCAACAAAAGCTTTCCTTGTCTCTTCTCATATTGCAACATTTCTTTAAGGAGGGAGAATTATACAAAGCTTCTACCCTCATCAAAAACATGCCTGAAGAGGATTTAGATGTCCATGTGTGTTTCAGTAATCTAGTGATCTCTCCGATGATGTCCACGATCCGAGGCTCCGTCCACAAGCCTATGTCAGTCACACTCCCACACGACAATTCTCCACAAATAAGCAAAAACATGATGCAAAACTGTACGCAACAACTTCACAATCCGGATGCGATGTGCGGTAGTTTCATTAGCGGGATGCACGCTGATTGTGTTGTGATAGCGCTCTGAAGGGGGAATGACTTAGTGTGGAGAGCAAAGGGAAGGGTAACTCAGAGCATCAAAAATGAAACTTGTAAATATTCATATAAAGTTTTCGACATAATAAAAGGTAACATTGTTCATTGTATTTATGGACAGAATTTCTAGGTGCGGTCAGGGGCCGGAGGATTTCATCTCTACTGTTTGCGGATGATGTTGTCCTGTTGGCTTCATCGAACCAGAACCTGCAGCACTGGGGCGGTTTGCAGCCGAGTGTGAAGCAACTGGGATGAGAATCAGCATCTCCAAATCCGAGGCCATGGTTCTCAACCGGAAAAAGGTGGATTGCCTTCTCCGGGTGGGTGGGGAGTTCCTGCCTCAAATGGAGGAGTTCAAGTGTCTCGGGGTCTTGTTCACAGTGAGGGGAGGATGGAGCATGAGATTGACAGGTGGATCGGTGCAGCGTCGGCAGTGATGCGGTCGCTGTATCGGACCGTTGGGGTGAAGAGGGAGCTGAGCCGAAAGGCAAAGCTCTCGATTTACCTCAGTCTATGTTCCCACCATCACCAATGGCCATGAGCTCTGGGTAGTGGCCGAAAGGAGATTGGGGATACAAGCGGCCGAAATGAGTTTCCTCCGCAGAGTGGCCGGGCGCTCCCTTAGAGATAGGGTGAGTAGTTGGGCCACACGGGAGGAGCTTTGAGTAGATCTACTGCTCCTCCACATCAAGAGGAGCAGCTGAGGTGGCTCGGGCATCTGTTCCTGATGCCTCCTGGACACCTCCCTATGTCTCTGGGCTGGCCTGGGAACATCTCGGGGTCCTCCTGGAGGAGCTGGAGGAAGTGTCTGGTGGAGGAAGTCTGTGAGCCCAGCTTAGACTGCTGCCCCTGGATAAGCGGGAGAAAATGGATGGATGGCTAAAAGGCAACACAGTGATCTAAGCATGATATATGTTAGCAGAGAATTGCTACTTTGCAGCTGATGTCATCAACATTCCCTGGGGGTGTGATGCTAACTGTAGGCATTGCTCTGTCTGAGGCTTTGTTAAGACGTTAGTCTGAGCTTTATTTATATAACACAATCTGACCTTAAAGAACTGACTTCAAACTCCTAAACAGGACCGTGCTCGCTCATATGGATCACAGGCTCCTCAAAGTGTGTAATTTAAATCCATTTTGTATTTTTCCTTGAGTTTTCAGACAATTTTAAATATGTTTGACTGCTAATGTGTGCATTGTGTCACCATGGTAACTCCTAAACATTCCACTGTTAGAGATACATGTACAACACCCCCAGCGTGATGCCACTGCAAAGTATCAACCTCTTTCATGAATCCACAATTATTTTATACTAGTGGCTAAAGATGGTGAAACGCTCATTCTCCAGCTCGGTTCTTCCGACTGTTTTCTGTGTTCTAAAAAGAAAAAAACATAAACAACTCAGTATGTTACAATTGCTTTTGGAGAAAACAGAACTTATGGGTAAACTTTGCCAGACTCCACTGTATAGAGAGTGGTGAGACTTTACTCTGCTTGACATGGGCGTCTGTCTATTGCAATTCAATACCAGACTAAACAGCAACAAGGGAGCCCGCAGTGCAGCCCGACCACACTACCACAGCTCGCATCGATGCAATCAATGAAGCGCTCCCCCATACTACACACGCAGACAGGTTTGGGACTAAAACATCGAGAAAAGGAGTGTCAATATAGTGGAACAGAAGCTTTGTAATTGGACATAACTGACTCACCAGGCCTGTACTGTTAAAAAAAAAAAAAACCTGGAGTTGTGTTTAGTTTCATTCACTACACACACCTTCGTTAGAATCTTTTGGATAATTTGAGCCCTGGAATTGCCGATCTCTGCTGCACAAAGGGCAACACTGGACATCACAAGGTGGAACAGAGCTTTGGAGATATAGACAGACCACTAATAAAGGTTTACTCAGACATGTGTGAATGAAATTAAACACAACCCCAGGTATGTTTGCGATGAGAAAACATTATAGCACACAGTAGATCAGAAAATGCCGTGATATGAGTCCTTTAGGCTGTTTTCTGTCTGAGGAACTGGAACATTTTGACAGGAAATAACAGGCTGAGACAGAACCATGTCTACAGTTCACGGTTTCCAAAAGTAGGACAGTGTTTAGATGAGCGTGAGGAGAGGTTGTGAAAGCAGATCTGAAATATGTCGGTGGTAGAAAGGAGCGAAAACACTTTTAGTCCAGTGACCTTGTGCGTTTGAGTGTGGTACATGTGAAGTGTTTGTACCTTATCAGCAGAGTTCACAGCTGCGGCCACAAAGAGGACAGCACCAACGAGGTTTAATAGAAAAATAATACTGCAAAAACCTGGTTAATGGTCAGAGGAGGGTAGAGTGGACAAAAAATGTACTTAAAAAGAGGGGATTTTACTTCTATGGGGTATTAACTGCTAATGTATTACATATTTCGCTCACCATGTTACCTTTTACGGTTCTGAAAATGATAAATTCCCCGAAAATAACACTCCCCCTTCAGAGCTCTATTACAACACAATCGGCGTGCGTCCTGCTAATGAAACTACCACAGATCATGTTTGTGAAGTTGTTGTGTACAGTTTTGCATCACATTTTTGTATATTTATGGAGAATTATCGTGCGGTACACTTGTGGGTGTAGCCTTGGAAAGAATCGTACTGTTAACCATTCAAGATCGCAAGATTACTCAAACCTTATTGATATCACTGCGTTCTTCTTCTTCTTCTGAATCTGACTAGTGACCACAAGCCAAACCGTACGGCAAAATTCCTCAAAATCTGACCCGCCCCTGTGCCGGATATGGATAATCCCACTTGCAAACATCAGATCCGACCAGACGGAGCTACGGTCAGAGCGGTTTGAGATGATAAGATGATTAAATATCTAATTCACTTATGGTTATTATTATTTGTAAGCAGATTATGGTCAGCAGCAGGGGGAGGGGCTGTGGAGTCCATCAGATCAAACTGATAAAGATGGGGTTTATATGGGAACAGATTAAGTAAGAGGTAGAAAAACCGTGTTAAAATTGTCACAAAAAAAAAGCGTATGAGTCTTAAAGGTGCAAATTCTAGAATATTCCACAATATGGCTTTAAAGGGGTCCATATTATCTATTTTCTGATCTATGTTATAATGTTTCCTCATCACAAACAGACCTGGAGTTGTGTTTTGTTTCATTCACACATGTTTAACACAAAACCCTGAGTTTTTCTCTAAACCTGAAAACACTCTGTTCCACCTTGTGATGTCATGTGGTAATACAGGAAGTGCCCCATTGTGTTTTTAATCTCCATTCACCTTCACTAGAATAATTTTGGCAATTTCAGATCTGGAATTGCCAATCTCTACTGAACAAAAGGTAAAATGTAGCTTGTAAGTTGAAAACTACCACTTCATGACATCACAAGGTGGAACAGAGGATTTTGAGCTTGGGGATTTAAACGGACTAATAATAAAGTATTACTCAAACATGTGTGAATGAAACAAAACACAACTCCAGGTCTTGTTTGTGATGAGGAAACATTATAACATAGATCAGAAAATAGCATAATATGGACCCCTTTAAAGCTATATTGTGGAATATTCTAGAATTTGAAGATTTAAGACTCATACGCTTTGGAGATTTGGGAAATTTTAACCCAAATTTCCATCTTTTTGAAGAGGTAACATTATAACATGACTAAAAGCTCACAAGAGTCCATTTTGTTTAATGATATTTTTACTTTTACTACAGCATTTTTTGTTCCAGTATCTGTATTTTTACTTAAGCAACAAAACTGAGTACTGCTTCCATCACTGAGCAACTGCCAGGGGAGGTTACTTGGACATTGGTAGCTGTTTTGACATATGACTTTTATTTTTTTCTTAAATTTTCTTCTAAGTGGCAGTGGCAGAGCGAACGGCAGTCTTCCATTTGATGTATATATTCGGTATCACAGATCGAAACAGACCTCCTAGAAACCACTGCCACAAACAAAGCACCAAATTAGATTAAAACATAAGATGATGCACAATATTTGCTTTTAGGCCACTGTACAGAACTTTTTAGAAGAAAATAGAGACCAAAATATAGCGTTTTTTTTTTTGTTTTTTCATTTTGGTTGCATTTATTCCACTAAAAACAGGCTTCCTTACTGTGTGCGGGCTTGCATCTCCACAAACCTGACTCAGATTTGGCCTGGATGAGGGCCTGCTCCTGCTGGTTTCCATGGAAATGTTGCTCCTTTTAGCTAAAATCAGTGGTGGAGGAAGTAGTTTTGTTACTTAAATAAAAGTACAGATACAGAAGAAGTACTCCGTTTTATTACATAAGAAGTACTCAGTTTTGTTACTTAAATAAAAGTACAGATACAGAAGAAGTACTCAGTTGTATTACTTAAAAGTACAGATACAGAAGAAGTACTCAGTTTTATTACATAAGAAGTACTCAGTTTTGTTACTTAAATGAAAGTACAGATACGGAAGAAGTACTCAGTTTTGTTACTTAAAAGTACAGATACGGAAGAAGTACTCAGTTTTATTACATAAGAAGTACTCAGTTGTATTACTTAAAAGTACACAGAAGAAGTACTCAGTTTTATTACATAAGAAGTACTCAGTTTTGTTACTTAAATAAAAGCACAGATACAGAAGAAGTACTGAAATTTGTTAGTGAAGTAAAAATCTCAAGTAAAAGTATTATATGAAAAAATCTACTTAAGGAGGCTAAGTAAAAGTATTAAAGTACCTGTTTAAAAACATACATAAGCAGGTAAAAAATGATAATAAAAATACTTTTACTTTTCAGTCCTGTTCTAAAATGTAGTGGAGTAGAAGGTAGACATACCTGCTCTCAAATGTAGTGAAGTAAAAGTAAAAAGTATCCACCTTAAAATCTACTCAAGTAAAGTACAGATACCTCAAATGTATACACAAGTACAGTACTTTATTGCTTGTACTTGTTGTCTTTCACCTCTGGCTATAAGATTCCACGATATGACATAAATCTTATCTATATCCAAGGAGAATGTTTCGTAGTGTGGCGTTAAATGTTTTATTTATTTATTTATTTATTTTTTGACAGTGACATTCAACCTCTATAAAGTTACACACTGGAGCTTTAATCAAATAAAAATGTCACTTGGGATTATTGCTGTCAGCCTTTCCTTCGTAAACATCCTTTTTGTTCCGATCTCTTTTCTCCTCTGTAGTTTTTCATATGACTGTGGAACAGATGTATGTGATTCACCCTCACGTCACTGCAGTGAAGTCCAGCTGACACGAGGCAGCTCAGAACACATCCACACACAGAAGGACAAGTGCTAAAGGAGGAGGTGAAAGATCTGAACCAGCCTGTGATTACCGCCAACAAGCTCAAAAGGTTCTATAACACACAAAATTGACTCTTGTGAGCTTGTTATATGTTATAATGTTGTTACCTCCTCAAAAACATACCTGGAGTCGTGTTTTGTTTCATTCACACATTTCTAACAATACAGCAGGAGGTGTATTTACCTTGTTGACGTGTTTCGGCCGCTAGCTGCAGGTCATCTTCAGAACTGTGATTGTAATTGGGACGGGGCACGGGGCACTGGATCAGAGAACAGAAAGTTCACACACTGGATCAGGGAGGCCACTGAAATCAGTGATGATGTATGGCACGTCCCCACCATGGATCTACAATAAAAACCGGATAAGGCCCCTCTGCCCAGCTTGAGACCAGCTAGCGGCAGCGCCAGGTACTGCAGTTCCTGGGAACTTGAGCCCAGGAAGAATGGGCTCTATTCACACTTACGCCACAAACCAGGAAGACATTTTTAAAACATGCAATGACAAAATCTAAGAAAAATGAGATGTCCCAGTTTTCTTCATCTCCATGTCACTGTAGCGTTCCGTTATGTTCGGCTCATTAACAGTTCCAACCGTACCTCAGTTTTCATCATTTCCCCATGACACACAACTCTGAAGCACTCACTGGGTACATGTGATTAGAAGAGACGAGAACGCCAAATTCCAGATGATTCCAAGCAGCACATACGTCTGCAGTCTTCATTTTACCAACAATCACATTTACTTCAGTGGGTTTGATCACAATCTGTCAACAGTCTGTCATCATCGCATGTTTCCAAACGTCTTCCTTCTTTGTGATGTAAGTGAATAGAGTCTATTCTCCCATAGAGCGGATTTTGTAGGATTCTTTTCTATTTTCACACCATAAACTTCTTAAAAATGTTCAATCCTCAAAGCGCATAAAGTGAATTTTGTAAGACGTAGCCTTGCCCCGCTCTGACGCTGCACTAGTTCCGCTCGAGCAGTTCTCACTCTGATTGGTCCAAACACTATTGAGGATGTAAATGTGGAAGAGAAAAATATTTTTGTGCCCATGCACCAATGACCACAGGCCCCTAAAAATAATACGCCATCTTGGGTTCACCTTCAGGTTTGATTATAGTTCTATACACCACCAACACCCGTGACAGTTCTGTAGATTTGTTTGCAGCTATCAGCCAAAATATGTAGACAAGGTAAATACACCTTCTGCTGTATTGTCTTTAAAAAGAATCCAAGAGGTAAATACACAAAAGAAGGCAAAATGAAAGTTTTTGCATGGTCTGTTTGTGATGTCCAACTGTAGTTTTCAAGTTAACAGCTACCTTTTCCCTTTTGTTCAATAGAAATATAAATACCAGGGCTGAAATGATCCAAATGATTCTAGAGAAGGTGTATGGAGTTTTAAAACACATTGGAGCATATCCTGTATTACTTGCCTGACCAGCCAGTTCCTTCTACACTCTGTCTGAATCCAGTAGGGTCTGGACTCGGACAGTAGAGCGTGACAAACCTTTTCAAACTTGAGACGGTTTAACCACAGCCGCTCTCGAATGCAGAAGACATCTCGTAAATATATAACTACTTTTACCTGAAATAAGTAATAGTTTGGTGCTCCAGTTGTTGATTCTGTAAAAATCTGCAATGTTTCTCAGTCCTTTATGAAGATTTTTCACCTTTTCTATCATGTTTATATCAGGGAGATCCAGATACTCTCGTCTTTCTAAAGTTTTGTTAAAGCGTGTGGTTCTGGCTGATCAGGTAACTGTATCACAGCATGACATCACAAGGTGGAAGAAAGTGTTTTCTGTTTGAGAGAAAAACTCACAACAAAACACAACTCCGGGTATGTTTGGAAACAAAATAAAACAGATCAGAAAATAGTGAGATACAGGATCTTTAAACGCCTCCAGTGAGCTCTCCATGCTTTCATCGCAAACTCTAGGAAGAAAGGAAGGGAAAGGACACATCAAAAGGAGCTAGGAGGGAGGATACGAGGGAGGAAGGGAGGTTACGGCCCTTCCATTAGTCTTCCAAGAACCAGAGCGGCTTCTAGATCGGATTGCACTCCCCTCTGGAAAACAAAGGGCTCCATGGTTATCCGAGTGCAGCACCATTGTCCCGGCTAAATTTCCCCAGGCTAATGTTGACAAAGAAAATTGATATGGACTTGGGTTATATTATTCTCCACTGATCACAAAGAAGCGCCGCCACCGCCGAAGCACGATTGTGGGATGAACAAAAGAGAGATGGGGCTAAGAGAGGAATGAATGAAAGGAAGAAAAGAGAGATGCATTGGAGAGGATTGTTTGAATATACAGTGGAAATGATGGGGTTTTTCAAATGGACTTGTGTCACAGTGTCATATTTATTCTTACTTTTTTGTTTCATTCACACATTTAACACATAAGTCCTGGATATTTAGGCTGAGCTCTTATCTGAAACAGAAAACATCCTATTCTACCTTGTGTTTTTAAACGCCATGCACCTTCACTACAATCACTTAGATTATTACAGATGTGGAATTTCTATTCTATTTCTATTTCAATCTCTACAGAACAAAAAGTAAAAGGAGCTGAAAACTTGAACACTTGAAAACTACCACTTCATGACAAGGTGGAACAGAGCGTGATACGTCTTTGAGATGTAGACAGACTTATAATACAGGATTACTCAAACAAAACACAAGTCCAGGTATGTTTTTGATGAGGTAACAGCATTATAACATGGTTAAAAGCTCACAAGAGTCCATTTTGTGCGTGCGTGTATTAGGTGTAAAATGCAAAAAACATAGGAAATATGATTACCGATATTTAAAGTTGGGTTTCCCCTGGTCGGGTTCCCAGACTGCACCTCTGCATCATGTAACCAGCGGGAACAGCTCTGGTCCAGGCCGGGCTCAGAGGACCTGGAGCGGGAAGTCGTTCTGCGCCTCGGCCTGAGAAGCACTTTCCCCCGAGAAGAACCAGCCTGCAGAGGACGGACTGCTCACAAGCACAGGGGACCAGAGCAACTCACCCGGACCTATGCTCCACTGCACATTCTCACTTTCCCCACACGGAACCAGCACACAGAGGACAGCACAGAGCTGCTCAGACCCAGTCCACTGCACTGGTCTTGTTCAGTCCCCGTCTGGAACCAGCACATGGAGGACGGAGACTCCGGACAGATCGGACCAACACACTCAGAGGACGGCACAAAACCAAGGAATGGACCCCCAGTCAGGTACGGGGAACAGCGGTGGAGTTTAATCTAAGGCCCAGACATGTACCGATTTCAGCCATCAGATGACATCAGCGATAGTTTTGGCACAAATTACACATGTTAAGCAGGTTCTGTTGATTTGGATCGGCCGACTCATGTTCAGTGATATTAAAATTTGCCTCAGTTAGGCCTGCATGAAGTTGGAAATGATTTGCTGTTGCAAAAATCGTTTATGAATGCACTCTTAAGAAAATATGAAAATGCAATATTAAAAATATATATATTATCAGTTGTTATTGAGACTCATCACTGCAGGAACAGAAAAGAGGCATTTACATCAAAGGCCTGTGTGGGGTAGGACAGATGGATGGGTTTTTGGAGAAGGGGGGAGGCTCCCAGTCATCCATGTTGAAAACCCTGTTTTGAACAACATGAAGATTCAGATCCCACAAAGGAGCGGAAATCATTAGAGAAGTGTGTATTCTGGAGAAGTATACTGTATGTATTATTTCATATCATGTTTGTGTTCATTCTGGCACCACATTTTATAGTCTTTACCATTTTGCACTTTTTCCTCTCCTCAGATATCAAGTCTAAGAAAGCTCTGCAGATCGATATGCGCTTATTGGCCGACCCACAGTGGCTTGCGGTTCTGCACCGCATTTTAAACAAAGCCTTAATCATTACGATGTTGGACTGAAATATGAGAGAAACCAGTCCCCCTCTGCCTCTCTGTCCTCTCCCTGTCCCTCCTCGTATGGACCATAATCCTCCACGTCTGGGGGCCCAGCGCAGCACCAGACACACCCAGGAAGAGTGCGTGTTCCCTGGGTAAGTTCAAGGGTCAAAAGGGCACTGCAAAACGAAAAAGCAACATTGAGAGGTGAGTATTTTTATCTTATCTTTTATATTGTTATATATTCTGTGTATTTACTCATAGCTGCTACACCAAACCGGTTTTAGGGCTCTACCCACACTGCCTAGTATGAAACCTATGGCAAGTGTAAGCAATTAATATCATTATTGGTTGTAGATCTTGTCAACACCATGTAACTTTTTAAAAACTGTAATTACTGAGTCTATCCATATGGGGGGAAAAAACGGCCACAAAGTTCAATAGCTTCTTCATAGACACTATTGTTGACATAAATAAGGTGGATTTTCAGTTAAGGCCGCCATACACTGCGAGATTTTGGCTGCAATAATGGTAACAGCTAATAAAACAGAACATCGGGGCAGAGGAGTGACGGACACAGAGGTGCAACGTACAAACTCAGGAAATGGCAAAAATAATAATAAGGCTTCTCAGAAAATAGTCAATTTAAAGTGCAGCATCTCATCCACATTATTCATAGAAATTGTCCTCCGCAAATAATGACATCCAGTCCACAAAACTGCACTGTTAAACCAGTTTGAAGTGTTCTTTGAAAGTAGAAAGGTGAGTAGATGCTCACGTGTGTCTGTTTAAATCCACACTGCTCACAGCTCGAGGTGAAGCTGCAGATTATTGATATTGACTGTACTTCCTGTGTCCTTTATCTTTCACAAATAATAACAACACAGTTTTGACTTGCATCTAAACTAGAAATGCAGAGTCTGATCTTTGAACACTTAAGAGTCTCAGAGTGAGTGGTTTTACTGTAGACAGGAAAAAGCAGACACGATCATGCTCCCAACTTTATATCCTGTGGTCCGCAGACAGATCCTGCTGCTGTTTTTGCAATCGTAGATGTAAAATCTCATAAGATTTTCCTTGTGTCTGTGCAGTACACTTTTTGTCACAGGTTTAAAAATCATTTAAGTTTGAAAAATCCTGCAGTGTGTGGCAGCCTTTAATCATCATTGCATTTTATACAGCGCCTTTCATGACACCCAAAGCGCTTTACAGTTTACAATTATTCATTCACTCCACACTCAGTGGTGGTAAACTACTATTGTAGCCACAGCCCTGGCAAACTGATGGAAGTGAGGCTGCAAATCGGCGCATCGGTCCCTCCAACCACCACCATCACTGACACACACCACTTTAATACGAGGCAATGTGGGTGAAGTGTCTTGCCTAAGGACACGACGACAGCTGTTGTTACTGGTGGCCCCTTGTGGCACCTGGTTTTCCCAGTGGTCTCCCATCTAAGTACTAACCAGGCCCTGCTGAGCTTCTGAGATCTGACGAGATCAGACTTTGACAAGGAGGTATGTTCACAACAAGCCGGTACAGCCGATATTAAGCTTTTTAATATACAGTATAATCCACTGCCTTATATTTATTACATTCAATTACGCTACCAGTCAAAAGTTTAGGCTTTTTTATGTAATGCTTTATTTCTATGATTATTTACATTGTAGATTCTCACTGAAAGCATCAAAACTATGAATGAACACATATGGAAGAATGAAAAATTAATTCACTAGCAAGGAGCACATCACAACAATGGAATACGATAAAAATATTTATCGACGATGGATCGATGTGAAGGGTGGGACGAGACTCTGGGAGGGGGCTCCATCTCCAAATGGGCGTTTCACGCCCTCCTTGTAGATGATGTCTTCAGGCTGAAGAATGAACGACACATAAGGTGGGAGGGAGAGGTCGAGAGAGCTGAGACAGTGTAGTCAGGATAGGCTTGTATAAATAGGTTAACTGAAGTTGTGGTTGAGCTGAGCTGTGCTTGGCTGAAGAGGAGCAGGGGGAGGTTGAGGCGTGGTCCTGCTCCTGAATCTCAGTCAATCATATTAACTCCACTTAATTCAATACATTTTTATATTTTAGATTCTCCAAAGGAGCCACAGCTCTTTGCTTTGATCACTGCTTTGTACACTCTTACTACTGAACCCTGACATGGTATAGCTGTAAAGTGAAAACCATTTCAGGAGAATTCAGCTCATTGAGAAAAGGTCAAGAGTTTGCACCACTGTCGACAAAGCAAAGGGTGGATACTGTGAGGAATCTGAATCTAATATAAGACGTATTTAGTGATATAGTCATATTTGAGTTATTTCACATGGTTTTTCCTGGGTACATCATCCCACGCATTGTACTTCATATATTTGAAAACATTCGCCTGATATTGTATGCAGAAGAACTCCACAGGCAGGTCACAGGTATTGACAAAACATCTCACTCTGGTTGTATTTCTCAAAGTGCTTTAGGATGGGGGAAATATTGGGGACATTTTTGTATCATATTTGCTCAGCAGTTGCCAGATGCACTTGGGTTGCCAGACACATTTGATAAATATGAGATGGATATTGACACACCACAATCCCATGAGACAGCACAGACACAGCCTTTCACTGGTGGAAATGGGGAAATATAGTGCAGTGAGAGGGACTCTAGATCTACACAAGGTTTTGTTTGCAGCAACTCGGTGAGAAAAACAAATGTGAATTAAAGCCGCTTGCGGCAATGATGGCCCTCGCCCCGGCGCGCACGTCCCTCTGATGCGACCGCCAAGGACTTGTGACAGCCCTGGCACGACACTCTCTCCTACCGACAGCTCGTCCCCCAGAAAAATTACATAGGGCACCTTTAATATTTGAAAATGGGAATGATCTAGAGCCAAATTATAGAAACTAGGCCACAGGTCACATGACTTTTATAATCAAGAGCACTGTCAGACTAAGACTGTGCATAAAAACAGACCCTCCAACAGAAAAGTTACATAGTGCACCTTTAAACATATTTTGGGGGGGAGTGTTTGCGCCCTTTGTGGCCAACCATGGAAAATACCCCATATCCATAATGTATTTTTTTGGTCGTAGACACGCATAGAATTTAATACCCATATTTGGTACAAATCCGATAATGTTGATGTTTCATGTCTGGATAGGGGGCGCTATAGAGTTCACTTTTCATATACTTTACAATACAATCAGACAAAGTCTGTGCGTGTAGTAATTTTTGAACTATTTATTGGGGGAGTCTTTGCGCCCCTCCTGGCCAACCGTGGGAAACACCCCATATCCATAATATATTTATTTGCTTGCTTTGATACAGAGAATTGAATACCCAAATTTGGTACAAATCCGATAATGTTGACGTTTCTTGTATACACTTGGTGGCGCTATAGAGTAACTTTTCATATGCTTTATAGTTTATTATAATCAAGCCCTAATCAGGCATTAGTGATTCAAATTTCAGCACGATCAGACAAAGCCTGTGTGTGTAGGCATTTTTAAACTATTTTTTTATTGAGTCTTTGTGCCCCTGGTGGCGAACAATGAAAATTGCACCATGTCCATAATATAAGATTTTGCTTGAAATCATGCATAGAATTTAATCCCCAAATTTGGTCCAAATCCGATAATGTTGACGTTTCACGTATACACTAGGTGGCGCTACAGAGTTCACTTTTATTATATTTCATATTTCATCACATTCAGGCCGGGATCACACAATAGTGATGTGAGTTTGAGCTCTGTAGGCCAAAGCCTGTGACCGTGAGAGGTCATCAAAGAAACAGGAAACGAAGGTGTTATTCGCCGGCGTGCTACGGACAAACCGAGAAAAACTGCGCTGAGAAAAATGATGCGTTTGTGGAGCCACATCTGTAGATGTGACGTGTCAAATCTGAGCTCATTTGGACCAAAACCAAGACACTTGAAGACTTTGGCGTACACGCAGTCAAAACAGCGGCGAGTTTTTGATCCAATATGGCCGACTTCCTGTTGGTCACAGGGCGGTGTGACAATGACATTTTCTGCTTGTCTCCTTGTTTTCTATCACTGTCCTGAATTTTGTCGGCCTACGCCAAAATATGCTTTTCAGCTCCCCATAGGCTTTCAATTTTTGACTTTTCCAGGGGGCGCTGTCGAGTGGGGGCACTTTGGGCATTGTCGCGATGCCCGTTTTATCAAATTTTTCGCCGGACCGGTCGATCTGATACCCCCATGTGAGACTTTTCGTCGATGTTCAGGCCCTCAAAATCGCGATCGTTTGCAAAGAAAAATAATAATAATAATAATAATAATAATAATAATAATAATAATAATAATAATAATATAGCGTAAGAAACCGGTGAAGAACAATACCCCTCGCCACTTCGTTAGGCGAGGGCCAATAAATAAAGTATGAAAAAATATACTTCCAGTGTTTATGTTTTGGAATGTGTGAGAGGGCTAAAGATTATCACAGGTTTAGTGCATATTTTGTCAACTTTTGCACTAGTTTTTGCTGGTTTCACAATTTTACTTAAAGGTGCACTATGTAACCTGGTTGTTTTTATGAAGATGTCATTGCTCTGCCTGGAATGTTCCATAGTATGGCATTAAACAGCTCTATATTACATTTATTCAATTACATTCAATTTTATAGCTCAAAAATACCTAGAAAAACAGGTATTCTGACTGTGAGCGGGGTCGCCTCTCCACAGATCTGACCTGTAACTTAGTCTGATTTGGTCAAGGATAGAAAGGTTTAATGCCATACTGTGAAACATTCCAGACAAAGCAATAACATCGCTATGGGGAAAAGCTTTTGATGGACAATGCACTTTTAAACATTTCTAAAAGTGTCAATTTAACATAAAAAGTGGTCAGTTAGAGTTAATTTTGTGATGTGAATATTACATTTGGTGTGCATTCCCGCTAATAAAACTATTTCACATCGCATCAGGTTTGTGAAGTTGTAGTGTATTGTTTTCTATCATGTTTTAGTATATTTATGGTCATACAGCTGACCATAAGGAGGGCTCGAATAGGGTCGAGGTAGAGATTGCTAAATTACTCAAACATGCATAGATTACATATGATTTTGATGAGGGAACAATTTTATAACATGATAGAACTCCAAAAATAGACAGTGCCTAATACCAGGCTCTGATTTGCCTGAGATCCAGACCGCTCACTAATCCAAATCTGAAAAACATTGCAGATTTCAATGAACAAAGCACTAAATTAAGCAAAAAATAAAAAAAACAAAACGACTAATGAGCTCCTTTGCTTCATATGCATCATTGAAATAAACAAATCTGATTGGACAGCCGTGTTTGACCCTGGATAGAGGTGTGATGGAGGGAATGGTGACCAGACTCTATAGAAAATACAGAGATATTCTGTACCCGGGTCTGAAATCACTCACATGTATCTGTTTTTCATTTGTCAAACCAACGAGATTTGTCATATTTTGTGGTGTTCTGTGATAATTCACAGTTTTTCCATTGAAATCCCAAAAAATCCGCTTCAGTTTTTCCTTTCTGGAATTTCAAATGTATGTGTTTACAAACTGAAAAGATCTATATCAGTGACCAAAACCCACTAAGTCCAAAATAGTGAAAGGGAATAGTGTTGTAGTGACTAAACATTAGCTCTGCTTTAGCAACAACATTCTCCATCCATCATTCTTAGTGCTAAACTGACTCATGTTTATCACCAGAACAGCACAAGATGGATATGAGAATTTTGTGTAGAGCCTGGTCCAGGCCACAGTGTTTGACTTGGACTTGGGTGACTTTGTGAGAACCACTGTGAGCGTGGGCCTGGTGCTGGGAGAGTTTATGTAGCTCATTTGTCACATTGTCAATACAAGTTCCTTTAAGATTTGAGGTCATGTCAATCCCTGTTGTACCAATGTGACTTTGGCTATGTTGTTCCCTTATCAAAAACACACCCAGAGTTGAACTTTGTTTCATTCGCACATGCTCAGTTACATTCACTGGAGTAACTCAAGAATAGTTTTTTTAGCAGCAAACTTTTACTCTTACTTAAGTCATATTTTTATTGAAGTAACAGTACTCTTACTTGAGTAAAAGGTCTGGTTCCTCTTCCCACTGTGAGTAAGTCTACAAGTAATAAAAGCTTTAGAGAGAGAGAGATACTTTATTGATCCAGAGGGAAATTCAGGTTTTCCTGCAGCAAAGTTTTTCTGCAGATCCTGAGGGAAATTCAAGTTTTCCTGCAGTCGATGCTGTTACATCATTTTCTACTGCGCGTCTCAGTGTCCTTCGTGTCTCAGTGTCCTTCGTGTCTCAGTGGCCTTCGTGTCTCAGTGGCCTTCGTGTCTCAGTGACCTTCGTGTCTCAGTGACCTTCGTGTCTCAGTGGCATTCATGTCTCTGTGGCCTTGGTGTCTCAGTGTCCTTCGTGTCTCAGTGTCCTTCATGTCTAAGTGGCCTTCGTGTCTCAGTGGCCTCTGTGTCTCAGTGCAGTTTAACAGCAGGACTGGTCAGGGAGGGTCAGCAGATCGTGTGAAGAGCCCAAAGTGTCCCTCCTCTGTGTCCTGCAGCATCACAGCAGAGTCCAGGTGAACACAAGAGGAAAGGCCTCGTTCTTACTCCACTTGATGGTGGTGATTCGGTGGTGACGAAATGGTCTGTTGTCTCAAAGTGTTTCTTCTAGAAGGTTTTCTGCCACATATGGTGCAAAAAGCCTGTAGCATCTCAAATTCGAGCTCCTTAGCCAGTCTCTTGCACGGTCTCCATAGATAAGGGAAAAACAAACAGCTCATTTCACACAATCCAACAGTCCCTTACTTGTGTCCTTTGAAGTGCACATGCTGCTCTTCTTGGTTAAACTCCCATATGATGTGATGTTAAAACTGAGCTCAAAAAACAAACTGCTCATTTATGTTCACAATATGAAACGATTTGAACACTTGTGTTTCTCGCGCCTGCATTAAAATGTATTTTGTAACATATTCTGATACATGGGCAAGTATTGTACTGTATTCTGAATACTTATAGTATTTTCACATGGAATTGTACATACTAGTAAATTATGGGGTAAAGACACAATATCATATTTAAAACAGCTTTAAATTTGTTTTGCATTACTTGTTTTGTTATGCATCTCCTATCGGAAAGTTTAGAAGGAAAACTTAGACGTGTACACACTGGAAGAGCTTCAATTTTCTATTTTCTCCTCACTGATTCTGTGCAGTTTGTAGCCTAAATGACATAATCAAATTCGATAAATGTATTCCTTTCATTTTAGAAAAGTACTCTTACTTGAGTTACGCGTTTGATCACTACTTTGTAATTATACTTGAGTAAAAGTATTCGGAAGTAACGTTGCTCTTACTTGAGTAAAATTTTTGGCTCCTCCACCCACCTTTGATTAGCTTCTCCATTCACTTTCACCAGATTTTTTTTTCTTTTTGTGCAGCTACGATTATTTGTTTTCTTTTCCCCTGCTTATTAAAGGTGCATATGTCTCTTTATGTCTCTTTGGCGACACCTTAGGTAGGCCAAGCTGCATATTATATTATAAAAGCTGTATATTTATATCACTTTACACCAGACTCAAGAGAACTACTGCAACACTGGCTTCTGTTTTATATCACTTACATGATACAAGCTGTTTGGATGAATCACATGTTGAAACTTCAAGTGTTGACGAGCCATTAATTAGGCTACTTAGAGTCTAACTTTCTCTGTCTGCACACCATCTGTCTTCTCCTTTCCAAAGTTGTTCTTGTTAAGTTAACGTTTGACGCGTGAAGTGTGTTATATTTATCTACCACGAATATACACTTTCCGTAGTCCATCACGCGTCATTCCCAGAGATCCCGGTTGCCAAGTTACCTGACCGTCCAGAACGAGTGGATCTGGAGCCGCGTCCTGTTTCCGTGATTTCAAAGGGAGTGATTGACAGGTGGGTTAACCAATCAGAGAGAAGCGTGGTCCGTTCACATCGAAAACAAACTGGTTATACGTAAAAAAGGGAGAAAAAAACAGTGCACATTTTTACAGTATCCACCAAATTATTACTTATGATGAGAATTTTGAAGACAGGATTTTCTGCATTTCTCAAATTTGGACTTTTTTGGAGTTTTTTCACGCTCCATGATCTGGTTCCAGGTACGATTTTACACAAAATGAATGCCCGTGAGCTTTAAGCCATGTTAGAATGTTGTTCCCTTCTCAAAAACACACCTGGTGATGTCATGAAGTGGTCGTTTTCAAGTTCATAGCTACTTTTTACCTTTAGTTCAGCAGAAATGGGAGATTGAATGAAACAAAACACAACTGCAGGTATGTTTTTGATGAGGAAACAACATTAGAACATGGTTTAAGGTCACGAGAGTCGATTTTTTTTGGTGTAATCATGACATCACGAGGTGGAACAGAGCTTTGGAGATGTAGACAGACTAATAAAGGATGACTCCACCATGTGAGAATGAAACAAAACACAACTCCAGGTCTGTTTTTGAGGAGATAACGACATTTTCACATGGCTTAAATTCACTATTAAACATCTGTAATTGAATAAATACAAGATAGACAATTAAAGCCATACGAAGGAACATTCCAGGCCAAGAAATAACATCTCATCCCTACCAGAAAAGACCAGGCTAACATACAAGGCCAGGCTAAGACCACAGTCAAACCACCTTTAACACAGAGGCACTTTGTAGGCTGGAGTTTAATTTCCGTTGCTCATAGGCGTCCCTGTATACTGTATATGTTTTCTCTTCCTTACACTAACACACCCGGAATGCAGAAACTGGCCGATACTGAGAATGTGGGTGGTGTTTTCTCTCCGCATTTCCCCCGTGGGCATGTCTATAGAAATATGTGTGTGTGTGTCTATGAATTTGAGGAAAAAACTTGTACTCAGGACTCGGTGGCGAATATGGAGAATTCTGTCGACTTTAAGATATATTATGCAAACCTGTCCTGTTTTTGAGTGAAACTTTTGCGGTGTAGTATTGATCATTTGCAGGGACGTCGTCATGCCGGGGTGTTCTACATGTATGTCTATGTGGAATGTTCAGCAGGTACCATGGAGACAGAACGTACACGTTAGCAAACACTTGGACTTGGAGAAAAGTACAAAAAATAATCTCTGCTGATCCCGGGCTGTTTTTTACCCCATGCAGTTGAATGCATCTCCTATAGTCTTCTCCTAATGTAAATCGAACTGTGCAGTTACAGGCAGCTGGTATCCAAGTGTGTATCCTCCCGATCAGAGGTCGCATTAACCGAATATTCTCTGTGACGGAAATTTTTACACACAGATTACACCGAGGATGATAAACCATAAATTTAAGTAGTTCACACTAGGGATGGTCATTCAATTAAATTTTCTTAATCAATCGTCGGGAGAATTAACGATTGATTTTCGATTAATCATGATTTTGTATTAAAATTATCATCACTATTATTACTAATCTGCATAAATAAACTCAACTTTACAACATATAAACCATCACCACTATAGAGCCACATCAGCCCGTGTGAGATTAGAATGTGTTTAATGCAGCTTTGGCACATTTGTTTACGTCTAACAGAAACTAAACTTAAAACCACATGGCTCATTTGCATAAACAAAAAGCGGTGAAAAAAGCCGCTCTTTCCTTGTGCTGATGTAGTTCAGATTCTGTTGGACTAAAGAACACGACTCAGTGGAATGGTGAGTCTGTTCTGTGTGTATGTCGGTTTGGAGATACTGTGTATACATGCAACACACGCAGCTGCCACCTGATACTTTTTCCTACACTTGCGCAAACTTAATTGAACGAAAAACAAATAAAAGTAATGAAACATGAAATAGCGTATCCGTATTAAAGGTACTATATTACACAAAATTGACTCTTGTGAGTTTTAAGTCGGCACGGTGGCTGAGTGGCAACACTCAGGCCTCACAGCAAGAAGGTTGCGGGTTCGATCCCCGGGTTGCCCGGGCCTTTCTGTGTGGAGTTTGCATGTTCCTCCCCGTGTCTGGATGGGTTTCCTCCGGGTACTCCGGTTTCCCCCATCAACCTAAAACATGCCCGCACCCCTATGAACTAACATCAAGGACCATGTTGTCCACCCTCCTGTGGGCTCACCACCTGCAGAGGGGTTCATAGGGGGGGTCAGGTGCTATGAGTATTGGGCAGCACGCTGCCCCCGCGACCCAGCCGGATTAAGCGGGAGAAGATGGATGGATGGATGGATGGATGGAGTTTTAAGTCACGTTATAAAAGTAGCTTAAGAATCCAAACGGCAAACTGACTTCTATTTTAAGATTCGAAACAGAAATTTGAGAGTATATGGAAAGGTTGGCCACTTTTATCTAAGAAACTGCCTTTATTTCCATTTTTTTTTGTTCTGCAACTCAGTTATGTTATTATTTATTTAATTTTTCTTTACAAGTAAAAAATAAATACTTCCAAATGACACTATTTTGCCTGCTGAACTTGAAACACGTTTAACTCACGCCCCTCCACCTTCTAAGTGTTTTCAGTTTGAGAGAAGAACTAAATTAGCCTAAAAATGCAGGGTTTGTGTGGTAAACGTGTGAATGAAACAAAACACAACTCCAGATCTGTTTGTGATGAGGAAATAACTTTAAACATAGATCAGAAAATAGCGCAATATGGGCCCTTTAGAGAGGAGGTATGATGCCAAATCGTTTTCCCTCATCAAACCCTCCTTAAGGTTAGCTATAAAATCAGGTCCGGTGCTCCGCCCACAAGCCTACGTCAGCCATACGCCCACATGACAATTCTCCGTAAACACACAAAAAAACAGGATGCAAAACTGATGGATGTGCAGCAGTTTCATTAGCGGGAAGCATGTGGACTGTGCTGTGATAGCGCTCTGAAGGTGGAGTGACTGGAGAGCAAAAGGAGGGGAGACTCAGGCCCCATTTACATGTACACGGATATTTTTAAGAGAAACTTCTCTTCGTTTGTATCCATCTTTTACACGCAAACGGAGAATTTGCCTCTGAAAATTAATCTTTCTAAAAACTCCAGCTAAAGTGGAGATTTTGGAAAGCTACGGTTTTACGTTTGTGTGTAAAGTGACATAAACGGCGTTTTAGGCAGTTGACGTGCCAAAGTGCGACCAGTGTTAATTTTTCTATGATAATGATCATGGAAGCATCAGAGTAGCAGTCGCATTTCTTCTGCTGCAAACACTTGTCATGTGTTTGCATTTGCACAGCTGATGGATCATATCAGTGAAGAGAGACAAATGAGGCTCGGAAGTCAGCAATTTTCACTCTTCTCCCTACGACCCGAAGACCCAGTCGCTGTCACTGCCACGTCGCCGTTTTTGGGTCCGACCTGGATGGGCCGCTGTCTGGTGGGATCATTTTGAAAATGAAGTGGTTTCCCAGAGGAGCGGTGTGAAAATTTTAGGATGTCGCGATCATCACTACTGAAACTGAGGCCCTGTTAGCTGCAGAGCATTTTCCTTCTTCCTGCACTGGTCCCATAGAGGCTTGGTGTAGTTATGACGGTGCTCGACAGCGTATTTATGCGGGTTCATGTAAACAGAAACTTTTTTGAAAATGATGCTGTGTGCATGATGTTATTTCAGAAAACGGAGCAAGGGACATATTTGTTTGTAAAAATATCCGTATACGTGTAAATGGGGCCTCAGAGTGAAATGCGTTGTTTTCAGCAAATACTAGAACTTTCAAAACAATCAAAGGTAACATGGCGATCTAAATATGTTTATATGTGTTAGCAGTTAATACCCATAGAAATACTATTACTTTCAGATGGAGGGTCTGCTACCTGCTTGCCTTCATAGAAATTGCATAGTTTTGCTTTGAGATGTTCCGCAGTATGGCATTAAACATATCCATCTTGTGTTTATTCAATTACAGGTGATTTTATTTTTCCAAAAGACTTTGATTTGACCTGTACCTCAGCTTGCGGGCATCACACATTCGTCTCGATGGACAGTGTGCCTTTAAGTTACCAGCCTTAAAAAGCTTGAATAAATAAAAGTTAGTGTGGGGGCTTGAAGCATACAAATCGAGGTTAAGGGCTGAGCTCTAAGCCAGATATAATTCCTCGCTTTGTTTTTCCATTTGTG
The DNA here is from genome assembly GCA_034769755.1 of Odontamblyopus lacepedii. NCBI lineage: Eukaryota > Metazoa > Chordata > Actinopteri > Gobiiformes > Gobiidae > Odontamblyopus > Odontamblyopus lacepedii. Next base: position 29,368,664 of record CM068364.1, read on the forward strand.
TCGGTGGAATTCAGAGCAGCTTGTCGAAAGAATGGCAAATGAAGGTAAGCGCTGTGAGCAAATTCATAGGAGGAAATACAAAAGTTCAAGGACCATTGACTTAATCAAAAGCATTTTAATTAGAATGCAGTCCGGTGCCTTATGCATAAGAAATAGCTTCAATTAGTGCCTATAGAGTGTGCAAACAGGTACAAACAAAGAATGCAAAAATACTGGATTCAAAATAAGAGAAACTAATGATTTTATCTTGTGTTTGTTAAAGGGGCATTGTGTAACTTTACTGGTGGGGAGTCTTTCGATATGTTTCCTCATGGAGACCAAACCAGACCACATTACAGGTCAGATCTGTGGAGAGGCGACCCCACTCACAGTCAGAATACATGTTTCGGTACATATTTTTGAGCTATAAAACCACCTGTAATTGAATAAATGTAAAGTAGAGCTGTTTAATGTCATACTGTGGAACATTCCAGGCATTTCCGTAGAAACCGGCAACCAAAAAGTGACATAGTGCGCTTTAAAGGTCCTACATTATGCAAAATTGACGCTTTAAAGGGCCCATATTGTGCCATTTTTGATTTACGTTATAATGTTTTCTCATCACAAACATGCTGTAAAATACCAATTTAGAGCCAGGGGTCCCCTTTAAACGCTGGGTGCAGGTGTAAATTTTGAAAAAAAGGCGCTGGTTCCACATAAACGCAGAGTCTAACATACATGCTGGAAGAGCGAAGTCGTGCTGCAACAACAGGACGCAGGACTGATGCTCGTGTTCTCTCTACACAAACCAAACTTAAAACTGCATGGCTCATTTGCATAAACTATAAACGCTGAACAAAACAGCTTGCCCCTTGTGCCCTGATGCGGCAGATGAACCTTCTCACTCTGCTGCTCCACATTCATTTGTCATTTGTTTTAACTTGCTACAGAAATGTCTGCATGTTGCGGGAGGGTTTGAATGACTTTCTGTAATTCAGGAGTCACTTTCAAATGTGCAGAAACTCCAGCTCCGTAGATATTTAGTTGTAACATTTCAAATTAACTTGCCTATGTTTGCATAGAATGTCGCCTAAATTATAGTCAAACTGGCTAAAAAAATTTGAGAACCATATTTTCCCAGTTTCGCTGAGCAAGAATTAATCGCCTGCCCCAAATTGCTGCCTGGTCTCAAATAAACGCCTGGTCTGTTATGTGAACAAATAAATGTGCCGGTTGTTTCGTTCACACGTTTATCACACAAATCCAGCATATTCTCCATACATTTTCACCAGAATCATTTGGATATTGCCAGTCTCTACTAGACAAAACAAGACTAAACAAGAACAGGACAAACAAGACCAGTTAATGAAAAGTTGTAAAATGAGACCGCTTTGTGCTGTCTGTATATATATAATAGCATATGGATTCTCCTGCAAATTCCTCTTAATTATCGGAGTCCGAATGTGACCTGAACTATAAGTATTCATAGCTCTGGACAGTCCCCTGAAAGGAAGTGAATCCAGCTGAGTGTGCATGTTCTAGTGACCTCTGGGTGAGTCAGTATCCGTGCTGGAAAAGGACTTTATCAACAGGATGGCTATGAAGAGATTAGAGATGTTCCAAATATTTAAAGAGACACTGCCATAGTAACATTGGTACAGTGTTCAAATACTGACTACTGCGGAGCTGGTACACCCCATTAAAACTGTGTGTAGAGAGAAGATTAGAACTGCATGTCTAGAGGATAAGGGTGTAATGATAACTGTGAAATACTGTAATATGTTCACTTTCTGAAGGTTAAAGCTGGGGTACCCAAGTTTTTGTATGATGTAAATTGAAGTAAATTGAAACGCTCCTGTTGTCATGGAGCAATCACACATAGGTGCTGCTCCTGAAACGCTCCTGAAACACTCCTGAAACACTCCTGCAAGACTCCTGAAACACTCCTGAAACACTCCTAAAACACTCCTGATACATTCCTGACACACTCCTAAAACACCCCTGAAACACTCCTAAAACACTCCTGATACACTCCTAAAACACTCCTGAAACACTCCTGAAACACTCCTGATACATTCCTGAAACACTCCTGAAACACTCCTGATACACTCCTAAAACACTCCTGACACACTCCTGACACACTCCTGATACACTCCTGATACACTCCTGAAACACTCCTGATACATTCCTGACACACTCCTGATACACTCCTGATACACTCCTGACACACTCCTGATACACTCCTGATACACTCCTGAAACACTCCTGAAACACTCCTGATACACTCCTAAAACACTCCTGAAACACTCCTGATACATTCCTGACACACTCCTGAAACACTCCTGATACACTCCTAAAACACTCCTGACACACTCCTGACACACTCCTGATACACTCCTGATACACTCCTGAAACACTCCTGATACATTCCTGATACATTCCTGAAACACTCCTGAAACACTCCTGATACATTCCTGATACATTCCTGACACACTCCTAAAACACTCCTGATACACTCCTGAAACACTCCTGAAACACTCCTGATACATTCCTGACACACTCCTGAAACACTCCTGATACACTCCTAAAACACTCCTGACACACTCCTGACACACTCCTGACACACTCCTGAAACACTCCTGAAACACTCCTGAAACACTCCTGATACATTCCTGACACACTCCTGATACATTCCTGACACACTCCTAAAACACTCCTGATACACTCCTAAAACACTCCTGATACACTCCTGAAACACTCCTGATACACTCCTAAAACACTCCTGAAACACTCTTGAAACACTCCTGATACATTCCTGAAACACTCCTGAAACACTCCTAAAACACTCCTGACACACTCCTGATACACTCCTGATACACTCCTGAAACACTCCTGATACACTCCTGATACACTCCTAAAACACTCCTGATACACTCCTAAAACACTCCTGATACACTCCTAAAACACTCCTGAAACACTCTTGAAACACTCCTGATACATTCCTGAAACACTCCTGAAACACTCCTAAAACACTCCTGACACACTCCTGATACACTCCTGATACACTCCTGAAACACTCCTGATACACTCCTGATACACTCCTAAAACACTCCTGAAACACTCCTGATACATTCCTGACACACTCCTGTTACACTCCTGATACACTCCTGATACACTCCTGATACACTCCTGACACACTCCTGACACACTCCTGACACACTCCTGATACATTCCTGAAACACTCCTGAAACACTCCTGAAACACTCCTGAAACATTCCTGATACATTCCTGATACATTCCTGACACACTCCTGATACACTCCTGATACACTCCTGATACACTCCTGATACACTCCTAAAACACTCCTGATACATTCCTGAAACACTCCTGAAACACTCCTGAAACACTCCTGATACATTCCTGATACACTCCTGAAACACTCCTGAAACACTCTTGAAACACTCCTGATACATTCCTGAAACACTCCTGAAACACTCCTAAAACACTCCTGACACACTCCTGATACACTCCTGATACACTCCTGAAACACTCCTGATACACTCCTGATACACTCCTGATACACTCCTGAAACACTCCTGAAACACTCCTGATACATTCCTGACACACTCCTGTTACACTCCTGATACACTCCTGATACACTCCTGATACACTCCTGACACACTCCTGATACACTCCTGAAACACTCCTGAAACACTCCTGAAACACTCCTGAAACACTCCTGAAACACTCCTGAAACATTCCTGATACATTCCTGATACATTCCTGACACACTCCTGAAACACTCCTGAAACACTCCTGATACATTCCTGATACATTCCTGATACATTCCTGAAACACTCCTGATACACTCCTGAAACACTCCTGATACATTCCTGATACATTCCTGACACACTCCTGAAACACTCCTGATACACTCCTAAAACACTCCTGACACACTCCTGACACACTCCTGACACACTCCTGAAACACTCCTGAAACACTCCTGAAACACTCCAGAAACACTCCTGATACATTCCTGAAACACTCCTGATACATTCCTGACACACTCCTAAAACACTCCTGAAACACTCCTGACACACTCCTGATACACTCCTGATACACTCCTGAAACACTCCTGAAACACTCCTGATACACTCCTGATACACTCCTAAAACACTCCTGAAACACTCCTGATACATTCCTGACACACTCCTGTTACACTCCTGATACACTCCTGATACACTCCTGATACACTCCTGATACACTCCTGACACACTCCTGACACACTCCTGATACATTCCTGACACACTCCTGAAACACTCCTGTTACACTCTTGATACATTCCTGATACACTCCTGACACACTCCTAAAACACTCCTGATACATTCCTGATACATTCCTGATACATTCCTGACACACTCCTGAAACACTCCTGAAACACTCCTGAAACACTCCTGACACACTCCTGAAACACTCCTGACACACTCCTAAAACACTCCTGTTACACCCCTGAAACACTTCTGAAACACTCCTGAAACACTCCTAATACATTCCTGACACACTCCTGACACACTCCTGTTACACTCCTGATACACTCCTGATACACTCCTGACACACTCCTGATACATTCCTGAAACACTCCTGAAACACTCCTGAAACACTCCTGAAACACTCCTGATACACTCCTGACACACTCCTGACACACTCCTGACACACTCCTGATACATTCCTGACACACTCCTGATACATTCCTGACACACTCCTGTTACACTCCTGATACATTCCTGATACACTCCTGACACACTCCTAAAACACTCCTGATACATTCCTGATACATTCCTGATACATTCCTGACACACTCCTGAAACACTCCTGAAACACTCCTGAAACACTCCTGACACACTCCTGAAACACTCCTGAAACACTCCTGATACATTCCTGATACATTCCTGAAACACTCCTGATACACTCCTGAAACACTCCTGATACATTCCTGATACATTCCTGACACACTCCTGAAACACTCCTGATACACTCCTAAAACACTCCTGACACACTCCTGACACACTCCTGAAACACTCCTGAAACACTCCTGAAACACTCCAGAAACACTCCAGAAACACTCCTGATACATTCCTGAAACACTCCTGATACATTCCTGACACACTCCTAAAACACTCCTGAAACACTCCTAAAACACTCCTAAAACACCCCTGAAACACTCCTAAAACACTCCTGATACACTCCTGAAACACTCCTGATACACTCCTAAAACACTCCTGACACACTCCTGACACACTCCTGATACACTCCTGATACACTCCTGAAACACTCCTGAAACACTCCTGATACATTCCTGACACACTCCTGATACACTCCTGATACACTCCTGACACACTCCTGATACACTCCTGATACACTCCTGAAACACTCCTGATACACTCCTAAAACACTCCTGAAACACTCCTGATACATTCCTGACACACTCCTGAAACACTCCTGATACACTCCTAAAACACTCCTGACACACTCCTGACACACTCCTGATACACTCCTGATACACTCCTGAAACACTCCTGATACATTCCTGATACATTCCTGAAACACTCCTGAAACACTCCTGATACATTCCTGATACATTCCTGATACATTCCTGACACACTCCTAAAACACTCCTGATACACTCCTGAAACACTCCTGAAACACTCCTGATACATTCCTGACACACTCCTGAAACACTCCTGATACACTCCTAAAACACTCCTGACACACTCCTGACACACTCCTGAAACACTCCTGAAACACTCCTGAAACACTCCTGAAACACTCCTGAAACACTCCTGATACATTCCTGACACACTCCTGATACATTCCTGACACACTCCTAAAACACTCCTGATACACTCCTAAAACACTCCTGATACACTCCTGAAACACTCCTGATACACTCCTAAAACACTCCTGAAACACTCTTGAAACACTCCTGATACATTCCTGAAACACTCCTGAAACACTCCTAAAACACTCCTGACACACTCCTGATACACTCCTGAAACACTCCTGATACACTCCTGATACACTCCTAAAACACTCCTGATACACTCCTAAAACACTCCTGATACACTCCTAAAACACTCCTGAAACACTCTTGAAACACTCCTGATACATTCCTGAAACACTCCTGAAACACTCCTAAAACACTCCTGACACACTCCTGATACACTCCTGATACACTCCTGAAACACTCCTGATACACTCCTGATACACTCCTAAAACACTCCTGAAACACTCCTGATACATTCCTGACACACTCCTGTTACACTCCTGATACACTCCTGATACACTCCTGACACACTCCTGACACACTCCTGACACACTCCTGATACACTCCTGATACATTCCTGAAACACTCCTGAAACACTCCTGAAACACTCCTGAAACATTCCTGATACATTCCTGATACATTCCTGACACACTCCTGATACACTCCTGATACACTCCTGATACATTCCTGATACACTCCTGAAACACTCCTGAAACACTCTTGAAACACTCCTGATACATTCCTGAAACACTCCTGAAACACTCCTAAAACACTCCTGACACACTCCTGATACACTCCTGAAACACTCCTAAAACACTCCTGAAACACTCCTGATACATTCCTGACACACTCCTGACACACTCCTGTTACACTCCTGATACACTCCTGATACACTCCTGATACACTCCTGACACACTCCTGATACACTCCTGAAACACTCCTGAAACACTCCTGAAACACTCCTGAAACACTCCTGAAACATTCCTGATACATTCCTGATACATTCCTGACACACTCCTGAAACACTCCTGAAACACTCCTGATACATTCCTGATACATTCCTGAAACACTCCTGAAACACTCCTGAAACACTCCTGATACATTCCTGATACATTCCTGACACACTCCTGAAACACTCCTGATACACTCCTAAAACACTCCTGACACACTCCTGAAACACTCCTGAAACACTCCTGAAACACTCCAGAAACACTCCTGATACATTCCTGAAACACTCCTGATACATTCCTGACACACTCCTAAAACACTCCTGAAACACTCCTAAAACACTCCTGACACACTCCTGATACACTCCTGATACACTCCTGATACACTCCTGAAACACTCCTGATACACTCCTGATACACTCCTGATACACTCCTAAAACACTCCTGAAACACTCCTGATACATTCCTGACACACTCCTGTTACACTCCTGATACACTCCTAAAACACTCCTGACACACTCCTGACACACTCCTGACACACTCCTGAAACACTCCTGAAACACTCCTGATACACTCCTGACACACTCCTGATACATTCCTGAAACACTCCTGAAACACTCCTGAAACACTCCTGAAACACTCCTGAAACACTCCTGAAACATTCCTGATACATTCCTGATACATTCCTGACACACTCCTGAAACACTCCTGAAACACTCCTGATACATTCCTGACACACTCCTAAAACACTCCTGATACACTCCTGAAACACTCCTGAAACACTCCTGATACACTCCTGAAACACTCCTGATACACTCCTAAAACACTCCTGACACACTCCTGACACACTCCTGAAACACTCCTGAAACACTCCTGAAACACTCCAGAAACACTCCAGAAACACTCCTGATACATTCCTGAAACACTCCTGAAACACTCTTGAAACACTCCTGAAACACTCCTGAAACACTCTTGAAACACTCCTGAAACACTCCTGAAACACTCCTGAAACACTCCTGATACACTCCTGATACACTCCTGAAACACTCCTGAAACACTCCTGATACACTCCTAAAACACTCCTGAAACACTCCTGATACATTCCTGACACACTCCTGTTACACTCCTGATACACTCCTGATACACTCCTGATACACTCCTGACACACTCCTGACACACTCCTGACACACTCCTGAAACACTCCTGTTACACTCCTGATACATTCCTGATACACTCCTGATACACTCCTAAAACACTCCTGATACATTCCTGATACATTCCTGATACATTCCTGACACACTCCTAAAACACTCCTGAAACACTCCTGAAACACTCCTGACACACTCCTGAAACACTCCTGACACACTCCTAAAACACTCCTGACACACTCCTAAAACACTCCTGAAACACTCCTGAAACACTCCTGATACATTCCTGACACACTCCTGAAACACTCCTGAAACACTCCTGAAACACTCCTGAAACACTCCTGAAACACTCCTGAAACACTCCTGAAACACTCCTGATACACTCCTGAAACACTCCTGAAACACTCCTGAAACACTCCTGAAACACTCCTGATACATTCCTGACACATTCCTGACACACTCCTGAAACACTCCTGAAACACTCCTGAAACACTCCTGAAACACTCCTGAAACACTCCTGATACATTCCTGACACATTCCTGACACACTCCTGAAACACTCCTGAAACACTCCTGAAACACTCCTGAAACACTCCTGAAACACTCCTGAAACACTCCTGAAACACTCCTGATACATTCCTGACACACTCCTAAAACACTCCTGAAACACTCCTAATACATTCCTGACACACTCCTAAAACACTCCTGAAACACTCCTGAAACACTCCTGAAACACTCCTGAAACACTCCTGATACATTCCTGTTACACCCCTGAAACACTTCTGAAACACTCCTGAAACACAGAAGTGGGGCTGCCAATCTGCACCATCAGCCCCCGTGACCACCACCAGTCATGCACGCACACACCCCTCTCATACTAGGAACTCCGGATTTAATGCCGTGCCTAAGGACAAAACAGTTTTTGCCACTGGTGCCAAATTGAAAAAAAGTGTTTTTATTTCTCATCAGCCCGGAAGGAAGTACCAAAAGCAACGCCCAGATTGGCTGCATTTGGATGGTTAATGTCACTTTCACTTTTCACTTATCTGGAAAAGCCTGTTCTAATCTACGCACACACTGAAAATGAATGCATGTGACTATAAAAGGGCCACACACACCTGGAACTGTGTTTTTTATAGTTTAACACAAACATGCTCCATATTTGGATAACCCTATGTCCTGTCAATCATCATATCATTGTTGCATTGTCTTCTTATGACCTCTTGTATATAGCTGAGATTTTATATTTTACTACTTATTTTTCTATTTTATTTTGACTTGTACATTTACATTGATATAATTTTGCCTTATTTCTCTCCTGTCTCTTGCCATCTTTTTTACTACTTATTTAGAATTCATTATCACCATTTATATTTTCACTCTTTGTTATTAGATTATATTGTGATGTGTGAACTACTGTGTCCAAATAATTTCTCTTGTGGATCAATACAGTTTGTCTAAGTCTAATATTTAGGCTGAGTTCATCTCTCAAACTGAAAACCCTCTGTTCCACCTTGTGATGTCATATGGTAATATTGTCATGTGCGCTCCACTGTGTTTTTAAACTCCATACACCTTCACTAGAATCATTTGGATAATGTAAGCCCTGAAGTTGCCAATCTTTACTAAATTTAAGGTAAAAGGTAGCTGTTAACTTCAAAACTACCACTTCATGACATCACAAGGTGGATCAGAGCATTTTAAGCTTTGGAGATGTAGATAGACTAATAATAATGGGTTATTCAAACAGATACAGAGAACCCATTTCCTTACAAGGATAATAAAAACTACTATTACTACTACGACTATTAACAAAATATGACGAGATGCACAATTACGCATTTTCCTCTTATGGCATTTTCCTCTCAACTCCATAATACGACACATAATCAATTACTAATACGCATTTAGTTTCATTTTTACCATCTGACATCCAGCACGGCGCCCCCTGTAGTAACGCCCCACCCATCACCGTCTGTACTCCGAGTCATTACGCAAAAGGCAACTGCAATAAAGTCACTCCGATGACAAAGTGAAGCGCGGAACCGAGCCAGAGGGCACCAGGCTGCCAGCATCCATCTTGTTTAAGCGACCCCCTCCCATCACGACGCATGTGGGAACGCACATATTAGAACTACGGCAAGCGCGCTGTGTCAATAAACCCAGGCACTTCGCGGGTAAGGCGGGTACACAGGGGGTTGGAAGCAGGGGGTTGGTGGTTTTGGTTCCGTATTAAGCAAAATGGACTCTTGTGAGCTTTAAGCAATGTTATAAAGTTGTTATTTTCGTGAAAACATACCTGGAGTTGTGTTTTGTTTCATTCACACATGTTTGAGTAATCCTCCAAAGCTCAAAATGCTCCACCGTGTGATGTCATGAAGCAGCAATTTTCAAGTTAAAGGGGAACTCCGGCATGTTTGAAGCTAAAGTCCGTTGCTAGAGGTGGCTGAATACTGTCAGAAGCCAAAAAACAGCACAGCTCAGTGTTGCCTCGGTGGAGAATATCGTTGTAGCAGTTAGCCTGTCACGACAACAAACTAGAGTAGTGATGGGGGCAAGTTCTTAGCTTCTACGGAAAAAGCCAATTTGCTCACAAACAGTTTCAAAATCGCACACAAAGACACAAAGTCAGATCATGTCTCCATGAACTCGGGATGAAGAAACTGCAGGGAAATTCTCCTGTCGTGTGCGGCGGCCTTGAGTCTAATATTTAGTGATGGGGCAAGTTCTTAACCTCTACGGAAAAAGCCAATTCGCTCACTTAGCACATTTAAAACAGTTTAAAAAATGTTTAATGATATTACTTTGACACACTATACTAATGAAGAAGCTTCTTTTTGAAATATTTATTGTTATTGTGGGTTTGAAATGAACTGTCTAAATGAAATATTTGCAGTGGTTGATCAGAACAGTATCATTTAAACATGAACGATGACTTAGGTCTGTAAAGTTGCTTGGTTAAGTCCTAATGAAAGACCAACAGGAAGTGAAAAAGGACTATTGCTAATTTTGGCGAAGGGGTGGGATTTTATATGTTTTCATACGGGCATGTATGTAAACAAATTTGATCGTCCTTGTTTTAATTTTTTGTTTCTTGTATTTGGAGTTTGCCTGTCTGTACATATGGTTTTGTGTACAATGTTTTTTGTACTATGTGCTCGAAATAAACCATTACCATTTTACTTTTTTAAGTAGAGATTTGCAATTCCAGGGCTGAAATGATCCAAGTGATTCTAGTGAAGGTGTATGGAGTTTAAAAACACAGTGGAGCACTTCCTGTTTTACCACATGACATCACAAGGTGGAACATTATAATACAGATCAGAGTGTAGTGTAATATGGGCACTTTAAATATAGCAGGTTTTCATGTTTTTCTTACGACTTGGTTCGGGATAGTAATATTTATCCTAGTTTTACATCAGTTTGTGGATAAAACTGGCAAAGAAAAGTTAAAAAAAACAGGAAATTCATCAGCCAGTCTCTTCTACATCCTGTTTGAATCCAGTAGGGTCTGGACTTGGACAATAGAGCGTGAAAAACCTCGGTCCAAAGACTCCTCTCCAAAATTCTTATAACATTCGGAACAAAATATACAACTTCTTTTACCTTATAAGAGTTTATTCACAGGGGGTTCAGGTGCTATGAGAATTGGGCAGCAAACTGACCCCGCGACCCAGCTGGATTAAGCAGAAGAAGATGGATGGATGGAGTTTATTCACTCGCTTGTTGATTCTGCTTTTTAATGTATAAGCGGCCATGTTTGTTTTGAACAGATCATGCTTCTCTCTGATTGGTTAATCCGCCTGTCAATCACTCCCTCTGAAATCAAAGAGTCAGGACACGCTCCAGATCCTCTTGTCTTTGTGAAGATTTGTCAAAGCATGTGGTTCTGGCTGGACAGATGAACACGTTTACAGGTCAGATCTGTGGAGAGGTGACCCCACTCAGTGTAAGAATGCCTGTTTTTCAAGGTATTTTTGAGCAATAAAAGCCCCTGTAAATGAATAAATGCATGATAGATATAGATAGACATTCCAGATTGCTGATATTACACTATACGTTCTAAATTGGCTTAAAGCTCACAAGAGTCCATTTTGCGTAATGTAGAACTTCAGCTTGCACTAGTCGAATCCAAACGAAGATTTTTCAGAGGCACACTCCAAACAGAGGGGTATGAGCAATTTCTCAGAATGCCTTGCAAATCACCGGCAAGATCGCTGCTGCCACGACCAAAGAGACCAAAGACGTTCACAAATTTTCTCCATTATTTATGGTTTAAAGTTTGTGATAACCGCTGTATTGTCTTAAGTTTAACGTTGTTCCAATGCGTAATGGTCTTCTTTTTTTTTTCACAAAATGCATATGAAAAAATGGCTAGTACTACACTGAGCAGTGTCACGTTATTTGTGACTTTAGTGATCGGTTGATGCATGGAAGTTGTGAATGAATTTCGAGCGTCCGTGCTACAGTTATTTAGATATTGTTATTTAGATATTGTTATTTTTTAGATATTGTAACCCAAGCAGGGACGTGCACGGGAATTTGGAGGGGCAGTTGCTCTGACATGAAGAAAAAACAAACTTGAATGAAGTGTAATAAAACTCATTTGTTTTATTCTCCCTGCAATTCTGGCATTTCCCAATAGATGGCGCACTCTAGATTCATTAAAACATAAAACCAAATTATCCATATAAACCCGTGGCTCAGTGCCCAGGGGTAGAACTATATGTTGAACACGCCTTCCTCACTCATGGTCTGAAAATCTTCCCATAAAGCACTGTGGCCAAGTATATAATATAATAATATATATAGTAATAATATATCTAGTGTGCCTCTTGTACGGTGTGTGCCGCATCTCCTCTTGTACGGCGTGGACACCGCGCGTGGATCGTGTCTTGTCGCGTCACTGCGTGGACTGCGCTTTCTCCTGTGCGCCTCTAAACCACAACTAACACCAGGAACAAAACAGGTCTAAAGCAGGTCTAAACAAGCATTAAATCAGGACTAAAACCAGGTCTAAACCAGGACTACAACCGGGTCTAAACCAGGACTAAAACCAGGTCTAAAACCAGGTCTAAAACCAACCAAGAATTTGCAAGAGTTGGTTGCTACATTCATGTAGTTTTAAAAATCGTGACAATATCAAGTAATCCAAAGTATTCAGATTACATTACTCATTTAAGTAATTTAATGGATTGCATTACAAACTACATTTTGGGGTCTGTAATCTGTAGGGAATACAGTTTAAAGTAACCTTCCCAACACTGTAAACAGAATTATCAAATGTGTCACAATGAAACAGAATTCAAAACTTCTGAAGCGGAAAATCATTGGCCCTAAATATGGTGCACAAGTTGAATTGAGACGTTTGAATCTGCCACATGTAAATCGTTGGATCCTGCAAGTTATTTTCGGTTTAGGCCTATTTGCTGGGCTGATGTAGTCAGACCAGAACCCTCCGTCCATCTGCTCCTGGTCCGGCTCTTCCATCAAATTTTAGAACCTTTGTGGCCCTCGAGCCAATAAGTTTGCCCACCCCTGCGTTAGAAGTTGAAAAAACTGAACTTTTGGCGTTGGCCGCTGCCGTGGCTCTCCGCGGGAACGTGGCTCTCCGCGGAAACGTGGCTCTCCGCGGGTCGTAGCTCTCGCGGGACCGTGGCTCTTCGCGGGACCGTGGCTCTCCGCGGGGCTTGTGGGTAATCTCTTTTTACTTTGTGCGCAGGCTCAGGTGCTGGTCGCGTGCAGCCCTGTGGCTCTGTAAACAGAACAGGCCCCTCCCTCCAGACTCGCACTCGCGCGGTGCCCTAATGTAAGTGAATGAGGCACTATTTTATTTTCAATTTGCAATTTCCCCTGGAAGGGCAACTTCAGTCGAGGAGGCCATACGGGCAGTTGCCAGGGCAACCAAAGCAACCCCCCTCTGCACATCCCTGAACCCAAGTAACTGAAAGCAATATCATTATATCATTGGTTTAACCCTTAGAGAAGCTTAGGTTGTTCTTTCGAATGGTCTGCGTGTCATTCCGCTCTGACAGTAAGTTTACGTAAAAGCTGGCGGAGACTTCTGATGACGTATGTGATTGTTGAAGGGGTGTCCCAATTTCCTACGAATTGGGACATTAGAAATGAGATTGGCACTAAGCATATTATAATAATTTATTTAATTATTTCTGTCAAAACGTAAAAACGTAACTTTTCCTTCTGGTAAATTGCTTCTGATCTGTCTGTTAATCAAAATAGTTTTAAAAAAATATATGACTTAAGAGCCAAAAGAGTGTAACGTGAGGTGTGTTGAAGCTCTCTGTGTTCAGTCCTGGCGTAAAAACACGTTCTATGGGTTGCGTTCCCACTCGTAAATGTGATCCGTCAAAACACGCTGGCTTGTAATCACCCCGGGGAGACCCTAAATCAATTTGACATTTCAAGTTAGGTTACAGAGGTGAGCGGAGGAGCGGAACGACGACCACTAGCGGCAGAATCGTGCACTACAGCGAGCGGCGCGAGGCAAGGAGCGATCGGTCTCATGGATATCGGGCAGAAATGGAGGCGGGTGGGTTAAACGTGTTCCAAGTTCAGCAGGCACGATAAAGCGTAATTTGGATGTATTTAATTTTCACTAGTTAAGAAAAATGAAATAAACAATAACATAACTGAGTCGCAGAACAAAAAAATATTTGGATTCTTAAGATACTTTTATAAACGTGTTTTAAAAAGATCAAACTGGCTCAATGCTGTATTCTCCGAGTTCTTCTCTCAAAGGGAAAACACCTTGTGACGTCATGTTGTAATACAGGACGTGCTCCACTGTGTTTTAAAACCTCACACACCTTCACTAGAATCACTTGGACGATTTCAGTCCTGGAATTGCCGGTTTTTACTGAACTAAAAGGAAAAGGTAACTGTTAACTTGAAAAAATATCACTTCATGACATCACAAGGTGGAAGAGAGTGTTTTGAGCTTTGGAGATGTAGACAGACTCATAATAAAGAGGTCTCCAGATCTGTTTTTGAGGAGATCACAACATTCTGACACGACTTAAAGCTCACAAGAGTCAGTTTTGCCTAATCCTTTAATACTAGATCAGGCCACATCACCAGGCCAAGTTACTGGTCAGATCTGTGGAGAAGTGGACCCACTCACAGAAATGATGCATGTTTTTTGCTGTAGTTAAGTTGTAATTGAATACGTACAAGATATATTTGTTTAAGGCCATACTGTGGAAGATCTCAGGCAAAGCAATAAGATTAACTTAAAATACACAGTCGCGAGAAGTAAGAAATACATGAACATCAGAAGTGCTTCCAACTTCTATTTAGACTGTTTTGACTTTATTTATAACACCTATAGCTGCATTACCACAGAGCAAAGTTTGGTGTCCAGAAAATATTGCTATTGCCTCTTAACTTAAAGGTCCTACATAACGCAAAATGGACTCTTGCACACGTTAAGCCATGTTATAATGTTTCCACATCAAAAACATACCTGGAGTCGTGTTTTGTTTCCGTAACCCTTTATTATTAGTGTTCCATCTTGTGATATTATGAAGCGGTCATTTTTAAGGTAACAGCCACCTTTTACATTTAAGCCGGGTGTACACTATGTGATTTTTGGCCCTTTTTGAGCAGATTTTTCACTTGTGTTTTTGGGATTGGGCAGAGTTTTGGCTTAATCAGGTGTCGTGCTTCATGTTGTAAACATGCAGTAACAAGAACCAATTAATACCTCACAACCAGCTCCCGACCGGCAATTGTAGGTCGCAAGAATATCAAACCAAATCCAGTCCCCTCTCGTGAGGGTTTCACACTGCTGAAGTAGTTTGTATAGTGTGAGAACATTAATCGAGAGCTGTGAACTTTTAAACCCTGCAATTTGGTCGTACAGTTGGAGTGAAATGATCAAAAATATCATAGTGTATACCTGGCTTTAGCTCAGTAAAGATCTTCAATTCCAGTGCTGAAATTATCCAATTATTATATATTATCATATTCTAGTGAATGTGCATGGACTTTAAAAACTCAGTGGAGCCCTTACTGTATTACCACGACATCAAAAAGTGGAGCAGTGTTTTTCTGTTTGAGAGATGACGTACATTCACTACTAAGTTTACATCAAATTGCAGTGTGACTGAACATGTGTCAGAACTTTTCATAAAGACATAAAAAATAAAGAAATAAAAAAGTTAAATTGTATGTTTTAAATGTAATGGGCCTGACGGACACGTAACAATATGACAAAATACAAAATACTAGTTTAGTGCAGAATAACCAGTGTTGGGAAATGAATACTTGTACCGAAAATATGAATACTAATACTGCTAATACTAATACTGTGAATACTAATTTTGAGTCACTGCATTCTGGTACAGTACAGCTACTTTCCTAAATTAAAAGAAATACACCGTTCTTGCAGTGTAGCCTAAATATGCAGGGTTTGTGTGTTAAACATGTGTAAATGAAACAACACATAGAAACAACATTATAACCGAAATTACAAAATCGTGCAATAAATAAATTCCCTTTAAATCGAATTGCATGGCTCATTTGCGTATTATGTTCCAACAATTTAAGATAATCCAAAAAAACAGGCGGAATCTTGGAGTACGCTGACTGCAAGCCAATCAGAATGGGGCTCGTCCTGAACGCCGCGCTCTGATTGGCTGAGGCGCCGGAATAAAGAATGCGTCGGGCGGTGCGCACCAACCACAGAATTAAACCGAGTTTTGCTGCTTTTACGCTGTTTCGGAGGGAGAGGGAGAGCGACGCGAGGATCTGTTGAAAAGGTACGAGTCGCGCTGCATCTTGGGTACACAACATTAACTCCGCGGTGATGCAGTGTGCCCGCGGCGTGTGGACCGACAACCGAAGTTAAGTCCAACGGGATCGTCTCGGGAGCTTCCACAACTTCCACATTTCCCCCGCGTCCGAACCCCTCGCTCCGCGCCATGAGCCAACTTCTCCGGAGCAGACCGTGGCGCTTGTGATCCCCGCCGAAGCACCAGCCCTCCTCGCCGGGGGAGAGAGCCGAGCATGACGGAGCCCCTCGCCCCGCTGCCTTTCGTCGGCTTCACTGGGAAATGGTAGCGCGCACCGGGAAGCAAGGACCATGGTCGAGAGGAGCAGCAAATTCTTATTGGTCGTGGTCGGATCGGTTTGTTTTATGCTGATTCTTTACCAGTACGTGGCCCCGGGGGTGATCAGTTTCGGCTCCCCGCACGGGTACTTCACGGAGGGCGACGATGTGGACATCTTCCCAACCCCGGACCCGCACTATGTTAAGAAATACTACTTCCCCGTGCGAGATTTGGAGCGGACTATCGATTTCCAAATGAAAGGAGAGGACGTTATAGTGTTCCTTCACATCCAGAAAACCGGGGGGACTACGTTCGGGAGGCACCTGGTCCAGAATGTGCGCTTGGAGGTGCCGTGCGACTGCAGACCCGGGCAGAAGAAGTGTACGTGCTACCGGCCCAACCGTAAGGAGACCTGGTTGTTCTCGCGCTTTTCCACCGGCTGGAGCTGCGGGCTGCACGCCGACTGGACCGAGCTCACCAACTGCGTGCCCGGCGTGCTCAACAAGAAGGAGAGCAAGAGCCCGAGCCCGAGGTGAGTGCAGGGTGCAGGGTGCAAGGAGAAGGGGGTATGCGTTATGCGTTTTGGAGAGTGTTGGGTTGTGCCACGCCGTGCCAAAACGCAAAGAAGATGCCACTGTGAACTTGTGCATTGATTGTGAAAGCGGTTTTTTGCAATGTTTGGGGGGACTTCCAGGACCTTGTTGACAAAATACCTACTTTGAATTGCAGGTTTTTATTACATGGATAAAAACTAAAACGTGGAATCGCTTAAAAAGAATGAATTTGTATTATCTTAATTGTGAGAGTGTTTTTTTGTTTTGTTTTTCAATGCTGTGGGGACTTCCAGGACCTTGTTTTTGAAAATCCCCATTCCTAGTTTAGTTTGTAGATAGATAAAAATGAAAAAAACAAAAAAAGAAGCTGAAAATAATATAATTTCTGTGTAGAATCGCTTAGTTGTCGAGTTAAAATCCATGGTAAACGTGTATTTAAAACGTTTTTCCAGTCGATAAACTGATTTTCTCCTTTTCCAATAATATAATTTTGAATCTATTACAATGGATTTGAGAGTTTCACCTTCATGCTCAATGTTTAAAGCTTCACTGTGTCACTTTTCTGGTCTATGGTCTTGTGTTTTGCCGTGGAGATGTTGTTTTTGCTTTGCCTGCTGGAATATTCCACGGTATATGCGTCAAACTTGTCTGTCCCCGCGGAGAGTAGCAAGTTACAAGTCAGATCTGTGAAGAAGCGAGCGTCCCACAGTTTCCAAGCAATAAAGCAATAAAAATTAGCAATAAAAACGTCTGCATTTGAATAAATCTGTGAATCATTACGGAGACCAGAAAAGTTCCCTAGTGCACCTTTAACATCTGATTTGAGCTCCAATTGGCCTATTATTACGCATATTTCCTAACCTACAATTTGCTTTACAATTTATTTGGCTTTTTCGTTGTTTTTTCCTCAAAGAATTCCTAGCAAATTTGAAACCTCCGGCGAATACTCCAAAATGAACTGAATTTTCAAACGTCAAATTCTGGAGTTTCTTGAAAATTCGCAGTTTGGATTAAAACCCATGTGTCCTGTTACATCTTTCACTGGAGCGTGTCTGGTAGCATATTGTAGTAAAAGGCCTAATGTATTCAGTACTTAAATAATTCATTGTCTGCAGCAGGTTAATTTCAGCATCAGTTGAGTTGCCGACAGGAGCAGGCAGGAGCAGGAGACGGGCGTATTGTGGGTTTGACTGACAGCAGCGGGTCATGGGAACCTACTCATTAACACTTTATAATAACTAGTCTTTAATTAGCCATAAGAAATTACAAACAAAAACAAACGTAGTATATTAAGAATGGGTCAGGCTTAGGAATTTCTTAATTAATTTTTAATTAAGGTGAATAATTAGGGCGAGGCGTTATTTTCAAGTGGTTCCAACTGTTATTTTGTATGTTAAACTTATTATTATAACACACAAATCCTGCATATTTAGGCCGAGTTCTTCTCTCAAACTGAAAACGCTCTGTTCCACCTTGTGATGTCATGTGGTGATACAGGAAGTGCAATTATTTGTTTATTGGTTTTTCAGCACGATAATTACGCTTCTATAAATGCAAATATTGTTTAAGGCACAATCATTTTCTAAAACTTAATCTTCAAAATAAAATACAGAGTTTTACTTTTATATTGGAAAGAAAAGAAAAAACTCAATTTGGTGGCAAACAGAACAGTGGGGAAATGAGTACTCAAATAAAAGCCAAACATTTTATTTTATTTTTTAACAAAATTGAGCCAACCCTTCCATATCTTTTCAAATTTCTCTGTTTCTAATCTTAAAGTGTAAGTTAATTTCTCCATCATGTAAATATTGTGAACCCATTTGTCTTTTGTTGGTGCTTCTGCTTTTAATCATTTCCTTGTAATTCCTTTTTTTGCTGCTAACAACATGATTTAAAATATCTTAAAATGAATTTTGTTTTTAAAAGTTGCCAAAATATAAGACTTGCTCCACTGCACTTTCACTAGAATCACTTGGATGATTTCAGCCCAGAAATGGACTCTTCTGAACAAAAGGAAACGGTTAACATAAAAAGTACCAGTTCATGACATCACAAGGTGGAACGGAGCATTTTGAGCTTGGGGAGATGTGGACAGACTCGTAATAAAGTTGTACTCAAGCCGATGTGACTGAAACAAAAACAAAACTCCAGGTACGTTTTTTGAAGTAACAAAAACATAACATGGCTTAAAGCTCACAAGAAGCCATTTTGTGTAATATAGTACTTTTTTTAACATCAAAGTACAATAAATACTTGAGTACTTTCCCTGCCAGATTTCACTACTTAATTTTGTTTTCAATTTGCACGTGGCATTCAAGTTTAAACTCTAAATTTAGATCTTCCTCATTTGTAATTACTGTAACGTCATTAAAACCACACTTCAGAACATTCTCCGTGAAGGTGGATACGTTTATACTGTGGTGGATTATAGCCAAAGAAACTGACATTTCCATGGAAACGAGCATTTGAGGGCCAAGTCCGTGCGAGGTTTGTGGAGATGCAAGCTCGCTCACGGTAAAAACGCATATTTTCTGAAATGTTTGCTATAAAAACAACCAAATTTTAGTATTCTGTTATAGATTACAATTTTTCTGTCATTATTTGAGTAATTCACTACAGTTTTTTAGGGAGTTTATACATCATTGAGAATAAAAACATACGTCAGAACTTGTAGCGTGTTGGCGTAGAGGTCGGCACCAAAGCCTCACAACAAGAAGTTCTCGGGATCGGTTCCAAGATGGGTGCACCGCTGTGCGTGAATAAGTCGAGCTTTATTGCCGAGAGTCTTAATGTTTTCACTGCATTGTCCAAATTAAATTCCGCGTTCTCGTCTTGGGCTCTCGTCTAATAGCATTTGCGACGCTCGCACTTAAGGGCTTCACAACGTTCTGATGTATGAAAAGTAGCGTTTTTACAGAGTTATGATTTGCAGTACTTTTAAATTTCCCTTGGGTATAACGTAAACACTTCCATTTTTTTAACAGCAAAACAATATTATGACTTCAAGGTACTTTATTACAAAAAGTCATGTTATAATGTTAACAGACCTGGAGTTGTGTTTTGTTTCATTCACACATGTTTGACTAAGCTTTTCCTATTAGTCTTTCTACATCTCCCAAACTCAAAACGCTCTGTTCCACCTTGTGATGTCATGAAGTGGTAGTTTTCAAGTGAACGGCTCCATTTTTACCTTTTGTTCAGCAGAGATTTGCAATTCCAGGGCTGAAGTTTTCCCACATGATGGTAATGAAAGTGGGAAACAAATTTGTCTGTTTTTATTGCACTGAAAAAATGAGAAAATATACGTTTTTACAATGAGCGAGCTTGCATTTCCACAAACCTCACACTTACTTGGCCCCCGAATGCTCGTTTCCATGGAAATGTCAGTTTCTTTGGCTATAATCCACCACAGTATAAACGTATCTACCTTCACGGAGAATGTTCTGAAGTGTGGTTTTAATTACGTCATAGTAATTACAAATGAGGAAGATCTAAATTTAGAGTTTAAACTGGAATGCCACGTACAAATTGAAAACAAAATTAAGTTGTGAAATCTGGCGAGGAAAGTACCCAAGTATTTATTGTACTTTAATGAACTTTGATGTAAAAAAATAAAAAAATAAAAATAAAAGCACTGTACATAAAATAGCTTCTTGTGAGCACATTATGTTTTTGTTACTTCATCAAAAACAGACCTGGAGTTGTGTTTTGTTTCATTCACATGTTTGAGTAAACCTTTATTATGAGTCTGTCTACATCTCCAAAGCTCAAAACGCTCTGTTCCACCTTGTGATGTCATGAACTGGTAGTTTTTAAGTTAACCGTTTCCTTTTGTTCAGAAGAGACTGTCCATTTCTGGATTAAAATCATCCAAATGATTCTAGTGAAAGCGTATGGCGTTTAAAAGCACAGTGGAGCACTTCCTGTATCACCACATGACATCACAAGGTGTAACGGTCTAAATAGCCGTAAATATGCATGGTTTGGGTGTTAAAACGTGCAAACGAAATAAAACAAAGTCCAGCTATGTTTGCGACGAGAAAACAACATAACAAAAATCAGAAAATTTCGAAATAGGGGCTCTTTTAGACAATTGCGATTAGATTTACAGTTGATGTTTTGATTACTGGATTCTGTTTAAAGTTCACCGTTTTAAACATCTAGGAAAACACGAAAACAAATGAGCCGTGAACTGACAAACGAATACAAGAACCGCATTTCAGGACATGTTTGTGCAGATCTAAACTACAGGGTTAGCAGGTTTACGCGGAATAAAACGGGAGATTTTGCTGTTTGTGGAGAAAATTGTGGTTCTTAAAAAAATAGCAATCTTTTCTGGTGATCTCCGTTGGCCCGCTAGTGTAGTTTAGGACGTTAATCACAATCAAATCAAAGGAACAACTTGAATGGGCACAATTAGTGAAACCGCGAAGCCTGCAGTTTTTGAAGTACCATCATTTCCTGCACAAACAACAATAAGAACATCCTGTCTTACTTTGCCTGAAAACTGTAGTGTAGATCTGTACAAACATGCTCTAAAATGTGATTCATATTTCAGTCTTTTTCAATTCTTCTGGACGTGTTTAAAGGGTCCATATTACGCTGTTTTCTGATCTATGTTTTAATGTTATTTCCTCATCGCAAACAGACCCGGAGTTGCGTTGTTTCATTTGCACGTGTTTAAAACGCAAATCCTGCATATTCAGGCTCTGTTCCACCTTGTGACGTCACGTGGTAATACAGGAAGTGCTCCACTGTGTTTTTAAACTCCACACACACCTTCACTAGAATCATTTGGATCATTTCAGACCATTTTTCTATGCCTTATTTCCTGTTCAAAGTATATTTATTCATTGTATGTTTTATACATCGCAAAACTGCTCTAAGGTACATATTTGTAGCTTATATTTATTTTCAATTTGAAGATTTTGCGTAAATTATCAATAACAATGAGCATTTTTTTTTTGGAGAAAGAGAATTGCTGAATAAATGTAACAAAAAAAAATTATCGTTTGTCGTGATTTCAATATTGATCAAAATAATCGCGATGATTTTTTTTTTTTTACACAATCCAACAGCCCTACTTTGCCTTGAATGTTCCACACTGCAGCATTAAAGGGGATCGATCACTTTCACATATTTTTTGTTGGAGTAGTTTTCCTGCAGCCAGGTGTTCACTGACAGGTTTCGGACGACACATTTTCTCTTGGGAACACAGAAAAAAAAGCAGATCTTAAACACACCTTTTAATAACATCTCAGTGTAATGGCCGCCGGTTCCCATAATTCTCTGGAATCATTTGGATCATTTCAGACCTGGAATTGCCCATCTCTACTGAATTTAAGGTAAAAAGTAGCTGTTAACCTAAACTACTGCTTCATGACGTCACAAGGTGGCACAGAGCATTTTGAGCTTTGGAGATGTGGGCAGATCAATAATAAAGACTTATTTAAACACGTGAATGAAACAAAGCAAAACTCCAGGTCTCTTTTTGGTAACATGAGGTAACAACATTATAACGTGTGCACATATACAGGTGCACTGTGTAATTTTTGTGGTATGAGTCCAAGACATGGTTGTGTCCATGGAGATGTGCGAAGGAAATTGTGTCCCTGGAATGTGCCAGAGTATGGCATTAAATTTGATTATTATGTAATTATAGTCGTTGTTGCAATAAAACAATACCGTATTTTTTGGTCGCTATAGGTTTTTTTATGGATTGGGTGTTTCCTGCGACTTATACTCAGGTGCAACTTGTATATTAAAATCTATAATTTCACATTGGTTGGTTATTTTCACACTGAGGCCACGAGAGGGCGCTTTAGGCTTGTGTACCAGTATCTGCTACACCCCACGCTCTTACTCCTGCACCACTGTCACTTCTCGCTCTACTGCTCATGTCTACTGCAGAAAGAGCCGCTGTCCTGCTGCAAGTTGTGAAATACGCAGCTGAAAACGGTAATCGAGCAGCAGAAAGAAAGTTTTGAGTGAGCGAGAAACTTGTGTTTAATGGAGAAAAGTGGAGGAAACTCGAACTGTAATGAAGAAAACAAAAGCTAATCATGGCTAAAAGCTGGATTTAGCTGGAGTTGGTAGAGTTGCTCAGAAGTGACACCGAGGATGAAGAATTCAGTTGATTTAGTAATTTGGAGTGAGATGTAAACTTGTTCTGTTGTTTCTGCTCTAATTTTCTGAATAACTGTTCATATGTGACGTGAACACACCAGACACATGTTCAGCCTGTTCTTCTCTGTTCTAGTGTTATCAGTATAACTTGCCTTTAAGATGAAATGTCTGTTCCTGGTGTCTGATTTTTATCAAATAAATTTCCCCCCAAAAAATGGGACTTGTAGTCCAGTGCGACTTCTATGTTGTTGTTTTTTTTTTTCTTCATTGCACATTTTTTGGCTGGTGCAAAAATACAGTACCTTGAAGAATGTGCTTTCTACTGTAAGCACACTTCTCCACAAATCAGACCTGCAAATCACCGCGGTGCTCGTCTCTGTGGAAATATCTAAGTTTGATATCATGCTGTGAAAAATTCCAGGCAAAGCAACAACATCTCCATGGTCACGGACCGTCCACCGGGAAACTTACACAGTGCACCTTTTTAAGAGTCGATATAGGACATTTCTTCCAAAAGGTTCAGCTCTAGTTGTCACACCCTCCCCACTGGACACTAGCTTTGCCCTTGAAGAGTGATACCATTTTTTCGGAGAAAATGCCACACGACAGACACTCAGACGCCTAAGTACGCAGGTTGTTAATGGATAACTCTTCGCTATCTGAGGGCAAAGTTTGTGTTCAAACAAATTACTAGATATAACGTTCTGGCTGCTAAATAAAGGGTAAAGATCATATACTCAAAATGCGTGTAGACTTTGACGCAAGATGTTTTAAAGGTGCACTGCGTAACATTTCAGGTTGAGGGTCCCCTACCTTAGAGATGTTATTGCTTTGCCCGTAATGTTCCACGATATGGTGTTAAACATGATGTATTTATTCAGTTATAGGTGTGTTTATCACTCAAAATACCTCTATAACATCGCCACGGAAACAAGCAACCGGCCGGCCTTTTACCAGAAAAGTTACTCTGTGCACCTTTTAATTTGCATTAAAAGGTTTTTTTTTTTAAAGGTATTTTAGGTAAGGTATTTTTAATTTGCATTAAAAGGTATTTTTCGTATTTTTTGGGCTATAAGTCGCACCAGCCAAAAAACACATAATAAAGAAGAAAGTCACACTGGACTATAAGTCGCACTTTTTGGGGGAAATTTATTTTATAAAATCAGAGACCAAGAACTGACATTTCATCTTGAAAGGCAAGTTATAGAAGTTATAGTAATTAAAACAACCCAGTAAAGAACAATCCGTGTATCATTCGTTCATTTGTTTTTTCAAAATTAGCTATTAGAAAAGCTTTATAATAACAGATTAGAATCATTTATAGATAAACATAATATAATTAATGAAAGTCAGTATGAGTTTAGGTCAGGAAGGACAACATCTATGGCAATACTTGAAGCTGTGGAAGAAATTACAAACACCCTAGACAGGAAAAAATATGCAGTTGGGATATTTATTGACTTAAAAAAAGCTTTTGATACCATTAATCATTCAATATTACTCAAAAAACTTGAAAGATACGGCATTAGGGGGGTGGCTCTGAACTGGATTCGAAGCTATTTAACAGAGAGACGACAGTTTGTGCAGATGGGTGAGTCTAAATCTGAGTTATTGGGCATTGCTTGCGGGGTCCCTCAGGGTTCTGTATTGGGCCCAAGGTTATTCAACTTGTATATAAATGACATATTTAATGTATCAAAAGTATTAAAATTATTATTCGCTGATGACACCAATATATTCCATTCCAGTGATAATTATAGTCAACTTATAGATAATGTTAATAATGAGCTAATTCAATTAAAAACATGGATATAAATAAATTATCATTAAATTTAAGTAAAACTAAGGTCATGTTGTTCGGAAATTGTAAAGAAAATTCTGACGGAGTAATAAATATAGATGGTGTTGCAATAGATATAGTGTCAGAAATCAAATTCTTAGGAATAACTATTGACAGTAAACTGAGCTGGAAACCACACATCAGACAAATACAAAGCAAAGTCTCTAAAAGTGTCTCAGTCATTAATAAAGCTAAATACTTCTTAAATTATAATGCACTGTATTTATTGTATTGCTCAATAGTTTTGCCCTATTTAACTTATTGTATAGAGGTTTGGGGCAATAACTATAAAAGTTCGCTACATCCCCTCTTTATACTCCAAAAACGAGCAATAATACACAAGGTAGGTTTTTATGATCACACCAATGCTTTATTTGTGCAATCCAAATTGTTAAAATTCTTTGATTTAGTGGATTATTATACTGTTCAAATTTTATATAAAGCTAGTAAAAATATGCTACCTATGACTATTCAAAAGCTCTTTTCACAGAGAGAAGGAGGCTATAATCTGAGGGGGTTTGATAACTTTAAGATCCATGCAGTGAGAACCACCAGAAAGAGTTTGTGTGTGTCTGTGTTGGGCGATAAACTTTGGAACAGATTGGGGTCAGATCTCAAGCAATGTCCAAATATTTATCAATTTAAATCAAAATACAAAAAAATGATTTTGTTACAGTACATGAATGAGGACAGGAATGTTTGAACGTTACTTGAATTCTCAAGATCAATAATGTATTATTTGTACCTATGTAAGGGCTATAAAAAGATTATCTATTATTATTATAATAGAATGGGTCAGGAACTATAAGTAAAGGATAAATATTAAGATATTATACTGTATATTAATTCATAGTATATTATATATTAACCATATAATTCTTATATTGCTTTATGATAATTCATAGTGATTGTAGAAACAATATTATAACTTGGACGTAAGTATACCTGTGTAATATGGTACACAGATTAATATGGAAAGCACGTGCCCCTATGGAAAGCATGTTTCCTTACTTAATATTGAGGCTTGTGTTTTTGTCATTATTGTATTATTATTGCTATTACTATTATTGTCATTATTATTATATCAATATCTATCATAATGATAAATATAGAACAAATCAACTTCAGTAATAGGAAATGGTGCTAATAATGGTAATAAATTAATAAATTAAGTCCTGACAGAACATGTTACCAAACAAGATATCTTAAAATAAAACTATTTTCAACGTACAACACAATCATCAGGGCTTTGGCAAGTGGTGGCTCTGTGGCGGGGAGATGATCCCCTTCTCGCAGCAGACCGTCAAACTCTTGTCACTTTTAATGCACAGAACAGGACACTTGGCAAAAGATGGTCCTGTTGTTGGAGGGCTGCCCCTCTCTGGCAGCAGGTCCACAAAATACCTTGCCTCTTTTAATGCACAACACACATCATTCGAAAAATATTACCATCATCATCAAAACTCAACATGACCACAAAATGCTTTTGTCATAACGAAAATTATATACAAATACAAAATGAGTAATGTATTGATATGTGATGACGGTAATGTAGTAGTAGTAGTACAGTGATGGTATATTAATAGTTGAATGTACAAGAAAAAGTTATATAAATTAGTTCATGTGTGGATATAACTTTGTATAGGTATTCATCATGTATTACAAGCTGAATATTATATATACACATGGGTATATGTGTATATATATATATATATATATATATATATATGCGTGTATGTATGTATGTGTGTGTATATGTATATTATGCATACAACTGGCTTAGTGCTGTACAAATAGACTAGACATTTTAAGCTATAACAGCAACCAGCAAATGTAAGTATGAATAGGGGGTGGGAGTAAAAAAGTTCGTCTTCTTCCCACTCCTTTTTGAGCCAACATTGTTCTCTGTTATCTGTGTAAATGTGCAAAGACGGTATGTATATTTTTTGTATTAGATATCAATCGTATATCATGTTTATTTCACCCAGTGTGGGTGCAGTATTGTACATAGTACTGTATATGATGATCTATTTTGTAAGGCTCAAAATAAAAGCAATCAATCAATCAATCAATATAGAACCAAAAATAAGAAAACGAAAAAACAACTCTTTTCTTTATTATTTGTCTTTAAAACCGAAATAAAAATACAGTTTTTTTCATTTTTGATTCATATATTTGGTCTATGGACTGTCGGTGTGAAAAATGTAATATATAAGTCGCACCTGAGTATAAGTCACAGGAACCACCCAAACCCTGAAAAAGTCCAATTTATAGTCCGAAAAATATGGTAATTAGATTAGATGACTGTACACTAGGGCTGTAAAAAAAAAAAAAAAATCAATTCAGTGATATATCGCAATACTCAAAAGGGCAGAAATCATCCAAAGGTTTCTTCTGAAGGTGTACAGCGCTCTTCCTGCATTACCACATGACAACACAATGTGGAACAGAGTGTTTTCCGTTTGAGCGAAAAGCGCAGCCTAAATTTATGCAGGATTTATGTGTTTTTAAATGTGAATGAAACGAAACACAACTCTGGCGTACGTTTGCGATGAGGAAACGACATTATAACAGACCAGAAAGTGGCGTAATAGGGGCTCTTTCATTTTCTAACGACTCTTCCCTGCCTCGTATCGAACTGACAGTTTTATTTCCCAGTTAGAGAGCACTTCCTGGCTTGTTTTCCAGCGCGTTGCATCCCTCATCCAGACTTATTGACGGCCGTATCAACTTCCATTTGACTGCACCCCTGTGGTTAAAGGCTACGCTCGTCGAATAGCTTATGTGTCTTTGTATGGCCTCCGTTGGCTTGATATTTCATTTGACGAATCGATAGGCCGATGGGGGCTCGGAGAAAGTACGCGTTTTGGTCCATGCAGGCTCCCGTAGTTATTGTTTGTGTCTCCCGTGAGAGTAGGGACGGGTGAGACGAAGTGTGTCATATGTTTTGCTTCATGATGTAATGTCGCTCCCGTTCAGAGAAGGAATGATTGTATTTTTGAGCATTTTTGTGAAACACCCATCATGAATAAATGCTCGATGGATATGTTTGAAGTCATACCATGGAACATTCCAGACAAAGCAATAACATCTCCATGGAGACAAGCAAGTAGTTGACCCACCACGAGAAAAATTGCGCAATGCACCGTTTTTAAGGGCTTGATTTTACCTGCGTGAAGTTGGCCCCTCATCAAACTCAAACCTACACAAAAACTATGTCAATCATTTGTGCTGTTTTGTGCTTCGTTTGTGCTTCTTTTGTGCTGCAAATTTTTTTGTTTGTGCTCCTTTAGTTTTTGAGAAATGAACGATTCTTTTATAGGTCAAATTGGGGTCAGCCAATCCCCAGGAAGCTTCAAAATGCACTAAAACATCCAAAATGGTGCCAATCATTTGTGCTTCGTTTGCACCGTTTTGTTTCGTTTGTGCGATTCTGGTTCTTAAGATATTTGCAGTTTTATTTTCGGCCGATGACGCCATCCAGCCTCTTGAAATGTTAAATAGACTCAAAACAGGCAGAAAATTATAGAAAACATTTGTATTTCGTTTGTGCTGTTTTGTGCTGTGACAATTTTCATTTGTGCGAGTTTATTTCTAAAATTATTCATTATTATTTGTGCGGTAATTATAGGACGTCATTTCTGATCAGCTGACGGAAGCGACTTTAACAAAACTCCACAAAACTCGTGGCGATAAACGATCTCAGGCTGCAGAAATGTCTGTATCAGTCTTTAATAATTTGCTATTGATTGATATTTTATAGAATAATACAGACTTTTCCACAGCCTGAGATCGTTACATTTTCTATAATTTTCTGCCTGTTTTGAGGCTGTTTCACATTTTGAGGGGCTGGATGACGTCATCGACTAAAAATAAATCTGCAAATATCTTAAGAACCATAATTGCACAAAGAAAACTTTTTGCAGCACAAAACGGCACAACCGAAGCACAAAAGTGTTGACATAGTGTTTGTGTTTGAGTTGGATGGGGAGCCAACTTCACGGAGGTCTTGATTTTGTTTGCATTTCAGAATTATAAGCAAAAATTAAGTTAGAATTTGTAAAAAAAAAAAAAAAGTTAAAACTGATCAAAACATCTTGCTCTAAGTAAATAAATAAGGGTGGGACCAGACACAATTTCCAAAAGACAAAACGGAATGTGGGATTGGGTCCAGAAGTACGAGGCAAAACGAGATTTTAATGCAATTCCTAATACATAAATTTCACGATTCAATTTCCAATTTTGGCCTCCCAAGTTTTTATTTCTTTGTTTTTTATATTTCCATTTCCATTCTCGCACTTGTCTTGGAACTGTAAAGCATCTAACTAACTAATTTGCTTAATCCATTTTTGTCCAATCCAAATGTAAACACTTGGAAAAAATCTCACCAGATCATTTTTCTCATGTAGCATTTTTGTCTCACAATTGTACCATCCTTTTGTAAATAAACTACAAAGAAAACTAAACAAATTACTTTACTAGAATCAAGATGAATGTTGTGAATTCAAGAGCTGACATTTGGCACGACGGATGGAAATTAGGCTTCAGCTCGAATCCGTCTGCCAAAAAGTCTGACAAAATACAACTGCTTAAATTAAACATTTTTCTCAACAACTGAAGCGAAGTTGAAATTAATTGTACGTATGGTTTAACTCAGACAATGGTCATATAAACTTTTCTGGTATAGAGTGTACCTGCTTCAGTAGAAGATCTTGATTTTAATGGTGCACTACGTAACTTTTCTCCATGACGTAATAATTTCTTTGCTTGTTACCACAGAAATAGTCCATTTTAATGCCGTACTGTGAAACATACCAAGCAGTGGACGGTCCAGTGACTGTGTACGTGTGCATGTTCTTTGAGGAATAAAACCATCCATATTTGAACAAACGGTAGATGGATAAAATTAATGACACAGTCTCCATGGAGGCAAGCAGGTGGCAGACACTCTACCCGAAAAGTTACTCAATGCGCCTTTTTAAATCCCAGAAATTTGACCGCCCTATGTCCCCAGATATGAGGTAAAGAAGTTCAAATCAAATATAGCTTTTACCAACAACTCTAATGTGGGTTTATTCTTAATTACAAAAAACTCTGCGCATGATCTCCCGTTTATTTATGTCATGAGCTGGTATTATGGTTCTCAAGACTATTACCCGATTAGAAAGCAGAATCTGTTTAATTTGGGTCTCATTTTGGTTGCCAATTCCAAAAGTCAAATCCAGTTGGTTTAGACCTCAAGGCAGTGGCAACTAGGGATGTGACTTGTTGGCAAAAACACGTTTCAAAAATCAATAAGAACTATTCGAAAATGATTTGAAAATGCAGCATTCTTTCAAAGTAAAAAGGCGAAAGTAGTCCCCCGCTAAAGTAGTCCCCCGCTAAAGTAGTCCCCCGCTAAAGTAGTCCCCCGCTAAAGTAGTCCCTCGCTAAAGTAGTTCCCCGCTAAAGTAGTCCCCCGCTAAAGTAGTTCCCCGCTAAAGTAGTCCCCCGCTAAAGTAGTTCCTTGCTAAAGTAGTCCCCCGCTAAAGTAGTCCCCCGCTAAAGTAGTCCCTCGCTAAAGTAGTCCCCCGCTAAAGTAGTCCCCCGCTAAAGTAGTCCCCCGCTAAAGTAGTCCCCCGCTAAAGTAGTCCCCCGCTAAAGTAGTCCCCCGCTAAAGTAGTCCCCCGCTAAAGTAGTCCCCCGCTAAAGTAGTCCCTCGCTAAAGTAGTCCTCGCTAAAGTAGTCCTCGCTAAAGTAGTCCCTCGCTAAAGTAGTCCCCGCTAAAGTAGTCCTCGCTAAAGTAGTCCCCGCTACAGTAGTCCCCCGCTAAAGTAGTCCCCCGCTAAAGTAGTCCCCCGCTAAAGTAGTCCCCCGCTAAAGTAGTCCCCCGCTAAAGTAGTCCCCCGCTAAAGTAGTCCCCCGCTAAAGTAGTCCCTCGCTAAAGTAGTTCCCCGCTAAAGTAGTCCCCCGCTAAAGTAGTCCCTCGCTAAAGTAGTCCCTCGCTAAAGTAGTCCCCCGCTAAAGTAGTCCCCCTCGAAAGTAGTCCCTCACGTGTGTCTGTTTACATACGCAAACTGCACGGACTGAAGTGAAGCTGCAGCTTCGCGACACTGACTCTACTTCCTGTGGACTTTATCGCCAATCTTTTATGCTTTAAAAATTGTGTATTTGAAGTATTTCTCCACATTTCACAAATAATAATAACACAGTTTTGACTTGTGTCTAAACTCGAAGTGCAGAGCTCTGATCTTTTGACCACATCTCAATGCGAGTGGTTTTACTGTAGACGGGAAACAGCTGACATGCTGATGTTCTAACTACTTATCCGAACTCGTCTGGTTCCGACTTCGGTCTGGTTTTCATGCTCTAGTCCACATGTTTGGGTGGAGACGGGTGTGCAGTTTATTGACACTGAATCCAGCTGCAGAGAACACTCGCACCGATGGCACGGACGTCACAGGAGCACTCAAGTAAACTCTCGCTAACTTTGCCATACGGGGGTATTTCTGTTGGTTTTTCATCATGTCATGGGGTCAGTGTGGAGCGGTGGGCACATATCCTGGCATTACTGAGTCAGTTTAGTTGTGCATGTTCCCTCCTTTTCACTGTAATCCTCGCCAAATAGAACCGCGAGTCCCTTAAGAGAAATATGGCTAAAACTGCAAATTACTATTCTAAATTACTATTCGATATTCAAACGTATAACGAATATCTGACTATTCGAAAATCATGTCTCATCCGTTGCGGCAAAACAGGTTCAGTTGTGATTGTAATAAATACCTTTTGTAAAATACTAAGAGGCTACATACAGTTCTTTTTAATGTTTTGCCTTAAGGATGTGCAATTAATTGAATTTTGATTGCTATTTCGATTTGTGTGTCTCCAAACTCATATAATCGAGTTGAAACGATTTACTAGGGTGCACTCTAAGTGCTCTAATCAAGCTTAACATTTATTTTGTGATATTTTTTCTATAAATAAGTATATTTATTTATTATTATTATTTTTTACAGTTAGAGATTTTAGAACCGCTGGATATATAGTTTATTTTGGATACATTTGTTTTTCTATGCTATATTTCATGTTTAAAATGCAAATCCTGCATTCAGGCTCTCTTCCACCTTGTGATGTCATGTGGTAATACAGGAAGTTGTCCACTGTGTTTTTAAACTCCACACACACCTTTACTGGGATCATTTGGATCATTTCAGACCTGGAATTGCCCATCTTATCTTTTTCTATGCCTTATTTCATGTTCAAAGTGTATTTTATTCCTTTTATGTTTTATACATCGCAAAAAGTACAGATTTGTCGCCCATATTTATTTTCAGTTAGTTTTGTGTAAATTATCAGTAACAAAGTGTTTTTTTGAAGAGAGAATTGCTCAATAAATGGATCATGTAACTAAAAAAACAATGATTTCAATATTGACCAAAATAACCGTGATAATGATTTTTTTCCCACAATCGAGCAGCCCTACTTTGCCTCGAATGTTCCACAGTATGGCATTAAAGGGGTCTATCACTTTCCCGTATTTTTTGTCTGAGTAACTTTCCTGCAGCCAGGTGTTCACTGACAGGTTTCGGACGACACATTTTCTCTTGGGAACACAAAAAAAGCAGATTTTAAACACACCTTTTAATAACATCTCAACAATGTAATGGCCGCCGGTTCCCATAGTGCCACGCTGTCTTTGCGACGGCCCGGGCAGGTCGGGGAGGGGGAGGTGAGGGACCCTGCGGGGGTTCGGCTCCACTCTAATCCGGGTGATTATTAGCGGGGGGACGCACATCATGAGAACGCCATTACCGCTGGGATTTGCCACTGGCGTCAGACGGGACTCCTGCCAGTGCCCGGGTCAGAGGTGAACCCGGTGCACACATATCACCCAGGAACCAAAGAGAAGGGGGGTTGTGTATTGTTAATGTTTTGCAAGGGTAATTTTGCATTGCTTTACTAAAGGCCGCCACACACTATTTGCCCAGTTTTGGCTGCGATTTCTTCTTCCAGAGTTCAGGGAGGCGTGACCAGAGTTTTCGTCTTTGTGTGGGATTTTGAAGCTGCTGCTCCTTATGTGTGTGTTAGTGTCAGATCGTAAACACCAAATATCAGCAACGCTACGATACCAGCCGATAAAACAGAGCATCAGGGGCAGAGGAGTGACGGACACAGAGACGCATAGATACAAACTCAGGATATAACGAAAAATACTTACTCATGTAAAGTGGTAAATTTAAAGTGCAGCATCTCACCCACATTATCCATAGAAATTATCCTCTGCAAATAATGACATCCAGTCCACAAAATCGCGCTATTAATCCAGTTTGAAGCGTTCTTTGAAAGTCAGAATACAGTGTTTCCTCGTGTTTGTTTACGCAGACACCGTGCGGGGAAGCTGCAGATTAGCGATATTGACTCTACTTCCTGTGGACTTTATCTCCAATCTTTAATGCTTTTAAAAATCCTGTATCTGAAGTATTGCACCACTTTTCACAAGTTTCTCCTCGTGTCTGTGGTGTGCGCATTTTATCGCATGTTTAAAAATCGTTTAAGAGTGAAAAATCCTGTAGTGTGTCGTGGCCTTTAATCTATGTTTCTAACGAGACTGTCTGGTATAGGTCGGTATTATGTGTGACTTTCGTTTGGCATTTTCATTTCACGTTTCTCACTTTCGTCGAGGTTGTTGAGGTTGCGGCATTCAGCCAGTTGCACCAGGTGCCCTTCCTGTTCCTTCCTTTTACTGCTGTGTCGTTGTATTTTGTACATTGACAATAAAATCAAATTATAAAGAACAACTGCGGCTGGCTAACGGGGAAGTGAGAGAAGTGTCTTGCTCAGGGGCATAACAATAGTTTGATTTTTGGTGGGGTTTGAAACCGGCAAATGCGGAACCCTCTTGGAGCCAATATCCTTTGAAACTTGAGGCTAGTTCTTAGTCATGACAGTTGAGCTGAAACTTTGGCAATCGTCAACATTTTTCCACGATGGTGCTTTCGGATATTATCGGTGATGTCATGGTTTGCTTGTCTCTTTCGCTTTATGTTCGCTTATCTGGTTAATTTAAAAGTAGAGCAACTTTCTGGGGGTTGCACAACACCTGCAGGATTCAATGGAAAGTTAAAACTAGAGATAGTCCAGTATTGATTTGCTTTTTTGTCCCGTATCGGCTATCTGCCTTAAATCTCCAGCACAGACCGATGTTTTGTTTGGGCCAAACCGCTGCCTAAAGAATACAGACAAAGCAGCTATATTTTAACACATAAAGATGCATTGTGGAAGTTTTTCTCCGTGGAGATGTTATCGCTTTGTCTGGAATGTTTCACAGTATGGTGTTAAACGTTTTTATCTTCAGGGGACCAAACCAGTCCAAGTTACACCAAGTTACAGGTCAGATCTGTCGAAAGGCGACCCCGCTAACAGTCAGAATCCTTGTTTTTCTAGGTGTTTTTGAGCTCTAAAACCACCTGTAATTGAATAAATGTGAAATAGAGCTGTTTAATGTCATTGTGGAACATTCCAGGCAGAGCAATGACATCTCCATAGAAACAAACAGCAACCAAAATGTCTGCTCTCTCTTTGTAATGACTTTAAATGGCGCAATTTGGTGAAAATAATCAGTATCAGCCAGGGCTCTACAGTGCGCCCATTTCACTCGCATTTGCGAGTAAATATTTCGTCGTGCGAACGAGGAAAATAAAACAGTCGCACCAGTGCGAGTGCTTCTGCAGCCACAGTAAGGAGAACTGCGCACAGACGTAACGTGACAAGTTAAACGTTCTAAATGTATCAAACATTAGGGGCAAACTCACACTAGGGCTTTAGAATCGTGCCCAAGCCTGGATCGCCCCTAAAGCGCCGCACGCTTTCCCAGCGCGAGCGCTGACCCCAGCGTACGAGCTCCACATGTGGCCGATATCACTCATACGAACAAACTCCGCTTCAAAACACACCTACGCCCAGCTTCAACGAGGAGCGCCCCGCAGCAGGACCCACACTTATCCCACCACTCAGTAAACACCCCCACGCCGCTGGACTTCCTTCTCAGCTAAAGCGAGAGCTTTGTCTTGGTCTTGTCTCGAGCGCATTTGGACTCGGTCTTATCACGGACTCAAGGTCTGAATACTGAGTGTGATCATATTTCATTACGGCCGCTACAATAAACTTGTACCGGTGTGCGTGACCACGCGGGACGTCTCTCTGCGGTCTGTGCACTGGAGCGGCAGTGTGCGGCCCGTCAGCACAGAACTCCGCAGCTGCTTGTCCACAGCGCGCACCCTTGTGTACCAACGTGCGTCACAGGCCAGGTATCCCTACCTATCCTTCCGCCTCACGTCCAAATACGCCAATACTAATTTTCTGTCAGTGTCCCAGACAGAGCAGACCCACAACACAGAGCAGGCGATACGTGGGCTGAAGTTTGCCTAAGAAAATGCCAAATAACTCTGTCACAATGTGCGTTAGTTTGGTAAATGTGCAGAGGCTAAAAACCACTGTAAAACCAGTAAGAGAATGTAACTTCACCTAGGAATTTGAAAATACAGGTTTAAAAATCTTACCTATGTTTTTCACTTTGAAGCAGTTTTGTGTAAAGTGCCAGTGGAAGTTCTCTTAAAGAAGAGGTTCTTAAACTGTAGGTGAAGGTCCAAAAAGGGCCACAGAGTGTTTCAGTGCAGTACAGTTTGTTTGGCTTATTTTAAGTCTAAATATTAATCAGATAAAATGAAGATATATTTATAAAAACACTGCGATCATGCAGGAAAAGTACAGTCATAATAATTCTTTTGTTTTTTGTATTAAATTAATTCAAATAAGTTGGTGTGCGCAAGTTCTGCACTGTAATAATCGTTCGAAATGAAAACCTACTTGTGCTCCCTTTTTTTTTTCTGTGCTCCTAAAATTTTTAACTTAGGGGCACATGTGCTCCTGAAAAAAAAAGTTAGCGTAGAGCCCTGGTATCAGCCCAAAAATATCGCCACAGTCTATCGGATTTATCGGTTTCTCTGAATGCTAAATAGTCTGTGTCGGCATCGGCCATGAGAATACCCATATCGCTCGATCTCTACTTAAATTTTAAATACCTTGGATTGTTTCCCATGGACGTAGATAAGTTTTATGCCGTACTGTGAAAGATTAGAGCCAAAGGAACAGCACATTCTTGGAGACAAGCCAAGTAAGAGTCACGTTTGTGGAGACGCAAGCCCACTCACAGTAAGCACGCAAAAAAAAAACCATGCCTTTACTATTTTAGTTTATTGTTCGGGTAAAAAGTTACACACTCTGATTCGAAAACCTTGTTAGAAAATGATATGTGGAAATCTAGTTCGCAGCCCGCTCGGCCCCTTTCTTTTTAAAGACGTTTTCCTCTCACGCAGACAGGAATATTTTCTTAAACCCCGGGTGAAAAATATTTGTCTTCGAACTCCGTGTGCTGCTGAAAGGGCACAGAAGAGGCCAGCCTTACACAAAGGCAGGAAGGCATGTAAAAACACCGCTGATTCGGAGTCTTTGAATGCGCCGCGGGTCTGTTCGGAGTACGGCTGTGGCGCTGTGGAGGTTGTGATGTGCACAGACAGCTTTGGGACAGTGTGGGGGTGAGAGTGGAGCAGATATCAGGAAATAAGGGACAATTGCAGAAATGAAGGATGAACCGAGGCTGTGGTGTTGGAAATGTTGCGTTCCGAAGTGGAAATTGCATGTCAGTCCAGTGAAGTGACTTTTATAGCGGTAGTCTACTTAAAAAAAACTGCAGATTTATGATTTAAAGGTCCTGTATTAAGCAAAACTGATTATTGTGAGCTGGAGTTGTTTTCTTTTATTCACACACGTTTGAGTAATCCTTTTATTATTAGTCTGTTTACATCTCCAAAGCTCAAAATGCTCCGTTCCACCTTGTGATGTCATGAAGTGATCACCCTGTAGCCATATAGTTGTCTTCTTCTCTAAATGTTTCCAGTGAAGGTGTAAAATGTAAGAAATTAGACTTTTTCTCTTATATTGTGGTTCCAAAAAGCAATACTAGAATGTCAAATAAAATAAAAAATGCAAGGTTGAAATTGGAAACTGAATCGCATCCTTTATGTACAAGGGGTTGCATTGAAATCTTGTCTCGTCTCATTCTCCTCAACCGAATGTCCCGGATGCTTGATGGCGTAGTGTTTAGCATTTATGTCTCACAGTAAGGAGGTCAATTTGTTCTTAGTTTATCATTGCTAAACTAGTTGTGGCAAATACTGTGAGCATATCTTTCTTATCAAACTTGATCTCACACCACAGGATTTTGCAAGATAAAATTGCTGCAGTTTCTTTTCTTCTCTCTAATTCTTTCTAATTTAATGTCCCGCCTCTGTTTTAAAATGTTATTTATTATTATTTATTATTATTTATTTACATTTTGATTTGTTTGTATTGTGATTTTAATGTATTTCTTATTCTGTAAAGCACTTTGAATTACTTTGTGTACGAATTGTGCTGTACAAATAAGATTGCCTTGCCTTGTGCAAACACGAAAAATTAGCTTGAGATTTTTTAAGTTACGTTTTGAGAAGCTGTACTTCCAAAAAGCATTTCTACAGTGACTGCAAAATTATATAATAAACTAATTATAAATGATAGGGCCAAAACTGTTAATAGATCCACAAAGTGTAAGAGTTATAGAGGACCATACAACTCATGCGGTGTTAAAAGCCAGAGGATAAAAGCAGGTTTTAAGATGATAAAATTGTGTTGTAACAATAACCCGATCTATATGTAACCTACTCATCAGATCGTTGCATTTTTTTAATTACACTTGATACTCTACCAGTCAAAAGTTGGGACTCACACTCTCACTAAATGCTTTTTTTTCTACATTGAGTACAGTAAAATATATGGTTTTATGTAGCAAAGAGAAAAAAAACAACTTTAATCATCAAAAAATATTTAGCATTTTTTTTAATTTAACTTTTTCTTTACAAAATAATTCCATATATCTTGCTTCATATATTTCACGTCTTCTGTACGCACAAAGAATCTAGAAAGACGTAAGAAAAAACAAACAAAACAATGAACGAATGGGAGCTGTTCAGACATACATTCAAACACAGTCAAAACTCTGGACACACCTTCTCATTCAGTGTTTTCTTTCGGTTTCCTCGACCGGCGGTGCACATTTGTTTACACTGAGCAGTTCTATTATTCATAACGTGGGTGAAGTCTGACCCCGGTGAACTTTGACCTCGCTAACGTCGAACAATTGGACAATGGAAAAACACGTGTCTGTTGTAAATTCCCTACCTGCCCCGGGTTATGACGGCGCATACGCTCTCTAGAATCTGCAGCCGTAGATATTTGGTTTACGCACTTCGTTGTAAAGTGACGACTAATGACATGGTAGTAATGCCGCTTGGCTAGCCTGCGTGTCGTAGCAAGTTGGGACCCGCGAAGCCGTGTGACCAGGCCCGTCGACAGATTTGGGGGCCGGGGGCAAGAAGGGCCCCCTCTAATAAAAGTAAAGCAAGGCAAGGACAACTCGTACACAAAGTAATTCAGAGTGTAACTAGAAAATGTAATAATCTGGTCAGTTAATTCAAAGTTAGCAGAAGAGGGTCACATTCTGGGCCCCTAAAACCCTGGGGCTCGGGACATCAGGCCCTTTTATTCCCCCTCCGTCTACTGCCCTGCTTGCAACTGTTTTGCAAGTGGGACTGACTCGCTGTGTTCTATATTTCTAGAAGCAGGTATCGATACTAAAAAAGTCACATTCATAGGAGAGAACAGCTTTAGAATAATCTTGGGTAAAAGTGCGCAAAAATATTGCTATATCGTGAATTTGGTGATACAGTATCGTTATCGTGAGCTACTGTACTGCTATCCAATCCAACTTTATTTGCACAGCACATTTTACCAACACGAAGTCTCCAAAGTAGGCGCAATATAAATTAACACATAAATTAATATAAAGCATAAAATAAATAAAAAGCAAGTCATTAAAAAACTTAAAATACTAAATTGGAAAATGGAAAACTAACAAAATCAATAAAAGAGTCAGAGGAGCACACAATTCCCACGCCGTGTTAAAAGCCGGTGAGTAAAAGTGTGTTTTTGAACCAGACTTAAAATCGACTGAAGGGGGCGCTCTTAATGTGAGAGGGGAGAGCGATCCAAAGTTTTGGGCCAACCACAGAAAAGACATGGACTTTTGAGTCTTGTTTTTGAAGCCCTCAGACCTCAAAGGAGTGTAGGAACAATGAGGTCCGAGATGCACGTCGGGCCCAGTCCATGAAGTGCCTTAATAACAAACAATAACATTTTAAAATCAGCTTTACAATAAACGGGAAGCCAGTGTAATGAGGATAAAATAGGCGTGATGTGTTCTCTACTGCAGAATCTCGGACTAGCGTAAGCGTGACAGGTTCGCTCGGCTCATACCAGTGTACAGGGAATTACAGTAACAGATATATCGCCACGAGTATTTTTTTGGTAACTTTTAGCCATTTTTTTATGTGACCGCATAACAATTTTGCTGCTTATTTAGTGGAAGGAAACCTGTTTTTGCAATGCCCTTGACATACTGACTGTTTTGAAGATTAAAATAGATGCATTTCATCTTAACTTGGCACAAGAAGTGGTTTAACAAAGAAATATTGTTGCTAAAATTAGATTTTTGATTCTTAAAAAACAGCTGAGTATCAGGTGCAGTATATTGACTATCACATGTATGGCCATATCGTGATAATATCGTATCGTGTATCATATTGTATCTAGAGGGACCCTGTGATTCCCAGTCCCATAAAAAAGTCCTACCATTTAATGTGGAAAATGGCATTGTGTTGTTTTAAATAAAGATTTTTTTAAATTATTATTATTGTGATATCAGATTCAGTATAGAGTATTCTTAGAGTTTAATATTTTTGTCTTTCTTGTAGGATTTCTTGGTAAATTCTGCCAATTATTTCCCGAGTAACATGCTCATTATCTGCTTGAAAGATTAGCCAAAGTTAGATAACCTTTTTATTTTTAAAGTTTCTTCAAATATTCCCAAATCGCCTCTTTCTTAAATCGCCTCTTCTTGCTGAATTGGGCTTTTTACAGTCATAAACATTGGATTCACCGGTCAATATCTTCTAAGTGCTGCGTTTCTGAATGAAAAATGCACCAAAGGGGGTTCTGTGAAATTATTTGAAATGTGAAAATTCCATTGGCGTCTTTGGAGATCTTTGGCGCTGGTACATGCGCTTGTTATGCCAGTGGAAATCTACGCACACACGCCAAAGAGTCTGCTCAGATTCAGCGTATTTCTGAAGTATTCTTGAACAGCCAAAGCAAAGTTTAAATGAAGTATTCAGTTACTGCATTTCAAATGACATCACGAGTTTCCAGTGTTTAATTGAATTACCGTGACTTTTTTTTATACTGTGGTCATATATTTGTACTTGTATAATGAATTTAGTCATTCAGTGGTGGAACGTAACAAATTAAAAGTAGTAAAGCACTGTCCTTAACTATACATTTTAGGTATCTGTATTTTACTTAAGTGCATTTTAAACCAGATACTTTTTATTTGTACTGATGTATGCATTTTTGAACTGGACTGAAAAGTTAAGGTTTTTTTTTTAAATTATTGTCCAAGTCCTGTTGAAAGGGGGTAATTTACCATGTTCATAGGTCTATAAAGCAAATAAAAACATCTAGAAAAAACAGTGGATTCAGTTGTTTCCGTTAAACACAACTCAACACAAATCTGTATCAAAATCACTCAATTTCGAAGCCTCAATCTCCACAAAAAATTTTTACTTTTTACTCTTTTAAACACATTTTTAAAGCAGAACTTTCACTTAAGTAGATTTTTCACGTGACACTTTTCCTTGTACTTGAAAATTTAGTTCCTCTTCCATCACTAGGTAACTTTTTCTGAGCCAGATCTGTGGAGAGGTGCTCTTGCGCACAGTAATGATGCATGGTTTTGAATGTTTTTTGTCTGAAAGTTAAAGAAAAAATACAAAATGGATTGATCACAGGCTCCTGAAAATTTGTTGCTTGAATCTGACTGTTTGCGGTCTTGTTTAGGAGTTTGATTTTTCAGCAAAAAGGTGAGAATGACGAACCGGAAAACCGTAATGCAAATTCTAGCTCGTTTTTGAGTGTAATTTTATTTGTGAGACACTTGTTTACCAGCACAAATCATCTCACCTGTAGTTCCAGTCAAGTCGGTTCTTTCCGGTCATATTGTGTGAAAATAAAGATCGGATTAAAGTTTAAATTACAGTAACAAAGCTTTTACAGAGCAGTGCTTTCAGTTACCTTCACAACCCCAGGGATATTAATGACATCAGCAGCAAAGTATCAGCAGGATAAGGCTTGATACCAAATTTCAATTTTTTTTATTTTTTTTTATTACATTATAATTTTTTGAGTTTTTTTAGAAAACAAAAAAAAGTATGAAGCAAAAACAGCCTCAGCCCTTCCGACCCCCCAACCAAACAATACACATTATACATATACACTGTACATAGACATATAAATAAATACATAAATTTACATACATACACACATGCATACATATATATACACGTATACATACACATGTATACATAT
This sequence comes from Odontamblyopus lacepedii, assembly GCA_034769755.1. Taxonomy (NCBI): domain Eukaryota; kingdom Metazoa; phylum Chordata; class Actinopteri; order Gobiiformes; family Gobiidae; genus Odontamblyopus; species Odontamblyopus lacepedii. The sequence goes on from CM068364.1 coordinate 29,410,706, forward strand.
ACCACATATATATCACATAGACACAAGTATGTGTATATTAAAACGTATCTATCTATATGTGTACATATATTAAAAATAAGACTAGTAATAATAGTTACACTCTTAATAATGAAATGTTACTGTAAACAGATGGAATATCAAAAATAAATCAGTTGGTCCTAACACCTTTTCATACGAGTACTAATGTATATATACATATATGTATGTACATACACAAATGTGTGAGTAGCCTTTTGTGTCATAAATTTTCCCTTTTGTACTGACATATTTTTGACGTTCCAAACCATTCCAAAGCAGCAAACATCCTATGTATGAGCAGGTTGTCATTATTCATTCAAATTCATTCACGTTATTGTCGATTGATACACATTTTGAAGGAATACCAAAGATAATTTAGTAAAAGTGATACCTTAATTTTTAAAGATTTTCCATGCTTGTCAGTATGCGATACCAAAGTCACTGAAAAATGTGTTGGAGGTAAATCATCTTTCTAGAGTAATAGTATACATTTCTTGCAAAATATGTTATAGTAATCAGTATTCTACATTTCTTTCTATCTAAATAAAGTTGCTGCGTGTCATTTAAGAAATATATGTTTGACTGAATAATATAACTAATAAAGTTTTGTCCAAAGCTGTTTCTGTAAAAGAGTGAGTTCCAAAAGCTTTTTTTAACAGATCACAGTCCCAAAACATGTGTATATATGTTCCATCCTTTAATTTGCAATGGGGGTATTTTGCAGAGATTACATTATAATTTTTAAAACCTTTTATTGTAGACAAGCACCACACAGGAGAATAGCATTGCAATTTCTTCACATGGCTAATTCCCATTCAAACGCACTCTTTTGTGACGCACTATTAACCTGCGATGTGTCACAGTGCCAGAGGCGTCCCGACTATTTTGGAAATGCGGTGGAATGGAGCTCCGGAGGTTGTTCGGAGGGAGGGGGGTTGGCGTGTGGAACCTCACCCAGGATGGATGGAACGCGCCGGGGGTCGGGCGTATATGCGGTGACAGCGGCGGAGGTCTGAATGGATGGATGGCGCTCGGAGGGAAGGACAGGTGCGCGTTTGACAGCCGATCAGATGAGGGGGAGATTACAGGTGGCGTGGGGGGAGGAACGGCGCTGAGAATTTGTCATATACCGGGTAGAGATGTGTCAAGGTGGTCCCATCAGAGGCCGTCTCGATTGTAAACATAAAGACGAGGTTTCTTTCCCATCCAAAAAGCTTGGGTGGGTCCCATATTGCGCAAAATTGGCTTTTGTGAGCTTGACATCGTGTTATACCGTTACCTCATATAAAACATGCCTGGAGTTGTTGCGTTTCATTTGCATGTATGAGTAATCCAGTGTTATTAAAGTGTTTACATTGCCAAAGCTCAAAATGCCCTTTTCCACCTTGTGATGTGATTAACAACGACCTTTTACCTTTTCAGTAGAGATGGGTCATTCCATGCCTGAAATCAATCAATCAGTCAATTCGATGCAGTTCAGTTGAACATAAAGGCTAAATCCTGACTGTGATACTAAAAGTCTTTGTTAAACCACATCTTGTGCAAAGTTCATACGAAACACGCCCATTTTACTTTGATCAAAACAGTGAAAATGTCAAATGTGTCGCATAAACGAGCTTCCTTCGTCTGAACAAGCAACAAAACTGTAGCGCTGTGACAAAATAGAGTAAAATTTACCAAAAAATTATTTCGGTACAGCAGCCCACAATATCAATACTGTATCATCACATTAAGCGATGCGATATATTGATATTTCAGTGTTTTTTGTGGAGCACCTCCTGTATTACCACATGTCAGCACAAGGTGGACAGAGTTTGTGCGTTAAACATGCGTGAATGAAACGAAACACAACTCTAGACATGTTTGTGATAAAGAAGCATTATAACATAGACCAGAAAACTGCATAATTTTCTGGTGGAGGGTCTGCCACCTGCTTGTCTCCATGGAGATGCTATTGCTTTGCCTAGAATGTTCCGCAGAATGGCAACGAAGGGCCTGTACCACATTTTTTCCCAAATGTGCCTCAGTACAGATATATTGTTTATTGAAGCCAAATGAAATACGTTGCAAACTCTCTGCGTCTATTTAGAAAGCGTTTTATTATCAGAGAATCAGGAAGTGCATTGTTGGCATGCTAGCGGTTGTTAATTTAGCCATCACAGCCAAACACCGCTTTGGTCTTTTGAAAGTTAGAATAATTAGGATAGACTTTGGGCCACAGAAAAATGCACTAGCTCTTGTTTTTCACATTAGAAAAAAGGTACAGCACTTTAAACTCGTCTATCGCCATGGAAACAAGCAGGAAGAGGCCAAGTTATAGGTCAGATCTGCGCCAGAGTAACTCTAACTATAATATATATATATATATATATTTTTTTTTAAACCTTTATTTACCCAGGAAAGTCCCATTGAGATTACTAATCTCTTTTTCAAGGGAGTCCTGCCATGCACACATCACTTTCATACTAGGCAATGTGGGTGATGTGCCTTGCCTAAGGACACTACGACAGTTTTTTGCCACTGGCGCCCCACTGTGGCACCTGGAATTCCCAGTGGTCTCCCATCCAAGTACTACCCAGGCCCGGCCCTGCTGAGCTTCTGAGATCTGACGGGATCAGGCTTTGACGAGCCGGTATGGCCACAATAATGCATGGTTATAAGGTAAATTTAAAAAATAAATAACTCCTTATTGAGAATGATGATGAAACGATCGCTATAGATACTCGTAATGCCATATTGCGGACCATTCCAGGCGATCCGAGCCATCACATCTCCATCGAGGTCACACCCCCACCTTCCACCAGAGAAAGCTGTGTAGACCAAATACTTTTTTCTGCTAGCATGAAAAGAACGTGTGTAAAACTTAAACTGGGCTTAACCACAAGAGTGCAGCATGTTTCATATCCTGTTCCTTTTCAAGAAATTAGAAGCGAGATTTCCAGCATAACAACTGGCCAATACCGCAGCAAAGAAGTGAAACCCACCAGCTATAGCCTGATTAAGCGCTGGACCACTTTTAGCGTGTACATTTCACACGCTTTGACTATGATTGAGGATCAGCTCTGAGCAGTTACCGTAATGGCCCTATTTCCTTAAATGTCTATCAGACCGCGGTATTATGCAGCTGTTGTTGCCATAGCGTCACGTTTAAAGTTCAGGTGTGGCGGTGCGGTTCGTGGCAGAGTAGTTGGCAGGGGCAGTCAGGTGGTTGCGGGTTCAATTCTTTGCACGAGTGAATTGTTAAAGATCCTAAATGTCACAAAATTTGGTGTTTTGTCTTGTGAACTTTAGCCAAGTTTTAACGTCGTTACCACCTCAAAAACGGACCTGGAGTTGTGTTTTGTTTCATTCACACACGTTTGAATAATCCTGCGTCCTTAGTCTGACTACATTTCCTAAGTTCAAAATGCTCCGTTCCACCTTGTGATGTCATGAAGCGATACTTTTCATGTTAACAGCTACATTTGATGTTTAGTTCAGTAGAGACTGGAAATTCCGGGGCTGAAATCATCCAGATGATTCTAGTGAAAGTGTTTGGAATTTAAAAACACAGTGTAGCACTTCCTGTATTACCACGTGACATTACAAAGTGTTCATTAGTGAGCTTCTGTCCAATATAGGGCAGTGCAATAATTGCAATGGCTCACTTTATAGGTAATGTTACAACCGAGAAAGTTAATATTACAGGATCTTAAAACATAACCTGTGTGAAGCTGGCCTCCCATCAAATGCAAACCAGCGACTTTAGCAAAACTCCACAAAACTAGTGAAGAGAAACAATCTCTTACTGTAACAGTCTTTAGTGATTTACTTTTGATTCATATTTTATTTAATAATACAGACTTTTCCACAGCGTGAGATCGTTTATCGCCACTAGTTTTTTGGAGTTTGCCGCCGTCAGCTGAACGGAAATGACGTCCTATAATTACCTTAGAAATAATAATGAATAATTTTAGAAATAAACTCACGCAAAAGAGACTTGTCACAGCACAAATGAAATACAAACATTTTCTATAATTTTCGGCCTGTTTTGAGGCTGTTTCACATTTTGAGGGGCTGGATGACGTCATCGGCCCAAAATAAAACTCTTAATATCTTAAGAACCAGAATCACACAAACAAAACTTTTGACGATTGACTCCATTTTGGACGTTTTAGAGCATTTTGAAGCTTCCTGGGGCTGACCCCAATTTGACCTATAAAAGAATTGTTAATTTCTCAAAAACTAAAGCAGCACAAACAAAACTTTTTGCAGCACAAAACAGCACAAACGATTGACATAGTTTTTCTGTAGGTTTGTGTTTGATGGGGCCAACTTCACGGAGGTTCAAACATGGCATGCTGGCTTTGCTTTCATGTTTGTTTGTCTAAGGGGGTATCCCATACTTCTTTGCGATGTGATGTCACAATATTTTTAGCAACAGTGAAACGCATTATTGTCTGGAAAGGACATGAAGGGTCTGATAGTCCACAAAATTTACCCTGGTGAGCTTTTAGTCCTGTTGGAACACTGTTACCTCGTCAAAAACATCTCCGGAGCTATGTTTTGCTTTCCTATTCTGGTGCTGAAATGATCCAAATAATTCTAGCAAAGATGTATGGAGTTTAAAAAAACAGTGGAGCTCTTCCTGTATTATCACATGACATCACAAGGTGGATCTTAGACATGTGTGAATGAAACCAAACACAACATCGTAGCATAGATCAGAAAATGGCATCGTATGAACTCTCTTAAACGGCAAAAGCTGCAATTTCCGAGTCTGAATCTTGATTTTGAAAACTTCCAAATCCAATTAGCAAACTAACGTCCGCACTTACCGATTACCCCTAAAGGAGAAAAACGCGTAAATGTAAACAAATTGTGGCTTGTGTAATTGGTTCGAGAGTGCCCCATTACTTCCCCAAATTAGCGCCCCCATCTGCCGCCGGAGTGCGTTGCCATCTCCGAGCGCGTCCTCTCAGCGTGTCACCAGCCTCTCACCGGGAGCCGATGATGGGACCAATTTCTCCACCCCTCCGTCCCTCCATCCATCCATCGCGCTCTCCTCCATAGTGTCATTTTCTAATCAAACATACTCTCACTTTCCGCTCGCTGGTTTTATGGCCGCGGGGCTGTCTCTCCATCTTCCTCTGTCTTTCTCTCTTCCTTCTCTATTTCTGTCCTTTCTCTCTCCTTCTCTTTTTTCTTTCTCTTTGTTCTCCTTCTCTCTCTCAAATTCTCGCTCTTTCCTTCTTTCTTTTTCTCTGTCTTTTTTCTTTCTATCTTTCTCTGTGTTTCTTTTCTTTCTCTTTCTTCTGTGCCTCTAACTCTCTTGCTTTCTCACTCTTTCCTTCTTTCTGTCTTTGTCTCATTTCTTTCTCTTCTCTCCGTCTCTCTTGCTTTCTTTCTCTCTCCTTCTCTTTCTTTATTTCTTTCTCTTTCTTCTCTCCCTCTCTTGTTCTCTCTCCATCTCTTGCTTTCGCTCTCCTTTTTTCTTTCTCTTTCTCCTCTCCTCTATCTCTCTTGCATTCTCGCTCTACTTTCTAGCTTTCTCTCTGTATTTATTTTCTTTCTTTTTCTTTCCCTTTCTCTCTTGCTTTCTCTCTCTCCTTTTTTTATTTCTTTCTGTCTTTTTCTCTGCCTTTCTCTTTTTTTCTCTCCCTCTCTTGCTCTCTCTCATCGCTTTCTTTCTCTCCCTCTCTTTCTTTCACTCTTTCTCTCAATCTCTCCCCTTCTCTTTATTTCTCTTTTTCTTTCTCACTGTCCCACTCTCTCTTTCACTCTTTCTCTCAATCTCTCTCCCTCATTTTTCTTTATTTCTCTTTCTCATTGTCTCCCTTTCTCTCTCTCTTTCTTTTTACTTTCTCGTTCTGTCTCCTTCCTCCCTCTCCCTCCCTTCCTCACTCTCTCCCCCTCTCTTTTGACTTTTCCATTCCTCCCCATCCGTCCATCGTTTTGTCTGCTCTTCCTCGGAGCGTGACTGCCGCATTAGAGGCAAATGTCTTTTCATGGAAGATTTGCTGCAATTTCCAAAATGGCTGCTTTGCCTAATGGACAACTGCCTTTGGTTCTAATGAATGATTAGGGCGTGCAGGGGCTGAAAGTGAAGGGGGTTCCGGGGGTGAGGGGGCTGGGGGGGGCAGAGGACATACAGCGTGGAGAGGCGGGAAGGGGGGAAGGGGGTGGGGGGTGGGGGGGGGTAGCTAACACGGCGGGTATCAGCGTATGGAATGAGCTAAATGCCGGGGAGGAGGTCGGCCAAATTGGCATCGCCGAAGAACTTGGCATTGGGTTCCCAGCGCTTTGACGATGCCACTAGAAGTAATGCAAAAGTATCACCGCACAATTTTGGGCAATTTTTTTTTTTTCCAACAAGCTTTGCAGTTACGATTCGATTTGCGATTTATGTTTAGATATCAAGTTTTTTTTTTAAAGCCCACCAGAAGTATTCAAAGGGGTGTAAGAAAAAATCGATTCTGTGATATGTCGTGATACTTCATTGCACGATTCTCAAATCAATTCAAAATGCATCTGAATCAATTTTTAAAATAATATTTTTCACTGTCCAAATTTTTATATTGTTAAACCATCTTAGCATTTTACCAGGGTATACAGTTTTACTGTGACTAATTAAGAATTTTGTAGCTGCATCTAAACCATCCAGAAACAGATTCGCAGCTTTATATTTGAAGATGAGGCACAAGTTCTGATCAAACCAAACTTTGCAGCGCGTTCAATCGCATCAGCATCAGGGCAATGCTACTTATACTGTATGCAAATGAGCCATGCGGTTTTAAGTTTTGTTTCTGTAAAGCTGCATTAAACACATTATTACTCAAAGTATATAATGAGCGGAGTACCAGAAATGTAGAGCGGTGGTTGAGAGGTTGAGAGATTGTTAGTGGAAGGTCCGCCACCTGCTTATCTCCATGGAAATATTATTGCTTTGTCTAGAATGTTCCATCACGTCTATCACAAGGGAGACGAGCAAGTTACAGCACTGCGAAAAAGCTTGGTAAAAATTTAAGATGCACCTTTAATGAATAATAATAAATCTTTATTTCTAAAGCACTTTTAAAAACAAGGTTTACAAAGTGCTGTACAAGCAGCAATGAACAATAAAAAAATGCATAAAAATAGCTCATAAAACAAAGAAAACAGTCAATGATGCAGCAAATTAGATTAATTCTAACAAATAAATAAATAAAAGAGATAGAATAAAAAGTACTAAAACTAGTTAAAGGAAGGCCAACCGATAAAAATGGGTTTTAAGAAGTGATTTAAAAGACGATTCTGATGGTGCAAACCTTATCTCCTCAGGCAGGTCGTTCCAAAGCCGAGGCCTCGGACTGAAAAGACTCGATCACCCTCTGTCCGGAGTCTGGACTTCGGAACGGCTCACAGGGACCTGCCCGAGGATCTATTTTAAGCCAGAGGACTTAAGATAAACACTTAAATCTATCAGAAAATGACTTAAAAGTAGTGAAATGATCTGTCCAAGCAGCAAGATCATTTTACTTACTGTAAGTTTTCTTAAAATAAACAACCTCTAGAATAAAATTAATCCAATTCAGAACTAGTAAATCGATAATAAATCTGAAAACAAGAAGAATAACCAGATATACGTTTTAAAATCTTGGCCAAATCAGAGAAATTTGCATTACAGCACTGCGCTACATTACAGGTCAGATCTGTGGAGAGTCGCCCTTTTCATAGAAGGAATTATTGCACTTTTGAGCAACAGAAACACTCATAATGAATAAGTGAATATGTCTAATGCCATACCATGACCATTTTTTGTTATAAACCCCCCTGTAATTGAATAAATGCAAGGTAGAGCTGTTTAATGTCATACTGTGGAACATTCCAAGCAGAAACAACGAGGTGACGGATCCCCAACCAAAATGTTACATAGTGCAGCTTTTAAGTTGCATAAAAATGATCGTAGTGAAGTAAACGGCCCTAAAACTGTCACAACATATACTAGTACGCATTTTGACTCATGGCACGTGAGCATGTGTGGAACATATCGAGAAAGCCCCCCTAAGGAGAGCCGCACAAGATGTTGACGGAAAAACCCTGCTCCGAAAATACCCGTGTGGACTAGAGTACCGTCTTTGTAGCCATCTCAGCGTGGTACCAACCGGGACGGCTCAAAAAGCAACAGACACGACCTGATTGGCTGCTTTGAAGTCCCCGCACGGCTCAAAAAAAAAACACGTTCAAACTGCACTTTCAGACGTACCGCGCTGATGTTTTTTCCCAAGTTCAGGTTCAGTTCCCTGCGCATGTTCTTAAATATTAATGAATCAATACCAAGAATCCATGAATTTCAGAAGATGTTTGTAAAGATCTAGTGGTGGTGATGGTTGGATGGTTGGAAATTTTATGCTTAATAATTTGGCAATATTGACAAAAAAGTTCTTTGGATAATCCTGGTGTTTGTGTTGTTTTTTTTTTTTTTTTTAAATGTGCTAAAATGTAGCGGTGAATGTTGTAGTTTAGGTTTGGGAATGGACGTTGGGGTCCGTCACCTGCTCGTCTCCATGGAGATGTGCCTAGAATGTCCCTCAGTATGTCCATAAACTATTTAATCTCTATTTAATCAAATTACAAGTCAGATTTGTGGAGAGAATGGATGTTTTTTTAAAGATATTTTTTAGCAATAAATAACACCTGTGGTTGAATAAATAACATTAGTTTAATGCCGTACTGTGGGCAATTTAAACAAAGCATTAACATCTCCATGGAGACAAACAGGTTGTGGACTCCCTCCAGAAAAGTTACATAGAACACCTTAAAAACCCCTGTTTCAGGTGTTTGTTTTTTTAGTTAGCTTTACTTCGCCCTGGTCTCTGAGAGTAGCAAAAAGCGCTTATAAACTCATCAAGGTGGGGATGCACAAAATAAGCGAGAAATAACTTTGGACCGCAAAACCGTAGAATAGTAGAGTTTATTTCAGTATTTTGAATTTTCCAGTATATTTCCGTCTCAAATTATAATACCCCAAGGCAAATTCATGCAAGTCAAATCACTGTCTCCGACCATAGACACAACAATGACGCATGCTTTTTAGAGCCAGGCAGGTCGGTGTTAATCCAATCAGATTATCCGGTGGTAAACAGAGGCGGCCAGTTGCTCCAAAGCCGGTTCCGAGGGCTCATCTCCGGGTCCGGCTGCAGAGCGTCCGGCCAGTCCCCGCTCAAACTCCAGCTCCAGCGGCGATTCCTGCTCGGTCAATGGGTCTAAATCGCCTTCACTTATCAATCCCGGCCGCTTATCCGCTTCCCCGACGCTCGGCTTTGATTGGATTAGCTATGATGATCAATACTCGGAATCCCATAATGCATCAGGCTTTGTTTGTGTGCCGACATAGTGGATTTATACTACAGTAATGGCGCACGCTTCTATTATCTGTCAGTCTGAGAAGGAAAATGAGGCCAGGGGCTTGTCAATAGTTGATTCCTGTGCGCATTAAAGAGCTGTTGTAAATTCTGTACCGTAGGCATTATGTTTCGCAAAATGTAAAGTAGATTAAGACCGTAAACAAAATAGAAAGGAGGTCTATAGTGATTTTTATCACTAGGGGTTAAAAATGCATGTAACTGAGGTATTGATGGTTCTCAAGTGTTCTAAAAACTTAACTGAATACCACAGCCGGACCTAAACCTGAACCATATCAAGCCTTGAATGTGTGCAGCGTAACTTTTTCTGTTGGGGGTCTGGCACCATGTAGATGATATTGCTTTGCCTGTAATATTCCACAATATGGTATTAAACTTATATAAGGCGCATTTATTCAATTATGGGGGTTTTATTGCCCAGAAATACCTGTTAAAACATGCATTCTTCACTTATCTCACCTATAAATTGGCCTGTGATGTCTCCTGGTTGCATCTATGGAGATTGGCAATCTTAAAGCCATACTTTGGAACATTGCAGGCAAAGGATTGACATCGATGGAGGCCTTTACCAGAAAAGTTACATAGTGCAGCTTTAAAGAGGGATTATTTGACTTCTATGGGATATTAACTGCACACATATTTAGATCACTGTATGTTTTTATCGTTTTGGAAATACGATGTTTGCCGAAAGCAGGATATTCAAATGCATGGGTGACATTACAGTAAAACCTTTTTTGAGGAGGGGACATTTATAACATGGTAGAAAGTTCCAAAAAGCTGAAGATGGTCTAAAATGAAACTAAAAACATTTATAGATTTGTCTCGAAATAAAACAAATATTCAAATTGCAAAGGGCAATTATAATTCTTTGTAAATTTCAGTCATCAGAAAACAAGATGACATGGAATCGTGGAAAGATTTTACGTTTAAATCAGCCAATTCCCTCTAATGTCGCTTAAAGAAATCAATTAATCATAATATATGTCCTACTTTTATTTAAATGTGCACAGTGTAACTTCTGGTACAGGGTCCGCCACAGACTTGTTTCTATGGAGATAGTATTTTGCCTGAAAGGTGTCACAGTATGGCATTGAGCTCATCTATGCTGCATTTATTCGCCTACAGGTGTTTTTACTGCTGAAAAATACCACGAAAAACAAGCATTCCTACAGCGAGTGAGCTGAACACTCCACAGATATGACCTGTAACTTGACATGGGCTTGTATCCATGGAAATAGATACGTTTAATACACCAGAAAGTTACAAGGTTGGTTGATTAGTGCAAGAGATAGAAACCAACCTTCCTTATTAACTCGATGATTGGTGATACGGGTAAAGCTTTTTTGAACACACCATGAAATTGTTGATGTTAAATGACTGCTTCATGACATCACAAGGTGGAACAGAGCATTTTGAGCTTTAGAGGGGTTACTCAAACATATGTGAATGAAACAAAACACAATTCCAGGTCTGTTTTTGACGAGCTAACAACATTCTAACATGACTTAAAGCTAACGAGACCCATTTGCATAATATCGCCTTAATTGCCCGCCTTGCCACGCTGATCGCCATTTCCGCGCTATTGTCCTTTTTATAAATCGGATCTCTCTTTCGCCTAACTGCTCATAACCAAGATTCATAAACCAGTTAGAAGGCGTAATTGGCCCCGTCCTTCCACCCAACAGTTGGCCGCATCGCCCCCTAATGAAAACTGCCGCGACGCTTCACTGGAACACGCTAAAAAGCCTGGGATGCTAACACCTAATCTTCACACCACATCTCTGGTGCGATACGGCCCTGATGTGCCTCTGCTTAGCACGTAGCTCCAGGCACCCGTGTTGACAGCATGCTTCTAGAACTACGGCTTCCTCCCTTTCACAGCCCCAGGTTCAGCTACCGGTCAGGGGGAGGTCACCGCCGAAACGCAAACCAAACGCCCTCCTTTACACCCCGGTCAGGTTTCCGGAAAGATGGAGCAAATGTTGGAGTACGCGTTACAAGGATATGGTTTAAAAGGTTACATGAGAGGGTTCAAAATGCGGAAAAATTGTGGTTTTAAAGGGGGTGGAACTTTTTGGTTAGGGGCCCATCTCCTGCGTGTTTCTATGAATATGTTATGGCTCTGCCTGGAAGCGCAAAAAATATACTTAATAAACCCGGAAAAAAAGAAAACAAACATTAGCTCTCTACACACCAGGCTGTCTCCCAAAGAAGAACTTTGAACTTTTATTATTATTATTTAATTTGGCTTTGATTGAGAGTGAGAAACGTAATTTCAATTTTTCATGTGAATCTTAAAAATTGACAATAAACTTTTTGAATCTTGATTATGTGTTTAATGCAACTTTGCGCACATTTGTTTACACTTTACAGAAACTTGGCTCAACCACATGGCTCATTTGCATACAGTATAAGCGCTGAAAAAACGGCTTATGCGCCGATTTGGTCAGCTTCTGTCGGACTAAAGGACACGACTCAGTGGAATATTTGTGTTCTTTCTGTGACAAAGGGATGTGCTGCTGATGGTGAGTCTGTTCTGTGCGTATGTCGCGTTGGTTCATGTTAAACTTTTCAGAGATCGTACGAGGGCAGCAGCTCTTTCGCTTATGTCGGCTACAGTCGCTTTATTTAAGTTGGCTCTGGTTTCTCATAACCGGGATACTGCGTAAAGTCTCGTGTAATAGTGGTATTGGTGCGTGATATCGGCAATTGTTCAACGACTACAAGTATATTAAGGAAGTATCGGGCCGATACATGATACCAGTATCGGTATCGGTGCATCCCTAGTAATATGGGCCATTTAAAGTGTGTTGCGGGCGAGTGTTGTGGTATTTGGTTCTAATAACAGCGATTGACAGCGTGTAATTAATGAGCGCCGCTGTTGTAGATTCTATTAGAGGGAATTTGAAGCTACAGTTGTTCCATGAGGCTAATGGACTTGACATGGCATGCCCCCTCACCAGAGCTTAGATTAGCAGACTTCAGTTTGACACACACTTCAGTTTGCGTTGCTTTCACAGGGCCCATATTACGCTATTTTCTGATCTAATGTGGTTTCCTCGTCAAAAACATACATTACATTACAGTACATTACATACATACATTCTTTGATTCACACGTTTAACTTTTTTAGGCTTTTTATTTTGTATTTTCTGTCATGTGGTAACGGACGTGCCGACAGAAATTTGGGAGCACATGGGCCCCACTTTAATATAACTGAATAGAAAGAGGGTCCAATTCTAGTCCCCTAAAACCCTGCGTTCACTTGACTTTAAGTTACCTCAGTTTGGGCTCAGTTTTCTGTTGATTGTTTGCCTGTGTTAAATTATTTTGGACTTTATTAAATTTAAACTTCTTTTTATACCTTGTTTTTTGCTTTCTCTGTTCCCGGCAAATCATGGGCCATCACAATATATCAAATTACAAGTCTCTTCACTTAAATGCATTGTTATGGTGCAGTAACAGCTAAAAAAGAGGGAACTACATAGACCATGTTTTTTTGCTGCAGTTTTAGTCCATATTCACAGTTTTGTAAGCCTCCGCAAAATATCTCAATAAATATCATACTATGAGATAGTGCTGCCACTAACGACTAATTTTCTAACGATTAATCTCTCGACTAATTTTTCGATTAGTCGACTAATCTAAACGACTAATAAAAAAAAAAAAGCGGTTCTAACACACACAAGTGTGTGTGTTAGATTTTACCTTGTGTGTGCTGTGCGTGCGAGTTGCAAAGGTTATTGCTGTTATGTCTGTTGTGTGTGCTCATTCAACAATGTTGAACAACGATATGCACACACAATTTAACGAGTTTGCACGAGCAGCATATGCAACGGTATGCTCAATACCTCATGCATCGTGGTCGTGGTCGAGAAAGAGAGAGACCAGCCAGCAGAGTGCGCACGGCAAATACTTCCTCAAGTTTGTTTTCTTTGGCGGTGCCATTATTTACCACTGCTGTTAGCCTTTGGTGAAGCCGAGGTTAGCCACCTCGGCGTCAACCCCGGATGTAACCGCTGTCAGCAGCACCGGTGTCGGCCTCGGCGCAGTTGCTGCCCGCGGCACCGGTGTCCGCTTCGGTGTAGCCGCTGTTAGCCGCGCCGGTGTCCGCCTCGGGTGTAGCCGCTGTTAGCTGCGCCGGTGTCCGCCTCGGGTGTAGCCGCTGTTAGCTGCGCCGGTGTCCGCCTCGGGTGTAGCCGCTGTTAGCTGCGCCGGTGTCCGCCTCGGGTGTAGCCGCTGCCTGCCGCACCGGTGTCGGCCTCGAGTGTAGTACGACTAGTGGTGTGGAGGGGAAATACCTGATCTCAGGCAAGCAAAAGGTCTCTGGACGAGCCGTTTGAGACCAAAAATAAATAAAGGCGAATATTCGACCAAAAAAATTGTAGTCGACTCATTTTCATAATCGATTACGTCGACAACGTCGAATAATCGCGGCAGCACTACTATGAGATGCAAAAAAATATAGCGAAAATATATCAAGAGATTTGGATACCGTTACTATTGCTACTATTCTGTTTGTTGGATCATAATATTAATTTTTTGGATTTGCTGAGGATTTGTATTGTGTCTGTCAAGACAAACGACACACTTTTACACTGTATTATTCATTCACTCGTTACTCTGTGGAAGCTGAATACTTTTTTTAAGCCAGATGCCCCGGGGTAGACTGACAGCAGAGAGGCGGCCACCTGTGACATGACCCCTGCAACCACCACCAATCACTCACACACCCACCACTGTCATACATAAGCAAGGTGGGCGCAGTGTCTTGCCCAAGGACACCACTTCAGGATGCACTTCAATCAATCTGCTGACCTTGGGGTTAGCGGACGAGCTCGGTGACCTCTGAGCTATTGTGGTACAGATAAAGTGAACACAACTGCTATGAGCGATATTGGTGTTTACAATCTATTGGCCAATATAATTTTATACAGATGGGGCAGATTAAGTGAATATTGTTAAAATGCCGATTTCTTTTTCAGTGTAGTGAGTTCTAGGCTCTAATCACTTTCTCCCTTTTTCTATTGTTAACGTTGTACTTTCTTACAAACGTTGAACCTGATCTTTTTTTTTTTCATTACATTAATACATTAATTAATACATTAATAAGCATGCAAATGACTACTTCCGGTGTAGTTACCGACACTGGGAATGTGATAAAACCATGGATTAAGCAGCAGTCTGCACAACCTGCCATAGCTTTTCATGGGGGATAGGACTCTAATTGTATATTCAATGTCAATATGTCTTTTTTTTTTTTAAGTTAAGACAAATGATAATGCAAGAATAAAAAAATTGAGTACAGTGACCTGTAGATGAAGAAAATCAGGGTATTTTTTTCAACTTTCCAAGATTTTGTGATTTTTTATTTTTTTATTTTTTTTTTAGTTACTACAGCCAATATAGTCACCCGCATATTTCCAAACATCTTCCAGTTTCCTAAGCATTGATTACGTCGATTACATTGATTATGTTGATTACGTTGCATGAAATATCCAAAAGGTAAACTCATAAATGTTGAACCTGGTATTTTCAATTATTACTGCCTAAACCCTAGAACTCACTGTATTACAACATTTTGCATTTTGACAATATTCATTTAAGCTGTGCTCCATCTGTATTAATATTGTCCTATAGAAATGAGTGTGATGAATATGCTATATACATAAACAAATTATTTTAAACATACATGCAAACAGATGAACAATATAAATATAGATTACAAAACAGAGGGGCAATTCATTGAGTCAGATTAATAATTCACGTTCTTTATACATTGATAACATGTAATTATTTGGATAATATATAATTACATAATAAAACAGCAAAAACTTTTTTTCGAACTTTTGTTTTGAAGTGAAATGTACTTACTATACTATACTTTACTATAGAATCACCCATTATAAACCCATACAGCATATTTTCTTGAAAAACCACTTCCTACTAACATTTACACACTGATAAGATGTAATATTGAAAATGACCTCACTCTTGTCCTCTGCTGCCGGGGGTTTCCTCACTTTAACTCCATTTAAATGCTTCTCATGTGATTCACTATAGTTAAACTGATATGGCCCATTACTGTATGGTGTCATTGTACAGTACAGTACAAGGTACCTTGACCTTCTGGAACCTGTCATAGACGCATCAAATCCTGAAAGCTTTTTAGGGCCTATTCTCACTGCCATTTGGATAGAGCGAGTTAACATTTGTTTCATTATCCCCAGTCTCCAGTGATGCTACAGATACCTGCTTTCAAACTGTACGCAGCCCCATTGATTGTGGGCGGCGCGTTTCAGCCCAGCAGGGGAAACCACTGCTTGTGTAGGCTGGTGCTGCCGTTGGTGGTGGTTGGGTGTAAAGGGTGAGCTCTGGTCCGCCTCCGAGCCTTTCCAATCGATCTGCGCTGTTTTTTCCTTGATTGATAAAACCGGGATGGCGCAGGGAGCAGGAGGAAAAGGCTTACTGATGTGTTTCTTAATCTTTCTTAGGCTTGCGTTGTCAAATGTCAGCCCTCCCACCAACGCCATTGTGAAACCTAGTCGACGAATGGAGACCAAATAATATTTTCAGTAATTTATTTATTTTTTTGGCCAATACTTATATTTGAGAGAAAGGGAAATTAAAATATAAATTGGCCAAAATATAAATATAAGGGGGCCTAGCAGTATGGTTATGCTGCGCTACCACATAACTTTTTTTATTGAATTAAATTTGTGTGTGTGTTTGGAGGAGGGGGTGAGGAGTTTATGATTGTTTTTTGTTAAATGTTATACTCCATTGTCTTTTAATAAAAAAAAAAAAAAGAAACTTCGCCCCTCTCTCCAACTGCTGTTGTCAAGCTCCTTATTTTGGTTTTAAAATGTTTGTATTAACCCGCGCTACATGATCCTGGTGTTTTTATTTTGCTATTTTATCCATAAAATAATTCATAATATGGAACTCGGGTACAAATTTGCTCCTGTAACTGCTGGCCTCTGTGAGCTTCATTTGACTGGAGCCAAACGTTTTGATTTTATAACTACAACAATGAGAGTTTTTACAATGTGTTTTGTTCTAGCTTTATTCATTATATTCATTTCACAATCACAAACGACTGGCTTTCAGCCACTTGTTTGTTTTTTTCTGTTTCTGTTCGGCACCATTTTGAGGATTTTTGACTGTTTTAGAAAGAATATTCCGATTGTTAATTTAGCGATGCACCGATCTGATACTGTATTGGATATCACAGCTGATACTGAAAAAATTGAATTGGATATCGGTTTAGGACATACGAATAGAGATAATGGATAAATAACAGCTCCATATACATATTTGGATCAGTTTATTTTATTTTATTTTTGATTTAAGGAAATAAAGGCTGTTTTCAGTCTCTGCCGATACCTGATATCAACCGATACCAGTGCAGATATTTAAACATAATATCAGAATCTGTATCGGAACAGAAAAAGCTTGATCGGCTTGATTCATTTTTATAGTCGTGGTCACTCCGAAATCCATGGATTGGCTAAAACTAAAATGCCACTTGATGTACTTTTACATTTTTGCAACCGATTTCTTTTTAACATACTGTAGTTTTTCGTTCTTCACAAACTTTTCACAGTTTTAATCGAAAATCTATCCCTCACCTCGACTTGTGAGCACGACCCTTGAATGATTTGTAGTCCTTTCCCCTCGTGCCTGTCCAACCAGTGGGATTAGCGCCTATCGATTAGCCTAGCCTTAGCATGTAGCGCCCATTAATTGGAATTTGTATAGCGATTTAATGAATAGCGCCGTGAAACGCAGGGCTATGCTATGCCACGAGAACGGGATTACAAGCAATTAATCTAAAATGCGGAGGCAAAGTCATTAGCCTTCCCTGCGGCAAAGTCGGCCCGGTGTACATCGCTTGTAGCTTCCTGACTGCTAAATTTACACCTTTCCCAGTCCCCGCTGACCAAGCTCTGGCATATGAAGTATTTCTCTCAATGTCCAACGCTGTGATGGCTCCCAGTCACTTCTCCGCTCTTTATTTTGCTTCTCTTTGGAGACGCAGAAGGACGGACGGAGAGTGGAAAGGCTCCCCGGGGACCAGCGGTGCATCCATTAGGCCAACAGTGCCTACATGTCCCTGAGTATGACGGGAGGGGACAAAGTGTGACCCTGGGACGTCTCCGCAGCCCGTTGTTCTCTCTTCTCCTCCCGTCTCATCCTGTCGGAATAAACGGTGATTTGAAATTTGAATAGATGCGCGGTGCGGCGTGGCAAACAAAATAATTCCACTTTTGAAACTGAACCAAGCTCATCGGTAGCGGTATTGCGGTTTGGACGAAAGGCGAGGTTCCTGGCACCGCTACTGAACAGCTGGATGAGTATTAAGATTTATGAGTTCGAGAATGCTTTCAAATGCAACTTGGGCCACCTAAGGCAATGCCTCCCCCTGAACCCACCGCTACTCAGATGAATAGATTGAAAATACTGGCAGTTGAGACATTTGGTTTGGTTTAAAACAAAAAAATAAAGTGGCATACTCAATAGTTCACCATTTAGTCTACCAATCTTGTGAGCTTTAAGACATGTTCTAATGTTACCTCATCAAAAACATACCTGGAGTCGTGTTTTATTTCACATATGTTTAAGTAGTCCTGCATTATTACCTTGTCTAAATCTCCAAAGCTCAAAATGCTCTGTTCACTTCCAATTTGTGATGTCATGTAGTGTTGTTCAGTAAAGATGGGCAATTCCGGGGCTGAAATCATCCAAATGATTCTAGTGAAGGTGTATGGAGTTTAAAAACACAGTGGAGAAACCTAAAAAAAAACATGCACCAGGAGGGACTACAGGTGGAAATTGGCTCTAAATGCTACAACCTGGCGCAATTCATTGCTTAGGCACTGTCCCTGTCTCATAAATAAACTAAATAAATTAACAATAAACTTCCTGGATTACCACATGACATCACAAGGTGGAACAGCGTGTTTTCTGTATACCACAGAAGAACTCAACCAGATATGTAGGGTTTGTGTATTAAACGTGTGAATGAAACAAAACACAACTCCAGGTATATTTTGATGAAGAAACAACATTTATAATGTAGTTCAGAAGTGGCAGTAGTAGTAGTTGCGGCAGAAGTGGCAGTAGTAGTAGTTGCGGCAGAAGTGGCAGTAGTAGTAGTTGCGGCAGAAGTGGTAGTAGTAGTAGTTGCGGCAGAAGTGGCAATAGCAGTCATATCATTATTGCTTAAAACTATTCTAACGTGTGGTGTTACAATTACAATGTGTGGTGTTTAGAGAAACACAATTTCCACTATCACTGAGAAATTACATGACAAATTTTTGCCCTACCAGATCCAGACATTTTATTACTTTTTTGATGCCTATGAAAGATCCATACACCTGTTTTGTCGCATTTTCTAAAATTCTCAAAACGACAAACTGAAGTGAACTCGCTAATCCTGACATCCCTCATTGTAATTCGACAGTTTGTTTACACAGTATACTCACGGTGACATCTCCAAATGAAAAGCTGACAGGTATACTTCCCAAAAAGCCCAGACTGTTGATGTTGGAAAAGATCGTTCTGATAAGTCTTCTGAACATCCTCGAGTTTGCATTTTCAAGCACTGTAAACATGCTTTTATATAAACGACCAAAATAGGGGCATTTTTCACTTCTGTGAGCGTGAAATTCTGCTTATTAAATTGTCCTTGCCTTGGTGTTTATACGGTCAACTTTGTGACCCGCAGTCTGTTTCTTTCTGCAAATCAGCCATGCCTTGCTGCTAGTTTCTCATGAGGACAGTTAAGGACAAGGTGAAACATTAAAAGCCTCACACGTAAATGGATTTTTATGTGTAGCTCATTAAGCTTTTCGAAATCTCGCCTTCAAACCACAAATTGTTGGGAAGTTTTGAGAAATTGAAGGTCCTACTTTACGCAAAATTGAACTCAGTCATGTTATAATGTTATCTCCTCAAAAACCTGGAGCTGCGTTTTGTTTCATTCACACGTTTGAGTAATCCTTTTTTTATTAGGCTGTCTGCATCTCCAAAGCCCAAAATAATCTGTTCGACCTTGTGATGTCATGTCATTTTTGTTTAGTCGAGATTGGCAATATCAGGGCTGAAATTACCCAAATAATTCTAATGAAGGTGTATGGAATTTAAAAACACAGTGGCGCACTTCCTGTATTACCATGTGACATCACAAAATGGAGTGTTTACCATGCGAAAATATCTAAATATGCAGGGTTTGTGTGTTAAACATGTGTGAATGAAACAAAACACAACTCCAGGTATGTTTGCGATGAAGAAACAGTAGAACATTAGAATATCAAAAAATGGCGTCATCAGGGCCCTTTAAGCTGTTTTTGTTTGTTTATCCTCCCCCTCCCCTGAGTCTTGCTAGCTGTGCATGCATTAGCCGCTCACAATCTCCCAGCGTCCCTGAATGCGACAAGTGGTGACAGGACGTGACCCTCACATGTCTCTCCTTGTCTCAGCTGGAGCCCCCCTCAGCTGTTGGTGGACAAATATCTGCATACATGTCCTCGCCAGCTGTGTGAGAGTGCATGTGTGTCTGTGTGTGTGTGTGTGGGTGTGTGGGTGTGAGCGTGTACGTGTACGAGAGTGTGTGTACATGTGAGAGTGTATACGAGTGTGTAAGTTTGTGTGAGTGTGTGCACGTTGGGTTGCGAGAGTGTGTACATTGGTGTGCAAGTGTGTGAGTGTGTATGAGTGTGTAAGTTTGTGTGAGAGTATGTACGTTGGGTTGCGAGAGTGTGTACATTGGTGTGCAAGTGTGTGAGTGTGTATGAGTGTGTAAGTTTGTGTGAGAGTATGTACGTTGGGTTGCGAGAGAGTGTGCATTGGTGGGAGAATATGCAAGTTCATGTGTATGTACCCGTGTGTGTGTGTGTGTGTGTGTACGTTCGTGTTTGTGCGAGAGTGTATGCCCGTGTGTACGTGTGCGAGAGTGCTTGTGTGTGTGTGTGTGTGTGAGTGATGGTAGCTGGCACATGGGGGGGTTGACAGGCGTGTTAATTGAATTGTGGGAAAAATGCAAATCCCGGCCTGCCTCTTTGAATGGGTGGGCGGGGCTTACGCGGTCCTCAAAGACAAACCCAGCTGGATAACTTTGACCACATCCGCACAGGAGAATGAAGAGTGTGATGTCTCCCTGTATTTATGGTCCTTTTTGGTCCTTTTCCCATCGCTTTGTCAAAGCTTTGTCAGCCTGCCCATGCACCCACATTCAAATTTAAATATCTTTTTTCCAATTATGTAACAAGAAAATGGTGATATGATGTTCTACTTGCAACTAGGCAGTACCCAGTTTTCTATTTTGGGGAGAATCCATAAACAGACGCTCTGTTGATTATTGTCCAGCTGCTTGATCTTTGGGGAAAATATTAAAATTTTACTATTATATTTGCATACATTTTGAAATCAAATGCTTTTCTTTGTGGAGCTCTTATTACTTTGTCCAGAATGTTTCACAGTATGGCATTAAATCTTTATCTTCAAGGAGACCAAACCAGACCAAGTTACAGGTCAGAACTGTGGAGAGGCGACCCCGCTCACAATCAGAATGTTTTTTTCTAGTTATTTTTTAGCTATAAAACCACCTGTAATTGAATAAATGTGAGGTAGATCGGTTTAATGTCATACTGTGGAACATTTTCAAGCAGAGCAATGACGTATCCATAGAAACAAGCAGGTAACGGACCCCCCACCAAAAAGTTACATAGGGAAAACTGATTTAAATACATTTATGCCAAGATTAGGCATGCACCAATCCAGCTGGTTCAGTTCCAATACAGATATCGATACCATGGCTTTAAGAATCTCGATCGAAGAATCGATATCCGATATTACCCAATGTCAGTGCGGGGATTGAAAAAGGCACTCTTCTCTCAAAGCACAGTTGCTTTATCACAAAATTGAACAAGGAACTACTGAATGAATTGAAGTTCAAATATTATGAGACATTATGAGGCCCAACCAGGATATTGACTGAACCAATATCATGAAACCGATACTCAATCCAGCAAATTACCGTATCTTAAATCTGTGCTGATATTTGAGACCAGTATTGTATCACTTGCCAAAATCACATGCATTTCACAACATGTATTCGAGGTACATAGTATGGATGTAAGAATAACCAAAATATTGAGTCTCACAATATTGAGTCTCACAATATATCGAATTACAAGTTTCTTTGCTTGTTTTGGAGAATAGAAATGGAGAACTACATATACCATGATCCTTTGCTCTGTTTCAGTCAAATCTACATGATGAAACAACTGTTATGAAGCACCTTTAAATCTTAATTATTTGGATTATGTCAGAAACGTTGTATATTCACAATTTTGTTAGCTGCCACAAAATACCACAATAAATGTGAAGTATTCTAATGTGAAAGTATTGTGTTGAAAGTTTTGGATATTGTTACAACCCCGGTAGATCGAGGAACATTCTTTTCTCTACTAAAAAACTGTTGTGACAAGAAATTAAAAGATATCTCAATGTGCCAAACTTCTGTGTCACTATACGTTATTCAAAGCAGCTAACTTTTGACTGTGCTTGAAAAACCGCTGATTCAGTGTGCCCACCATCGTAACGGCCTCTCCTGCGCCTGGCATCGACGGGGCCTGGCGGTCCCCGGAGCCTCTTGTGTGGCGAGGGTCTCCTTGAGAAGTCATTCAGATTGAAACGGGCAGAGGGTCAGTTCCAAAGAGCCGCTGTGTTTTATTTAAACTATTCACCAGTGACTGCAAGAGTACTAGAGTTATTCAAATTGGATTACTTTGAATATTGCTACTTGCTGGCCCGTGCAATCTTTTGGAACTGGAAAACTTCAAACTTTCAAACTCTATTTCGATACTAAGGGATGTACTTGATACACAATACTGATTCCAATACCACAATGATGATAAAAAAAAACACACTTTATATAGACAATAGAATGTGATTTTCAACATTAAATAATTGTACTTTCATTTTATTATGTTGTATCTATTTAATCCTTCATTCCTCCAGGCAGGTTCCATGGACATGGACAGTCTATGTGCACTTATACTTCTGATACAGCTCAAGATCATTCTAAGGTGATTCAGGAAAGGCTTATTTCTAGGGCTGTCAACATGTTACCACATGCGATTAATCACAAAAAATATCACACTGTTTTTTAACGCAGATTAATTAGACAATTTATTTTGAATGCACATGCTCCTCTATGGAAAGTGCAGATGGTGACCTGAAAGGCGGCGCAGGTTATTAAGTCAGTGATCAGGTCTGTCCATACGGGACTTTAGATAAACTAAGGTAGTTTGCAGATATTGCAGCGATGAACTCTCTTTCCACAGAAGCACAAGTTTAAAATACCATCTTAAAGATTCAGCGGCAGCAACGACACTACCTGTACACCAACAAGCCGAGCACGACAAACAACGTTAGCGGAGTGAACCCGCGGCAATGTGGATAACAAAACTACCAGCGATAGAAAAATGTCAATAATATAACTTTTTGATAATAAATAACATTTTTGTTAAAATATTTTTGGTAATTTTTTGAAGAATAATTAACTGTGATTAATTGTGATTAATCAAAATTCTAAAGTGTGATTAATCTGATTTAAAAAATTTATCGTTTGACAGCACTACGTATTTCTGTCTTGTGAATGTGAATTTCTAAGTATTGATACCTGCTCAAACGAGTAGTTTCCATACTCATTTTAGAATCCGTCAATACAATAAAATTTTCAATACCTTTGACAACCCCAGCTCAGTCTCTTTCTTACACAGCAGTCCATTAAAACCAACTAAAGCAAATCCACTAGACAATGTCATTATGGAAATAGGACATTGTGTTGACACAGCAGGAAAAGAAATCTATGACGGTTTGAAAGACAAATTGTTTTCAACCCTCCAAAAGATCAATTTATACAATGTCTCTCTGCGAACAAAGTCTTGAAATACTTGAAGCTCTTTGTAAGGATGTACAATTTCCTTTTTTTTGTTGTGTAATTTTATTTTAGATGCACTGATCCAGGTTATTCAGTTCCGATACTGATTTCAAAACTAGCTTTACAGATTCATTGTGTAACTTTTCTGGTAGAGGGTCTATCAGTTGATTTTTTTCATGGAGGTGCTTTGTCTGGAACGTTTCATGGAGACCAAATCAGACCAGCATAAAGGTCCAGATCTGTGGAGAGGCAACCCCACTCACTGTCAGAATTGCCTCAGAAACTGGGCTTGACCGTAAGCAGGGTCGCCTCTCCACAGATCTAAACTTGGTCATGTATGGTCTCCTTGAAGATAGAAAGGTGAAACATTCTAGACAAAGTAATAACATCTCCATGGAGAAACATCTGAGTAACCCCAGACCATCAGAAGTGTTACACAATGCACCTTTAAGTATCAGCCGATAACCATTCTCCACAGATCTGACATGTAACCTGGCCCAGTGGCGTTACCTGCTGTTTCCGTAGAGCTAAATAAGTGTAATGCGATATTGTGGTACATTCCAGGCAACATATCCATGAATAGAAGCCTCCAAAAGTTATACAATGCACCTTTTAAGATACGTTCATGTTTCCATAATTTCAATTTGCTTCATTATTGAATCCAGGCGCTTTTGCATTCTGGGTTTGACTGCAACGCCTTGGCAGAGATCTTCCACTCTCTCCTCCCCTAGTTTACTTCTGCCTTGTTTCCGTGGTGCCCTGGAATGCCGCAATTCCTGTAGCTTCGGGGGGCTACATTAAAATGCTAATTGTTTTGAAATGAGACTTGCATTTTCTATTTTTACCTTTATTGTGTAAACAGGGCCTTATCTGATCTCCGGTAATCTGCCCGCTACCATAGATGCCGATCCAAACGACGCTGCTTTGGCCAGGTACGAGATGGCCAACAGCAGCCAGCAGTAGGTGACAGTAAGTGCTTCTATAAAAGGTCATTGCAGTGCTAATCCGACTATTCTTAGTTGCGGCCCTCAGCTCCTTTGTGGAAATCTAGGGCACACACACTACTCTACTCTACAGTGCGCCTTAATTTTCCGACAAAACTTTATTTCTCGTTCCTGTGGGGTTTAAAGGGACATTGACAAACTCTCTACCAGAAAAATTACATTAAGGATTTTCTCCATGGAGATATTGATGCTTTTTCTGCAATGTTTCACAGTTAGAGATGAGACCATAAACAGCAATGTTTTATATAATCGTGATGATCGCTGACAAAGATAATCACTATTTTATCACTGAAAAAAGCGACTTATCGTTGATGTTTTCTTCTAGATCGTTGTTGTTTTCACCCATAACAAAGTACAATACTATAACAGCTGTTTAAATATGGTACTTTTCATAGTATTAAAAGTATAATTACCATATTTTTTTCGGATTATAAGTCGCACCCGCCAAAAAAAATGCATAATGAAGAAGAAAAAAAACATGTATAAGTCGCACTTTTTTGGGGGAAATTTATAAAATCAGAGACCAAGAACCGACATTTCATCTTGAAAGGCGAGTTATAGAAGTTATAGTAATAAAAACAACCCATTAGAATTAGAAGAATCCACATTCGTTCCACATTTGTTTTTCAATATAGAACCAAAAATAAGAAAACGAAAAAACAACTCTTTTCTTTATTATTGGTCTCTAAAACCAAAATGAAAAAATGGATAACGATTTGTTTTTTCATTTTTGATTCATATATACAATTGATATATTTGGCCTATGGGCTGTCAGTATGAAAAATTTATTATACATAATTATACAAGTCGCAGGATCACCCAAACCCTGAAAAAGTGTGACTTATAGTCCGAAAAATACAGTAATCGTATGTATAACATTTTTAAACTTAACTAATCACTGTGATATTATCATTAATCACGGTTATTTTAACCATGATAGCCATGACACCAAATTTGAATATTGCACCATGTCTAAGTATTCACAGTGTGGGACTAAACCTTTCTATCATCAAACCAGAAACCAAACCAGAGCAAGTTGGAGGTCAGATCTGTGGAGAGGCGACCCCGCACACAGTCCGAATGCCTGTTTTTCAAGGTATTTCTGAGCAATTAAACCGTCCCTAATTGAATAAATGTAAAGTAGAGCTGTTTAGGTGACGGATCCACTACCAAAAAGTTACACGGTGCACCTTTAAGATACCCACCCCCCTTCTCTCTCTCCGTCATCTGTCGTCTTGGGTTGCCGCGGCCGTGTCAGCTTCCTCCGGAGAGGGGAAGTGATGCGTCAGGGAAAGTGCTTTTATCTGCCAAGCCATCTGATCTCATGCGATGCGATATTGAGATAAACACAGCGACAGTCAGAGAGCGAGACGTACAGCGACGCATCGGGGCGGGGCGGGGGAGGAAGGGGGGTTAGTCATTCCAATTTTGCGGGGTGCGGAAATTTTGCCCCGGCGATGATTGCCAAATTTACAAAGAGAATTCGAGACGAGGCTTGTTAAAAAATGTGTTCCCCAGCGTGAGGATGTAGCCTTCTAACACGGTGTCACCGGGTGTGATGGGAGCGAGATGTCTTTCCTTGACAGGCAAGGGTTGACTGTCAGCAAGATGAAATCTAGCCTAGCGCTGTAGTATTTTATTTTATTTTATTTTTTCGAAAACATTGCATGAGGTGTGTGGAAGTTTGCATTTGAATGGGCTATGTTTTGACAGGAAGAACAGCTCTATGGAAAGAACAAAACGCGTCAGATTTCAAGAACGATTCTCGGTTTGCTGTAACAAGCAAAATGGTGAGAATTATAAGGAGTAGAATTAAGGATGCAGGAATCCAATATATCCAATACTGTAAAATGTCGCTGGATCTGATATCTGTTTCCTAATATCGATTCAGCCGACATCCTGGTTGGACAAAGTTGTAATAAGACTATTTGTTGGGCCTCGAAAATCTCCTAATGTTTGAACTTTTATCATACAAAGCTGTTCAGTAGTTCTTCGAGGAATAAATAACAGCTACGTTTGGATCAGTTTTGGCTCATTATGTTTTAGTTTAAAGGAAATTAATGCTGTTTCAGGTTGATGATGGATATTGGCAAATACTTAAAGCTATGATATCGGATTTGGTATCGGAACTGAAAAAGCTGGGTCGGTGCTTTCAGTTTTCTGCTTTGTAATACACTGGGAATCTTGCCACGTAGATTTTGGCAAAATGAGGATGCCAAAACGGATGCTATTTTGGTTGATGAAAAAATGCGTAATTTGGCAACGTAGATTTTTGTAGCTTCGGCCACAAACGTAATGCTGTGATCTAAAAGACGAGCGGACTGTCCAGATGGTCTGTTTTATGGTTGTCCATTAGGAGTGGACAAAACAGCACGGACATGTTGTCCAGTGAACGGCCAAGTCATTGTTCCAAAGTGGCTCTGATTGGGTAGACGTGGAATAGCTTTAGACAAACATGCTTACTGTGGTGTTGTAGTTAGTTTTCCAGTTTACCATTGGACTTTATTTAAATTCTGATTGCTGATTCAAATTTTAATGCCATTTTTCAAGTTTGAGTATAAAATTTGTTGGCTGAAGTGTAGAATTTTTAATATTAGATGCGAAAATTATAGGAATTAACCATTTGTTACCGTATTATACCTACATGCATTGATATTTAGGGTTATCAAATGTATCAAAGATTAGATACTCATTGGTAAAACTGGTTCAAATTACTATCTAGCTTCAATACAAGTATCGATATTGAAAAAGTCACATCACCAGGACAGAAACTAACCCAAATAGCTTTAGAATGACCTTGAATAAGTACATAGACTGGTAGTACAACTGAGGAATTGTACAGATTGCAAAGAAAACACTACTATTTTAATGTTGAAAATGATTCTATTGTCTAAAAAAAGCATTGTGGTATCGGTATCGAGTATCGCGTCTATTCCTCAGTATCGAAATGGAGTTTATTGATATATATTTTTAGGCAACCCTATTAGACTTGTATCCAAACATACAATTTGGTACAATATTATACAGACATGCTTTAATATTCAGTTCAATTCAACTTTTGCTTTTCTCTCTCCAAATAATGTGCACGTCCATTATGGTGCAGTTTTAAACGGTCAAATGGAAACTACACTGGCTGAATACACAAGTGCACAATTTAGAAAAAAACAACAACTTATAAACCAGTGCAATCACAGGACATGCACACGCCAAATTGCTGTAGACAAGACGCAATTGGCCCATCGGAAACATGACCCTGCGCTACGTGTGGATGCAAAGCTAATGCAAATGAACGATATGTTATACCTCCCTTCTGCACAGCGGGGCCACGACTTCATTACATCCATGTGCAAGGCTGTGTCGCGTCGTTTAAATGTTTCCATACACTGTCAGTCGCCATTAGAAGCGGATCACTGAACCTAAAGATGACAGGGCCAACTCCCTCATCACCGCGCTAAACAGACCTTTTCTATTACCGGTGTCAAGTCTAAACCAAATTGGTGCGGGGGAAGCAATATTTCACAAAATATTGAATTTCAGTGATGCATGAGTAGCATGTTAATTTGTTGGAATGATTTGTAATTTTACACCTGGTTTAATGATGGTATTTTTGTATTTAGGGTGCTCATTGGAATTAAGGTGAAGATTAATATTTGGAAATGTTTTAGTCCCATTGAGATCAAAAAGTTACACAGTTTAAGTTCCTGCTTGTGTATAAAGAAGTCAGCTAAAAGGAGTGTGACGTCATCCATAGTGTTCAGCTTTAGTTAAATGAAGCTCAGCGAGGCTAGTAATTACAGGGGCAAGTTTCGAGCCCAGTTTATTGTTTGGAATTCTGATTCCAATTCATAGCAACCAAAGAATCAATCTGAAGCGTTGCTGTTGAAGGTAACGCCCCTTCCGCTCTGCACCAACTAACAATCCTGTCAATCAAACCTGTTGCTACGCTAGTGGGAGCAACCTTGGCAAAAGAAGGTGCCTGATTCCTCTATTATTAATATTCATATCTTGATTTACAGGCAAAATAGGACAATAAATGCACAAGGATCACGTAGAACGAGTTAATACGAACATTTTATGGCAGTTACAGAGAGGGCTGACATTTTTTTTCAATATAGAGTTGATTGGACCTAGAGTCGGAGTCTACGGCCTAAACAACTAGAATTGGACCAGGGCTTTTCTAGGATTGTGGACACACGTTCTCAGTAAATTCTGCAATGTTTTAAGGATGTATTGTGTAGGGATTTAAGCTTTAATGCTGTCTTAGTCAACCAAAATGTGCATTCGTTGATTAATCATTTTATGGATTAATATGGGATCACAGCAGAAGGGGGCGATTAGTGGGTTAGCTAAAGAAAATGGCAGAAAATGGCTATTGTTTCCTTCTCTTTCTGTATCATTAGCTGTTTTTGCATGAACTCCCGTGCAGGTGCAGTGTTGTGAGTGCTGTTTGGTCAGTTGCATAAAGATGTGTAATAGTTTTGAGAGCTTTTGTCACATTCCACATGAGTTCATTAATCATGAATCCTCAAGACATGTCTTTAGTTGACGACAGCCCTATTATTGTATCAGAAAAGGTGGGTTGCCCTGTTTAAGTTGTTTTTTGTTAACGTGACTTTACATCTAGCCATTCAAAGTTCAACCAGTTCGAGTTCTCGTTGCTTTTTTTTACTTGTTTGGGATTTGACTGCGAAATTGCAATGCGTTATCTGCTGGATATTGTAGAAACATCCTGTGCTGGTATTGAGCAAGAATATGAATTACGGGAATGGAATAGAAGACTAAAGTGAGACTGTTTTAGGATTGCAGACACATTCTCTGCAAATTTCTCATGTTTTAAATAAATATTGCATAAAAAACACGTGTTGCCCTGTTTAATTTTGTTTTTCATTCACATATCAAAAGAAAATTGTCAAAAACATGGCTGAAATTTGAATAGCTGCATGTCGGAAGCCATTTTAGTCAGCTTTTTTTCAAGTTTTTTTTCCAGATTTGACTGCCATATTGCATCTATTAGACATTGTAGAAACTTCTGGTGCTAATATATTGAACAGAGCGCTCTGATACCGCTTTCACTGCATCACAACCTCAAACCATCCCCGAAAAGCGACTCATCTTTGGACTTGAATGCGCCCTTTGCAAAGTGTGCCTCTGGTGTCACAAAAGCTCTGAACCGCGCTCACTACCCATCAACAAGCCTGTCCAAAAAGCTGTCACACTCCCTGACCAGCTTATTTCCCTTTTCGGCCTGATGCTGGGACGAGCTCACTTGCGCTTTCAAAACACAATGCAAATCGCTCAAGTCGGCCATGCAAAAAGTCCCCAGACATACGTGCACACACATACACTCTTTCGTTCTCTTTCTGCATCCTCTTCCTCTGCTTGTATGTCCACTATTTCACCCACCGTTTTGAATACACCCCCCTCGACGCTTTTTTTCCCCTGCCCCCCCAATCGGCTTTTGTGCAGCGTCTCTTCGTGCCTGACCAGCCGTGCCGTGACTCTTGGCTTCAAAGGCTACCTCATTCATCAGTCACTCATCGGAAAGAGGGTCCCATTCAGCCTCGCACTAACACACTGGGAGGAGTATATAAAAAATCCCGGCGAAGTGCATGAAAAAGAAGGAGGGGCCGCCGGAGGGAGAGGGCGACTGGCGCTTGACCGGGGGAGGCCCGAGGGGGGTACGCGGCAGGGGTGTCCACGCTCCCACACTTATTTTAGAGGCCATTCTTTCTAAAGGGTAGAAGCGGAAGGAAATTGACCAAATTGTTGAATTTGTGGGGGATATTATTCAGTCATCAGTTCTGGAATGTGTCAATCAGGATGTATGTGAACTTACAGAGACTTTTGCTAAATTTTTTATCCGTTTTTGTTGAAAGAATTAAAAGGCGCTTGCAGTGTTCCAAACTTATTACTCCCTTACTGTAAGCATTCTGAGCAGCCTAATTATTCACCGTGATGAGTTTATAAGAACTTTTCGCTGTTGTCAGAGGCCAAACAGTGACGGTAACACTTTCTAATTGGAGGCAGACTGTACACAGTACACACCAATATATCGGTTGGCTGATATTATTGGCCGTTATGAGCCGATATTCCACGTGGACATGTTTTACCTTGTTATAAATCTTAGACTCTATATTCTGCCCATTTAATCCAATTTATAGACAGATAAATGTCCTAATATGTGGCGCCGCATCAGGATTTATTTGCGGAGTCATTTGTCTGTGTTTGTGACGTCATACGAACGCACCCCCATGTGAATTTATTTACACCGTCTGCATAGATCCATGTGCGCACTTTTGAGATTATATTCTTTTTATGGACAATCAATTTGAGTCTGGATTAAAAGGACAGTTCTTAGTGAAGACTTGTGATCTGTTTGTGTGAGCGCTGAGTGTCGGTTTTGAAGCTCGTTTTGGTTCTTTCTCATTGGTTAGCGATTAGCTGCTGTAGCTCGCACACATAAACAGGCTGTTTTCTCTTCTATTAGACTGTAAAGTGACTATAGTGGCCGTATATATGTTACTGGACACGCACTGATATGTAAATGAGCTGTGAATAGAAGTGTGAATTATCAACATTTAGAAGATCATTAATTACCGCAGCACGCCCGTTTGTACCGCTAAAAGCTAATAGCAGTAGTTTACTTTCATTACCAGAATGTCAAAATGCCATTAGGCCGACCTACTGTCTTTAAATATGACGTAAAGAGGCAGCATAGCAGTAAATCTCGGCTAAATAAACTCAATTGAAAATCCAATAGAGTCAAACCTAAGTTTTATAAACAATTGAAGATTTACAGTGAATTTTTACGTTATAAATATATCGGTGATTATATTGGCAGCTCCAACTCCCGTTTTATCAGTATCATACACAGCAGGCATATACAATCCATCTTCTACAATATATCTGTACTATACGGGCAAGGCAAGTTTTGATCAAATACATGGAAAAAAATAGGTACAGATCATCAGTTCTTTCAGTACTCGTTGTGGTTTCCAAAAATCCTAACATTCCTTCCATTTATAGTCTTTTTTGTATTCCTATTAAAAAAGTTTTTGTTCTATAATCATTTCAATGTAATATTCCACTCCCAATATCCGCATACAGGTCATGTTCGCTTGTTTTGTCCTTTGTCCTTTTTGGGTGGGTACAGTCGTTTACCGTATCATCTTTCCTGTGTTCTTTTCACTTGAGCCGCCTTCACAATAGGGGAGTGTCGTGGCTTGTTCTTCCAGTAATCCCCCCTGCACCTGTGGGACAGAGGAGGTTGCGTACAGTTGGCCAGTGAAGGTTTTGTCCATGGTGACTGGGTTGGTCAAAGTGTGCATTGTTTTCTAATCAATGGTCTAACATGACAGCTTAGTTTGTACTACTTTTCCATCGGCGTTTCTTGTTAGATGAGGAAAACAAGTTACAGAGCACAAGAACGTCTCTGCTGGTGCTGGAGTGAAAATTAGGCTAAAAACAACAGCTGCTGGCTTCCAAGTTGAAATGCCCGCGAAAAATTGATTGTCTTTTATTGACTGGCTTTTCATTGTTTGATTTTCTATTTCGGTTGGTTAAATGAAGCCCTGTGAGGATTCTGCTGTTGTGATTTTGGGCTAATTAAAAACTGAATTGAATTAAACACAAAATGAGAGAAAAAAGGACTATTCTATAAACTAGTAGCAGTTTCGCTATAAATTTAATGGACTTTGGCGTTCTTCGTAATTCCACATAGCCTTTGTTTTAGCGTCTTTATAAATTTGAAAAACAGAACTAGTTCTTTTTACAAAATTTGTATTCTGAGCAGTTTTTAAGCACTTTTCACAATTCATAATCTGTTTTGCCGTGACAATAAAGCTAATAACTACCACGCTGACGTGCACTTCCTGATTCCCGGGCAATAAAACGGTTTGTAATCGAATGAAGACAGTACACAGTGGGTTTATTTTGACCTCAAGAGCCTCTTATGTCATATATCTGTACTGGGGAAAGATGAATTTTCTTCAAATACATGGGGAAAAAATCATATGCAGGCTTTTTAAAGGAAACATATATACAGAATAATGGAGAACCAAATACAAATCAGAAATGTAGGTTAACAACATGCTCTTAAACATGCTCTTTTTTTTTGCATAACTAATATCAAGCAATTCTATGGTCAAGTTTGTGTCAGGTTGCTTTGATCTGAAAAGTCAGTAGCCAACGTCTTGTTTACTAAGAAAACAAAAATGCAGCCAATGACCTATTTGCGTGTTTTCTATCCTCAGAATGTTGGCTATCCTGCTGTTCAAAGTCTGTGCAAATACAGTAGTAACTAGGGTTGTTAAAATGATCAAAAATCAAATACTAATTGACAAGTATAAGAGCACATAGACTCGTATATGCCCATGGACGACTATAGAACCTACCTTGGGATTACAAATATAAGGCCACATGGGAATATAAAAGAGAGTACTGCGATATAATGTATGGAAATCGCATTCAATTCTCTAAAGAAATGGCGTTTTTTTATTATCATTCTTGTATCGGAATCAGTACCCAGTTACATTTTTGCATGTTTCTCGCTGACATTAGTAGCGCCATGTTGGAGGTGCTCGGTCGGATCGGTGGCGGCTGTTTTCAGGTCAGTGGGAATCGTTTTGCTCCCCTCTCAGCTGGAGTCCGCCTCACACTTAACTGCACACAAACAGAGCGGGGCCAGTTTTTGTGCGGCTCCTCTTGGTGGACACGTGACTGCACGCTCCTCACTGGCCCGTGGCAAATGAGGAGATGCACTGATTTGTTGATGGTCAGTTTATTTATTTTCTTCATTTTTGAGAAGTGCTTCATGTGCTTTTGGATTTTGCGCATGCTGTGGACTTCTTGGGTGTTTAAGCACGATGGATGATTTTCAGTTTATTCTTAGGGCCTACCCAAAAGAAGGTTAGTCTTGCTTGTATGACTCACTTTTGATACTTAGTACTCGATATTCAATATTGATGATAATAAAAACACAATTTACCTGGACAATGGAATGCAATTTTCAGCATCAAATCATAGTACTTTGTTTTATATTACCACGTGGCCTAAGTTTGTGCAAAAATATCAGTATATCCTGATACTAAATTTCGTTATTGTGTGCTTCTGTATCGACATATCGCCAAGTTTTGTTTTTTTTGTAACGTTCTACAATTCTTTTCTTTTTTTAGTGGAATGAAATTTGTTTTTGCTATACATTTGACATATTCACTAGGGGTGTAAAATCGATTCAGTGATATATCGCGATACTACTTTGCACATTTTTGAATCAGTTCCAAATTTGTCTGAATCAATTTCTTAAAATTATATTTTTCACATAAATTCTAGAATTACATTTACTGTTAATAATAATTTAAATTAAAAAATAAATTAATGCAATACAATTTTGTGAAGACGCACATGACTAT
Organism: Odontamblyopus lacepedii; assembly: GCA_034769755.1. Taxonomy (NCBI): domain Eukaryota; kingdom Metazoa; phylum Chordata; class Actinopteri; order Gobiiformes; family Gobiidae; genus Odontamblyopus; species Odontamblyopus lacepedii. The sequence continues at coordinate 29,444,472 of CM068364.1, forward strand.
ATTATTAGAAGTAATTATTGATCAACTGTAATATATTGACCCTTGTTTTAGTATCGGGATATATCGTATCGTGACATGCATAGCGTATAGCATAGCATAGTGATGCGTATCGTATCGCCAGACCCATGGTAATGCACACCTCTAATATTTACTGTTCCGATTATTATAATAAATGCATTTGCACAAGTAGTGGTTTAACGAAGAAATATCGTTAAAACATTTGGTTTTTAAGCATTGGCATATCGTGTTAATATCGTATCGGCAGTCATGTATCCTGTATCAAATCGAATCTTGAGGGACCCTGTGATTCCCCGTCCTGTGGCCTCGTATCTGTGTAATCCCTCAGTAGTTTTCAGGTAGGTTCCATAGTGCTCCATGGACGTATACTAGTCTTATATTTGTTTTGATACAGCACAAGATCATTCTAAAGCTATTCAGGAAAGGTTCATTTCTGTGACGTTTTTATTGATACCTGCTCAAATAAGTATCTAGTTTCAATGTCGATTTGTTATCAGATTTTTGCTATTTGTCAACCCGAGCGCAGACACACCTCTGACTCTGACTCGGTGTTAATCAAATCCCAATTATTTCATTTTTCCTGATTTCCGAGAGTGTTCCTGAAAGCGTCATGGTTTGCCACGACAATCAACAACAAAAAAACAAATTTCCCATAACTCCACTGATTCTCTCTTCTCGCATCTGTGTGGTGAGTCAGTGGAGGCTTGTAATGTTCAGTAAATCAGATGCCTGTCCCGACATGCCCTAACGACGCGCTGAAGCACATTCTGGGTGGGATAGAGGGGCCATTGTGAACCAGCCATAATTATCTAAAAGTATTCAGAGAGGAGGCCAGGAGAAAGGACATATGAACAGGCAGGTACAAGGGAGACAAGTGGATCACATGGATTGGGCCCATGAAGTAATGGGGTTGTCAGAAGTGTAGAAAATCAGACACTTATCGATGCTAAAAGTAATTTCAGAACTAGATCATCATTTGAGCAAGTATCAATATGAAAGTTACAGCTGTAGAACAATCTTGAGCTTTACCAGAACAAGTATAAGCGAACATAGACAAGTATACACCCATGGACTGAGTTACAAATAGGAAGTGAGCATAGACACGTTTTCAGCTCCATCAACTCTGGCTCCAGTTCACTTTGTATTGACGTCACCCTGCCTTAGGATATTGGACCACATGGTAATATAAAAAAGTACCGTATTTTCCGGACTACAAGTCACTCCGAAGCATAAGTCGCAGAAGGAAAAAAATAATAATAATAAGTCGCACTGGACTATAAGTCGCATTTTTGGGGGGAAATGTATTTGATCAAACCAGACACCAGGAACAGACATTTCATCTAAAAAGGCATGTTGTAGAAATAACAACTGAACGGAGAACAACAGCAACTTTACATCAGTCAAAAACAAGTTTCTCGCACACATTTCGGTACTCCGCTCAGTATATACATTGCATAATAATGTATTTGATGCAGCTTTGCGCACTTTTGTTTATGTTTTACAGAAATTAAGCAAACGGGTATGAGGTCGCTGCAGTTGGTGAATGAAGTAATGCAGGAGTAAGGGCACAATAGGCATAGCAGATAGTGGTACACAAGCCTAGAGCCTTGTGGCTGTCAGTGTGAAAATAACCAACATTTGAAGTTATATTTTACTAGTCGGAATGTGTTGGCGTCCCTCGATGGAATAAACGACTTTTAATATATTCAGGCGGTGTGTCTTGGGTTTACATTTTCCAATAAGTGTTATTTCTTGTTTAGATGTGAACTGATATATTTCATATATAAGTCGCACCTGAGTATAAACCATGAAAAAAAGTGTGACTTGTAGTCCGAAAAATACGGTATTACTTAAAGGCATTGTGTAACATTTCTGGTTATTGCTTTATCTGGAATCTCTCACAATATGGTATTCTACATTTCTATCTTCATGGAGACCAGACCAGGTTACAGGTCAGATATGTGGAGAGGTGACCTGCAGTCAGAACGCCTGTTTTTCTTGGTATTTTTGAGCTATAAAACCACTTGTAATTGAATAAATATAAAATAGAGCTGTTTAATGTTATACTGTGGAACATTCCCGGCAGAGCAATGACCGTATCCATAGAAACAAGCAGGTGATGGACCTCCAACCGAAAAGTTACACAAAACACCCACACCTTTAACGATGAAAATCTAATTCTGTTGTCTAAAGAGAGACTGTTTTTTATTATCATCACTGTATCAAAATCGGTATTGACTATCCAGTCTGTTCCTCAGTATCAAAAGTCTTAAATTGTAGCATCATGACAATACTATGAAGTAATAAAGCAATCTTCAGGAACTCAAAGTTTACAAGCATAGAGCGATGAAAAGTGACGGGTCTGCGGCAGCCAGATAATGCAGAACTTTTATGATCAGTACGGCGAGTGAGGAAGCAGCAGAACATCAAACTCAGCTAAGATTGCTAATAAATGACTTTCAAGTAGCTTAAAAAGATTCTGAATTTCACACAGAGGAATGCCTTTGTCTAAAACGCGTTAACTTTATTGCTAGCATACATTATAGAGATTTCCTGCAGACACAATCCAGCTGTAAATGGATGAGGGCGGCGTGATAAAGTATACCCATTACATCGAAATCGTAACTGCTGAGACTGTAGTTTTAAACCTGTACAAAGATGTTCTGAGGGGAATTTTTGTATTTAGCGGTTCATATTTCAGTCTAATCCCATATGGTAATCTACTGGATGAAAAACGTGCATGCTTAAAGGCGGCGAACCTGATTTTTACGGCCTTGAAAACATGAAAAATTTAGCTAGTTCGGTTCTAACGGTTTGCAGTGGTCCAAAGTTATTCCTCACTTACTTTATGCATTCAGAGCATTCTAATTATACACAGTAATGCTTTTCGATCAGATGCTGGCAGCACATAGAAGACCTATTTTGACCCCAAGATCTGCTTATTCAATTTAACTACTGGGCAAAGACAAATTTGCTAAGATACATGGGGAAAAAATGAGTACAGGACCATTTAATTTCTAAAAGCTCAAAATCCCAAATCTAATCACTATCGCAGTCTCAATTTGGTGTTTTTTCTGAAATGGTTTAGCCTGTAGAACTCTCATCTCATTTGGCTTTTGGGGATCTACCGCAATTTTAGGATTACCTCAGATGCCCTACCCATCACATACAGCCACTACATTAGTTATGCAAAGTCGACATTTCAGAGCCTTTAACGGTTATAGTTGCTGCTTCTTCTCATTTCCTCTTTCAAAACTGTGTTGAGTAATCTTTAATCACATATTTACAAAACGCCATCATGCTTCCCGTTTTCACCCGCACTTTGTTTTTCAATTTTACTTTATTAATCGTTTGTATACGTAGGATTTGGCAGCGTCGCATAGTAGGGTTGGGCAGTAATACGGTATCAAAAGTAGCAACGGTATCAGTTTCATTACAATCATTAAAAAAATCTGCATAAGGACCTAAAACCACAGCGTGGACTTTCTCCCCTCCGCTCTCTCTCCTCTTCAAACGTCGTTACGCTCAGAGATTTCCATCCACACGCAGCAAGGAAGAAAAAAAAAAGTGACTGACACTTCATGTGTGATGCCCAAAAGTTTGTGATGGAGACGTTTTATTGAACGCCGAGAGTTGAGAGGGGACGACACGCTGAAGAGGAGAAAGTTCCCGCTTGAGGGCGAAGTCAGACTTTCACAGAGGAGACGGTAAAGCCCAATTTATGGTTTGTTTGCATGCGTGCACTCATACGCACAGTGTCCGTGTCGACTGCCATGCACCTCCAAAACTTTGACACAGACTGTAACGGCTGTGATTGGTCCTCTCCACCGCTCTACATTTTTCGGTGCTCCGCTCATTATAGACTTTGAGTAATAATGTGTTGAATGCAGCTTTGCGCACATTTTTTTTTAAGTTTTACAAAAGCAAAACTTAAAACCACATGGCTCATTTGCAGAACAGCTCGTGTGCTGATGTGATCCAACGCGCTGGCAAAGTTTGGTTTGATCAGAACTTGTGCCTCATCTTCAAATATAAAGCTGCTCTTCTGTTTCTGAATGGTTTAGGTGCAGCTACAAAATAATTCTAATACCATATACCCTGGTAAAATGCTGAGAAGGTTTAACGGTATAAAAATTTGGATACCGTCCAACCCTATCACGTAGTCATTTTGGTACAAATTTTTTTTTTAATTCACTTCTCGCTTGATGTGGTGTACAGCTTTCCACAGGAGGTGCTGACAACTTCACGGCGCTTTGTCGTGATGACGTTTACAGTGACATCAGCTACCACTGGACACCGCAGTTTTTTAATGCAGTAGTCAGCGGATTTGTTTCTTTTGTTAAGTCGTTTTAGATGAATATTGCGATTTAAAATGTGCAAACTATAACATAACGATCCACGGGTAGATCAAAACTATGTAGCAGTCTGCTCTTTAAAGGTGTACCAGAGTATCGCCCCCTCCCCTGTACCTCCTCCTACTTCCTACCGACAGAATTTTAATCAGCGTAGCGAGGTCAGCCCGTGATGTGTGCGCCAGGGCCAAAGGTCGCCCTGGTGTCGGGAGGGGGCTCGCTGTGAAGTGCCCCTCTGAAGTGAACAACTGGGGCTCTTTTGACAATGGACTCTTCACTGCACACTCCAGCTGCCCGCCACGAGGAAAAAACACTTGCGATTGTTTGCTTCTGTGATTGAATACTGACTACCGGACACGAGAAGAGGGCTACTTTGGGGAGTATATTGTTGGAGACACAAAAGAATCTCCAGACATGTTGTGGGTGTGGGCACAAACGAGGAGTAAATATAGTTGGGATAAGGAGGTGTGTGGTCTGTTCTCAAAGGCGTCCATGTTGTAGTTCTGGTAAATAACACATGTAACTAGCGTGATTAATAGTTCACTAGAAACGAGAAACTAGAGATCCAGAAAGTTTAAGTTTATGAAATTTACGTACAATTGCTTTAATCCTTTGTTTGACCTAATACTGAAGCCATATCATTTCTTAACAGGAAGTTGCAAGTTCTGCTTTTTGCATTTCCCTTTTTCCTTCTTATGACTCAAAATAATCTTTCTACTTCCTTATAACTTTTTGATATTCAGACAGTTTTTTGAAGGGTCAGGGTGAAAACTCATTACACATATCCAAGTAACAGCATTATTAGAGATGGATCAGTGTGGGGTTTCTCAAGGCCGATGCCAATACTGAATGTGAAGACTCCTGAGTAATCGATGTCTAATAAGATCTGCTGATATTTTTAGTCTGATTTTGATTATTTTCCCCAAATTTTGTAAAGTCACCCACAGCTTCTTTTTAGCACAAATCTTTGAGAGCTGTGCAGTCATGTTTTGTGCAGTGCTCTCTTCACACTAAAGTGTTCATATAAAGCTTTACGTGTACACTTTAGGACATAAAACTGTGCTGTAAATTTAAGACTGATAACAGACATAGACTAAAAAGTGCAAACATCGGCCCGATATATTGGCCAACCGTTATCTGTAGTTATCTCTGGGTATTTTTATGATAATGAATAATCACAACTAGGGATGTCCTGATCCGATATTCAGTATCTGTATCAGCTCCCGATCTGGCTCTTTTGAGTATCGGACAGTATTGGATTCAATCACGTGATTGGACCGATCAGTTTCACATGTTTTTGTGGCATCAACTTGCTTTACAGCAGCTGTAAATCAAAACGCCACCATGTCGCTGTGTGGGCTTTTCAGTACAATAAAACGAGAGTCAAACGGCGACACTATCGCTGCAAACAGTTCCTCATGGAGGAACCAGCAGAGCCACTTTAACACTACCAATTTGATTGGTCATTTACAAAAGAATCATCTGAACGAGATTTATAAGCGCAAGATGGCAATGTGGCAAAGTTTCTTCCATTCCTTAGGGTTAAATTAAAAAAGGTGTCGGATTGGTATCGGAAAGAGCACTCCTTAAAAAATCTGATCACATCGGAAGCCAAATAATCTTGATTGGTGCATCTCTAATCACAACTTTATTCATATTTTGACCTTATTCTAATTAAAGGAGTACTTTTCTATTGGAGTGTCCGCCATCTGCTTGTCTCCATGGCGATGTAGTTTCTTTGTTCAGAATGCCCTGGTATGGCATTAAACGTATCCATCTTGCATTTACGAACACACAAGCTTTCATAGACTTAAAAACTTGCATTCTTACTGAGAATGGGCTAGCCTCTCAACAGATCTGACATGTAACTCGGCTCTATGACATACTGTGGCATATGCAGGCAACATTTATATGGAGAAAAGACTGTGACAGACCCTGAACCAAAAGTTACACAGTGCCCCTTTTTAAACGGCCCATATTACATGATTTTCTGACCTGTTATAATGTTGCTTCCTCATCAAATTCATGTCCGGACTTGTGTTTTGTCTAAATCACAAGTTTCAATCACTGAGTTCTCTCACTCTGTTCCACCTTGTGATGTCATGTGGTAATACAGGAAGAGCTCCACTGTGTTTTTAAACTCCATGCACCTTCACTAGAATCATTTGGATCATTTCAACCCTGGAATTTCCCATCTCTACTGAACAAAAGGTAAAAGGTAGCTGAAAACTACCACTATATGACATCACAAGGTGGAAAAGAGCATTTGCGCAATCGAGGGCCTGTAAGGTTCAGTAAGGTTCCACGCATCACCACTCACTTAATATCATACCCACCAAGACCCCACTACCTCTAATACACGTCTAATCCATTACATTCCTATCAGCCATTAAACCTAATCATAGACATGCCTGGACAGCCCTCTGTTCCTAATCCCGAACGTTCCTCTGCCCCTCACACATCTCCAGAATGCCAATGCTGTAATCCTGATGTACGACCACGCGCATGTCACTGCCAGCCCCACTCCCTATCTCCTCGCATCACACGGACTAAGTGACTGACGCTTGGGAACCTACCGCAGCCAAGAGAACAGAAGAAGTCTGGCATGTTTACTATGATTGAAGGGGGCAACAAGGGGGCCCCTATGTTGTTACCAGCGGTAGAAGAAGCACTCCATTTTCTTACTTAAAAGTACACTGTGTAACTTTGTGGTTAGGGGTCCATTACCTGCTTGTTTCTATGGATATGCCTCGAGTGTTCTGCAGTGTGACATTGAACAGGTCTACCTCATATTTATTTAATTCCAGGTGGTTTTATAGCTCAAAAATCCCTAGAAAAGTAGGCATTCTGACTGTAAACGAATTTCAGAGCTGAGACGTGGGACTGTGGGGCTGCAGCTCCAGTGTTTGTGCTGTGAGACACAGCCTCGACTCCTTACGCTACGTTACGCACAGCAACCTACATTCAGTTTGTCGATTAAAATGAACGTGATGGACGAAATTCTTAATGATCAATTATTGATTAGTCGACTAATCAGGCCCACCCCCTTATGCAGATAGTACACAGCACATTTATTAAGACCTGCTTTAACATTAGTATCTGCACTGAGGCAAAACACATTTTGTTCACATCCTTGTCAATAAAACACTTGCAGGTTCTTTTCATAACACATAATTTAATTTATATTTGTAAACTAAAAGTGTGACTGCCTTGTCTATCACCACCACCACCACCACCACCACCACCACCACCACCCTGCTGCACTTGTCCCCATAAAACCCCTCCAACAATTGACTTTGTGCCCAGCTCGCCTCGTATGTGCCTACTCTCCAGTCAGTCCTTGTGGTCCCATTTGGATGAACTTCACAAGCTCGTGCTCGCGTTTATAAGGGTTTTTCAAAACTTTCAGAGGCCACTTCTGCTCAAATGCATGGGAAAAGGGCCTTTTTAATAGCACAATAATACAAGACGAGGTACTTCTACTAAATTTGCCCACAGTTTGCCTCCAAATCAAATCCAAATGAAATTTATTTGTACAGCACATTTAAAACAGCCAAAGCTGGACAACAGCCATGCTGGACAACATTTAGAGTGAAATAAAACATGCAATAAGCAAATCAAGCAGAATCATAATATAATAAAAATAATAATTACAACAAGCAAATGGCATGCTAATGTGCTTTTCTTGATTACTGGACAATAAAATGCCTTAAAATCAGATGCACAGTTAGATATTTACCAACGGTTTTCTTCCACTCGTCCCGAAAAGATCATATACGAATCAGATTTATAAACCAAGAGAGTGCGTCTGACCTGTCTAGCACCCGCCGCCAACACCCTGCCGCACCTGTCCCCATAAAACCCATCTAACAATCGACTTTGTGCCCATCCCGCCTCCCGTGTGCGTGGACGTGTGCGCGCCTACTCTCCAGCCAGTCCTTGGGGTCCGACTTGGATGCACTTCACAAGCTCGAGCCCGCCGGTGCACTGGAGCTGGAGAAACATGAAAGAAGTGCTCCACTCTCCCCTCGTCTAAGTGCGCCTCTCTACCTGTCCATCCTCGCTCCCCCGGGACTCCGGTTTTTTGGCGGTGTTTGTGCCTCCGTTGCCTCTGCCCCGGTTCTCCAAGCTCACCTCATTCATTCGTAATGAGGTGTCACGCTGCCCGGCTTTTTGGACTTTCTGGCGCGTCGTACCCACTCACTCCCGCGGTGACAAGTCCCCTCTCTCCTCCGCTCTCCGTCCACTGTCCACATCTGTTTTTGTCCAATAGAAGACCCCCCAGGGATCCAAGACAAGTGGTGAAGTGGAGTTTTCAGATGTGAGTTGCGGCGAATAGTGTGAGATATATGGCACTTTTGCATCTTGTTTTTGCATAATTACAAAGTTTGGCGATTCCTGCTTTCCTGAGGTGTCAATGGCTTTATTCTTCATCTGTCTATATCGCCAAAGCTCTAAATGCTCTGCTTCCTTGTGATGTCAATATTACAGGAAATGCTCCGCTGTGTTTTTAAACTCCATACACCTTCACTAGAAACATTTGTATGTTTTCAGCCCCTGGAATTGACTGAACAAAAGGTAAAATCTAGCAAATAACCTGAAAACTACCGCTTCATGACATTATAAATTGGAACAGAGGATTTTTGAGCTTTGGAGATGCAGACAGTAGGATTACTCAAACATCTGGGAATGAAACAAAACACAACTTCAGGTCTGTTTTCATTGAGGCAACAGCATTTTAACCCTGTAAAGGTCCACTAAGTACTGTATTTTCCAGACTATAAGTTGCTCCGGACTGTAAGTTGGACCAGCCAAAAAATGCACAATGAAGAAGAAAAAAACATAAGTCGCACGGGGAGAAATGTATTTAAATATTTATTTAATCAAATCAGACACCAGGAACAGACATTTCAGCTAGAAACGCAAGTTATAGTAATACGAATAGAACAGAGAAGAACAGGCTGAACATGTGTCTGGTGTGTTCACGTCACATATGAACAGTTATTCACAAAACTAGAGCAGAAACAACAGAACAAGTTTACCAAACTCTCCATCTCACTCCAAATCACTAAATCCATTGAATTCTTCATCAATTCATCAGTGTCACTTTGACAGACTAAAGGACAAGATTCAGTGGATTATTCACTGCCTGGACAAAAAAAGTCTCCACCTGGATTTAACTGAGCAAACAGGTCCGAGGTGCTGCAGTTGGTGAAGTGACAGTGGTGCAGGAGGAAAAGCATGAGGAGGAGCAGATACTGGTACACAAGCCTAGAGCGCCCTCTTGTGGCTGTCAGTGTGGAAAATCACCAACATGTGAAATTATATCTTGCTGGTCGAAACGTGTTGGCGTCCTTCGATGCAAGAAAGGACTTTTAATATATTCAGTCGTTGCCTCGGGTTTATACCTTGCCCATATTTACATTTACATTTAGATGTGAACTGAAATATTTCATATATAAGTCACACCTGAGTATAAGTCGCCACCTAAACCATGAAAAAACGTGCGACTTATAGTCCAAAAAATATGGTAACTTTTCTGGGGGGACTTCACCACTATCTAAATGCTACTGCTTTGCCTGGAATGGTCCATATACATATACTATACATCCACATTTATATAATTGTGCCTTATTTGACACCAGTCTTTTGCTATTTTGCTGTTTATTTAGAATATATTACTACCATTTGCACTTTTGTTGTTATAATATATTGTGATGTGTGAGCTGCTGTGTCCAAATACTTTCCCTTGTGGATGAAATTTATCTAAGTCTTTGCAATAGTAGGGAGATTTTAGCCATTTTTATGTAATACAATAAGATTTGAGCTGTAAAAAGTAGACTAAATTACTTCTATGGCTAATTATTGGTTAATTCTGCTATATACTTATATCCTCAGGCCTTGTAATGATACTGTCTGTTTAAAAATCTGTTTACTGGAGTTGTCCTGCTTTATATCAATGACATAATGTAGTTTCAATATTCTTGTTTATTGCAATATTTCTCTGTAGCAATATTGTGACAGGCCTGTTATGAACCTTCATCTCAGAATTACTGCGTTCCAAATAGTGGTTTAGACTTCCCTTGCTTTAAAGTCTTAAATTGTCTGTTTTATTTCCTGCCACATCAAATTAACCGGCTGTGACCTGTGCATCCCTCGTATTGGTCCACCGCCAATCTTTATCGCTGCCAGTTTCCTCTCCACTTGTCACTTCTCGGTCAAATTAAATCTTGTTTTGGTCCTAAATGAGCGTTGCCTTGACATTTTCAGCTGCTGCTCTTGGACTGGAGTTGTCTATTTAATATTTGCACAGTGTCGCCATTATTTACATCCCAAGTTTTTACCGGCACTAACTTTTTCCTTTCTGTTTTTTTTCCATGTTCGTCCCCCCCTGACCCTGCCTCTGCCGCTGCTGCCATCTTCTTCATGGAACAGGTAAGCGCTTGTGCTGTGTTGTTGGTATAGGACTTAGCTCTGTTGGGATGGTAAATCAAGCAAAATGGCCCGGGGACAGTCTGTTCTTCTCCTTGGATACGCTGTTTGCCTGCTTGCTTCTCTGTAGATATGACGACTGGAGCCTACACCTCCACCTGTGTTGATTCTGGTTGAATATTAAATCTGCCCACGGTTGTAAAAGGATTTGTTTTTCTAGTTTTGTATAATTTATGGTGCTGTAGATTTGAATGGGTGTAAATGAGCTGCTGTTGTAGGTTCTCTGTTGATGCAATGGTTTGTGAAGGACTTTAGAGGGTCGACAAATAATAAGAGTTCATGGGTTTTATGTATTAGTTTTCAAGAAACACTTTACATTTCATTGTTGTTCACAGCACTGTAGGCACAGCTGCTTTGGGTCTCACTGGAACAAATGTGGCTGGTATTCTGTAGTTTGGCTAAACCTAATGTGGTCACCACTTCAACCAAGCAGGGCAGAGGTGCATTCTGCTTTATTTAATATTGATAATAATTAGGGCTGTCAGCGTTAACGCGTTAACGCATGTGATTAATCAGAAAAAAATATTGCACTAATGTTTTTTTTTATGCAGATTAATCACACAATGTATTTTGAATGCTCCTCTATGGAAAGTGTGGATGTTGACCTGAAAGGCGCCACAGGTTATTAGGTCAGTGATCAGGTCTGTCCATACACGGATGTGAAGACGACAGATGAGACTGTGACTGGTGCTCGGCGGCAAATTTCTCTTCAAAAAACTGCCTGACGGGACTTTAGATAAACTAAGGTAGTTTGCAGATGTTGCAGCGATGAACTCTCTTTCCACAGAAGCACAAGTTTAATATACCATCTTAAAGCAAAACACGCATTTGATTCAGCGGCAGCAACAACGCTACTTGTACCAACAACAAGTCGAGCACGACAAACAACGTTGGTGGAGTGAACCTGCGGCAATGTTGTTAGCAAAACTACCAGCGATAATGTCAATGTCAATAATAGAACTTTTTGATAATAAATTGCATTTTGTGTGATTAATCTGATTTTAAAAAAATATCGTTTGACAGCACTAATAATAATCCTTCTTTACTCCTGTAATGCTGCTTAAGTTACAGTCTTGTCAAAGTCTCTCAAAAAGCAACACAACCTCATTCCTCATCTATCATTTACAATCAAATCAAACTTCTCTCACTTCTGATGATTTTTTTAAAATTCCTTTTGCATTTATTTATTAAAACATGTTTCTCAGTCCACTGCTCTTTTTTCACATGTAAGATCCATAAAGACATTTAAAGACATTTAAAGACATTATATAGTCTAAATATCATTATGAGGATAAAACTTTTTATCAGTAACGCCACCCCAAAGCCATCATACTTGTTAGACTTTGCCTATCTCTGATTGGTGTGATTGAGAACGTGGATTAGCCAATCACAACCTTTTTAGTATGTTTTTTTTTTTTTTACATAGTCTTGAACCCTGTTTCTTCTCCAGGCTAGACCAGGCTAGTCATTCTATCTCTGACTACTTTAATCAGTCAAATTAGCTTCAGAACAGAACATGGTAAAGAGATCTTCCAGCATTACACTGGGATCCTCTGAGCTTGATAAATGACTGTCCTCTTTCACGTCTAATGTCCAAACTGTCCAAACTGTCTCTATTACATCATCATTTAGCCTTCTTTTTGCTGTTTGTTGTCAGTATCCTCTCCAGTCGTCCCTTATCTCTCTCTGCCAGTCACTTTCAGTCCATCTACACTCAGGTTCCTCATGCTGTTCCTCCACGATCCACCGCCCTCCCTCTCCCCTCCATTCTTCTTCTTCTTCTTCTCCATTTGTTTCGCCCCTCAATCCCTCATCCTCCCAAACCTCTCTCAGTTCACTTCTCACAATCTGTTGCGAGCGCACATTTCCGGCCCGCTGACCTGCACTACTCGTGCAGTATCGTCTGTCCAGGTTCAGTCCAGTGATGCCGACATGAAAGCAGCCAGCCGCCCACTCCTCTCTTTCATCCCTTTTTCCATCTCTCCATCTCGTGTTTTTCTTCTTTTAAACAGACCAGAGGACAGCGAAGGAGCAGCCAGAACACCATAACCCAATAATGTCCACGTAGATTCGCTTTAGAATGGACTGTGATTTAAATTTCATGTAACGGAGATGTCCTCTGTTGTAAATATGCACAATATATGACAAAGACTACACCATTTGATCACACGACCTGATTTTACTGTCTTACAACGTGATGGGACTTTCGGCTCCTTTAAGAGATACGAATCTTTTGGATCAGTTCACTTCACAAGGCCGTTCAAAAGACTGGCACTTTTGCTATTTATTTGCATGACAGAAGCCAGTGTGAGGGCTCATTCGAACAACAAACTAATGACAAAGGCGCAAATCTGTTTAAAATTGTCTCAAACTGAGTGGGAGTGTGTCTAGCCATTGAAATTATGAATAAATAAAATAAAACGTCTAAATAAAGCTGTTATTATGATGCCAAATATGTGTTTTGTGCACAAAGCTCTCACTGCTGTTGCTTCACTGTTCGTGGATGTCACATCACTAGTGAAAAAACAGAACTAGTTCAGTATATGGGTCAGTGACATGACGCCTACATTTTCTATCCAATTGCAATTTCTTCAGTTAAAAAGGTTCAAATTTCATAATAATTCACCACATTTCTGTCGTACCTCTGACCTCCATGGAACCAAATCATTTTTTTCAGAAATCATGAGTTATTCTGCATGTTTTTTGTACTTAAAGTGTTAAAATGTCATGTGGTGTGACTAATAACAGCAGTAATTCTATGGCTGGAATTTGAATAACAGACAAAGTAGGTTCTTTAGGCATTTTTCTTCATTTGATGCATTTTACAGGGGAGTAGTTTGTTGAATGTCATATTGGACATCAAAAGAAAATATGAATATGCATTAAAAATCTAAAGAAAGCAAATTACTAAAGACCGTTCCATACTTTTCCGCAGCCTGAGATCGTTTATCGCCACTAGTTTTGTGGAGTTTTGCTAAAGTTGCTAATGTCAGCTGAGCGGAAATGACGTCATTTAATTATCGCAGAAATAATGAATAATTTTAGAAATATACTAGCACAGATGAAAATTGTCACAGCACAAACCAAATACAAATGTTTTCTATAATTTTCTGCCTGTTAGGCTATTTCACATTTTGAGGGACTGGATGACGTCATCGGCCGAAACTAAAACTGCAAATATCTAAAGAACCAGAATCGCACAAACAGAACCTTTTGCAGCACAAAACAGCACAAACGAAGCACAAACGACTGACTCCATTTTGGATTGCTTTAAAGCATTTTGAAGCTTCTTGAGGGGCTGGCTGACCCCAATTTGACCTATAAAAGAATTGTTAATTTCGCAAAAAATAAAGGAGCACAAACAAAACTTTTTGAAGTACAAATGAAGCGGATTGACAGTTTTTCTGTAGGTTTGCGTTTGTTGGGGGGGGCAACTTCATGCAGGTCTTCTGGTTTTGTGACATAAGTGTGAATAGAGCCTATTACGTTTGGATTGGCCCAAGTCTCTCGCCCAATGACGCATCGACAGCTCGCTCTAATGAAGGTTGAACCAGTGACGCCTCTCTATTGTATCGATTCATCTCAAACAATTGTGACACTTTTCTAGAGCGATGATGACAGTTACTGGCCTGCTCCGGCATTGACATAATCTGCGGGTAGAAGAGTCATTTCGTTATCCATCAGCTCTCACAAAAGACAAGATGTATTACTAGAAACCATTAAGATTCGGCTTGCTCTTAAGTGACCGGCACACCGTTTCTACCTCTTTATCCTGCTCCTGACTTTGTCCTGTACCTGCCGCAGCAGCACCCCGGGGAGACGGACGAAAGAATGACCCAGATAGGCCCACGATGAATGGGGAGCATGGAGAGATAAACAGAGAGAGATGTGGGAGTGAGGGAGGCAGGGGGGAGGTCTGGAGAGGGGAGAGCAGGGTAGAAATTTAGTGTCCACACCTGCTTCGTGTCAACACCGGGACACATTCTTTCCTTTCTCCTGTCAGTAGCTTCTATCTGTCTTTGTGCCTCAGACAGAGTGGCTGCGTGCTATGATTAGACAGCCCGATTTTAAAATGCACGCTTGTCGGCTTTGGCTGCGTGTTTACAGAGGACCGGAGTTCAAGTGTGTTTGCAGATTGGATATTTTCCCATCTGGATTTCGATCATTCGCCGGATAGATGACCATAGATGACTGCGCGTTCTAAATCTCGTTTGTCGAAATGTCTTGCCCAAGCACGCAGTTACTGTCAATCGCTGTGCTAGAGGGGAAATTAAACTGGCAACCCTTTGGTTAGTGGACAACCAGCAACCTCCCACCATCACGTTTGCTTTCCTCGTCAACAATTTACGTCTGGTTATTTTTTTCACATCACTATTTTCGTAATTTAAACAGGCCGTATATAAGTTCCAGTATTGGCATTGATCGATATTGATACTGATTTGTTGATACTTTTTGAGCCGTTGCATTCTCTGTGTGCTTTTCTTGATCAGTCTAATGAGTAAAAATGGAAGTGGCAACAGGCCAAATATCGGACATCGTCTTGGCTCCAAAAATCCATCTTAAGTTTTGGCACTAATAGCTACGTCAATAAACTGCGTTAAAGACTGCTAATGTTTTCTAATGAAGCTTTAGTGTTGCTCACATGTGTTTGAGTCGTCAATCACGAGAACGGCCTTGTGTTTTCATAGTTTGTCAAGTTTAGTGGCTCTTAACCCTTAAAGGCAATAATCATAAGGGCTTATATTATGTTATTTCTGATCTCTGTTATAATGTTTCCTCATCACAAACAGACCTGGAGTTGTTTTGTTTTATTCACACATGTTTAACTCACAAACCCTGCATATCTAGGCTGAGTTCTTCCCTCTAACAGAAAATATCAGTGGTCCACT
This sequence comes from Odontamblyopus lacepedii, assembly GCA_034769755.1. Taxonomy (NCBI): domain Eukaryota; kingdom Metazoa; phylum Chordata; class Actinopteri; order Gobiiformes; family Gobiidae; genus Odontamblyopus; species Odontamblyopus lacepedii. The sequence continues at coordinate 29,460,223 of CM068364.1, forward strand.
GGTGTTTTTAATCTTCATACACCTTCAGTAGAATCATCTGGATAATGCCAGTCCTCTAATCTCTATTGAACTCAAGGTAAAAGGTGTTAACAAGTTTCCCACTCTTTTTCACTGACTAAAGTGAATTTTCCATGACTTTACGGCACCTGTGTGTACAGTTGAGCACTTTTAGGGCTAAATATGACATGTTAAGCCTTTCCACTCACCTTATGGTTTGGTCTTATAGTTTTTTAACATTCAAAATCCTGTCAGTGCATTTATTGTCGTCTCTTTTAAACCAAAACCCAAATTGTGTATTGTCCTGCCGGAGCGACTGGCACATATGATACTAAAATTCCATAACTTTTCCAAAACTTTCATTGAATTTACAAAATTACATGACTTTACCAGGCCTTCAATTTCCATGACTTTTCCAGGATTTCCATGACCATCTTCAGCCCATCTTCATGACATCACAAGGTGGAACAGAGCATTTTGAGCTTTTGAGATCAGAATCAGAATCAGAATTAGAAAGGTTTTATTGCCATATGAGTGAACAGGTTCACAACATTAGGAAATTGCTGCGGTACTTGGAGCGAAACGTAGACAAACACTAAACATGCAACAAATAAAATAGAATAAAATAAAGTAGAAAACAAACTATAATATAACACAAAAATTTACAAGAATAGATGTAGTCAGACTAATAATAAATGAGTGATTCAAACGTGTGAATGAAACAACACAACTCCAGGAACAGGTAACAACATTCTAACCTGGCTTAAAGCTCACAAGAGTGCATTTTGCATAAGATAGGGCCTATAAATACCCTACTGAATACCAATCCATGGAAATCTGTATTATTTTTTCGTCGTATCATTTTTTCGTCTCCTGGTGTAACTCATGCCACAAAACGTCCTACATTTAGCTATTAGTTAATATCTCCTCCACCCCCATCACGCCAGCCGCAAGTCTTCACAGTTGAAAATAAACCCACTGAACGCTCGTCTCATCCCTCTCGTGTCCCAGCTGTCATGTTCTAGGCGAAGAATCGGAGAGGACACCCGCACATGTCTCACAGCGCCTCCCACTGTACGCGCGCCACAGGAAAGAGCATTATTAACTCATCTGGCTTTACCACCAGGCTCCTACATACTCTATACACACACACACACACATACTACCACTTCCACACACATTTCGACAGCTCCCCAGGCTCCCATCCTGGAAAGACGAGACATAGCAGAGCGGCGGAGCGTGCTGGAAAGATAGTGGAAGACCCGGACCTCTCGCTTACTTAATTCTTAATGTCCCCCACGCAAGCGCATAGGCGTGCGTTCACAAACACCCGCACACCATCGCGCACGCACTCTTTAAAAAGCCACTCATAAACACCGATGTACACCCCCAGTCACAGCACATCAAATATTGAGGAGGCCATGAAAAAATGATGAACATTGATGGAACGAAGCGCGCTAATTTAACCGAGAGCTAGTGCCTTTGTCGGAGGTAGGAGACAATGGAGAATGGTATAGATATCGCCGCTGCAGTCATAGTAAAGAGTGTGGGTGATACAGGGACACCTTGACGAACAGATTTTTTTTTTTTCTGGACATTTTTGCTGTTTGTATGTTGTCCATATTGCAATAAGTACTTGCGATATAAAAGCCCCGTTCTGTAATCTCTATGTACGTCAGGATTTCAGATTTCTACATGAATATTTCTTGCCATGGCCATTTTCAACAACTTTTTTTATTACCCTTGTGGTATCAGAATCAGTATTGAGTAGGGCCTGACCGATATTATTGGCCGATATGGGCACTTGGAAACATATCGGCTATTGGCCTAAATCTTGCCGATATGGGCCAATAGTCCACGTAGACGCTCTATATTCTGCCCATTTAATCCAATTTACAGACAGGTAAATGTCCTAATATGTGGCTCCGCATCAGTATTTATCTGTGGAGTCATTTGTTTGTGTCTGTAATGTCGTACTGCCCCTGAACGCAGCCACAGCCATAGATCCATGTACACAACACTTAGATTATATTCTTTTTACGGATGATCAGTTTGAGTCTGGATTAAAAGGGCAGTTCTTAGTGCAGACTTGTGATCTGAGAGGAGCCTGTGTGAGCGTTAAGTGTTGGAAATGTGTCAGTTTTGAAGCTCGTTTTGGTTCTTTCTCATTGGTTAGCGATTAGCTGCTGTAGCTCCCACATATAAACAGGCTGTTTTCTCTTCTATTAGACTGTAAAGTGACTATACATGTTACTGGACACGCATTGATATGTAAATGAGCTGTGAATAGAAGTGTGAATTATCTGCATTTGGCATATCATTAATTAGGCCTACTGCGGTGTACACACATTTACCGCTAAAGGCTAATAGCTAATAGTACTTTCTTTACTGGCTAGTATGTCATACAAAAATGCCATTAGGCTGATCTACTGTCTTTAAATATTCAATAAACGTAGCCTAAATATAAATTACGCCTAAATAAACCCAACTGAAATTCAAATAGAGTCAAGTCAAGTAAGCAATTGAAGATTTACAGTGAATTTTCACATCATAAATATATCTGTGATTATATCGGCTATCTGCACTCCCATTTTATTGGTATCATATCGACCGAAAAAAAAAAATCCATATCAGTCATGCCCTAGTATTGAGTATAGAGTCTATTCCTTAATATTTGAAATTCTAGTATTGTGACACTAGCGGCAACACACTGCTAATGATGTAGGCAATGCACGTGTCTTGCCCAAGGACAGTACGTAAGAGCAGTAATGGGGGCAGGAATCGAACTACCATCTGTCCTTTTTCTATGCATTTTTCATTCACCGTGTTTGATTTAAATTTTTAAGACGCAGTATCACACGGGGGACTGTAAAAGATTCATAAGCAGTAATTCACTTGCTGATGTTTTTTGTATAACTAACTTGATACACTGTCCTGTGGTCCAAAATTCGATATAAGAACAGTCCACACTTCCTTCTCCCCAGACACCTCCTGTGGTCCTTCCAGAGAAAGACGAGGGCATTCCCAGGATCTTGATTAGCGTTAGTATAGAATATATTGTTTTGGTTTTTTTACTTTAAGAAGATGTAATTGACCATTTTTAACCACTTAACAGCAAAAGAAAAATGTAGCTGACATAAATTGTGATTAAATCGAAATTGTAATCTGGGTCAAAGATTATAGTGATACATTAGTCGCCATGTTGCCCAACCCTGTTTAGAAATGTGATTTAATCATGATCACAAACATACCTGGAGTTGTTTTGTTTAATTTGTTTAACGCACAAATCCTGCATATTTAGGTTCCTCTCTCAGAACAGAAAACACTCTGTTCCGCCTTGTGATGTCATCTAGTAATACAGGACGCGCTCCACTGTGTTTTTTAATTCTATGCACCTTCGCTCGAATCATTTCAGATGTCCTAGAATTGCCAATCTCTACTGAACTAAAGGTAAAAGGAGCTGTTCAAGGTAGAGGTAAGATCTTAAGCCCGAGCCCGAGCCGACCCGACATTCTAAAATGTCAATCATTGCTTCGGGTCGGGTCGGGCCGGGCTTCTCTCTCGCTGACTTTTTTTAATAAATAAACAGTTAAATTCGTGCGCAGAGCATGAGCCAGAGCCAGAGCGGCTCCTGTAACAGGAGCATGCTCTGCGCACGTGAACGCCGCCTTCTTAATAATCTTCCCCTCCGCAGGTCCGCATGAAATTTCGGGTTTGCTTCGGGCTCGGGCCTGCAAATCAAGTTAATTGGTCGGGCTCGGGTCGGGTTTTAATACCCGCGGGTCGGGTCGGGTCGGGCTGGATTTTTTAGGCCCGATCTTACCTCTAGTTCAAGGTGGAACAGAGCACTTTGAGCTTTGAAGATGTAGACAGACTAAGGCCATGTACACACGTAGCTGGGTATTTTTAAAACCGAACATCCCCCCTCCCTCCGTTTATAAAATTGTTTTATCCACACCACCTCGTCTTCGAAAAAAAATACCTTCCACACATAACCGAACATCTGCGTTTTCAACCACATTCATACGCATTCCAAACCTGTAGATGGCGTTATTTCCATCACTTCGCCGTCACTTCCGCCTAAACTTAAACAACAGAAAACATGGCGCCAAGCTCCTTTATCTGGACTGACTCGGAGTCAGAATTGCTCATAAACACAGTTTTCTGCAATTAAACATGTACATAGCACCTGCACAATACTTAATGCTACCACAGCTCTCAAGAAACGACTCCGACCCATAGTCTGCTTTGGCTTTTGCAGTAGCCTAAACAAAGGTCGCACGTTTGACGTCAGGGCAGATTCATATTTTTTGGCGCAGACAGTGACGTTTTAAAACGCAAAACCCCAGTTATCTCTGTCCACACAAACAGGCATAAACGGAGTTTTCAAAAATCTTCACTTTGGCCAGAGTTTTCCCTGAATACTCGTTTTTGATGCGTGTTCGTGTGGATGACAGGTCAAAATGCAGCAAAACATCTTCGGTTTATCAGATACCCGGCTACGTGTGGACAAGGCCTAATAATGCAGGATTCCTCAAACACTTGTAAATGAAACAAAACACAACTCCGGGTATATTTTCGAGAAAGTAACAACATTATAACATGACGCAAAACTTGTAAAGACTCAATTTTGCAACTTAAAGAGACAATAATGAAAATCTAGTACAAGACCTTTTAAATAATTTTTCCGTGTAAATCTCAGTTAGCTTGTACTTTCATATCTTGCAAGAATCCATCTGTTGCTCTCTGTAATTTATTCAACGTCATCCCTCTCTCTATACAAACATGGCTGTGTGATAAAAGCCATTTGCATTAACACGCATTCAAACACATGTAGCTAATAAACCACGCAGACAGTTCATGTGCAGAGAGCCAAAGCGGAGCCTTGTAGGGTGAGCCCGGTTCAGCAGCGAGCGAGAAGTGCGTCTCATTGCGGCGAGATTAATAACGCCGCCCGCCGTTTGTAGCATTGAGATGGAAGTTTTGTTAATCAGTTAATTAAATCAGCTAATTAAATCAGTGTTTGCAGGCTGCCGTGTTTTCCACATTTTGCATTTGTGAATGGAGCTAAAGAGTGGGAGGGATGCGAGCGCGCCGGTCGTGGGGGCGCGGGGACGGTGCCGATAAAGTGCGAAAGCGGCCTAGGCGTCGGAGATGGGTTATTCACTGCGTAATGGAAGGTCCTTGAACGCGGTGGTCAAGGGGAGGTTTGACCGCCGTGTTCTGTTGTTCGTTTCATTATGGGATGTGCTTGTAATGAGTACCAACAGGCGTTCAGATAAAGGGATGTAATGAGAACTGAAATTCTGTGAAATCGTATCGTCAAAAGTCTCTCAATATATAGAATTACATGTCTCTTTGCTTGAATGCATTGTTACGGTGCAGGAACGGCTACGTATACCATGATCCTTTGCTCTGTCCCAGTCCAATCTGCATAATGAAATAACTGTTATCAAGCACTTTTAAATCTGAATTATTTGGATTATGACAGAAAAGGTAGCATAATCACCATTTTGCTAGCCTCCAGATGCATTTTGTGAAAATATTGTATTAAGAGATTTGGATATTGTTTATTCCTATGTGGTACTGTCAGGAGATGGTGCTATATAAGAGAGTATGCACTATGTAAACAGTGAAGTCATACCTGTGCTATGTATGTTGTCAGTGTATGCTGTAGTCCAGACCCAACCCACAGCACACTTGAAAACTTGCTTCTGCCTCTTCAGATCAATATTTGCAATGGAAGACAGGGTTGCAGTGGTGAAATCCAGTTGGATTAAACCTAAAATGGTCTCTATCTAAACCCCAGCTCCTGCATCCAACCATGAGTCAGTGCTAGTGCAGCCTCTGTAGCTCAGGGAGGGAATTCTGGAGGTTCTGAGCTTTCACATGACATGAGACATGGTCTGTCCACATACTGAGAATGAGACAAACTTGGATATGTCCTCTGTGTGCAGGTAAAGCTCTTTCAACACGGGTTTAGTTGTGAATGTGATTGTAAAACATTTCCTTTAGGTCAGGGGTGTCCAAACTTTTTTCATCAAGGGCCACATATTAAAACAGAGAAGAGCATTAGGGCCGATCGAGGGTCATAGACTGATGGTCAAAATGGTGAGTAATTCAAATATGTGCGTTTATAACAGGTTTGAATGGCCCGTTAGACCTTTGTTCAGGCTTAGACTCTCAAAAGGACCCACTAAATTTGCTTGATCAAGGTAGATTTCCAAAACATGCAGTAAAAAGCACTATTTGCTGAAGTACGGCCCAATTCACTTGAAAGCCTGAGGGCCACATTTAGCCCCCAGGCCATAGTTTGTACATGCCTGTTTTAGATGTTAGACACAGAGCCAATTATTTTATCCTTTGGACATGAATTAAAGGTCGTTCATCAAAAACAGACCTGGAGTTGTGTCGTTTCAGTAACGCTGCATTATTGTTTACATCTCCAAAGCTCAAAATGCTCTGATCCATCTTGTGATCTCTTGAAGTGGTAGTTTTCAACTTAACAACTACCTTTTACCTTTTTATTCAGTAGAGATGAACAGTTCCAGGGCTGAAATTATCCAAATGATTCATGGAAGGTGTGTGGAGTTTAAAAACACAGTGGAGCACTTCCTGTATTGGCACAAGGTGGAAGAGAGTGTTTTCTGTTTGACACACTAATCCTGTGAATTTTCTCTCAAACATGTGCAAATGAAACCAAACACAATTCTCCTTCTTTACCTATTGCCTGTTCCACCTCATACATAAGGTGAACACTACCTTCTTTGCAATATTCTTTCCAATGATGTCACAACTTGGAGCCCGAATCATGTTTAGCAGTTCTCGCGTATTCCCCTCCCTCCGTCGTGTTCCGTTTCGCGCCAAGCTGTGCCAAGGAGGTCAAAAGTTCCCCCTTCTGTTCATTCTCCTCCAGTAAGGCAGGTTATTGGAACAGCACGGGTTTGGAAACGCACTATACTTCATGGAGTCATTTCCATCGCACAGTCAGACGTTTTACACTAGTGGGCTATTATGACTAATATAAAAGGCTGCCGAATTAAAAACAAGAAAGGAATATTAAAAGAACACAGCTGGAGTGAAATGGATGCAAAATAAAAGTTCTAAACAAATCCAGAGGGGGCGGTTTTGATAACAAGATGCAACGTGTTATTTTCTTGGCATGGAACTACTGTATATTCATGGTTCCTCGCTCCTAGTGCTGTAGACTTTGTTTTAGTCCATCTTTTCTTGATTTAGTTAGGCAGTTAATGATGTAATCTATTTTTTTGCATTCCTAGTTTATATGGTTTTGTCTATTTTCATCCATCATTAACTCGTCCTGTTGCCGTTTTGGGTTTGGTTTGCTCCAAGAACTCTCCAAGGCCTTGAACCCTGGTTAATCTGGGTTAGGTTATGGTTCAGACCTTGGTTTGATCTTGGTTTAGTCCTGGTTTAATCCTAGTTTAATGTTCGTTTAGATTCAGATCCCAGATTTTGCAGTTTTTCTAGGTTTGGTCTGGGCCCAAACAGGACTGAAGAAGATCTTAACCTTTCCTCAGTCCTGGTTCAATCCATGTTTGTCTGATTTTGTTGGGTCACATTCTAGTTTAGTCCTTGTCTTTAGCCCTGGCTAGTCTCGGTTTGGTTTGGTGTTGGTTAAGCCCTTCTTGAGACCTGGGCTACACCTGTCTTAGTCCAGGTTTAGTACTAGTTTAGTCATTGTTGGTCTTGGGTTCAGATCCTGGTTTAGTTTTTGCCTTAGTAGCCTTAGTTACTCTGGGTTTAGTCCTGATTTAGCTCTACTTCAGCCAATGCTTATTCCCGATTTAGTTATAATGTAGTAAAGGTTTAGTCTTGTTTAGTCTGGGTTTATGTTTGTTAAGATGCAGATTTAGTCTTTGCCTTTAACCCCGGTTACTTAGTCGGAGTTGAGTCTTGGTTAAGTCCTTTTACAGCCCTGGTTTGATCCTGGTTGAGCCCTAGTTCAGCCCTGGTTAATGTTAGTTCAGATCCTCGTTTGGTCCTTTATAGTTAATTAGGTTTTCTAAAGTCTTGATTTCTCCTGGTTCAGTCCTCGCCTTTTAGTTGGTCTGAGTTTGATCCTGGTTTTGCTCCTCAGTCCTGACTTACAGTAGTTTTGGTTTTCTTGACGATTTAGCCCATGCTTGTCTTGGTTCACGCTGATTCAGATCCTGAATTAATCCTTGCTCTTAACTCTGATTAGTTAGTCTGGGGTTAGTCCTTGTTTAGTCCTACTTCAGCCATGTTTTAGCCTTGGTTTGGGTTTGTTAAGTTCGGGTTTATGTTGGTTTAGTCTTTGCCTTTAACCCTGGTTACTTAGTCGGAGTTTAGTCTTGGTTATGTCCTTCTACAGCCCTGGTTTGATCCTGGTTTTTATACTTACAGTAAACCTACGCTAAAACCTTTCCTGTATATATCTGACTATATTCCTTGAGCTTGTTCTAACCTCGGCCTTCAAACGCAGCAGACGATGGCAGGTGTCAGGACAGTGGACAGTGCCGAGGCTGAACGCGACTCATCGTGACTCAGGGCTGTTTGCGGAGCTAACAGTGTCGGACAGGAGAGAAACTGTTCCGATTTACAAAATGTACAATGCGCTCAAGGTCCTAGAGACACAGAAAGAGGCTGTTTTCAGAGCTTATGTAAGGGATGAGAGGAGGAGGGAGAATAACAGATATGACAGTGGAAAGGCCAGTTGTCAGTGGCGAAGCATAATAGCAAAATTGAGTCGTAAAATCATTTTTAAAGCCACTGTCTGTAACCTTTCAGCCAAAAAAGACGACATAGCATTCTGTAAGCCAAGACTATGATTAAAATTATGGATACTTAAAATGCTTTATGTTGTAATATAGAGTTTCCAGGTTTCTAGTCACTAATAAAAATGATCAGATTTCACAGTAAATTCACAATTATTGAACCTGAGAACCACCAATAGCAAGTCTTTTTTTTTTGTTTTTATTCTACTGAAAAACTTACTTCCTCTGAGTGAGCTCACATCTCCACAAACCTGACCCTTATTTTGGCCTCCCCTTGCTTGTTTCCATGTCTCTATCTGCAGGTTAAGCTACTGACAACCCAGGTTCAGTTGTGATTGTAGTACTTTAAAAAGTGTTGTTCCTTTGGTTAAAATCTTCCACAGAACCTATTAAAAGATGTGTCACAGGATCTCGCGACACAAAATTGTCACAGACTGTGCACGCAGACTAAAAAATGATTCCGTGAGATTTGTTTCCTCATGTTTTCACTGAACTCACGCCCTTAGAGGCAACTGTTGTTGCGATTTTGGGCGCTACAAAAATAAATTGAATTGAATTGGACTGAAAAAATAGAGTGCTTTTGAGTTACATTTTTTGAGAATGCGTAGTCCCAGAAAGCAGAGCTACAATGACAGCAGATTAAATAAAGTAAATAAAAAATAGTGAAGCTAAAACTGGAAACTGAAATGCACAATATATTTATGAAAGCCTAAATAATATCAAAATCTCGTCTTGTTCTTGTAGATACAATCTCTTGTTTTGTTTCGTCTTGTATCTCGTCCCATCCCTAGTATCTCCACAGAGAAAGATGATTCTAACTTTTTTATTTCCACGCCATTTCCAGAAAAATTTAGAGTGGTACTTTAGAATACAGGCAGAAATTCTGAGTTTTAGCATCACAATTTTATAAGCCTAGTTAAAAATCCAGTCTCTGAACATAGAAACTTCACTTTATTCTATGAAAAATATCCTGTACCTGTCGTGAACTTTAGAATTAATAGAAAAAATTGCTGCACAAAAGTGGATTTCAATTGAATTAATTTGTGTCTGCAGATTTAAAAATGGAAAAAAGAAAAAAAAAAGCATTCTTTACAATAAAAAAAACATACTTCACCTCACCTTGGCTTCATACCGAGCACCTTTGTCCTCCGCTCTCCTGTTGCTCTAAGAGTGGCATCCTGCTGTTCTCCAGATTGCCACTCCACATCTCGACCCGCATCACCTTCTAATCTGTCCCTCACCCCTGCGTCGCCGCGTAATCCCTCCCCCGCCGAACGCGCTCTGACAGGTGGACGGTTCTGGGGGCGCTCTTGACCCCGGTCCGGCTGTTTCGGGACTGGATCAATCCGGATCAGAACTCCATCCAAGGTGCCAGCGTGCTTCCAAAAACTCCACAAAGCTGCAGGTCCCGGGAAGGATTCTGGGAGGTTTATGCTTTCCATCAGAGCTTTGTAAATGCGTTCACCACCTGACTCGATGTCTGAAAGTCACACAAGCAAACAACTAGCATGCTAACCAAGCTCCGTACCAGTCTTACTCCTCACTTACCTTACGCACTCCAAGCATCCGAATTATTCACCGCGATGAGTTTATAATCGCTTTTCGCAGCTCTCAGGGACCAGTGAGTTTCACCGCAACGGTAAAACTAACGACAACTAGCATGCTAACAGTGCACTTTCTAATTATCAGCCAGTAAAACCGCTTTCTGTTTTGGGATCCAAGGCTTTGGTAAGCTTCCATCAAACTCCCCAAAGCTGCAGGTAGTGAGAAGGATTTTGGGAGGTTTACGCTTTTCGACGGAGCGCTGTAAATGTCTCCACCACCTGACTCGATGTCTGAAAGTCACATAAGCGAGCAACAACTAGCATGCTAACCAAGCTCTTTACCGGTCTGATTCCTCACTTACCTTATGCACTCCGAGCATCCGAATTATTCACCGCAACGAGTTTATAATCGCTTTTCGCAACTCTCAACGACCAGTGAGTTTTGCAGCGACAGTAAAATTAACCACAACTAGCATGCTAACGGTGCATTTTCTAATTATTATAAAACCACTTTCTGTTTTGGGACTGGATCAATCCGGATCCAAGGCATTAGCATTCTTCCTTCAAACTCCCCAAAGCTGCAGGTAGCGAGAAGGTTTTTGGGAGTTTTACCCTTTCCGAAGGAGCGCTGTAAACGATTCCACCGCCTTACTTAGCGTCTGAAGAATTTCCAAATAAGTTTAGTGCATTTGGCTGCAGATTCCGGGTGAGGTCAGCTTTGTTCTATATTCCAGGTGCAAAAGTAAAATAATCTTGTGTGAGGTTTTTCCGAGTCCACCAACACGGCGAGTGAGAGACGAGCGTAGTGTTGATACAGTCCTTTTTCCTGGCAGTCGTCCTCATGTCCTTCCTTTGACTCGGGGCTGGGAGACAATAAGCAGAACTGCAAACCGCAACATGGTTCACTGAAAACAACAGGGTAAGATCAGGAGGGATACTTAAAAGGCATTGTATATGATTTTTTTCTTGTCTTAAAAGTGTGGAAAACTCTTTGCGGCGATCCAAAGTTATTCCTCACTTACCTTATGCATTCCAAGCATCGTAAGCATTCACAGTGATGAGTTTATAACCTTTTTCACAACTCTGAGAGACCAGTGCGGAGTTTTACAGTCATGGTAAAGCTGAGAACTAGCATGCTAGCACAGACTTCCTGATTATCGGACATTAAAATGCTTTCTAATTAGATGCAGACAGTACACAGTGGACTTATTTTGACCTCAAGAGCAGCTTATACAATATATCTGTACTGCGGCAAGGTGATTTTTCGACTTTTGTGAGCTCTTAGCCATGTTATAATGTTGTTACGTCATCAAAAACATACCTGAAGTTGTGTTTTGTTTCATTTACGCATGTTTGAGTAAACCTTTTTGTCTGTCTACATTGTATTGTTCCACCTTTTGTCATGAAGCAGTACAGTCGTGGCCAAAAGTTTTGAGAATGACACAAATATAAATTTTGGTACCAGAATGTCCTCCAAGAGCAACGTCTCCCAACCATCCAGTGGTGAAGAACAAAGCCTTTTCCAGCATGATGGAGCACCTTGCCATAAAGCAAACGTAATAACTAAATGGCTCGGGGAACAAAACATGAAGATTTTCGGTCCATGGCTGGAAACTCCCCAGATCTTAATCCTACTGAGAACTTGTGGTCAGTCCTCAAGTAAACCAGTAAACCATAGAAACATCTGGGAAAACACCTAAAAACAATGAAGCAGCAGACCCTGTGAAAATGTAATATTTGTGTCACTTTCAAAACTTTTGGCCACGACTGTAATTTTCAGCTCCCTTTTACCTTTTGTTTACAAGAAATAGGCAATTCCAGGCCTGAAATGAGTCTGTTGAAGGTGTATGGAGTTTAAAAACACAGTGGAGCACTTCCTGTATTAACACATGACTTCATAAGGTGAAGCAGAGAAGCAGGATATGCAAACGTGCAGGATTTGTGCGTTTAAATGAAACACAACTCGAGGAAACAACATTATACTGTAGATCATAAAATAGTGCAAAATAGACTCTTTAAGCTTTTTCTATACTACTTTATTCTTCTCCACGTTGAGCTAATCTGATCTCCTTCCATCAGGTTCGGCCCCTGCTCTAGGCTTCATCCATAACAAAGACGTGGCTTCCTCCTCGGGTGTAGTTGCGGGCTGGGGGCTGCAGGGCCAGACCCGGTTAAGAGCCTTTCTCTGCTCCCGCTGAGTTGATTACTAGTGTGGGCGGTGTGAAGATTAATGCCGAGAGAGACGCCGGGTCTACCATTCAACTTAAAAAAAAACACTTGACTTCGTTATGCAACACCGACTAAGTAAAGAATGTAATGAATTTAGAACATCTGTTTCTGGTTTTAATTAAATTTCCAGGGAACGATGTCCGAGAGATCCCTCCGCGTGTGATGTAATAAAAAAAACACTGTTATTTTGGTTAACGATGGCTTTTTATTATGTTTGACGTGGCCTTTACGTAAATGAACCCAAATGAAACTTAATCGGTTTCATTAGAATCGCGCAAATGACCGGCTGATGCTCACACTCTGTAAGTTGTTTAGTTTTATAGGCGTTTTAGAGCGTTCTCCGCTTATTGCTGTTGTGCCCTTGAGCAAGAAGCTTCACGTACCTTGTAAGAATACAGAGTGTGTATTTAAGACAGCTTTCATAGTATGTCATACAGTCGGTTTTGTACGATCTTCACTTGTCACTCGTTGGCGGTGAGCTACTAGCCGCGGTTGCGCTGGGACAGACTTGCGGAAGATGGCTGCAAATTGCAAATCTGTGTATCTAACAAGCTTGACTACTACATAATCATACCTGAGTAACTGAGGTCCGGTAACGTATCTTGCCAAAGGACAGAAAAAAAGGACAGAAAAGCCTCGACTATTAACTAAACACATGCTTTTCTTTAGCATTACCTTTATTCTGATACGATCATAATTCATTATTATTAGTTTGTACGACCATTTTTAAAAAATCCTTACATTCTTCATTCTCATTTTGCTTATTTTGATACAACTATAAACTACGCTGGTCGGCAAGTACAAAACACTTTTACATTTCACAAAACACTTTAACAAGTTTGAAAACAAAATTACTTTTAGAATACATATTTACATCTTGAATACAAATTCTAAGTTTCATAAAACACATTTGCAAATGCGCTAACAAATTTACAGAATACAAAACACTTTTACAGGAGCCGAGACAAATTTACATCTGGCAAAAACACAAATACAAAACCCCGAAACAAATTAACAAGATAAGTTTTTGACGGAAAGGGAATGTCCTAAAAAGTGGAAGTAACGCAACGACCTGCAGTACATTTCACGCATGTGTAATTCATGCAATTAGAACCGAACTCCGTGGACATAGTCAACTCTGGGGTTATCGAACCCTTTATGGTGGTTCTGGGGGTGTAATATGGGGGTGGCCAGCATTATTCAGTTTACTTTTAAGTGTCCACAAACTAATTTGTACGCCATGCAAGGTTTACAGCATATCCAGTATGACATTGTAAGAGTGACCCTGAGTGAAATAGCCAGTGCAGTGTAGCAGGAGATTTTCCGCTTGGTCTGAGTTCCGCGCAATCTCCAGACACTGTCCACATGCTGAACAAAAGTGCATAATGTGAAAAAGGCTGACTCCACAACTGGGGCAAAACATTGTTCATTCACCAAAACAGAAATAAGAAGGAAGAAGAAACGCACGCTCTCGCTGAATTATTGTTGACTTCCTGCTTGTCCCGCAGGTCGTTGCGTCACTTCTGTTTTTTATGACATTCCCTTTCCATCAAGAACTTGTCTTGTTAATTTGTTTTGAGGTTTTGTATTTGTGTTTTTGCAACATGTAAATTTGTCTCGCTCCTTGTTAGTGTTTTGTGTTTTGTAAATTTGTTAGTGCATTTGCATATGTGTTTTATGAAACTTGGAATTTGTATTCAAGATGTAACTATGTATTCTAAATGCAATTTTGTTTTCAAACTTGTTAATGTGTGTTGTGAAATGTAAAAGTGTTTTGCACTTGCCAGTTACTGAAATAAATGATAAGCTTCTGTGCCTTATTTAACCTTATTATTAGTTTGTACGACAATAATAATAATCTATATAGTCTGAAAACAATTTATCCTTGTTTATCTAATATACACAACATCATGAAAAACTAACTGTATTATTAAAAAGAACCATTTAAAATCTAAAAGAGGAACTATATTGCATTTTTGCGCCAACAAATTGGAATAAATAAATGTTTTCAAATAAAGATTCATTGTTCAACTGTAGTTTCTGCAGAATATATTGGAAACTCTTCTTTTATAGCTCAAATACATGGTCAAAAATCCAGTTTAGAGCTTTTAATTCACACATTACACCAGGACACCATGGAGCCACTGTGTGCTGTCCAGTCCATTCGTATCATCACCCCCCGGTCAGTCTGCCATCTCTTATCCACGCTCATACAGTACACATCTTATTTTTCCATCTGCCCTGCCCTTCTGACCGCCCACTGTGCCTATAGATCTGCGCTCAATAGTATCCTGTAGTTTTGTTTTCGTGGTCAGATGTTCTTAACCCCACAGTCAACCTTTTCTCTGCACGGACCTGCCATAGATTACCCAGCGGCCCCGATCGCCTCCGCCAATGTTTACCGACCACAATCGCCGACACGGTTCGCGGAGATGGATGCCGGCTTTGTCGCGGCTAATTGCAAATCCATGCTTCCTATTTTGCAACAAAGGGTACAATGCATCGCAAAGGACAGTGCGGGCGAGGTAAATAAAGTCAAATTAACCAATATCGTAAAGGTGCACTGTGTAACTTCTAAAGTGGAGGGTTGTCTCCGTGTAGATATCTCAAAAACACCTTAAAAACATGAATTATTGTCTTGTCTCTGTGAAGTTTATTTCCAATCTGTGGAATAATCAAGGCAAAACGGTCATATCTCCATGGAGACACGCATTTAGCGGATCCTCCACCAGAAAAGGTACACAGCGCACTTTTAACATTGCAACGCCGGTTTGAATACTTACTTTTAACTTCAGTCTCCTTACAAATCGTATTACCCATGGGTCGATCGGCGAAACTACCGCAAGTACATTTTCAGAAATTGTTAGCAGGTGAAGAGCTACGCTTACAGTAGAATTGCTTTTATTGACCACACCGTACGGTTCATTCTTTAAGTTGTCAATAGTAGCCACTTAATCTTCACTAGCACAAACATGTCAAGTTGACCTAGTAATAGATTGTATTGATTTTAAATTGTAAAGATGGGTTGGCCTTGGTTTTGACCCTAAAACGACAAAAGGAGTTAGTGGGAATTGGCATCGACTACTGTCCAAGATCCTAAACTGATTTCAGATAGCACTTTCTCCTTTTTACAATGACTTACAGTGTATAATGTTAAAGCTGCACTCTGTAACTTTTCTAGTGGATGGTCTGCCACGTGCTTGTCTCCATGGAGATATTGCTGCTTTGTCTGGAATGTTCTGTATCAGTCTTGCATTTACTCAATAAAGTGGGTTTTGTTACTTGTATTCTTACCGCAGATCTAACATGTAACCTGGCCCTGTGGTGTCACCAGCTGTCTCTGTAGAGATAAATAAGTGTAATGCCATACTGTGGAACATGCCAGACAATCTCCATGGAGAGAAGCAGGTGAAGGACACACCAGAAAGTGCATCCACAGTGTATGCAAATTTCTATGTGCAGTAAAGGGTATCTGATGTCAAATGGACCTTTAAGATCTTTAACTGTGCTATAATGGTTTTCCTTCAGTATTACCTCACTCCTAGTTGCTTGTCTTATATTTTCTTGCATTTGAAGCTTGAGGGCTCAGGAAATTTTAGTTTTTCCCTACCTACTATCCCCACCACGTACTCCAGATCTTACATGTAGGGTTTCACAAATATAACACAGCAATTTCAGCAGTAACAGGAAGTCAGTGGAGCTGTTTCTATTATTCCTGGCTTAAATCAAATCAACACTGAACTCATTAGAACTTTGCTAGTCCTAATGCATGATGGGTGTTTTTCATCTGAACTGCACCTTCTTAGCAAGAAAGGGTCGCTGCATAATGTAAATAACTGTATATATAACTGTATATAATCAAATGCATTTTATTCACAAAACAGAATGTTTTTTAGCAATGTATTGTATGACTAATAATATAACATATGAAGGTTAACTTTTATTTTGAGATATATCAATGTTGGCACTTTACACTTGCCCAGGGACAACAGTTGAAAATTAATAACAAATAATAAATAAATAAATATTAAGTTCATTATGTCTGTTTTATAATGAATAAAATGTAAAATGATCTGTGTTTGTTATAGTAATGCTAAACAGCCCCCCTCCCTAAAAATATATGTGTTTTTTAAAGGTGCATTGCACAACTTCTTTGGTAGCGCGTTCACTGCCTACTTTTTTTTCCATGGAGATGTCATTGCTTTGCCTGGAATGTTCCACGGTATGACATTAAAACTCCATCTAGCATTTATTCATTACAGGTGTTTCTATGGCTCAAAAAAGTGGCGGCGGACCTCATGTTGTAACTTTCTGGAGGTTGCACATCACCTGATTTCATGGAAGTAGAAAGTTGCGACCTGAAGTTTTATGCCACACTGTGAAATATTCAGATTTTAAAAAATGGCGAAGATTGTCTGAGATACTGTATGACAAACCATATGCTGAAACCAGTGATACATTTGCAATATAAAACGATCTAGTCACTTACGCAACCCCAATCAAATAACGAATCAAGATCAATATTGAGAACTGTTCATCAACCAAACTCCAAAACCCCTTGTTTCTGAACTCTGTGTATTTGCTGCATCATCCAAACTCATCTTATAGCTCACCAGTTGCGCAGACGGTCTCTTCCTCGGGGGCTGCTGGGTCTGATTGAACGTGGGAGTGCACCAGATTACTGTTTCTTTGTAATGCTCCCCTCCTAATGGCCTACAGTGCAGTGGCAGTAATGTGTAAAGGATTAACCGAGGGATGAATGCGCCGGAGAGCGAGGGAGGGGACGGGGAGGAGAGGCGGATCACAATGTGGGCTTTGTCTCTGCAGATATCGAGCCAACGTTTCGGGCCCGGGTCCATTCTTCTTGCTTTGACGCCGCTGTCGGGATGAGAAGTGGTTGGCGGCGACGCATTGTTTTCGACGGCGATGGCAGTATCGGCGGGCTCCTGTTCAGCATAATGTAGTTCCCCCCCCCTTCCAGAGGCAATAAGCTAACCCGCTTGCCATCCTCGCAATTACTCAAGACAAGACAGATGTGTGGGCTACCTGGCGTTGCTCGAAGGGACAATTCGCCATTTGTTCACAGTAATCGAACATATGACAACACTTCTTATATAAAATGGTGCGAATTGTCCCTTCTAAGTGATAATGATCATCTTATTACAGGTTTGCTGTGTAGTTTTTTCATTGTGGGGGTCCGTCGCCTTCTTATTTCTCTGGATATGGCACTGCTCTGCTTGGAATGTTCCATGATATGACATCAAGCAGCTCTACCTTACGTTTATTCAGTTACAGGTGGTTTGAAAATACAGAGAAAAACAGCTATTCTTGCTATGAGTGGGGTCGTCTTTCCACAGATCTGACCTGTAACTTGGTCTGGTTTGGTCTCCATGAAGATAGAAAGTTTTTTTGACAGACCCTCCACCAGACAGGTTGCACAATTCATCTTTAAAGGACTTTTATAGATACGTTTATAGATAATTTTGTGTATTATGCACTTGGTGACTAGCCACAGTGGCCTTGAGGCAGATTTGTGGATGTTTGTTGCTAATCTTTGCGTATATGCCCCAACTACTACCAAAATGTACTCCATACACTCACACATGGGTACAGTTGATGAAGTGTCTTGCCAAAGAGCATATCAGTGTTCAGGTTAGTGGTTATAGGAGTGATTTAGGACCAAAATGACGAGGCTCACTGCAGCAGTTACAGAGAGGGGGTGACGATGTACAATTTTTGATAATTTTTCAATGTAAAGTCAATTGAAGCCAGAGTTGACTGAGCCGGAAGCGTGCCCATGCTCACTTCTGGCTAGCGGGATTTTCCATTTTCATATACAGTCTATGGTTCTGACCCATTTCATGTTGCTCATTTCATTAAGATGTAGAAGTCCAATTTAAAGACTCACTATGAGACTCCAAAATGAAAAAAAATTTGACTTTTGGAAGAGGTGGATCCAATATATGTGTCTTAAGACCTGATTTTGTATAATTCAACTGTATAAGGAAGTAAGGAAAGGAGGAGAGAGGAGTTTTTTTTTTTTTTTTTCTGTGTGTATGTGTTTGTTGAATCCTGCGTTGTTGGTTAGCATGGAAGTTTGAAGTTTAAGTCCTTGTCAAGCTCTATATGGTATAGAGTTCATGTAAAATGTTTAGATTTACTTTATTATTATTTTTAATCCTGGTGTGAAGGACTAAAAAAAGATTTAGAAGTCCACACAAGATTTAAATGTCTTGGCATTAAAAAATAAAACTTGTTTTGCCTAACTTTTGTAGCTGATATTGGAGCCACATCTCAGAACAGCAGAACAGTAACTTAACATTATTGTTATGACAAAACCAATAATAGAAGTATATAAAAATCTGACCATAATGTTTCCAACCACTAACAGCTCAAAACATGGCGATTGCATCATCCCATTATTATTTTTTTTCCCTCCAAACCAAAGAAAACATCACATTCTTTCCATTCAGATTAGGGACAGCGGTGGTAAAATATGGCATTCCCACCTCTGGCTATCAAACTTCCGAGCGTTCCGAGCCAAAAGCCCCAAACCGTGCCAAATTCGGGGGCCCCTGATAAACGTCCCGGTTGCCCAGGACGACAGTTGTGGGGGGCGCCGTTTGTCACTTATATGGGCTAGTTGTCAGGGAGCAGATTGTCAGAGAGCGGGGAAGCTGGGACAATTAGAAGATGGCTGATTTATGGCGCGTGATAAAAGCTCGTACGGAGACGGCCATCTTTGACTGGCTGTGTCTGCTTTTGTCAGGTTTTCCTCTTCGGGTTTTCGATATCCATTAATGATCACGAGGTTGTAAGGGTTTTGGGATTATTAAGAGGATGTCTGTTTGAAGTTGTGGTGTGATTTTAGCAATTAACAATATATGATGTGCAGCCTCGGTTTCGATCCTCAATAACGATAATGATAATAAAAAACACTCTATTTAGACAATAGAATGTGAGTTTAATGTTAAATCCTAGTACTTTCTTTTATGTTGTCTTATATTTGTGTATTTGTCTATTCCCTCAGTGGTCCAGGTATGTTCCATGTGCTCTTATACTTGTTCTGATATAGCTCAAGATCATTCTAAAGCTATTCAGGAAAGCTTATTTTCTGTCCTTTTAATGGGATATTTTTAGTATTATTTCATTCAGTATATTTATAAAATTTCAAACATGGTTTTAGTATCTTATTTTCAATATTTTTGACAGCCCACTAGTTAGAAAAAATGTTTTAAAATGTTTTTCAATCATTACTGCGGAATAGAAGGTTGGCAAAAATCTAAAACTACTAGATTATTGTGTTAGCAGTATTGGAAAAGACAAAAATACTCTTGACATTTCTTCAAAATTTTAAACGTGCGTTGCATAACTTTTCGGCAGAGGTTCTTTCAAATGCTTTTCTCTGGAATGTTTTTGTCTGGAATGTTTCACAGTGTGGCATTAAACCTTTTTACCTTCATGGAGACCAAACCAGACCAAGTTACAGGTCAGATCTGCGGAGAGGCAACCCCGCTTACAGTCAGAATGCCTGTTTTTCTAGGTATTTTTGAACTAGAAGTTAGAGCTATTTAATGCCATACTGTGGGACATTCCAGGCAGACCAGTGTCATATCCGTAGAAACAAGCAGGCGACAGACCCCCAACCAAAAAGTTACATAATGCACCTTTAAGAAAACTAATTGTTCTATTAGAAAAGGTTTTTATGTTGAAAATTCCTATAGTTTATTAGAATATGCTGATTTTTTTGAAGTGCATTGATCAAATTTGATCAATGCACTTTTCAAACGATTTGTTACAGAAAACCAAACACTCATTTGACCACATCCCACTTTGCTACTGGCTAAAATCAACTTTGACACGACACCAGAACTACCTCACGGCAATCGCTTGTCAGCATTCTTCAGACATCTGCTAACGGTAAACAACACTACGGCTCACGTACTGGAGTCAAACCTCAGCCGATCAATAGTGTATTGACAAGCCTTTTTGCCACTAATGATGGTGGCTAATTTAGTGGTACTCTTCGAACTCAAGCCTTTGTGAATACACTTTGGTCATTGCATCTTCTTTGACCCTACTGCGGAATGAATTACAGCGTTCTTGGAATTTCAGCGTTTTTTTCCTGCAAATTCCAGCTAAATTCCCCAGTCTAGCCTTTATAATCGCTTGGGTTTGGGTTGGGGGGGAGTGAGTGATGAAGTGTCATAGGGGCTTTCCTCCGCTGATATGCTACAGTACTGACAGAGATCCCTTTACCAGAACTTTGCAACATTATTTCCCATCAGAGCGCAGATGTTCAAATGCACGCTCCTACTCCCCATTCACTCACACACACACACACACACGAGTCCCCCGTCCAGCTGTTGAAGGCGTTAGCGAGACATGTGAGATGCCTTTATTAAGAACGCCAGAAATCCCACGGAGATGGAGTGAGCAATGGATGAAGGATAAATTGGATTTGCTTGAAATTACGGCGTTCTGAACTGGCCCAGTGTAGAGTTGCGATGGAGGGTAGGTCAGGGTTCTATGGTATTTGCAGGCAAGGAAGTCGAAATGCAGATGTTTTGAGCTGGTTTAAGGTTCATGCGTGATTACTGGGCCTCTCCACATCGAACAAAAACTGCTGTGAGGTTTGATATCTTTGTCAGCAAAATAAAGTGAGGTGAAATTATTTTCTCACAATGACTTACAAAACTTGATGGTATTTTAGATTTTTTTTTTCAAGGACATCAAGGCAAGTTTGTAGAACCCATCCCCAACAAATTATTAGAAATTGTTGTGAATTTTCAGTTTTGATATTTCAAAAACTGAATCTCCCATAGGCCTTGGCAAAAACAGAAAAGTGAGTCATAGTTATATAGTTCACAATGAATAATTCTATAACATTTTCAGTGTTATTTTTCTGAATGGACAAAACAGATTTAGTCACTGACATTTAACAAACAAAAAACAGATTTATTCACCAAATTCTGAATTCTGCTCCAAAGCGCATGCTTTCACCCACAGGACCTCTTGATTTAAAAAACCCAAGCTGATCATTGACCATTAGAAATGACAGAATCTTGATTTTTAAATTTGTTCAATTGCAAATCGGGATGTGCAGATAGTGGTATTGAATATCTGTGGTGATACAAAAAAATTTACTGGTTGGGATATCGGTTAAGCTAATATTGTGTAAAAACATTTTACAGGCTGATTTTGGCCTAGAATATCGCAAAATATTTGAACTTTTCTTTCTACAAAGTTGTTCAGTGGTCATATGAAAGATAAATAACTTATTACAGAAGAGTTCCAATTGTGTAACGTAAGTGTTGAGTGTATTTTTAAGGAAATAAGTGCCACCCTTACAATGTTATTGTTTAATATCGGGTATCAGCAGATACTTAAAGCCAAAGTATCGATATCTGTATTGGAACTGAAAAAGCTGGAACGTTGCATCTCTAATTGCAAAGCCATAATCTCCCAAAAAGCTCTGCAAATCCCTGCCCTCCATCTTAAATGATGACATCACACACTCTTGAGTTTTATGAGCTTTGACCAATGAACCAAAATGAAGAGTGAGGAACACAGTGATCTGGGTTGTTTCAGAGGTGACATTCTGAACATTTCTTGGAGCTGTGTAGGAGGTGGGGGAGGAAAACCCGCTGGAGTAGTGCCTGGGTGAGGAGGGGGGGTTGTTGAACACTGCTGCTGCTGCTGGAATGCTCCTGGAATGTGGAAGGGATGGGGCTCTCGGCGAGGGCAGATGTGGCCCCCGGGGGAAATCAGGATCATCATTCCGGACCCATTCTTCCTCCCCGAACATGCTACATACACATTCCATTTGGTGAAGCACCGCGCGCGACCAGAGAAGGAAAACCGTTTAACCCCCAACCCAGGGACGACGGCCGCAAGCACCTCCAAACCTGTTCAGATGGATTACTTTTACGACGGTGTGCATTTTTAAGGCACGTTGTTAGGGATGAATGATTAGAATCTATATTTGCAGGTTTGGAAAGCAATGTTGGCATTTAACGTTTTCTGTATTCACCAATTGCTAGGATGTTGAAGATGGACCTGTTGCTAATGTAAAGAATCAACCCTATGTAGATTTTTCTTATGGATGTTTGTGAATTAACATACTAGATCAGTGTTATGCAAACTGTGATACATATACCACTTGTCTTCAATAGTGTTAAAAAATGCATTGTGTAACTTTTTTGGTTTGGCTTTTCTGGAAGGTCCGTCAAATGCTTTGTTCATGGAGATGTTATTGCTTTGTCTGAAATGTTTCACAGTACGGCATTAAACCTTTCTATCTTCATGGAGACCAAACCAGACCAAGTTACAGGTCAGATCTGTGGAGAGGCGACCCCACTCACAGTCAGAACGCCTGTTTTTCTTGGTATTTTTGAGCTATAAAACTACAAAATGTAACAAATGGAAGGTAGATCTATTTAAAGTCATACTATGGAACATTCTAAGAAGATCAGTGACATCCATAGAAACAAATAGGTGACGGACCCTCCACCAGAAAGGTTACACAATACATCTTTTACATAGGAGTACATTTCATCCACATTTTCACAAAAACTGCAGTTCTATTTTAGATCTGGTATATTCCTAGTTCAGAGCGGAATAGTCGTAATTCACCCCTGGTTTGGAACTGGTTGTACTCGGAAGATTAAATATTTTCTTTGATGGTACATGGTGTGGTACTTGTACTACATAATCGAAACAGGAACATTCCCTAAGCTCTTCACTGAAAGAGGACATCATCGACATTCTTCTATTTGAGAATTGATGATCTCAAGCCATGGTTATGTTATTAATTCATTGCCATGGTAATGTTATTAACAAAATACCCCGGGGTAGACCGACAGAAACGTCATCGGCCTCTCTAATCACCAACACTCACGCACACATCACATCCGTACTAAGCGTTGTGGGTGAAGTCTTTTGCCACGAGTGCCCCCTCTTGTAGATCTCGCTTAAAATATGTTGCAAGAAACCGGCTAATACTTAGAGACCTCACTTTAACCCCAATGTTTTTTTCAGTCGAGGCTAAATACGGGATAGATTTGAGTCCATCCCTTAAGCGCACTTCAAAATCAACCTTGGACTTCACTCAAGACAAACAAGCAAAGTTTCAGGTTTTCAATAAACTGGAAGCTAGTTACACAGCAGGTTTTTCCGACCGCCAGATAAATATGTCTCCTTCTTCTTCATGAACCCTGCCTAACCTCCTCTACGAGTCTATATTTGATTCTCTTAATTCTTTCTATTTCTCTCTAGCCCTCACTTCCTCGCTTTTTCTCCTCCTCCGCCGGCGTACTGCGGAGGTGCCCGGCAGGCTGTCCAAAAAAAAAGCATCCAAAAACGTCAGCGAAGAAAGACAATCTCGGCACGGGCACATTTTGTTCTCGGGGTTCTTCGTCTGATTAGTTTCTCTTGAGGTCTCTTCTACTTTTTAAAATATTTCTTTTTCAGGAAGTTATTGGTGCTTCCTTTTTTGGCCTGGGCTGAACTTTTGTGGGCGGACGAAGAGATAATACGATGTGGTAGACGCCGGAGACCGCTGGTGACCTAGTGTAGGAGGCTTCCGTGATAAGGGTTAGACTGCTAAATGTTGCCCCCGGTGATGCTGCATGCTAATCGCGAGCTGCAGGAGCAGACATTTTGGCTCGGCGTGCTCCAGTTTCTTGTCCTTTCAGTCTATTGGATGCTCAGTCTTCCTTTTCTTGAAGAGAAGAGGAGGAGTAGGGTGGGTTTTAGCATGTGAAAGAGGAGAGGGGCGCAGGAGACATGTTTGGTTGGGGACATGGGAAGGGATGAGGGACACTCGCCATATGGGCCAATTGAATTTGCATTGTGCGTCTGTCAATAAATATGTGAAGTTGTGTGTTATTGCTTTGCTGATATAATATTGCCAAATTTGTGACGTCATTGTAAATTTTCAAACAAGAATTGCAATTACGATTTATGTTTAGATGTCATGATTCAAACTAGTTCAGCTTTTTAAAGATGTTTGAAATAAGACTGAAATCAACTGCAAAACTAAACCGAAAATCAAAAGTATTTCAGTTTGTAGATGTCTGAACAGCAAGGTGAACCATTTTTCACATAATAAAAGGGTGTTTTTTGTTTGCAGAGAAAATTCTAACTTACTTAATGATTCTTTTAACTGCAGCCTTTGTGATTTGCTAATTGCGCTAATTCAAATTGCGATTTCAATTCAGTTGCGATTAAGCCTAGTCCTAATGACGAGGTTAAAATGCACTGTGTCATTTTTCTAGTGAAGGGACTGGCACCTGCTTGTCTCCATGGAGATATTACGGATTTGCCTTGATTATTCCACATTGGTAATCACAATAGAGACAGGTTAAAGGTCAGATCTATGGAGAAGCAAGCCTGGACATAGTAATAATGAATGTCTTTTTGAGCTATAAAAGGTTTTTTTGAGTTATAAAACCTGTAATTGAATAAATGCAAGGGAGATATGATTAATGCCATACTGAGGAACATTCCAGACAATGAAATAACATCCCCAAGGAGACAAGCAAGTAGCTGACTCTGAAAAGTCACATAAGAAAACTAGATGTACCAAATTCTATAAGCTTGTATTGTTGAATTCCATCAGGGGCAATTAGTTTTTTTTGTTTGTTTTCTTTCTGCAATCAATTCTGCAATTAATATTCATATTTGATGGTGTGATTTGATTAGATAATAAGATAGCAGAATTTGTATGTAGCAAGCTTCTTTGTATTCACTCCAAAAACGTAATTTAACCTTGTGTTGCTATGGGATACCAAAGCGTATGATCAGATTCTATTTTAGTGAATTTTCACATGACGTAACCTGTTCTAACTTGGGTTTCAGATGTAGGACTTTTGACCTTTCAAAAGATAAATATTTTAGAGTTTTGAATTATTAATGTCGATGGCGACAGTCCTAGTTTTTCGTCATTCTCAAATTCGAAAAAAATTGACCCCAACCAACTTGATACGGGGAATAATAAAATGCCCTTACCTATGAATACAGTGAGTTGGTCTACTCAGATTCCCTGTATTCCACTCAAGGTACACGACCAGTCAAAAGTTTAAACACACCAATACGATCATTTTTTCCCTATATTTTTATATGTATGTTTTTTTATGAATTATGTAGCCTAATATATTTTATATTCAAAAATATTTCACTTTTATTCTTTAGTAATTAATTCCATATATCTTGCTTCATATATTTGACGTCTTTTGTGTATAAAATCCAGAATGTAGTTAGAAAAAAGAAAAAAACACCAACTTTTGATGGGTGCTGTTTAAACATACTCTAACGATCATGTTTGGACACTCACTCAGTTTTTTTTCTTTGCTGCATTCCTTACATCTTCTATATGTAGCAGTAAAGATAGTAGTAAATATATAGAAAAAAACATTGAATGAGAGGCTGAGTCTAAGCTGTTGACTGGTGGTGTATATTGAATGTTTGGCTCTTCCTATGTGCAGCCATGTTCCCTCTCCTGGGCACTCCACTTACCATATGGACCAGCTTCATTTGCATAACACATCATTCCCCCAGTGCTTCGTCCCTCGAGACCCCTACACAGCCATGCAGCGTCCCTAGTGACCGCTTTGAGAAGCCTGCACATTAACTCTCCTTCGAAAATCCACCCAGAGTCCACTCACTCCCTCCCACCCCACCCTAGGGCCCTCCTTCATCTCCTTCCTCCATCCCCCACCCATCTTCAGTCTCACCGGGACCTGATCCTGGGATTTGTTTGGGATTCTCGGAGATTCTCGCTGCTTTTATCTGCGAGCATGTATGCGCGGCGAGCAGGCATGTCTCTTCTGGCTACTAGGCACATGAATTTAATTACACATTGGCCTCCACCCACGCAGGCTTTGATAGCTCCCCAAGACGAACTCCGCCATTGTTCAGCTGATTGAGGAGAGCGTGCGCCAACACATTTTCTCACACTTGGCAGATATCTATTACGCTGGTGTTGACTGTGCACTTTGTGGATTATTACATGTCTGTTTTTATGTGGTGTTATTGTTTGTTGGCGTGTTTTCGGGCAAGACGCTTCAGTTGTCTCGCCTGTCACGATAACAAGTTTTAAAGTGCGATATATTAGGGATCCACCGATATTAGTATTGAATATCAGTCTCGAACTAAGAAAAGTTGCAGTATCACGTATCAGTTCCATGATATCGGTTCAGTCAATATCCTGGTTGGGCTCTTTACTGATTGATGTAGGCCCAGGAAATCAGTTCAGGAGTTACTTGCAGGATACATAATAGTTACATAACACAATCAGCTCAATTTTGTGATGAGTTAACTGTATTTTGAGAGAAAATCGTACCATTTTCAGTATCTCTCTCTGGTATCGGTTAATATTGGACATCAGCAGATACATAAAGACATAGTATTGGTATCAGTATCAGAACAGAAAAACTTGGATCGGTGCATCCTACAATATTTTGCTGAAGAAATGGTTAGCGGTTCAAGTCCCACTCCCAAACATGATTGGTTGAGCGGTCATATCCACTACCCCACAGGTTAGCGGTGCGATTCCAGCTTCCACGGATGAATACTGTTGTTGTGTCATTGGGCAAGACACTTAACCCACCTCCCCCCAGTGTCTGTGTACACTGGTGTGTGAATGGGTGAGTGGTTCCTTGATGTAAAGTTCTTAGAGCGCCTTGAAGGTGGAAAAGCACTAGATAAAAATGCGACCATTTACCAAAATATAGACGATAAAGGATAATACTGAAACAAATTTATGCCACTGACGCAAAACCCAAGCACAGAGAAGACCACAAACTATTCTAAATGTTCAATATTGTTAAAAACCATGAGCTATATTAAATAAACAGCAAAATGAAACATTTTAGTACTTAGTTTGCATCTTTAATCTTCTCCTATATCCAAAAAATAACCAAAAACTTCCTAGTACTGCAAAGAGAATAAATACCAAAACTATATTGTTCCATCATTCATATATTGAACGATAAAAAACAGGGCAACGACATAGACCATGATCCTTTGCTCCCTTTCAGTACAGACTACATGATGAAATAACTGTTATACACAGTTTTAAATCTGGGTTCTTTGGATTATGACAGAACCAAAATATTTCCAAGGTATTTTAAAAGGAAAAGTAGCATATTTTTTGCAAATAGCTTCAGAAGTTACTGGCTAGCTTCCTTCTTTTTACTTATGTACCAGATTTACAATACACATGACTACTTTTACCACATTTTTTTGCGTTTTTACACACCAAGCGAACATGGCCACCCTGCATTCTGCGCACAAAACCTCTTGATAGTTTGTGCTCCATTAGTGCTGCAGAAATGCCTTATGCCAACTTAGCTTTTCAGACAAACTGAGTGCCTTGCCAAATCCGACCAGGTGGTGCATCTCACGAACGCCACTGTGGTTGCCGGAGAGACTGCCGGAGAATGCCAGATTCCAAATTAATTTACCACCTATTTATTTAAATTTCCACTGTTCCAACCCCAACATTTAGCTTTTCTGTTTACGCAGGCTGGCTAGCTCTGGCGCAGGCTAAGCTAAGTGGCTAATGCATTCTGACAGCATGAATTACAGGGGGTGGCACACAGAGCCCCAGTGTGCTCGTAGCTCTGCAGGCTAGTGTGCTCTTTGCCCCCAGCTGCACAGGGTCAGGCCCAACTTCACAATACACGTTATATGTTTAAGCACGGACTAAATCTGGCATTTTACAAGATTGTGCAACATATAAGGGGGCATTGTACAGTACAAGTAATGAGTGCAAAGTAATAATTGGTCAATCTTACAAAAGTGGTCTCATCGGCTTCCATTTTCAGACTATAAGGTGGACCGGATTATAAGGAGCATTATCAATGAACTGGTCTATTTTCATACACAAGGCACACCGGATTATAAGGTGCATTAAGCGAGCCTGATACCTTAGGCCCGGAATCCACGATCCATTGGCAGATCGTGGTGTAACTCGCCCAGTGTTGGCTCTCTGTCTTGGTGAATGCCTTCTGTCTAGAGGTAAGATCTTAAGCCCGAGCCCAACCCGGGTCGGGCCTAAAATGTCAATCATTGCTTCGGGTCGGGTCGGGCCGGGCTTCTCTCTCGCTGACTTTTTAAAAATAAATAAACAGTTAAATTCGTGCGCAGAGCATGAGCCAGAGCCAGAGCAGAGCCAGCGCATGCTCTGCGCACGTGAACGACGCCCTCTTAATAATCTTCCCCTCCGCAGGTCCGCATGAAATTTCGGGTTTGCTTCGGGCTCGGGCCTGCAAATCAAGTTAATTGGTCGGGCTCGGGTCGGGTCGGGCTTTAATATCCGCGGGTCGGGTCGGGCTGGATTTTTTAGGCCCGATCTTACCTCTACTTCTGTCGTCCAACACTCCCACACAGCTGCAATTTAACTTTGAACAACCTGTACCAACATCTAAAGGTTGGAGTTCTTTGGTTAATCCACCCAGAATGATGGCAGCACCGAATTATTTTGCTTCACTTGGGTGTGTGAGTCAACATGTTTCTGAACAGGGGCCATTTTGGGGTCCTTATACACACCAGAATATTATGTTGAAGCACAGTACGTGTTGCTCCATGAGGCCCCTGACTACGGTACCCGGAATGCTCCAACAACTCATCTTAACAAAATCATACTAAAACATTTTGAGATTTTTGAGCGCCGTGTACCACATAAAATCGGTTTGCGATCAGTAAGCACAACCAGAATTACTACATAAGGCGCACTGTGATTTTTGAGAACATTAAAGGATTTTAAGTGCACTTTATAGTCCGAAAAATACAGTAATTGATAAGAGCAGTGGAAATGGAAGACAAAACCGCCAACTTCCTTTTAAAGATGCATTTTGTAACTTTTCTGAAGGAAAGTTTGCCCCCTCCTTGTTCTGGATGCACCGATCCAAGACCCGTATTGTATATCTGTGCCAATACTGAAAAATTTGCTCTTCTTCCAAATATCTAGATGTATAAATCGATGTAATAAAACTATTTGTGGTAGTTGGTCTAGAGCAGTGTTTCCCAATTTTTTTTTTTTCTGTGGACCCATATTTTAAAAATCACAAGTCTTTGCGACTCAAGTCAATAGACATTATTCGCAAATCAAAAAATAAAAGTGGATTTGACCATTATTGAACATTAATGAGGATATTTTATTGTTGACTGAATGATCGTGTCTCTGAACAGTTAGTATTGCTCAAGTTTTAAACCATGAAAAACAGTAATTGAAGCAGCACTCTCATGTGTCAGAACTGTATATTGCAGACCTGCAGGCAAATCGTGATAACGCGGCCCAAAAAATCTCTTGCGACCCAACAATGGTCTAGAAAGTATCATAACATATGAAGTCATTACAGATTAACTTTGTATAAATAAAACTTCTGAGTGAATCAGTTCTATTTTATTTTATTTTAGGAAATGCATTGGTATCGGTTATTATCTGGTACTGGCAGGTACATAGTTAGAGTATCGGAATCGGTATCAGATCTTGTCACCATCTGTCTTACAATTATTCAATTCAGTATAGTTTTATTGCTCAAAAAGTCCTTGAAAATCACACATTCTCCACAGATCTGACCTGTAATTTGGTAAAATAGTGACGTTACCTGTTTGTCCTTGTCTTGAGCTGCCATATTGTAGAACATTCAGGCAAAACCAATAACGTCTCCATGACAAGAACACGGCGGACCTTCCAACATACAAGTTCCACATAAAAATCATCTTTGTTTTAGTTTCACAAATAATATTTCAGTCTTAAAGCCGGATCACTCTGAAATATCTTGACATGTGTACAGTAGAAATGTGAAAACTGTCAACTTGGAGAACCGTCCCTTTGAGCCGGATCTGTTGTGGAGCGGTGCATGTGTGTGGGTGAGGGGCTGAGTGGGCGGTGGAGCACGGGCTGGATGTCACATGGCCTTATAATGGAGGGATGCCGCTTCACACCAGAGCCTAGAAAATCGAGCTGTCATATCAATGCGCCTTCAGCCAAAATCCACATCTTCCCCCACCACGGCTCGCCATGCCAGCCGCCCCTGCCACCTCACTGTTCCCATGGACGTCTTCAAAAACATGTCTGGAGGTTGGAGCTGCAGATGTGACGGAATAAACAAAAGTGAAATTCGAAAATAAGATTGATATTTCTGGTCGGTGAAGCAAGACGTATGGTATTCTTGAGTTGTGGTTTGGGTTGAGTAACTTTATCATACTACGTATGGGTACTGGTAATATTTTGGTATCGAAAACAGATAAATGTTTCAGAATGTCATGAATCTGAGCTATAAAATTATGCAATTCCTGGAGCCATAAAAGGCACTCCATTTTTTATGTTTCCTCATCATAAACAGACCCGGAGTTGTGTTTTGTTTCATTCGCACATTAACACACAAATCCTGCATCTTTAGGCTGTGTTCTCAAAACAGAAAACACACTGTTCCACCTTGTGATGTCACGTGGTAATACAGGAAGTCCTCCAGTGTGTTTTTAAACTTCCAACACCTTCATTAAAATCATTTAATCATTCATTTCAACCCTTCCGTTGCCTTCTTTAGTGAACTAAAGGTAAACCATAGATGTCAACTCAAAAACTAACTCTACGTGACATCACAAGGTGGAACAGAGCATTTTGAGCTTTGGAGATGTAAACAAACTAGTAATAAAGGATTAATCAAACATGTGTGACAAACAAATCTATAATTTAGCTAAAAACTATGTATTGAATAAACTGGTAGCAATAGGAGTGAATAGTGCATCCATTTTGATTAGATTTTTGACAAGTTGCCCATCATTCATTCTTTTTAATATACTGTTTTCTCAAAGCAACAGGAAGCCTTGTGGCCCATGTCAATCAGCGTTTTAATATGATATGATGTAGTCTCTTTGTATTGCTTTGCAGGTGCACTTGCAAAAACCACTCCCTGATGGTTGTCTCCAGAGATGTAATTTTTTTGGCTAGAATGTCTCTCAGTACGGCTTTTAATCTATCTCCACCGTGCCAAATTCGAGCAGTCAAACCAGCCATAATTAGTTAAATGCTACTAGATTTCTCACTCTCACACAGATGTTGGTATGCTGTGAGGTGGGTTAAGTGCCTTGCCCAAGGACACAACAGTAGTATCATAGACCATATGTATGAGTGGGCAAAGTGAGTGTGACGTCACCCTAATGGTTACAGGAGCATATTTGGAAATCCATCCGCGAGTATCATAGCAACCACAAGAGCCAATCATGATTGAGGTGGTTAAATGTGCCGCCCTCCTCATGGCAGAGCGGTGATACTCTGCACCTTTCTGCACGGACCACTGGATTTCACTGATTCTGGAGAATAATAAGGAAACTTTTAGCTTTTATCATTTAACTTTAAATAGTAAATTTAAGTCATTGACTTGTGTTCTATGTTCTGTTATGTATGAACAACAATAGAAATTCACTTTACTTTATGCTAGTTAAATTATGCTAGTTAAGATTCTAGTAACTTTAGCTATTGTAACTGTTTGAGATATTTTGTCATTTTATTTCAAAAATAGTCAATCGGGGCAGGAAAGCGAGAAGGGAACTTACTTAGCAGCGAAACTAGCTGTCAGTCAAATCTGTTGCTAACGCTAGGCGGCAGCGACTTCGGGGAATGAAGGCGTCTGATTGGTCCGTTATTTATGTTCATATCTTGATTTAGGAACAATATAGAGGAATGAAAAATTCAGAATCATGTGTCGCAGGTTCATACGAACATTTTAAGACCAAAATGACGAGGCCACAGCAGCAGGTCCAGAGAGAGGAGCGAAAAGATCCCAATGTAAGTCAATGGGAAAAGGGGACAGAAGGAGCCGGAAGAGCCTCCTGGAGCACTTCTATTTGGCATGCGGGGGCTAATGCTTTAGCTATGTCCACTCATGTATCTGATCTATGGATAGCATTCATCTGTGGGAGCGGGAATCACACCGCTAACCCGTTGTTCTACCAGTGTCCCGAACGGGTTTCGAAACGCCAATCTTCAGATCAGTGGACAAACACTCTGCTGTGTGCTAATGTCTTATGTTTAATGCCATACTGTGGAACATTCCAGCTTAGACAAACTTTGATTCCCAAGTGAAAGTATTTGGACACAGTAGCTCACACATTACAATATAATAAAGAGCAACAAAAATATAAAAGGTAATAATACATTCAAAATAAGTAGCAAAAATAACAGGAGGCTGGTGTCAAATAAGGCATAATTATATAAATGTGTATGTACAAGTAAAAATACTAAATCTAGAAATATCATCCTACACATACAACACACAATACAATGCAATAACATCTCCACAAAAGCTTTCACAATACTTTAAAGTGGCTGTGATTGCTCTAAACTCACTAAAACTCCCATCGGAATGCATGGTGTGTTGTTTGTCGCTTGCTTTCACCTTACATTTTTCAGGCCTAATCGCGCCTCAGTAATGCTAATGCCGACACATCTTTTTCCTTTTTGCACCAGACCGGGTGGTGAAAGGTCCCCCTCCTCCCCTCACCTGCTGCTCCTCTGCCTGTAATTTCCGTCCGGGAGTGCACGCTGTTTTAAAACCTCTCCTCTGACCTCCCCCGCTCGCCATTAAGTGTGGTCTTTTGAATCCGGGAGCTCCGTGTGCTCCAACAGATGTTGCGTGGAGACTTTTCTGCTTCCTCTTTTTTCATGTAGTAAAGTCACACTTGTCTTGCACCCGTACACATATATTGTAAAAGCAGCTCTTGGGGTCAAAATGGAACTGTTGTGTACATATATATGGTTCTAATTACGTTTTTATCGTCCGCAAACCATTAAATGCGTCGTTAGTTTGCTGATTGTTGCCGTTTGCACCAATATAGACTATAAACAAACTAGTTGTTTTTCACATTTTTAGGACCGTAAATGAGCTGGATCGGGTATTATCGGTTCCCTGATATCGGTTCGTTCGATATCTCGGTTGGGGCTTTATTGAACGTAATGGGTAAAGGTGCACTGTGTAACTTTTCTGGTTTAGGGTCCATCACTGGCTTGACCCCACGTAGATATTGTTTGTTTTTTCCTGGATTTTTCTACAGTATGGCCTTTAATGTAACTATCTCCATGGAGATGAGCAGGTCGCAGCGCTAGGCCAAGTTACAGGTCAGATCTGTGGAGATGTGGGCCCGCTCGCAGTAAAAATACACGTCTTTGCGGTAGTTTTGAGAAATAAAAACGACTGAAAATGAGTAAATACAAGATATACAGTAATGTGCAAAAGTTTTAGGCAGGTGTGGGGAAAAATGCTGTAAATTAGGAATGACTTCAAAAATTATTTATATTTTTGAAAGCATTCTTTGTTTACGGCAGTTTTTCACACCTGCCTAAAACTTTTGCACACTACTGTATGGGTTTAAAGCCATACTGTGGAACATCCCAGGAATATCGTTTCAACTTTTATTTGAATTCCAAGATTTTCAATGGGCACTTGCTGCATAAATATCACAGTCGGATGCATTTTGTAGTAAGTTAACATTGTTTTGATGGAAATAAAATGCTTTTTTCAGTCCCTGCAAAGGTATCGGTTAATATCACGAGTATCTGTAAACAAACCAAAAGCTAATGCACCGACCAGAACTGAAAGAGCTTTATCCCTACATTTAACTCCTGAATTTGTAAGCTTATGACATTTTGAACACATTATTCCAGAAAAGTTCAAATAAATTACACACTTGCTTTGATCTGCTGACTGAAAAAAAAAAAAATCACACTTAAATTCTTTTCTGTAATGCCTGTAATTCAACATCTCTTCTGACTTCTTCCGCCAGCCTTAAGTGTAGCCTTTTGAATCTGACAGATGTGGCGTGGAGCTTTTCCTTCCCCTTTCCTCTCCACTGGGCAGTCGAACGCTCGGATGGCCGCTCTCCTCACCTTCTGTACGGTACTACGCGGCAGACAGATGTGGTGGTTCTCCTTGCATCACGCGCTGGTTGAACGAAGTGTCTAAGGTTGTGGTATACGGGCGATCAGCGTTTGTCAGATGAAATAAAATTCACATAAGGTCAGTCAAGTGTTGAATTGTTTTTGAGATGTTGACTGTAGGGGGTTAAGTGATAGCGTGGAAGGGGAAATGGCCCAAATTGGTTCTGTTGAGTGAGGTGAGGTGGGGTGGAAATTGAAAAAATGATATATGATCGCGATTAAGTGTAGAGAGTATCAAGTATGTTCGGGTAGGGACAAGATCTCATACCGCATGATCTTGCGAGGCATTTTTTGTGAAGCTCTTGAAACAAAAAACGGGGTTACAACGTCAGAAATATTTTTAAAAAGTAAATAAAGCCAAAATTGTGAACTGAATCACATTTATTTGTTATGAATGATGTTAAAATCTCATCTCGTCTCGTTCTTGTGAACCCAAACTCGTAGAAACTTGTCTCGTCCCACCCCTAAAGTCTATTGTCCATAATAATGAAAATATTCAGAAACTATTCAGAAAAAGAGTGTAATATGATTTTGTGTTTTTAATTTTAAATTTTTTGTGCATGTTTAAGCTAATTTTCTGATTAATTTGAAAAAGTATTGCTTGGATATTGTCTTAACTTACAGTGCTTAACAAATTTATTAGACCATCAATCATGAAAACATAAATAACTTCATTGTATATCAAAAACATGTTTCAAATTAACAATTTCATTGTTATTCCTTAGGAAAATTACCAACTGGAATAACAAAATAGTCCTTGTTGACAAATAATAACCAAAAATGGGAATATTGTGAGCACCTTTGGCGCAGAAAACAGCTGCATTCTTGCTGCTTTGTTTTTATGTTGTTTTGCCAAGTCTCTTTTGTTATTGAGTTCCAAATAGTTTCTAGCTGTTCCCACAGACGCAGACTTTGGATGAGACTTTGGTGTAATTTTCGGAAAACATTAAACTTATGGATAGCAACAAGTTCTATTTTAACATTAAAAACATCCATCCATCTTCTCCCGCTTAATCCAGCTGGGTCGCGGGGGCAGCGTGCTGCCCAATACTCATAGCACCTGACCCCCCCTATGAACCCCTCTGCAGGTGGTGAGCCCACAGGAGGGTGGACATTATGGTCCTTGATGTTAGTTCATAGGGGTGCGGGCATGTTTTGGGTTGATGGGGGAAACCGGAGTACCCGGAGGAAACCCATCCAGACACGGGGAGGAACATGCAAACTCCACACAGAAAGGCCCGGGCGACCCGGGGATCGAACCCGCAACCTTCTTGCTGTGCCGCCATTTTAACATCATTTTGATAAAAAGATCTTGCATATACTGTCAGATTAACCATTATAGAAACATAAAAAGATATTTTAGTAAACAGAAATAATGTTAAATTACATATGGCAGCAGTGGCAAACACCTTATACTGAGTGGTGGTCTAATAAATTTGTTAAACACTGTATAAATTTGGCCATAATAAATTTGCTGTAAAAAGTACTGCTTAATGGTAACTGGCAATCCACGAAGAAAGCTGAGGGCCAAAAAGAGTGATCTGAGGGACGCACTTTGCCCCTGGGCCATAGTTTGGACCTGCTTAAAGACTTATAACTACAGTGGAGCGCATACAACCTGCTTTTTCAGAACTGGACAATGGAATAGTGTATTAACCCAACTTGTATCTCTTGTATTATGGCCAGCGTCATGTTTGTTTTTAGATTACCATCAGCGTTAGCATTGGTATTCAGATACGCGGCTAACCTTACGCCACCATGACACGCCAGCAGCACAGTTTTAAGATGGTTGAATCGGTGTCAGTCTGCCCGGCTCCAGACCACGGATAGGTTAAATGACGGTTAGCTCCAAGGCCGGGGTTCAAACTAAAACACCAGCAGCACTTCTGGAATAAGATAATTTGATACACGTAAGGAATAAGAAATAGTGGTTAACAATGAAAGTACTGATCCAATCTGCGTGTCATGTATTATGGCTAGTATCATATTGTTTAAGTTTTTCTCTGAATTTGAGTCATTTTCCGACACAAATGGCAAATGGGGCCACCTGTCAGGAGCAGTGGGTAGTGACCTTTAATACCAAGGGCAGTTTCAGGGTGGTAAGAATTGTTTATATGAAGTTGATGGGGGAAAGTGGACAACCCCGTCTGTGTGGTTCAAAGGATGGGAATCTTTGGCAATCACGATTCAATTTGATTATGATTCTGAGACTCACAACGTATGAATTTCAATGTATCTTTGTTTTATTATTCATTTTACCATTCACATCATATTAGCGGCTACTTTTTAAAATGCACAGAGCTGCACGATGAAGAAATGACTTTTATTTAACACAACAGCTAATTGCATCATTTTATTCTGTGATCTGGGATTAGTTTGGGAGGTGAGAAATTTTCATTTTGGATAAGATAAACTGTTCTAAACTAAAGGTGCCTTTCAGGTGGGTCACATGAAGCCGTCTCTATCTCAGACTTGGAAAAAAGTTTACGCGACAAATTAACGGAGCGTCATTACAAATTAACGGAGCGCCACTACAAGCTAATGGAGTGTTGCGACTCGCACTGTCGCATCTTTTCCTGAAAACTCAAACCTAAACTAAATAAAGCCTCAGACAAATCCTGAACACAGAGATATCCCCGTAGGTCCGCTCACAGTCAGTATGTCTGTTTTGCCAGGTATTTTTAAGTTAGAAAACCGCCTGTACTTGAATAAATGTAAAGTAGAGCTGTTTAAGGTCATACCGTGGAATATTCCAGGCTGAACAATGACTTATCCATTATATCAAAGAGTTACGTAGTGCACCCATATATTTCAATAAGATGGAAGAAGATCGAACCAAAAATCAAGGTTGATCAGTATGAGGGGAAAATAAAACATGATTCCTTTTTCCCCATATTGCCCAGCCCTAAAACCACCTGTAATTTAATAAATGTAAGGTAGAGCTGTTTAATGCCATACTGCGGTACATTTCAGGCAGAGCAGTGACATATTTTAAATGTGAACTCTGAACAGAATCCTAGGGAATCAGCTGCAAAGTCCCCCAGGCTGGAAAGTCCCCCTGAATTATACCCTTTATGAAACTTACCATATTTTTTGGACTATAAGTCACACTTTTTTCAGGGTTTGGGCAACTTATAGCGGCACGGTGGCTGAGTGGCTAGCACTCATGCCTCACAGCAGGAAGGTTCAATCCCCGGGTCGCGGGTTGGCCAGGCAGCCGTGCCTCCGTCAGTCTGTCCCAGGGCAGCTGTGGCTATAACAGTAGTTTACCACCACCGGGTCTGGAGTGAATGAATAATGCTCTGTAAATAATCCTCTGTAAAGCGTCTTTGTGACATCTGTCTGTGAAAAGTGCTATGTAAATAAACACTTAGTTATACTCCGGAGCGACTTATATATTAAATTTTTCACACTGACAGCCCATAGACCAAATATATGAATCAAAAATTAAAAATCAGTTTTTAAATTTTGGTTTTAGAGACAAATAATAAAGAAAAGAGTTGTTTTTTCCTTTTCTTATTTTTGGTTCTATATTGAAAAACGAATGATACATGGATTCTTCTCTATTTGGTTGTTTTTATTACTATAACTTCTATAACTTGCCTTTCAAGATAAAATGTTTATTCTTGGTCTCTGATTTTATAAAATAAATTTCCCCCAAAAAGTGCGACTTATACATGTTTTTTTTTTCTTCATTATGCAATTTTGGCTGGTGTGACTTATGCTCGAGAGCGACTTATAGCGCAAAAAACACAGTAGTTAAACTATATACATATAAATGGAATATATATAGTATGTGTCAAATTACTCCTCAGGAATAGTCCATCACAGGTGAGGCACAAAAGATCAGTAAAATGACATAAACAAGGTGCAACATTTGGTCTCGTTACATTCACATTTTATTTTATTATGATATAGAATGCTGTTTTTCTAACTCAATACATCACAGTGTACTACTAATGTACTACTAAAGCCCGGCGAGAACATCCCCCCTCTCCCGGGCACAGCAGTTACCCATGTGCCGCCTAAGAGAAGGGGACGCTCGAGCTGGTACTTTCAAGCCAGGGGACCGTTTGAGCCGGTATTCGAATCCTATTACTAAATCTTAAATCTAATCACAATAACAACCCATGTCAGAAAAATCGCAGTTACATATTTCACCATAAAACATGCAGCGGTAGTGTGTGTATTTGGACGGGGTGAAACAAAAGACACATCCAGTCACGAGTCTTAATTAGGCTCTAAGTACAGTGTAAACCCGGCATGTGAACGTAGTTATTCCAGCTCCTCACTGAGACTGATGCTGTGTGAAGTCTGCTGTTGCCGCTACACAATTTTGGGTGCTGATTATTTCATTAGCTGCTTGTGGCTGCGTCTCATTCTCGTGGCTTTAATTTGCTCCCTGTCTGCCTGCACCAGCCCCGATAGCTGCCTCTGTATTTGTGCACAAACACTGCCCTTGTCCAAAGTTGCAGCCTAAACTCTTGGCTAACTTGGCTCTGCATTGTCCGGAGAAATCAATGAGTGAATTTCTGTCTTCGAGAGGGAACTTTAATGCCTAAGTAATTCAGTTTGTATTGCTTGTGTGTACATCCACTAGGGGGGTATTTATTGATATATTTTCACAGTTGATTCTGTGTCTGCACTACAGTTTTGTTGCTTGTTTAGCGCTAGGAAACTTGTTTATTCACTGTTTTGAAGATTAAATTGATGCATTTCATATTAACTTTGCACAAGAAGTGGTTTAGCAAAGGAATATTATTGCTAAAATGTATTTGGTTCTTGTTGCATGTGTCGCCATAACATAATATCGTGTATCGTATCGAATCATGAAAATTTGTTAGTTTTTTACTATTTATTGATGCGTATGGAGCACTTTGGGCATCTGGTGTTGTAAATGTAGTATAGAAATTGAAATGGACAAAGTATAATTACTCCTTTATTATAAAATATAAAATGCTTTTGGATTCCGTAAGAAATCATCATAGTGAGATTCTAGGGTTGAAGTTCGTCTCCAGTTGTCAGAAGAATCGAAAATCAAATACGAATCAATACTAACTAAAATTGAAACTACTAGAACAGGGGTGTCCAAACTTTTTTCATCAAGGGCCACATATTAAAACACAGACCAGAGTGAGGGCCGATCGAGGGTCATAGACTGGTGGTCAAAACGGTGAGTGATTCAAATATGTGCATTTATAACAGGTCTGATGGACTCTCGAGACCTTTTTTCATGCTCAAACCCTCTAAAGGACACACTACATTTGTTTAATCAAGGTAGATTTCAAAAACATGCAGTAAAAAGTACTACTTGTGGAAGTACAGGCCAATTTGGATGCCTGAGGGCCAAAACAATTGATCTGAGGGCCACAGTTTGGACATGCCTGTACTAGAATATGCATTTGGGCAAGTATCAATACTGAAACTGAAAAAAGTTGCCCTCTTTGAACCGATTCATCTTCAGTTTCACTTTTATTAGACCACATTGTACAATAAACAAATACTGATCGCTCTTAAAATGATCGTTTGGTATCCAAATCGGCATCGAGTGTAGTCTAGTCTAGTCTTAGTATTGAAATCAAGTCTGAAATTCTAGTATCGTGAGAAAACTAGCCCCCAATAACAACATTCTGTGACATTTGTCTAATTAACGCTTTTGTGAAAAGTTTCTGTGCTTGAAATCTTTTGTTTTGATTTGACTCAAGTTCAGTCCTGCATTAGTTACTGTTCACCCTCCTAAACTGTGCATGTGACTGCTCTCCAAAGTTTTCCAAGAAATCGCTTTCTACTTGAGTGCGACCTTGCCCGGAGGAAGGCACTGGCATTTTTCTACCTGGGCCTTCAACAATTTCTTTCTTAGTATTTTGAGCATTTGTTTTTCTGCAGTCTGAGAGGACTAGGCTATTTCAAACTCTTTTTGCAAACTGTTCCAAAAAAGTAGGGTTGTCAAAAGTATCAAAAGTCGGATACTAATTGATACTAAAATAGTACTGGAACCATTATGGAACCTACCTGGACGAGTTAGTGGTTAGAGATAGACGACCACATAGTAGTTTTAAAGAAAGTACCACGATTTAATGTTGAAAATGACATTTCTATTGTCTAAGGAAAGATTGTTTTTAATTATCATCATGGTATTGAAACTGGCATTGAGTGTAGAGTCTCTTTCTTAGTATCGAAATGGAGTTTGAAATTTTAGTATCATGAGTACAACTATTCTCTTTACTATGACTACTACTACTTATTATTTTTATTACTACTACTTCTACTTACCACTACTTACTACTACTTACTATTACTGCTACTACTACTTACTATTATTATTGCTACTACTACTACTTACTATATTTACTACTTATTATTTTTATTACTACTACTTCTACTACTTACCACTACTTACTACTATTCACCATTACTGCTATTACTACTACTTACTATTACTATTACTACTACTACTGCTTCTACTACTACTTACTATTACTACTACTTATTATTTTTATGACTAGTACTTCTACTCCTTACCACTACTTACTCCTACTTACTATTACTGCTACTACTAGTACTTACTATTACTACTACTCCTACTACTTACTACTACTTACTAATGCTTACTATTACTACTACTACAAGTACTTACTACTACTACAAGTACTTACTACTACTGTTCCTACCACGACTACACAAAAACAGCTTTAGTGCAGTTTTTGAAAGCTAAAACTCCGCCCCTGTAGCCTGTACACATTCCCATCTCGCTAATGTTCAACACTGCTGCACTCCCTGCACTGACAGGCGCGCAGCTTTATGGCATTTTGCTGGGCCCAGTTGTAAAGTACATTCGATAAATATGGAAATCTATACTTGGATCGTCACGGTGATTGCGGCCTTGTCACACCGCCGTATCTTTGGGCTGTGATGATTCTGAAGCAGATCATTTTAACTACGCCACTCTCCGTGACGGCCTGTCTCCGCTGACGTTCCCCATAATGAGAGCGCGCTGTAGGGCCCAAACCCGGGAATGCTGTCATCGCTCCTTGGAATTCTTTTACCGAGATCTCTCCCTCCGTCTTGCTCCGATCTTTCCTCGCTTCCCTCACCCCAGCGTCGCTCCACCCTCCCCCCAGGGTGCAGCTCATTAGCCCCGTAGCCCTTCCAAACAGGTGGGCCATGTTTGGCACAGACCCTCCGACACGGTGTCAGGCTTAATTGGGCTTGCACACACATATGCGCCCCTTTCCCTCCCTATGCTTCCCTCGCTCTCTTCCTCCCTCCTTAAAGACCCGCATTGTTCCCCGGGGAGAGGTTTAGCTTTGTTGGCCGCCGCGCTAACTCCGGCCCCAGGCGTATCCCTTGGCCCGGCCGGTTAGATTGCCATTAGCGCCGGCCGTTAGCGTTATTCAGATACGAGGATAACCTTTCACCACCGGGCCACACACGCCAGCGGCATGTTTTGAAGGAGGCTCGTTTGGTCTTCGTTTGTCCAGCTCCGGGCGGTGCACGGTTAAAAGATGGTTAGCTCTAAGCCGGGTTCGAGCTAAAACGCCTTCAGCAGTTTTGAAATAAGGTATAATTTGATACACCTAAGGAATAAGAAATTGTGCTTGAGAATGGATCAGTTTTAAATCCCTCAATAAAACCAAAGAATATGAATGGAGAAAGTTGTTTACAGTCTTTAAGCGAATAGCGTTTAGTCGAATAGGAGCGGGGGACACATCGATACGATACTGGTATTGAATATCTGTGCTGATACTGAACATATTGCAGGATCAGGTACCTGTTCTATTGTATCGTTTCAGCTGATTTCATAGTTGGGCCTTTAATTGACTGTAATAAGTAGGAGTGTAAGAAAAATCGTTTCAGTGATATATCGTGATACTTCATTGCACAATTCTTCAATTGATTCAAAAATGCATCTGAACTGATTTTTTAAATAATATTTTTCACAAAAATTCATTAGTTCGGGTCTGGAGTGAATGAAGAATGCTCTGATAATAATGCTGTGTAAAGCGTCTTTGGGGACATGTCTTTGAAAAGCACTATACATAAAGTTAACTTACATTACCTTACCTTACCTAGTTTCATTCACTGATTTAAAAAAACTTAATAAATTATATTTCATACAATTTGGTTCTCGTGAAGCTGTAGTTGACAATAATATTAGGTTAGGTTAGGTTGCTTTACCCGTAGGTAAATTTGTTTTGCAGATTTGAGAGGCTGGTCCCACATTTCATTCATCCACACTCTGCACAATAAACACCAATAAAAACACAAATATAAATAAAGTGTTGCAGTTCTCCAGTGCAGAATGGTTTTGTTCCATAAATAAATGAATTCATCTCACTGAGCTAGAAATCACAATACATAGGAACTATATATCAGAAATGTGAACACTGAAACTGGATAGAGTACGGACAAGTGGGACCAATGCTTTTAATGTTCTTCTTTTGTTTTTTTGTCCTGTATCTGTGTTATTTGTGTTGTTTTCTATCCTTTAAAAGCCTAACCAGGGATGGGGGCTGCGAATTAGCCTGTGGCTATAAGCCTTATGTACATGGACATCGGTGACTTATATGGTGGCAATGTTTTCAATGTACTGTCCCTGTCAAATAAATAAATAAAATAAAAATATCAAAAACATTATAAA
Source organism: Odontamblyopus lacepedii (assembly GCA_034769755.1). NCBI lineage: Eukaryota > Metazoa > Chordata > Actinopteri > Gobiiformes > Gobiidae > Odontamblyopus > Odontamblyopus lacepedii. Next base: position 29,503,342 of record CM068364.1, read on the forward strand.
TAAATAAATTACAGTTTATTCATAAATACAATAGCAACTGGACCAAAACTCCTTTTAAAGTTCAAACTGATTCCATAAACGTTTTATAGAACAGTGTCATCATGGTTCTATCTACATGTAAATGGACAATTTCCTCAGACAAGTAATTAGATTAAGTAATTAATTATTAGAAGTAATTATTGATAAATTGCAATATATCATCCATCCCAATACTAAAAGTATTGGGCTATATCGTGATATATTGAATGGTGGCATACGTATCATGATATGTATCGTATCGTCAGACTCAAGGCACACACCACTAGTAACAAAACTATTTACAGGCTGATTTTAGCCTGAATGTTGTATGATATTTGAACTTTTATTCATCTGAAGTTCTTCAGTAGTGATTTGAAGGATAAATAACAGTTACATAACTCATTTGAATCTCTTGTGTGATACGTTAACTGTATTTTTAAGTAAATAAGAGCCATTTTCCATCCCTATGCTGGTATCGGTCAATATCGAGTAGATATTTAAAGTGAAAGAGGCGACAGTAGCTCAGTTAGGTCACAGCATTTGTTCTGATTGGAAGGTTGGAGGTTCGAATCCCACTTTTGACGTAAATATATGGCTGTGCAATTCCAGCTCCCGCAGATGAATGCTGTTCTTGTGTCCTTGGCAAAGATACTTAACCCAGTGAGTAACCCGGTGAGTGAAAAAATGATCTGACACATGACTATTTACTTAAGTATCGATACTGTTATCGCAACTGAAAAAGATGCAATAACTAATTGTAGCCAAGAAGTCTCCGGTTCTAATCAAAGTTGCCAGAAATGCCAATATTGTAAAATGTATTGATCTAGAGATTTGTTGTTGTGGTATTGCATTTTTCATGTAATAACCAAAAATGTTTCCTGCCACAGTACAGATAAATTGTAAAAAAAAAAAAGAAAAACGCTCCTAGGGTAGAAATAAGACCGCTGTGTGCTGTATGGATCTAAAAATAAAATGTTTCTATTGTCCACACAACCAGGAGCACCACGCTGGTGTACTGTTAGCATGCTAGTTGTCGTTTGTGTTGCTGTGATGTCAAAAATGTCTCCGCTCTGGACTCAGAAACACGCTTAATATTTATGATACTCAGACTCCATAACTTTGGACCACTCCAGTTTTAAATGCACTCATTTGGTCTTTTTTTTTTTTTTGTACAACCGTTTTTTGGCGCAATTTTATCAAATTATTTAAAAAAAAAAAAAGGAAATAAATGGAACCATTTGCCTTGAAATAAAAATAACAGCGCTAAAAAGAATCCCCTTGCCATTTCAAACCAGCATTTTGAAATCCATTTGGCTTTTCCCGACGTGACAAAAACGTACGGACCAGAAATTACACGCGCCATAAAACATGTATGGACCAAATTCCCCTTTGCCAACAATCTGTCCCCCGGCCTGGTGACACGGGGTCAGACCAATCAGCAGTCGTGATTCACTGCTCCCTACACCCTCCACCCGGGACTCATGGCTCCCTATAGACTTTATTTGGCCTTCTATTAACAGCCTATGTGAAAAATGTTTTCTTGGAAATCACTATATCAAGACAAACAGGAAAAAAGTTGACAGGGCGAATAGACGTTATAACTAGTTGTTTGGTCGACAATATTAATAGAAAATTAAGTGTGAAAAATCTGAATATTTTTTGGAGATTTAAGGAGTTTAAAGGTGCATTTTGTACTCTCCGTCGAATGCTTTTCACCATTGCTTTGCCTGGAATGTTCCACAGTATGGCATTAAACCTTTCTATCTTCATGGAGACCAAACCAGACCAAGTTACAGGTCAGATCTGCGGAGAGGCGGCCCCGCTCACAGTCAAAATGCTGGTTTTTTGAGGTATTTTTGAGCTATAAAACCGTCTGTAACTGAATAGATGTAAAGTAGAGCTGTTTAATGTCATACTGTGGAACATTCCAAACAAAGCAATAACCATCACCATGGACACAAGCAGATGGCAAACCCTCCATCAAAAAAGTTACACAGTACGTAGACCTGTCATGATAATTACGATATTTACTTAGCGTTCCATATGAAAACCGGAACGATATATTTTGGGGTATGATTTCTTTTGTATTTTTGTTGTAATACCATAAAATTTGAGTTGTACAGGTTTAAATTCGTGGCTTCTATGGCTAATTATTGTATTGGGTCAGTCTTTTGTTTATTTGTTGCCGCTCAGGTATTTTAATTACACCGTCTTTACAAAATCTTTTCTGGGATTATGCTGCTTTATTGTGTGTGTCAGTGGTATAAAGTAGTTTCAGTGTTATCGTTGATCGTTGTGTAGCTCTATTATCTCAAAATGTTGTTATCGTGACAGGTTTAAGTGTACGTGAAATTCAAATTATGAAAAAAGTGACGATTTTAGTTAAATCACAGTCAAATCGAAATCACAGTTTGAGCTGGCGCAGTTATCAAATCGCAAAAACTGTAATACCAAAATTTTCTGCAATTTTTTGAGAGCTTTTTGAGCTGTACCTGTAGTTTAGACTTTACAAACATGTTCTGAAATGCATGGGATTCTTATATTAGTGTATTAGTTGATATTTCAGGCTTCAATTTTAACACTCCTGGAGTTGTTTACAATGTACACTCTACTTTTTATTGCATTTTTGTGTGTGCATGTGTAACTTTTCCCCATGGAGTTCTTATTGCTTGGTCTGGAATGTTTCACAGTACAGTATTAAACCTTTCGATCTTCATGGAGACCAAACCAGACCAAGTTACAAGTCAGATCTGTGGAGAGGTGACCCCGCATGTCAGAATACATGTTTTTCTAGGCATTTTTGAGCTATAAAACCATCTGTAAGTGAGTAAATGTAAAGTAGAGCTGTTTAATGCACATTTAAACATGCATATTTAATCTTTTTGTTTTTTTCTGACAAGTATTGCAATAGTTCTTGTACAACATAGCAAAGCCTTGCCATGTTATCTTGAAAAACCTCCCTACTTTTACTTTTTGCTATCCGTACTGAATTTCTATGTCTTTTGTCCAGTGAGAATTCTATTTTTCTTCCTGTTAGTCAGTTGGCGCCTCTCTCCTAATCCCAAACTCCGCAGGGCCCTCTGTCCCATTATTACTGATGTCTCCCAGGGGTTTATTTAGGCAAACCCTCCTCCCATCCCACCCATCCACCCATCCCACCGGAGAACCAGAAGGAAGGAGGGGAGGGAAGGAGAAGAGGAGAGAGTGCATCCCAATTACAGGACTGGGTAACGGGCCTAATGAGGAGACAGGTGGTCCTATTATGGAGAAAGAGCCACACGCGAACACAAACATGCGCCCCCTACGGCTGAGATTAGGGGCTGCGGCAGTGAGTATCCCCACCCCTCCTCCTCTATCCTTGTTCCCTCCATCCTCCTCTCCCTCTCCGGTCTTTATCTGTTATGTGTTGTGCTCGTGGTCGATAATCAGGCTAGCGCGCGGGACCCCGGGCATCAGGCTCCTCGGTTTGAACTGCGATGTGTGAAATCGGCGCGATAAGGCAGTTAGCATCTGTGCAGGGGGAAAAAATGGGAAAAGGAAAAAGAATCAGCCTGCAAATGAGTTTACGTGTCAATTCGGAGCAAGGTGTCACTCAAATCATTAAGAGAGTGTGTTCACTGTGATAGAAATATAAAAGTACAAATACAAAAATGATGTTAAAATTATGTTGTTAATTTGTTAAAGGTCTTACGTTGTGCAAAATTGACTCTTGTGAGCTTTAAGTCATGTTATAATGCTGTTACCTTGTCAAAAACATACCTGGACTTGTGTTTTGCTTCCTTAATGTTTGAGCAATCCTGCATCTCCAAAGCTGAAAACGCCCTGTTCCACCTCGTGATGTCATAAAGCGGTAATTTTCAAGTTTACATCGACCTTTTTACCAATAGTTTACTAGAGATTGGAAATTCCAGGGCTGATTGATCCAAATGGTTCTACTGAGGGTGTGTGGAGTTTAAAAATACACAACACACTGGAGCACATCCTGTATCACCACTTGACATCACAAGGTGTTTTTAGTTTTCAACTCGACCCCTAAATATGCAGGATTTGTGAATGAAACAAAATGAGTGCTGTCAAACTTCTTCTTTTAAATCAGATTAATCACACTTTAGAATTTTTATTAATCACGATTAATCGCAGTTACTTATTCTTCAAAAAAAGAGCAAAATATTTTGCCAAAAATGCCATTTATTATCAAAAAGTTATATTATTGACATTTTTCTATCACTCCTAGTTTTGTTGACAACATTGCCGCGGGTTGACATGTTCGGCTTGTTGTTGGTACAAGTAGCGTCGTTGCTGCCGCTGAATCAAACCCGTGTTTTGCTTTAAGATGGTGTTTTAAACTTGTTGTGCTTCTGTGGGAAGAGAGTTCATTGCTGCAACATCTGCAAACTACCTTAGTTTATCTAAAGTCGTATATGGACAGACCTGATCACTGACCTAATAACCTGCGCCGCCTTTCAGGTCACCATCCGCGCTTTTCATAGAGGAACGTGTGCATTTAAAATTAATTATGTGATTAATCTGCGTTAAGAAAACATTAGTGCAATTTTTTGTATTTTTTTTTTGCATGTGTTAACGCGTTAATGTTGACAGCCCTAAACAAAGCACAACCCCAGGTATGTTTTTGAAGAGGGAATCCGAAAATGTGAGATAATGGGGTTTTAATTTCTATAAATGGATTTAGAATTTAAAGCTCTACAATGGAACATTCCAGGAAAAGTAATGACATCTCCCTGGTGGCAGGGCTCTCACTAGAAAGGTGATATATTACGCCTAAGAAACGTATTTAAAATGTGTGAAAAGTTGCCTGACAGAGTAAATTGAGAATAGAAATCCATTTGCATTTGAATAACGTATCGAAGATTTGCTCTAGTCTCGGCTCAGGTTAGATTAAAATCTCCTCTCTTAAAAAGCCCATTATTGAGACGGTTCGTTTGCATTCTAATTGGTGGCTGTGTAGCCGGTTAAATCTTGTGTTTTCAGTGAATGCCTTATCCTCCGTTTGTTTCGTGTTTGCGCTCTCTCTGCTCTGCCTCATGCACAGAGCGGCTGGTGAAAGTGAAAGAAGCTGTTTGTGGTTGAGTGTAGCAGGCAGGAAAGCCCACAGGCTCATGTGGGGTAATTACCTGCACCAGGCAGGGCCCTGTCCCACACCACTCACCCGAATCTCTCGCTCTGTCGCTCCCTCTTTCTCTAGCTTTCTTTGTTTTTCTCTCTCTCTCCTCTCTATCTCCACTCTTTCTCTCCCCCTTGCTCTCTTGCTCGCTCTCCACTTTGTACCCCTTCTATTGCTCAATCTCTCTTGCTCTTTCTCTAAATTTCTTTCTCTCCCCTCTCGCTCAATCTCACCAGCTTTTCTCTCCTTGCTCTTTCTCTTTTCTCTCTCTTCTCTCTCACCATCTTTCTCTCCCCTTGCTCTTTCTTTCTCTTCTCTCTCTCTTCATCTCTCTCCATCTGTCTACCAATCTCTCTCTCCACCTCTTTTGCTCTTTCTCTCAATCTCTCCATCTTTCTCTCCCCTTGCTCTTTCTTTCTCTTCTGTCTCTCTCAATCTCTCCATCCTTCTTGCTCTTTCTCTCAGTCTCTCCCCCTCTCTCTCGCTCTCTGTCAATCTCTTCATCTCTTTCTCTCTCCTTGCTCTTTCTTTCTCTCTCTCTTCTCTCTTTCTGTCTTTCTCTCCCCTTGCTCATTCTCTCTCTTCTCTCTCTCTCACTCTCTCCATCTTTCTCTCCCCTTGCTCTTTCTCTCTCTCTGTCTTTCTCAATCTCTCTCCATCTCTGTTTCTCTCACTTAATCTCTCCCCCTCTCCTCTCGTTCTCTCTCCATCTTTCTTTCCCCTTGCTCTTTCTCTCTTCTCTCAGTCTCTCTCGCCATCTCCCTGGCTCTTTCTATCAGTCTCTCAATCTTTGTTGCTTTTTCTCTCAGTCTCTCCTCTCTCTTTCACTTTCTCTCCCTCTTTCACTCGCTGAAAACCAAACAAACCCAAAGTCACTGGAGGATAGAGCCCTCGGTGAGTACGTGTGAGAAGTAGACCAACAAATGTGCTTTAGTTTAGCCTAATCTGGAGCGACACTGCACTGCACAATGGACCCTTCTCCTGTACACAAGAACACCGCCTGTGCGCCGTTCAAATGCCTATTGTCGTGTGGGAAATCTGACCGCTGTCCTCCACAATGGGGGGAATTGAAAGGCGGAATCAAAGGAAATCCATAATCAGTATTCGTCCTGTCAAGAAAACACGGGACATTTAGTTAATGCATTATCTGAAAATCAATGGGTCAATAAAGCGATATTTGAAGGCACTCGCGATTATGTTTGTATGGATTAAAAACCAGATGCCCTCCCGTGACGTTTTACATTTGTACTGTACCTGGGAATGAGACGGGTTTGATTGAATGAGTTTCTGTTACTGGAAAAATTGAAAGAAGTTTAGATTTTGGTCAGATTTGGTTAGTGGTAACGTGAACACAAACTGGATACTGACAATTTATTTAAAATATTTATACATTTTTCAAATTTTTTTGTCCAGTTTTATACATGGACTATCTATACTCTTTCTCCAAGTAAATTGTTCTTCATACTAAGTGGGAAAAAAAGATAAAATACACTGTATTTATTTGATTTTTCCCATGTGTTTGAATACATTTTTTCTTGCCCCAGTGCAGTTATATTGAGTTACTGTCCGTTAATCAGTAAGTGCACTGTTGGCATGCTAGTCGTGACAGCAAAACTCCACTCTGGCCCCTGAAAGTTGGAAAACGAAATTTGGTTAGTGGTAACATGAACTCAAACTGGATACTGACCTTTTTTTTTAATATTTATATATTTTTTCACATTTTTTTGTCCAATTTTATACATGGACTCTCTATACTTTTTCTCTAAGTAAATTATTCTTTATACTAATTAGAAAAAAGATAAGATATACTGTATTTATTTGATTTTTCCCATTTGTTTGAGTCAATTTTGTCTTGCCCCATTGCAGATATATTGAAAAAAAAAAGTCAATTACTGTCCATTAATCAGTAAGTGCACTGCTGGCATGCTAGTCGTGACAGCAAACTCGGCTTTGGTCCTTAAAAGTTGTAAAACACCCTTATAAACTCATCGTGGAATCATTAGGACGCTCAGAACACATAAGGTAAGTGAGGAATAACTTTGAGCCACTGCAAACTAGTTGTTTTTCATATTTTAAACACCATAAAAATCCCATACAGGGCCTTTAATGTCTTATTTGCTCTATGGAATTGACCAGAAAATCACACACAGCTAATGTGTTTTCCGATGGTCTGCTTTTAATTGATTATCAGATCAATTAAAAAGAAGAAGAAAAGAAGCTTGATCTTTTTACTGATCTTGTATATTGAAAAATACTTTTGCTTTGTGCACGGAGCAGATTCGCATGCAATTAGCTTTAGTCGATATAGAGGAGCCATTTTCTCTCGTGCTGGACTCTGGCTCTCACTTTCAGATGAACAATACCGTCTTTCTCACACGCGCTGCCGTTTCCCTAATTGTCTTTCCATCGACCATGTGACATCCAGCTTCGTCAGATCTGGCTTCTCTTGCGGTTAAAAAATTTCGTTTTATGGTTTAGAACTTTTAATACAATCAGAACAAATCCGCGGAAAGACTTTGAATCACTTTTTTATTGCTTGCATGAAATGTTAAAAGCATTTTGGCAGCGCTATCGTGTTACTGTTTTGGAGTTATTGCTATGACTGAAGTTCCACAGTATGCCACTTAACTATCTCCATGGAGACAGCAGGTGGCGCCACAAGTTATGGGTCAGATCTGTGGAGTCGTTTTGGTAGTTTAAAGTGAGAAAACACACGAAGTTGAATAAATGCAAGATGGATTCATTTGATGCTTTGTTTTGAAACGGCATATCTATGTCGTCATGGAGACAGTTAGGGTGGGAAAGTAGACAGTACGGTAATCGTTTACGGGACATTTAAAATAATTGTGATAAGCGCCAATAAAGGTAATGTCCATTCTATTGCCAGAATGTGCAGAAAAAAATCTACTTATCCATGATGTTTTCTTCTAGATCATTGTTGTTTTCACTTCTAACAAGGTACAGTACTATAACAGTTGTTTAAAGGTGTACTGTGGAACTTTTCTGGTTCACAGTCTGCCATCTCCTTGGTCTGGAATGTCCCGGTATGGCATTAAACACACCCATGTTGCATTTACTCAATAACATGGGTTTTTATTAATGCAAAAATGCACATTCTTACTGTCCGTGGGCTCGCCTCTCCGCAGATTTAATGTGTAACTTGGCCCTATGGCATCACCTGCTGTCTTCATGGAGATCAGTACGTGTGAAACCATACCGTGGAACTTTCCAGGCCACATCTCCACGATGAGAAGCTGGTAATGGACTCTCCCCCAGAGTTGTTGTACGGTTCAACTTTAAATATGGAACTTAATAATGTTAAAATTTGAATTATTCATATCCATAACATGTTTAAACTAGGATGTAGCAACTTAAATAATTATTATTGCAATATAATCGTTAATCGCTATTACTGTATTTTTCGGACTATAAGTCGTATAAGTTTTTTCATGTTTAGGTGGTCCTGCGACTTATACTCAGGTACGACTTCAGTTTATTTATTATTTTTTTCAGTTCACATCAAACTCTTTTAATATGTTAAAAGTCCTTTATTGCATCGAAGGACGCCAACGTGTTTCGACCAGCAGGATATAATTTCACATGTTGGTTATTTTCACCCTGAGGCCATAAGAGGGCGCTCTAGGCTTGTGTACCAGTATCTGCTCCGCCTCAGGCTCTTCCTCCTGCACCACTGTCACTTCACCACCTGCAGCACCTCAGACCTGTTTGCTCACTTAAATCCAGGTGGAGACTTTTTTTGTCCAGGCAGTGAATAATCCACTGAATCTTGTCCTTTAGTCCAACAGAAGTTCACTGCATCAGCACCAGCTGTTTTTATCACTCTATGCAAATGAGCCACGCGGCTTTAAGTTTAGTTTCTGTAAAACGGAAACAAATGTGCGAAAAGCTGCATTAAACACATTACTCACTGTGTATATATTGAGCTGAATACCAGAAACGCATGTAGAGAGGTGGTAGAGTAGAGAAAGTTTGGAGTGAGAAACTAGTGTTTGACTGGAGAAAAGTGGAGGAAACTCCAACTACAATGAAGAAAACAAAAAAGCTAATTGTGGGCTAAAAGCTGGATTTATCTGGAGTTGGGGGAGTTGTTCAGAAGTGACACCGAGGATTAAGAATTCAGTGGATTTAGTGATTTGGAGTGAGATGGAGAGTTTGGTAAACTTGTTCTGTTGTTTCTGCTCTAGTTTTATGAATTACTGTTCATATGTGACGTGAACACACCAGACACATGTTCAGCCTGATCTTCTCTGTTCCAGTGTTATTACTATAACTCGCCTTTCAACATGAAATGTCGGTTCCTGGTGTAAATTTCCCCCAAAAAATGCATTTTATATATGTTTTTTTCTTCTTCATTGTGCATTTTTTGACTGGTGCAACTTATAGTCCGCAAAAAACGATATTTTGGCCATGATAATCACAACTCCAACCTGCTTGTCTCCAGCCCTGGGACGATATTGAAATTTGAAAACCGCCCACTAGAAAATATGTAGTGCACCTTTTTAAACGATCACATTAGAAAGTTGTCAGTATTGTCTTAGCCTTAATGCATATCAAATCCTGAATGACCCCGCGATTCCCGACCCATATATTCCCAACACTCCCTAATGCAATTTTCCATATTCTTTCCCTCTTTATTAAATTTCCAGCTCCCCCTGTTGGCCCGACGCCTCTTTCTCCCCGCTCTTGTCCGGCGCGGCTGCTGGGAGGTTGCGTTCTGTGCACTTTATTGTATCAAATCCGAGTTAATAATGTCGTCTTTATTAGCCGAGGGTACAGCTGCAGCCCAGAGGCACAGCATGTCAGTGAGTACAGCTCTTCCTCTGGCTCCCAACCAAAGATCTACCCAAGATTCCAGCGCACAATCTGCTCCTCTTGGCAACGCATCACATTTGTTCATTACACGCTGGGTGGGTCATGGAGTAAATATGGACTGGGTTTTGTTTAGTGGTGAGAAGTTTTCCTACGGCTTCGACCGATCTTTTAAGATAAGTTCAATTCCTATATGCAAACTGAGAAATGTAAAAAATGAATGTGATTTGCTAATTTCACAATACTAAGGAATACATTTGATAGTCAATACCAATTCTTATACTCTTTTTTTTTTTTTAGGCAATAGAATGTGATTTTTCAACGTTAAATCATAGAACTTTCTTTTATTTTACCACAAAGCTTTATATCGTGTATTTCCTCAGGTAGGTTCCAACATTTCTGTCCTGTGAATGTGACTTTTTTTAGTATATCTGCTCAAATAAGTTTCAATACTAGTTTTATTATCGATTAGTATCTGATTTTCAACTTGAGAACCCTACATACTGAGGCATATTTAGCCAAACAAACAATATTTTATTCTTTGGGCTAAAAAGTTGCACCCTGGCTTTAACTTCTACAGAACATGTTTTAAAAAGTTCTCAGTGAACCGAATTTTATATATATTTTTTATTTAATTGGAATTTCCCCCAGAAAATTCCAATTCGATCCTCTGAAATCGCTCGGTCTCGCTGTCAAACTTGAAAAATGACTTGCGGACACCAATATGATCTATTCCTTTTCCTCCACCCAGACATTTCATTTCTTCATTTCTTCATATTGGGGTGAAGAGGAGGCGGCGGAGGAAGGGGCGACAGGTCTCTGGCCTGTTGCCAGCGCCGTTACACGAGACGCAGACGCAGACAGAATATTCTGGCTCCACATAGCAACGTTCTCCGGGGGGATTCCCTGTGCATGGTTTGTCTCGTGTTTTGGTGCACTCCTCAGCTCTGAAGTCTGCAATCTAAAGCTACACCTGCGACTGGTCCGTCAGTCTGGGAAAATTGCTAAAAGATGGCGTTTGGGGGTGGAAGAAAAGAAAAAAGACAGTGAATTGTAAACCAGATGTCTTGCTTGATTAAGTTGGAGGTTCTATGCCGATTTTGGGGGCTTTTGGTCGTTATAATACCTGGAGCTTAATACGTGTAAGTTTGAGTGATCTGATTTCGGCTGAAGAATAAAAATACACATTGTTTAATAAATGTAAGGTGGATTTAATGCCATATGGTGGAACTTTTCAGGGCAAACAATAACATCTTCATGACGACGCGTATCTACTACTCCGTTAGAAGTTTCATGACTCGAGTTCAACTTTAATCTGAGCTTTGTTTTAACACAGTTTTTCAGTTAGTTGCTTCCTTTTTTTTAACCATTTTCTCACCATGGTAACTGCTGAACATTCCACCAAAAGACATGTAGAAACCCCCAGCGTGATATATCAAAATACGAAATATCAAAAGTAGGGTGACCAGACGTCCCTTTTACCCGGGATAGTCCCAGTTTTGAACCCCGTGTCCCCTGTCCCAGCAGATTTATCCAAAACCAGCGATTTTTCCCAGTTTTATGCAAGAAATCTACCAGGTATCCCTATTTTTGATCAATCCAATACCTACAAACAGTAAAGAGAGGCATACATTGTCATTTGTTTGGATAAAATACAGAAAAGCTGCTTAAAAATGTCCAAACGCAAAGAAAATTTGACTATACTGACTCACGTTCAACAATTTTCCTTAATTACGCACTCGTTTCACAATTTTATTATTACCAACTACCAAAAAAACGTTTTAAAAAAAAAGTTTTTTATTTTGAAAATCTGGTCACCCTAATCAAAAGGCTGCATAGTTCATCATCTTTTTTAATTTAAATGTACAGTTTAGCTTCGACCAACTTCCATACTAGCAGTTTTTAGCCTAGTTCAAACCGCTCGTGTTTTCTACTGCAGTCTTTTGTGTAAAATCAAATACTTTTACGATAAACATCCATTATTTTAGGTGCTAATTACGAGCTACATGAAAGGCTAAAATCCGTTTTGATTGTCCCAGTTAATGACGATGGAACACAGGCACGCACAAGCCTTTAACAGGCCATACATTTCCCACTGCTTTTCTCTCGTACATCTGTTACCTTTTCTATTTGCATTCGGGTTAGTGTTTAATCTCTGCAGCTCAGACTGTGTTCTGTGTGAATAATAATGGGCTGTAATATCTGGTGCAGGACTTTTGCAGAATTGACTTGTCTAAATTTCGCTCGGTGCTGGGTGACAGTACATCTACATGCATTAAGATGATATTATCAAGTGCAGGATTGGACTGCACTATAGTATCATTGTGAGATCAGTGTAAGCCTTGCAACGTGGAATTGAAACTTAAATCATGAAATATTAAACATTACTACCTACTATTACTACTACTACTACTACTACTACTACTACTACTACAGTTACTTAAACCACCTCTACCAGAGCTACTATTACAACCACTGCTAGAACTACAGCCACTACTAGAATTAGTACTACAACCAGTACTAGAACTATTACAATCACTACTAGAACTACAGCTACTACTAAAACCACAACTAATACTACCTCTACTACTACAACCACTACAAGAGCTACTGCTACTACAACCACTACAAGAGCTTACTGCTACTACAAACACTACAAGAGCTACTACTACTAGAGCTACTACTACAGCCACAGCTAGAAGTACTACTACATCTACTACTACAACCACTACAAGAGCTACTACTACTAGAACTACAACTACTACTACAACCACTACTAGAACTACTACTTCAACCACTTCTAAAACTACCAGAATAACCACTACTAGAACTACTATTACAATATTACTAGAACTATTATTACAATCACTACCAGAACTACAGCTACTACTAAAACCACAACTAATACTACCTGTACTACTACAACCACTACAAGAGCTACTGCTACTACAACCACTGCAAGAGGTACTACTACAAGAACTAGAAATACTACTACAATCACTGCCAGAACTACCACTAAAACCTCTACTAGAACTACTACCAGAACCACTACTAGAACTGCTAATACAAATACTACTACTACAACCACTACTAGAACTACTATTACAACATTACTAGAACTATTATTACAACTACTACCAGAACTACTACTACTAGAACTAGAACTACTATTACAACTAGAATTACTATTACAACTAGAACTACTATTTCAATCACTATCAGAACTACTACTACTAATAGTAGTACTACTAATAGTACAAACAGCAATACTAAAACTGTTATGTTCACACCGTCTAAAATCTTGACACGATATTTGTTAAATTACACGGATTCCCTTCCTTCCTCTTCATAGTTAATGTACTCGTGTTCCTGAGTTATTTTTACTTTACATACTTCTCTGTGCTAATAGCCTGTGTTAGAAGGGCATGGCTGCTTGTCCGTGTATAATCTTCCCTCACTCACTCACTTCTCTCAGACTGCGGTGGACTGGTATTGATCGACCGGCACACACATGGAGCTGAACCGGAGGGGCTATTTCTGTCCATCTCTCATAGCGTCATTATTGGCCCGATCACGGTGGATTCAAAACGAGACGAGGGGGGAGGGGTCAGGGGTCAACTTTGGTTTGCAGAGGTCACTGTTGGTTTAGAGCAACTGTACACTCAGACATGGCCAGTGTGTGAATAGTGTTTTTGAACAACCGCTGTTTGGATTTTGAGTGTTTGGCTAGCTGCGATCCAATTACACAAGCCAAAGACCTGGTTGAATACAAAGAATGTATATAAAAATGGACATGGTGAACCCAAATAGGAAGTGGATATGGGCGCACTTCCAGCTCCACTGACTCCAGCTCCAGTTGACTTTGAATTGAAAAAAACACCCCCCTTTTCTCCGTAATTGCTTTGGTCTTTAATATATTTGTATTCACCAGCTCTGTATGATCCTGTTTCTTATTGAACTATTTTGTCCGTAAATCAATTCTTATTCCTAATATAGAACTTGACTTCAAATTCGCTCCTATAAAATGCTGGCCTTGTGAGCTTCATTTGACTGAACGCTTCAGGAGTCACGCTGATGAGCAGGTTAACCAACCTGAGAAATGCATGGTCTGTTTGGGTCAAATCAAATATGGCAGCTTATGAGTAAAAGAGGACTGAAAAACTGCATAGATTTCTGCAGAATCAACCAGTAAACTTGTATGATATAGAAACAGAGCTATCGAGTTATATGCAGTATTTTGTCATTAATGGTACAAGAATATTCAGAGGAAATTTTGTCTAGAGCTGCAAGATTCATGATTCATCACAATCAACTTGAATGGTCGCAATTAGTAAATAGTAAAGGCTGCAAAGTACCATAATTTCTACCAGTAGTAGTTCTAGTAATTGGTTTCTTTCTGGTAGTAGTTCTAGTAGTGGTTGTACTCGTAGTTTTAGAAGTGGTGCGCACCTCGTAATTCTGAGTTTCAAACTTCTATTTCACTGTTTTGCTGTCTCATGGAGCAAAATAAGAGCCACTACTACTGTTACTACTGTTACTATAACTGTTACTACTACTACTACTGTTACTGCTACTACTGTCACTGTTACTACTACTACTACTGTCACTGTTACTAATACTACTACTGTCACTGTTACTACTACTACTACTGTCACTGTTACTAGTACAACTACTACCACTACTACTGTTACTACTACTACTGTCACTGTTAGTACTACTACCACTACTACTGTTACTACTACTACTGTCACTGTTAGTACTACTACCACTACAACTGTTACTACTACTACTGCTATTACTACTACTGTTACTGCTACTACTGTCATTGTTACTACTACTACTGTCACTGTTACTACTACTACCACTACAACTACTACCACTACTACTGTTACTACTACTACCACTACTACTAGTACTACTACTACTCTTACTGTTACTAATATTACTATTACTACGACTACTATTACTACTGCTACTGCTACTACTACTGTTACTATTACAACTACTACTTTTACTGTTATTACTATTACTACTACTACTACTATTACTATTACTACTACTACAACTATTACCATTACCACTACTACTACTACTTCTGTTACTATTAACATTACTATTACTGTTACTACTACTATTACTAGAACAATCAAAATTCCCCTTTCTCGCCCCTGGATCCTCAGCTTATTTTACTTTACACCTCCACCATAACTCTTCCCAAAGTTTACGCATTACAGTCACTGCTTCCATTGTTAAGATTTTTGCTTTGTCACATCTCCACGACACCTTTGGAGGAAATGGAGAACCTTCATTATCATTAGTCTCTTTCCCCCATTGTCTATTAATAAATCAAAACCTGTCTGCACCCCAAGCAAGTGTTTTTTCACCTTGCGTGTTCCTGCGCGCCTCGTAATTCTGAGTTTGTACTTTTTTTTACTGTTTCTCTGTCTCATGGGACAAAGTAAGAGCAAAAAATACCTTGTTACCTCTGCGGAGGAAAAAAAAATTCCCCAACACGTTTAATTGGTGCGATAAAAACTAAAAATGGTTGCAAGGTGAGAGGCATCCAATCGTCAAGCAAAGTTAGCTCGGAGTAAAGTTGACGTGGAAGGGAAAAGTATTAGAGTTATGGTTAGCATAGCCTCCCTGGGTACTTAGCGGTTTGCGGGCATGCGTTTGACAGCCAGGCCCTGAACGCAACTCACCGCGAGGCACACAGTAATCACAGATACACACACGAGCGGAGAGGGGGAAGAGGAAGTGGCGGAAGAATGTCATATGGAGCTGTGGGATTGTTATTTTAGTTCAATAAATGTTGAAGTGAAGGTTGGAGAGAAGTGTGACTAAGCATAAGAGGGAATATCCCGGCATTACATTAGAATCTGGTTAAAGGAGCATTGTGTAGCTTTTCTGGTGGAGGGTCCGTCAAATACTTTGTACTTTCTCCATGGAGATGTTATTGCCAGACCAAGTTAAGGGTCAGATCTGTGCTCGCAGTCAGAATTAGGGGTGTGCATCGTATCATATATCGTATCATTTAACGTGATGATACAGTATCAATTTCGTGGGCAGCTGTATCGATACATCACCAAGTGTATTTTTTGATCTATTATTTTGTTACTGTGCTACAGTTTTGTTGCTTGTTCAGAGGATGGAAACTTATTTATGCGACACATTTGACATAATCACAGTTTTCATGCGTGTTTCATGTGAACTTTGCACAAGACGTGGTTTAACAAAGATCACAGCCATGATTTAGTCTTTTTTTTAACCATATCGAATCAAATTGAAATATATCATAGTGAATCGTATCAAATCATAAGCTCAGTAAGGAAATTTGTTTATGCAACACATTTGACAGATGGGTGTGTTTTATATGAACTTTGCACAAGAAGTGGTTTAGCAAGACTTTTAAACACAACCATGATTTAGCCTTTATTTTTTATTGAACCATAGCGAATCGATTTAAAACATATATTGAAACGTATTGAATCTTAAGATCACTGTATCGAGATACAGTATGTATCCTATCAGCAACTTCTGAATGACACCCAGCCCTAGTCAGAATGCCTGTTTTTCTACGTATTTTTTAGCAATAAAACTTGTAACTGAGTAATTGTAAGGTAAAGCTGTTTATTGCCATACTGTGGAACATTCCAGGCAGAGCAATGACGTATCCATAGAAAAAAATATCATTAGCGGGATGCATGCTAATTGTGTTTTCATAATGCTCTGAAGGGGGTGTGACTCAGCACAGGGAGCAAATTAATATAGTAATTTAAACACATGTTTTAAACAACCCTTGGCGTTTAATTTCAGAATGGGATGATTTTGAATACCATTTATATATGAGTATGTGTCTTGGATTATTGCTTGGAAATAGTACCGTATTTAAGACTATAAGCACTATTTTTCAGGGTTTGGGTGATGGTGACTTATCCTCAGGTGCGACTTGTATATTACATTTTTCACACTGACAGCCCATAGACCATATATATGAATCCTATATATATGAATCAAAAATGAAAAAAACAAATTGTTATCCGTTTTTTCATTTTGGTTTTAGAGACAAATAATAAAGAAAAGAGTTGTTTTTTTCATTTTCTTATTTTTGGTTCTATATTGAAAAACAAATGAATGAATGATACACGGATTATTCTCTATTTGGTTGTTTTTATTACTATAACTCGCCTTTCAAGATGAAATGTCGGTTCTTGGTCTCTGATTTTATAAAATAAATTTCCCCCAAAAAGTGCGACTTAGACTTTGTCTTCTTCATTATGGATTTTTTGACTTATAGTCCGAAAAATACAGTAATGTATGTACTATTAAGTTGCAGTGCGTTAAGCGTTTGCCGACCTACCGTATGATCACCGGTTCAAACTTTGACTTCTCCGTATTGTCCCTGTCACAACCATGTCACAACCACCTTCTTTATACCATAGTATAAAGAAGTGAACAAAGAGTATGACGTCACCCATAGCGTTCGAGTCCAGTCAAATGAAGCTCATCAAGGCCCGTGAACTAAAAATATATATTAATATGAACATTTTACGACCAAAATGAAGAGCCTGACAGCAGAATTTACAAAGAGAGGGGCAACATTTTTCTGTTTGGAACGTGGAGGCTTGCAGGTTAGCTATGCCCAACCCGATGGTAGAATCTGTTTTATCACTACTTAAAGTCAGACAAACTCACCACGTGTCACTTTTGACATTTTTTTATTGAAGATCACTTTTTGCTCCTCCTTTAGACCTAATAGTTGTCATAACAGGTGAGACGTGTGGCGTGCCTTCTTTGGGAGATGCCATTTTGACGAGTGAGTGCTGTGAAAATCCTATTCTCAGGCCTGACAGGCAGCAGATGTTCACGGGGGGGGGTCTCCACAGAGGACCTGCGGTGGGCTTAAAACCTCCACAAGTCTGACACAGTCCTAGTGGCATCGTCTCGCAACCACTAGAGCTCATGCTGGATGTGACAGGATTTGAAGGTGAAGGCAAAGATACAACAATAATGCCTGAGTACTGACAACAATTCGAGGAGTGCTTTCAGAAACTCACGTCTAGTTTATGATGGGAATGATCACTCAAAATTGAAGTGATATTGTAATTTAAGTGGTTGCATTAAAGCCACTGTATGCAACTTTTTTCCCTTTTTTAATACACAGAAATTTAGACAAACATGCGTTCTTGCATCTCTACAAACCCGACAATACCTCCTGCTTGTTTCCATGGAAATGCTCTTCCCTTGGCTATAAACTTCCACAGTATTGCATGAAATGTATTTATCTCCATGGATAATGTTCCGAAGTATGGTTTTAACTGTGTTTCCATGTAATCATGCAGGTGATGTGCCATCTCCAGAAAGTTGCATCTTATACCTTTAAGTAAATTGTAAGGGCTGCAGTTTTTAGGTAATGTCTTTTACAGAAAATAAAATATCCAATCTACATGAGGTCATGTTACACATGAAACCTTTATCTGAAATGTTTCACAGTATGGCATTAAACCTTTCTATCATCATGGAGACAAAACCGGACCAAGTTACAGGTATCTGTGGAGAGGTGACCCCACCCACAGTCAGAATGCCTGTTTTTCTGGGTATTTTTGAGCTATAAAACCACGTGATTGAATATTTTTTAAGTAAAGCTGTTTAATGTCATACTGTGGAACATTCCAGAGCAATGACATATCCATAGAAACAAGCGACAGACCCTTCAACAGAAAAATTACACAACGCACAAAACATAAAATGAGCACTGAATCACTTTTTTTTGTGTATGTATATATATATATATATATATATA
Source organism: Odontamblyopus lacepedii (assembly GCA_034769755.1). Lineage (NCBI taxonomy): Eukaryota > Metazoa > Chordata > Actinopteri > Gobiiformes > Gobiidae > Odontamblyopus > Odontamblyopus lacepedii. The sequence goes on from CM068364.1 coordinate 29,522,115, forward strand.
TATATATATATATATATATATATATATATATATATATATATATATATATATATATATATATATATATATATATATATATATATATTAACCCATATCTAAAAATTTGTTTCACAGTTTTCACAATCTGCCTTGTTTGTCCAGATGTTTGACAGTTTTCGAGGCAGATAAATGAAAATGAATATTTGTAATAAGATTTGTTATGTAGTTATTGCCATGCAGTTGGAACTTCCGATGTTTGCCGTGGTTTGTGTCTCTCTTTGCACAGTTGATTGTCTGACTGAGTCCATCAGAATATATCAGCCTATATAATTAGAATTTCATATCTGACACAGGCTGACTTGAATTGCATTTCATAGTGAAGCCTGAACTTAAAGGACCTATATTTATTATTCAGACATTTTAAAGTACTTGGACATTTTGGGTTTAATGGCGTGAAATACGTTAGGTCAGCTCTACAAAAAGCTGCATACCAATTTAACCTTTAACCTTTCACTACTTTTTACTACTTTGTCGTCCCTGAAATGTACCACAGTATGGCATTAAACTTGTATGTCTTGCATTTATTCATTCACCAGTTTTAGTGCTCTTAAAAATAGTGTATTATGAAAGGGGTCACCTTTGCATAGATCTGAGCTGTAACTCGGCCTGGAGGTGTTATGACCTCACAAGGTAGAACAGAGAATTTTGAGCTTTGGAGTTTTTAAGGAGGCAACAACGCCATAACATGCCTAAAAGCTCATAAGAGTCCATTTTGCTTCTAGGTGTACTATGTAACTTTTTGGTTGAGGGTCTGTCACCTGCTTGTTTCTATGGATACGTAACTGCTCTGCCTGGAATGTTCCACAGTATATTAAACAGCTTTACCTTGCAGTTAGTAAATTACAAGTGGTTTTATCGCTCAAAAATCCATAAAAAACAGACATTCTGACTGTGAGTGGGGTCGCCTCTCCACAGATCTGACCTGTAACTTGGTCTGGTTTGGTCTCCATGAAGATAAAGGTTTAATACCACACTGCAATACATTCCAGACAAATCAATAACATCTCTGTGAAGAAAAGCCTTTGACAGACTCTCCACCAGAAAAATTACACAATCCTTTTAATATACGATCTTTAATGTCATACTGCGGAACATTACAGGTAAAGAAATATCTCCATGGATACTAATAGGTGGTAGAAATTTACAGTGTACATTTAGATAAGGCTAACATCAATAGCTGAGTGAAATCTGCAGTAGAATCCTAAAAACCAGCCAACCTTTCCCACATTACAATCGGTTTTGAAATCATTTTAATAATACTAATTTACACTCCCTCTTTTGACATAAATAGTAAGCGTTTAGTAGCCGCTATCCGATGCTTGCGTTGACAGCCAGTGAAAAGCACAGACAGGATGTAGGCGGGGCGTGCTAAGTGTTCTCCGTATACAGAACCCCGCGGCCAACTGTCAAACATGCAACGCATTCGATTCCACTTTTAAAATAGCTCCTGGATCGGCCTCGCTATGCCGCTAATGGAGGAGCATTTGCAGCTAGCCGCTACTGTTGACAAGCTAGCTCTGTGTCATAATCAAATAAGTCGCCGTCTCGGACTGGCTCTGCTGCATACGCTAGTCCATATTTAGCATTGACGGTTTTCAGTGTCGGGTGCTAATTCTAATCACACTCAGTTGTAGCTACACATGAATGCCCTGTATCAATTTGAGTCATTTGCCAAATTTGCGTCAGTCAGGTTAGTTGTTAGCTTGACTATGTTTTCATCGTTTTACTTGCCACGGTGAGCTAAATATGTTATGTGTTAGCAGTTAATACCCCATAGAAGTAAAATACCTTTGTTTAAGTAAATTGTTATGGTAGTTTTTTTTTGCAGAAAATATCCAATCTCCAATACCCAATTTGAGTCATTTGCCCAATTTGCCTCAGTCATGCTACTTGTTGTCTTGACTATGTTTTCTTCATTTGGCTTCATTTGGTTTTAGTTTAACATTCATTGAAATTGTTAAATAGAGTTTGCAAAGAAAGTTTCAAGTTAATTTTTAAATAAAGACACATGTACCCGGTGTAATTAAAGGGCCTATATTAAGTTAATATTTTATCTATGTTTTAATATTGTAACCGCACCAGAGACATACCAAAAGTTGTGTTTTGTTTCATTCATGCACAAATCGTACATACTCTCAAACTGAAAACCTTGTGACATCATCAGTGCTCCACTGTGTTTTTAAACTCCATACACCTTCACTAGAATTGCTTGAAAATTTGAGGTTAAAAATATCAGTTAATATTAAAATTGGACAAAGCATTTTGAGCTTGGGAGAGCTTTGGACCACATAATGCAGTGTGTAAATGAAACTAACCACAACTCCAGGTATGTTTTTGATGAGGTAACAACATTAGCGCATGACTTAAAGCTCACTGGAGTCAACTTAACGTATTATAATGCGAAATTTTAAATATTACAGTAATGTCCATTAACTCAAGTTTTATTAGTGGCAAAATTTTGTGATTTTAGAAATATTTGGCTCATATTTAAAGTACAATATCATGAGTAAAAGAACGTGATAAGTTGCGAGGACTTGCGCATATCAAACTTTGACGCAAATCCGGTCCAATTTGGCGCCACTTACTTAGCTTTAGCGCATCCGCCGTCTAGTGTGTGTGTGTGTGTGTGTGTGTGTGTGTGTGTGTGTGTGTGTGTGTGTGTGTGTGTGTGTGTGTGTGTGTGTGTGTGTGTGTGTGTGTGTGTGTGTGTGTGTGTGTGTGTGTGTGTGTGTTATTTATTTATTTAGTCTGTAATATGCCTGGACCTTCATTATAGCAGCAGCCATAACTTTGATGAATCACTTTGGTCTTGGGGCCCTTGCTGCTTTGCCAGTATTAGAAAACTAATTGAAATTCTCTTCCACCCCTCTCTCTTTCCTCTTTCTTTCTCTCTCTCTCTCTTCTTTCTCTCCCTCCGTCCCCTTCTCTCTATGCGTCTCCAGTTGGTGTTTTTTAGCCGTGCGCATTTCAGGAGCCGACCGGGGCCAAACAACGGCTTGTTTTTTAAAGGAACCGGAGCCAAGAGGGGAAATGTCATCGCTGATTTAATAGGCGTAGGCTCCCTCTCCCGCGCATACAAACACACACTTAACACACACATACGCACGCACAGACTGCAGGCTCTATGGGGAGGTGAGAGGAATCCAGATAATGTCACCAGAGGAATCTCCATAATGTAGGGGCCCCTGTCGGCTCCGGGGGCCCCAAGTGTCCCCCACCTGTCCTAAGAGAGTGGTTTGTCTTCCATGTGTGAATTGATGACGATAAATTACAGAGAGTGGATTGAAAAGTAGGAATGTATGTTGCAATATCCAAATCTCATGGTTAAGTATTTTGACCGCAGTAACCTGGGCTCTTTAGAAATGACCATTAGCATTGCCAGTACATACTTTCAGTATTGATTCCTGGGTATATTAATCTAACCAATCTAAAGTGAATGTCATGTGATGGTATTTAACATAACATAACATTATAACTATATATAGTAGGGATGTAACAATAACCGAAATATGATGATATCGTATCGTCAAAGGTCTCACAATAATATCGTGGACTATCACAATATATCAAATCCCAAGTCTCTTTGCTTAAATGAATAGTTCTGATGCAGAAATAGCTAAAAAAAAAAAACAGAGGGAATTACATAGACCATGATCCTTTGCTCCGTTTCAGTGCAGACGACATGAAGAAATCACTGTTCTAAGCACTTTGAAATCTTCATTCTTTGGATTAAGTCTTGTGAAGGCATTTTTAGAGGAAAAAGTAGCAGATTCACACTTTTGTAGCCTCCACAAACTATTGCAATAAATATCGTACCGTGCGATGTATATGATAAAAAATATCGTACAGAGAGATTTGAATATCGTCCCATCCCTAATGACAATAAATGACTGGTCAAAGCATTTTAGAATATCAGTCTTGTTATTATGTAGAATATCGTAATATTGTGAACCGCCCCACCATATCGTGAGCTTTCCTACAATATCTAAATAAATACCTTACCGTGAGGTTCATACCATGATGATAACGTATCGTGAGACTTGGATATTGTTACTCTCCTAATATATAGAGATTTTGCACATTACCATATTTTAGTACTGTATAAAAACAGACATGGCTAACCTGCTAATCTCCACGTTCCAAATAAGAAGTGAGCATGGGCTCTTTTCCAGCTCCATTAACTCTGGCTCCATTTCACTTTACTTAAAAAAAATTGTTGCCCCTCTCGCTCTAACTCCTGCACCTTGTCGTTTTGGTCTTAAAATGTTCGTAATAACATATTTTAACCAAATTCACCCCTATAACCTTTAGCCTCGATGAGCTTCATTTGACTGGAGCTGAATGCTATGGGTGACTTCACACTCACTTATTCCATTTCCTTCTACAGTCTGTGATAATACCTCTTCTTAAATGTTTGTAGGGATGCTATCATAGTGCTTTGGCCAGAGGGGTTACGAAAAAACTGCTATATTTTTTCCCTCAGATTGTAGTATATTTAGTCCCTTTTGTACATCATCCCCCTGTGTCCTCTTCAGCTCTATTTCACAACCCTGTATCAATCCTGTATTAGACTTCACCTAAAGAGGCTTTCTGTTGCACCACAGGTCTGGAGGGTGTGTGTTTGATTTGTTGCCCGGGCTCTCCCAGCTGCACCTGGATTTGGGGTTTAGGCCGGTCATTGTGTATGATCCCCCTGCCGCCTCCTGGTTTGAGTGGGGTCTCTGGGCCAGATCTGGAGGGGCTTGGTCTAAGCTCTGTGCCGGATTGGTGCCCGCGGTGTCCAGTGTGTTTTGGACTGTTGTCAGATTTGCCATAGATTTGTGGTCTATTTTTCTCTAGCCAGTATTGATGTGAACTGTCCATTGGGTCCAGGGGCTTGTACTCGTCTATGTGCTTTTATACTTGTTGTGATCCTTCTAAATCTGCCCTATGAATGTGACTTTTTTTAGTATCCATACCTACTTAAATGAGTATCTAGTTTCGATACTTGTTTGAGCATTAATTAGTATCTGATTTGCAATACTTTGGCAACCCTAACTGGTACTAAAGAATGAAGCAGCAATAAGGTTAAAAACTCAAATTTGAGATGCATCCTTTTGCTTAATGATGACAAGTTTGAGCACCAGAAGATGAAAAAGTTTTATGAAGGTGACATCACAACGTGTAAAAGAAAATGTTCAGCTTTGGAAAGAGTCACGGCCCAAATATGCAGAAATAATTACTCATGAATTAGACAAAACAGCTCCAAGTATGTTTTTAATTAAGCAACAACATAACATGGCTCAGAAAAAGATGTATTTGGGATTATATGGGACCTCGTATAGAAAATGTATGTGGCCAGTGTTCTTACCGTTTCAAAAAAGGTACTACAGTCACAGTTTTTCTCATTCTCAGAATATGGACAGTGTATATCTCATGTGAAAGCTCAAAACCTTCAGAATTCGAAGCTCATTCTGCCTTCTGATTGGATAACGGCCATGAGAACCAAAATGCGAAATTAGAACATACATAAATGTGACATCAGAATCAGAATCAGAATCAGAATCATTTATTAATGGCCACACAACAAGTTGGTGGAATTTGTTTCCAGTACACAAATCAACATCAAATGTCATCAATCATCATCAAGCCAAATGTTTAGTAATTAAGACTAAATTGACATTAGGACTGTTAGTAGTGTTTTTTTGTGTGTGTATGCGTTTTTATTAAGGACATCACAATCACATTAGAAAAGCCAGATGGATTGCTTTGAGTGTTTTGGCACAAATGCAAGTTTTCAACACCTGTCTGTATAAAAAAATATATAAAATACATGCATAAAAACAGACAAGACACATAAGTTACATACAGATAAGAAATATACAGTAAATTTTCACTGAGTGCATTTTTGGTCGGAAACATACAATAATTGAAATGTTTAACTTTTAAATTAGTTGTTTATTGGTTTCCAATTTTCGGCTTGTAAGCAGTTTCACAGTTTGGCCTGACCGTAATGGGTCCTATACATTGGAACAAAGCAATTACCATTAGTAGCACCTCTTGTAGAAGCCAAAATGCATAATGAAGAAGAAAAAACATGTATAAGTCGCACCAGGACTATAAGGGGTAAGTTTATTTTATAAAATCAGAGACCAAGAACCAACATTTCATCTTGAAAGGCGAGTTCTAGATGTTATAGTAATAAAAGCAACCCAATAGAGAAGAATCCATGTATCATTCGTTCATTCATTTTTCAATATAGAACAAAAAATAAGAAAATGAAATAACAACAATTTTCCTTACTATTTGTCTATAAAACCAATTTTTTTTTTTCATTTTTGATTCATATATACGATTCATACATTTGGTCTATGGACTGTGAAAGTTTAATATATATATTAATATATATACCTGAGTATAAGTCGTAGGACCACCCAAACCCTGAAAACTTACGGTACATTCAAAGAAATATTCGATTTAAACATGTCTGCCTTGTAACTCGAGACACAGATAATTTTATGAAATTTTTAAATCAGTATAACATGCATTTCTTTAAAACTACAGACCCATGTACAGGTTTAATTCCTCTTTCTCTCAGGGAAAGTCGAGTCATTTGGTTGATTCTGTGGTATTTTACGACATGGAGCTCGCCGGTGCCTAATCCCAGGTGCGCGCGAGCCCACTTGCGATTGGATAATGAGGAAAAGGCCAGGCGATGCGCTGTCTAAACTGGCCTTCACTTCACTTGTGCTAATTAGCGCTGTGGAATCAATCAACATGAGCTCGTTTGGACAGACAGCCGGACGTCTGGAGCTGGGGTGAGATGTGGGAGAGAGGGAGCGAAAGAGGGTGGGGGGTAGGGGGTCTGGCAGGGCTACACGGAGGGGGGGAGTTGCATCACATCATTGGAATTCTATGTCCAGAGACGGTCCATGTTTATGAAATAGACAGCTGTATTTTAGCTTTTTTCGTTTTAGCATTTTTGTCAAATTGAGCTTGACATTTAACATTTTTAACAGCGACGCTTGTTAAATTTTGAAATGTTACCACAATGTTACTTTTGCTTTTTTTTCATTCTCAGTCCTCAGCAATTCAGATTATTCAAACAAGTCTGGTAAATGTGTCATGGATTTAAAGGAACAGAAGTCAAACTTCCTACTATTACAACTTGATGATGTCACAAGGTGGAACCAAGTGTTTGTGAGCTTCGGAAAGCTACAAAAAAATACTCGGCAACAACATGGAAGTTACATCATAACATGAATAGATGAAGCCTAAAATAAAAAGTGCACACCATATAGGACATTTTAAAGCCACAGTATGTAACTTTTTTGTGCTAAAATAGACTAAAATAAAGGTTATTTCATTATAGATGTTTTACACACACATCCTTACTCTGATGGGGCTTGCATCTCCACAAACTTGACTCTTATTTGGCCTTGTTTTTATGGAAAATGTTGGAGAATGTTATGTCAATATTCTAAATAGGATTGAATTTGAATAGAATCTGAAATCATATCCTGTGATTTGTGAATTTTGTCTGTTTAAATTCATAAAATGTACAAAAGTATTATGTATATTTGCAACCAGTGTCCTCACAATACTAAAATTTCAAACTTGATTTTGATACTAAAGAATAGACTTGATACTCTATACCGATTCCACAATGATAATTAAAAAAACTGTTTATTTAGACAATAGAATGTGATTTTGAATTATATCTGTGTAATCCTTCAGTGGTCCAGGTACGTCTAAAGCTATTCAGGAACGCTTCATTTCTGTCCTGCGAATGTGACTTTTTAGTATCAATACCTGCTTAAATGAGTACTAGTTTCAATACCAGTTTAGTATCGACGAGTATCTGAGTTTTAATACTTTAAACAACCCTATTCACAACGAGGAATTCATGTGCATTTCTCTCACTTTAACATGAACATGAATGGAGTAAATAAACACTACACGCGTCCATTGTGCCAGTTCCTTTTTCTATTCAGTGTATTAAACCCTTTGTTGTGGTGTTGGCTTACAGAGTACATTATATTCTATTGAAGTACTCGCACCGCGTCTTGCTATTTATCCATTATTTATAAAGCTATTGTTAAAACACCAGCTACCTGCTTTGTTGCCTCTACTCAAAATACCAAAGTAATTAATCTACATCTGTTTGCATTCATATTAGAAACACGCTTTTATGAATCGCTCATACTTAATGCTTTCAACTCCAGACAATAGGCTCATTCCTTATACTTGCTTTGTCGTGTCGAACAGTGCCACCACATGGACAGAATAGGGAACAGCAGGCCTCGTGTATTTGTCCGTGTTGCTTTAATTCCTCAGTCGAATTGGTCCCACAGGAAAGGCCTGGAAAGATTCACTCCAACATTTCGCCGATATCGCAATGAGTCTTACTGCAACTGTGTTAAGAGCTCGGGCTGTTTATTGATTGCGGATTTGTTGTGCGTGTCTTTTTAGTGGGCAGATTTTATACTTTAAAATATCATGGAGTAGAGCTACATCTGAAGAAGTACTGGACTAAGAGTAGGAGGTGATCTAAGTGCTAGTATATTTTCAGCATTATGGGTGAAACGTTTGATTGTGAGTACGTTTCTCAACATATAGATTTTGTAGTTTAGCCAAAAAAAGGTTAAAAAATTCCAAATATTGTATTGTAAATTTGTCTTAGACCTTTTTAGCTCTGGTTTGGCCCTGTTCTAGTCCTGTTTTAAAGCCGGTTTAAATCAGTTTGCAGTACTCGTCCCTTGTGGTACTTGTAAAAGGTGGTGTGTGTTCGGGTTTGATCCACATACTATGGTTGTGCAGTTGGGCAAGACACTTCACACGCGTTGCTTTGTGTCTATCAGTGTACCACGTGATGAATAATACAATGTCAAGTGTCTTTATGGTGCACTGTGTAACTTATTTATTATTATTATTTATACAAAGTATTTGCCAGGGAGATGTTATTGCTTTGTCTGGAATGTTGCACAGTATAGCATTAAATCTATCTATTCAGTGGTGTTCTTATTGCTCAAAGTACCTTAAAAACCATGCTTTCTTACCGTGAGAAGGCTTGCTTTATCAGATCTGACCTGAACATTCCGGGAAAAACAATAAAATCTCCATGGAGACGAACACGTGGTGGACAGTGCATCACAAATGTTACATAGCGTCCAGTATATCAGTATAAAAATTCAAATGCGTTACTGAAATCGTCTGAAATGTACTTTTAAATGCAGTTCAAAGTAACAAAATACTATCTCTGTGTCCCTACAGAAAGTTCTACTACATCACACTGCTGCGGGACCCCGTGTCGCGGTACCTGAGCGAGTGGCGGCACGTCCAGCGGGGGGCCACGTGGAAGACCTCTCTGCACATGTGCGACGGCCGGACCCCCACCCCGGAGGAGCTGCCGTCCTGCTACGAGGGCTCTGACTGGTCCGGGTGCACGCTACAGCAGTTCATGGACTGTCCCTACAACCTGGCCAACAACCGACAGGTGAGGGGACTGTAATTTCACTTTGGGAATGTGATGAATATCAAGGAACTGGTGAAAGGGAGAAAAAGAAACATTGACATGAAACGGCCCATTTTACGCTACTTTCTGATCTGTTATAATGTTGTTTCCTCATCACAGACAGACCTGGAGTTGTGTTTTGTTTCATTCACACATGTTTAACACATAAACCCTGCATAGTTCTTCTCCCAAACAGAAAACGGGTAATACAGGAAGTGTGCCACTGTGTTTTTAAACTTCACACACCTTCACTAAAATCATCTGGATCATTTTGGACCTGAAAATGCCCAGTTCTACTGAACAAAAGGTAAAAAGGTATCTGTTCACTAAACTACCGCTTCATAACATCACAAGGTGAACAGAACATTTTGAGCTTTGGAAATGAAGACAGACTAATAATGTAGGATTCCTCAAACATGTGTGAATGAAACAAAACACAATTCCAGGTATGTTTTTGGTGAGGTAACAGTATTATAACGTGTAAAAGCTCACAAGAGTCAATTGCTGGTTTTCAGATGACATCGCAGCAGTCTATAGGCCAATAATATTAAATACAGCTAAAGTAAATACAGGTAAAATATAGGTTTATGTTGCAATAGCACAAGTTAATGGGTTTAGTCACCAATAGAAAAGATTGCTTTAAAATAGTTGGCCGATATTATCAGTCGATATGGGCACTTGGAGACATATCAGCTAAATCTTGCAGATATGGGCCGATAGTCCAAGTGGGCAGGTTATACCTCGTTATAAAGCCTAGACTCTATATATTATGTCCATTTAATCCAAATTACAGACGGCAACACTGAGGTGCTGCTTTAAATGCTCTTGTCTCTGATCCACTATCCTGATTGTAAATAAAAGTGAACTTCAGCGCAGTTTGAGCCCGAAACAAAACGACTGCATGTTTTTATTAAAGTGTGAGTGTGAAGCAGAGAGGACTGTCACATAGACAGAGGACACACGCAGCTTCTGTCAACATACTGGATTATATTCTTTTTACGGACAATTTTTTGAGTCTGGATTAAAAGGACATTTATTTGTGAAGATTTGTGATCTGAGAGGAGCCTGTGTGAGCGGAGACTGTGTGAATGTGTTTGTTTTGGAGCTTGTTCTTTCTCATTGGTTAGCGATTAGCTGCTGTAGCTCCCACACATAAACTGTTTTCTCTTACACAGGCCTACTGTAAAGTGACTATAGTGGCTGCATATATGTTACTGGACACTCATTGATATGTAAATGAGCGGTGAATAGAAGTGTGAATGTTCTGCATTTCTGCATATCCTTAATTAACGTGGCGTGCATGCATTGACCACTAAAGGCTAATAATAGCAGTAGTTTACTTACAGCACTTTCTTTACTGGTTAGAATATCATACAAAAACACCATTAGGCCGACCTATTGTCTTTAAATATGACTTAAAGAGGCAGAATAACAATAAATGTCGCCTAAACAAACTCTATTAAATTAAATCCAATAGAGCCAGTCCTAAGTTTTATAGGTTATCTGAAGATTTACAGTGATTTTTTTTACATCACTAAATATATAGGCTTTTATATCAGCTATCAGCACTTCCAACTCCCATTTTATCAGCATCAGTATTGGCTGCAAAAAATCCATATTGGTTGGGCCCTACTTTAAAGATTTGTGAATAAACCTTTTGGATATTTCATGACAAAGTACAATGTTATTAACAGGGAAATCTGTCTTTTGTCCCCCATCTGAGAGATTATCATATTCTAGAATCTGTAAAATACCAATTGTGCATAATATAGAACCTTTAAAGACGCTGTACGGGATTTTGACTGTCTTACAAACATGAAAAACAGAATTATTTCAGTTAAACAGTCTGCAATGGTGGTCCAAAGCAGGGCTCTCGGTCGACTAAAGATTTAAAAAGGGGGCGCGGCAAAGCTTTCAAAACTATTGCTTATCTCTATGTATCTGACCCAAGCTGCACTCACAAGACTACACCTGCACGGGAATTCCTGCACAAACACCTCAGGAAAAACAGTACTAGGAACACAATTTATATTTATTTAGAAATTAACTTAATTAAACTAAACTAAATAAATAACAAAAATACCAAATCTTCAGCTAACTCACTCACTATCTGCTCCTTTCTGCTGCTGTCCTATATATATCCTTATAATCAAAATAAAATTATTAGTCAACTAGTGCAGAGGTTGGGCTTGATGGTAAATCTAACCACAGTTACGATGCTAACACACACTTCCTGATTATCAGACATAAGAACGCTTTATAATTAGACGCAGACAGCACGCAACAGACTCATTTTGACCTCAAGAGCTTCTCATACAATAAACAGTGAGGCCAATAAGACACAGTAATATACAAATAAATTGTAAAAAAAAATCGTACAATGTGATTTCAGGATTTTTTTTTTTTTAGATTCTGTCTCTCACAGTGGAAATGCACCTACAATGAAAATTTTAGACCTGTCCATGATTTCTAAGTGGGAGAAATTGCAAAATCACAGGGTGATCAAATACATATTGGCCTCGCTGTATCTGTAGATAAAATGGCTACAGACCCTTTTGAGTGACCTACTTTATGAAATCAAACTGGGCTGGTTTTTTGTGGCCTAAATAATGACTTAATTATCCTGTTTTTTGTTTAGTTTTCTAGCCTGTTAATTTTTGGTACATCTAACATCGGTGCACTGGTTACACATTCACAAACTGGACGTCATGTTGAAGTGATTTGCCCAAAAACACAACAGGAGAACGCAGCTGGTAACGGAGATCAGCGCTCTAGCCTTTTTGTTAGATTCAGAGTTAGTATCTGTTATTTCAACCGCTGACTTTTAACAAAGAAAATAATTTTGCGTGCTCTCGTACTTGATGAAGTTATGTGGGGAATTGAAAAGTTGCTCTTTCATCTTATTTTATTGGCGCGCTTCAGTTTAGTGAAGAGCGTACTCCTGAGGTTTTTAAAAATCATTGGCTGGCGCTGTTCTGAAATTGACTTCAAAACAAAGAAAACACAAGTCTATTACAGGTCCTGCATTCAAAGTTTAAAAAAAATAGTCCTTTACAACACAAAACTACTTCTTGCTTCATTTATAAGAATGGAAAGTGACTTGGACACAGTAGCTCGCACATTGCAAATAAAAGTTAAGAAAATGAAAAAAATTAAGTGGCAACAAGCAAAATAAACAGATTTGTATATAGTATAATTCATACCTTAGGCCTTTATTCATCTTTATTTCATTTTCTACATCTTCATCTGCCCTGAGCAACTGGTTTAGCTCTTTTAAAGCTGCACCGCGTAACATTTTCTAGAGGGTCCGCCACCTGCTTGTCTCCACAGAAATGTTATTGCTTTATCTCGAATGTTCTGTGCTACTTTACAGTTCAGATCTGTGGAGAGTCGGCACTATTCACAGAAGGAATTATTGTATTTTTGAGCAATAGAAACACCCGTAATGAATAAACGCTAGATAGAAATGTTTAATGTCATACCATGGGACATTCCAGGCAAAGCAATAACAATCTCCATGGCGAAAAAAGCTGCGCGGTGCACCTTTTTAGATGTGTTTGTATTCTGTCTTCTGTTGTCAAGTATTGTGTGAATATCTGACGATCATTTTCACTGAATTTGAGAAGGTATTTATCAGTAAATTTGAACGAATCTCAACAATGAGGTTTGTTCAAGGTTCGGTTTCTATAGCAACTTCACCGCTCGCGCCAAAGTATCTGGGCATGCAAATCGGGCAAGGATCCAAATCAGGCAATGACAACCGCCGCTACCCACTAGTCACTCACACTCAGACGTTGCCCCAGAGGACAATCTTAAGCCTACGTTTACCTGCAAAGTTAACGAAGCCAACAACGTGCTTCAGCCAATTTTTTTTGTTTCTCTAAAGGATTTGTCAGCCCACTCCTGTCGTAGTCTATGTCAGGTCTAAAAAAACGAGACAAAAAAGATTTTACTAAAAGGAAATGCGTTGCTCAAATTATTTACTCTCTGGAACAAAAATAAACATGTGAAAGCTTGGGTACTTTTTACTTTCACTTTCAGTGTAGTGGACCAAAACAATGGAACTACACAAGCTAGTAATAATTTGCTAGCATAAGTATGTGTCTGTCTTAGCTGAACTAATATTTACCCTGCTGTTTCTTGCATTATGCAGTTCAATGCCTCTCCTTCTGTCCCAGCGAATATCTTATATTCCACAAAATTGACTCTTTAGCTTTAGCTTTAACTTATGTTAAAATTAGGGCTGTCAACGTTAACACATGCGATTAATTACAAAGAAAAACGCACTTTTTTTTTTAACGCAGATTAATCACACAATTTATTTTGAACACACATGCTCCTCTATGGAAAGTGCAGATGGTGACCTGAAAGGCGGTGCAGGTTATTAGGTCAGTGATCAGGTCCATACGCAGATGTGAAGATGACAGATGAGACTGTGACTGGTGCTCAGCGGCAAATTTCTCTTCAAAAAACTGCCCGACAGGACTTTAGATCAAACTAAGGTAGTTTGCAGATATTGCAGCGATGAACTCTCTTTCCACAGAAGCACAAGTTTAAAATACCATCTTAAAACAAAACATGTGTTTGATTCAGCGGCAGCAACAACAGCAAACCGAGCACGACAAACATCGTTGGCGGAGTGAACCCACAGCAAAGTGGTCAACAAAACTACCAGCGATACAAAAATGTCAATAATATAACTTTTTGATAATAAATTGCATTTTTGTCAAAATATTTTGGTCTTTTTTTGACGAATAATTAACTGTGATTAATTGTGATTAATCAAAATTCTAAAGTGTGATTAATCTTAATAAAAAAAAATGAATTGTTTGACAGCACTAGTTAAAATGTTTCCTTGTCAAAAACACACCCGGAGTTGTTTTGTTTCATTCACACATGTTTGAGCAATCCTGCATTATTTGTTTTTTAGTTAACACCCACTTTTTTATCTTTAGTTCAGTAGAGATGGGCAATTCCAGGGCTGAAATCATCCACATGAGTCGAGTAAAGTTGTGTGGAGTTTAAAAACACAGTGGAGCACATTCAAACTGAAAACACCACCTAAGAACTCAGCCTAAATATGCAGGATTTGTGTGTTAAACATGTATGAATGAAACAAAACACAACTCCAGACCTGTTTTTGATGAGGAAACAACATTATAACTTAAATCAGAAAATAGCGTAATATCAGTGCTTTAAAATGAATAAAAAATAGTTTTCAATTTTGTAATGAAAGTGCTAGCAGTTGTCTCACACTCTCAAATCTCTTATCAGTTTCATCTGTGATTAGCTGCACACATGTGACACAGGCCAGCGCTCACACCTCCTCTTCACGCCCGCGTATCTGCCTCCTAAACGCCTCGGCCATCTTGTCCTCATCCTCCTCCTCGGCGTCCTCATCATCTGCACCTCGGGGTGCCGTTACCGCGGGTCACCTATCTTTCTTCACACGTGCGACGCGCTCTGGCAGACTGCAGGCCCGGGTCTTGCTCGAAGTGTGAATCCCGTTGCTAAGACAAAGCGGCGAAATTGCGTTCATGTTCCGACTGTTTTTCGCTCACCAAGTTAATAATGGAGGTGTCAATAGTAGTGCAATGGAACAGACTTGGCAGGGACAATAGACCAATTCATTACTATTCTGCACGCGCATACACAAAGGGATATCCCCGAGCTACTCAGAATATTGGTTCTATACTCACGAGTGTTACGCAATGTGGCAAAAACATATGCCGGTTGTAATGATTCATCCAGTTGGTATTTTTGTACTTTTGTGGACCGGGGCGTTGGGCTGGGGGAGGGTAAAGAGCACTGTTTACCCCAGCCCAGTGCAATAGGGGGCCCATGTAGTACTGGCTCACCAAGATGATTTGTACCTTAGGCCCAGAATTTGGTGCTACATTTGTGGCTGTTTGTGGATAAATAAAACATTGGAGATAGTCATGTAGCCTCGTGATATTTTGTGCTTGTGAGAGAAAAAAAAAAGATTCAGTAATAGTGATAGTGAACAATTTACTATCCCCGTTACTAGTACTACTACTACTACTACTACTGTGACTACTATTACTAATAATGCTACTGTTGCTGCTGCTACTACTACTACTAGTACTGGTACTTCTGCTACTACTGACTGCTCCTAATAATATTGCTGCTACTACTGCTACTACCGTTACTACTACTACTGTTAGTACTGCTGCTACTTCTACTACTGTTACTACTACTACTGTTAGTACTGCTGCTACTTCTACTACTGTTACTACTACTACTAAAATTACTACTCCTACTACTATTTCTACTTCTACTACTACTACTACTACTACTACTGTTACTACTGCTGCTACTTCTGCTACTACTGTTAGTACTACTACTGCTTTTACTACTCCTCCTACTATTACTACTTCTCCTACTACTACTATTACTACTTCTCCTACTACTACTACTACTACTGTTACTACTGCTGCTACTTTCTGCTACTACTACTACTATTAGTACTGGTACTTCTACTAATATTGGTATTACTACTGCTACTATTACTACTACTACTGTTACTACTGCTGCTACCTCTTCTACTACTGTTACTACTCTTACTACTACTATTACTACTTCTCCTACTACTATTACCACTACTGTTGGTACTACTGCTGCTACTACTACTACTACTGTTACTACTACTATTACTACTACTACTACTACTGTTACTACTACTACTACTACTATTACTACTACTACTGTTCCTATTGATCATGTTATTACTACTGTTACTACTGATCTGAATAATATTGCTTCTTCTGTTGCTGTTGGTACTACTACTGCTGCTACTAC